>JAIOJX010000002.1:102214000-102836500 GCA_022376925.1 Tragulus kanchil
TCTAAATTCATCAGTAACATTAGCCTCTAATTTTCTTTTTTTTGTGTTGTCTTTGCCTTCTTTTGGCATCAGGGTGATGGTGGTCTCGTAGAATGTGTTTGGCAGTGTTCCTTCTTGTGCAATTTTTTGGAAAAGTTTTAGAAGGACAGGCATTAACTCCTCTTTAAATGTTTTGTAGAATTCACCTGTGAAGCCATCTAGCCCTGGGCTTTTAATTTTTGAAAATTTTTAATCACAAATTCAATTTATGAACTTGTGATTGGGTTGTTCATAGTTTTTATTTATTCCTGGTTCAGTCTTCTAAGATTTATCTTCTCCAAGAAGCTATCCATTTCCTCCAGGTTGTCCAGTTTGTTGTCATATAGTTGTTCATAATAATCTCTTCGAATCATTTGGATTTCTGCATTATATGTTGTAATCTCTCCTTCTTCGTTTTTGATTTTATTGATCTGGTTCTTCTCTCTTCATTTATTGATGAGTCTGGTCAGTGGCTTGTCAATTATGTTCATCTTTTTGAAGAACCAGCTTCTTGTTTTATTTATCTTTACTATTGTTTCTTTCATTTCTGTTTCATTTATTTCTGCTCTGACCTTTATGATTTCTTTTCTTCTGCTGACCTTGTGGTGTTTTTGATCTTCTTTTTCCAGCTGTTTTAAACATAGGGTTATTGGTTTTTTTTTTTTGTTTTCTGTTTGATATGGGTATCCTCTCTGTGATCAGATCCAACCTCTTTTCGTCGATGGTTTCCCACGAACTCGTTGCAATTCAGGCAATTTTGCAGGAGAGATGAGTACACGTCCTTCTATGCCGTCATCTTAGTTCCACTCTCTATGCACATTTTTTGAAGAGGTTTTATCGTGAATGAATTTTGTACTTTGTCAATGGCTTTTTCTGCATCTATTGAAATTATCATGTGATTTTTGTCTCTGAATTTGTTGATATGGTGTATCACATTGATTGTTTTGCGGATATTGAAGAATCCTTGCATGCCGGGGACGAACCCGACTTGATCATGATTTATGAGCTTTTGATGTGTTGTTGAATTCTGTTTGCTAGGATTTTGTTGAGGATTTTGGTGTCTAAATTCATCAGTAACATTAGCCTCTAATTTTCTTTTTTTTGTGTTGTCTTTGCCTTCTTTTGGCATCAGGGTGATGGTGGTCTCGTAGAATGTGTTTGGCAGTGTTCCTTCTTGTGCAATTTTTTGGAAAAGTTTTAGAAGGACAGGCATTAACTCCTCTTTAAATGTTTTGTAGAATTCACCTGTGAAGCCATCTAGCCCTGGGCTTTTAATTTTTGAAAATTTTTAATCACAAATTCAATTTATGAACTTGTGATTGGGTTGTTCATAGTTTTTATTTATTCCTGGTTCAGTCTTCTAAGATTTATCTTCTCCAAGAAGCTATCCATTTCCTCCAGGTTGTCCAGTTTGTTGTCATATAGTTGTTCATAATAATCTCTTCGAATCATTTGGATTTCTGCATTATATGTTGTAATCTCTCCTTCTTCGTTTTTGATTTTATTGATCTGGTTCTTCTCTCTTCATTTATTGATGAGTCTGGTCAGTGGCTTGTCAATTATGTTCATCTTTTTGAAGAACCAGCTTCTTGTTTTATTTATCTTTACTATTGTTTCTTTCATTTCTGTTTCATTTATTTCTGCTCTGACCTTTATGATTTCTTTTCTTCTGCTGACCTTGTGGTGTTTTTGATCTTCTTTTTCCAGCTGTTTTAAACATAGGGTTAGGTCGTCTGTTTGATATTTTTCTCTTTTCTTGTGGTAGGAATTTATTGCTATAAATTTCCCTCTTAGAACTGATTTGGCGATATCCCATAGGTGTTGCATTGTTCTGTGTTCATTGTCATTTTCTTCTAGGAAGTTTTTTATTTCTCATTAGATTTACCTGGTGATCAGTGTTTCTTTTTCTCTTTATCTTTTTTTTTTTTTTTAGGTGTGTGTTGTTTAATCTCCATATGCTCATATTTTTAGCAGTTCCTCTCCTGCAGTTATCTCTAGTCTCATTGCATTGTGATAAGAGAAGATGGCTGGTATAATTTCAGTTTTCTTGAACTGACTGAGCTTTGATTTGAGGCCCATGATGTGGTCTATCCTGGAGAATGTTCCGTGAGCACTAGAAAAGAAAGTGTATTCTTCTTCTTTTGGATGAAACGTCCTAAAGGTATCGATGAAGTCCATCTTTTCTAGTGTGGCATTTAAGGCTTGTATTTCTTTATTAATGTTCTGTTTGGAAGATCTGTGCATTGATGTGAGAGGAGTGTTAAAGTCTCCTACTATAATTGTGTTGCTGTCAATTTCTTCTTTTATGTCTGAAAGTATTTATCTTATGTATTGATGTGCACCTGTATAGGGTGTATAGATATTTCTGACTGTTGTGCCTCCCTCTTGGATCCATCCCCTGATCATTATGTAGTGATCTGCCTTGTCTCTTATAATGTTCATTTTAAGATCTATTTTGTCTGATATGAGGGTTGCTGCTCCAGCTTTCTTTTAATTTCCATTTGCATGGAATATCTTTTTCCATCCTCTCACTTTCAATCTATGAGTGTCTCTAGGTCTGAAGCGGGTTTCTTGTAAACAGCATATATATGGGTCTTGCTTCTGGATCCATTAAGCCACTCTGTGTCCTTTGGTTGGAGCATTTAGTCCATTTACATTCAAAGAAATTATTTGTACGAATGTTCCTATTGTCATCTTCTTAGACGTTTTGGGATTGATTTGTAGGACTTCTCCTACTCTTGTATTTAGTGCCTATATCAGGCCCTTTAACACTTGCTGTAGGGCTGGTTTTGTGATACAAAATTCTTTTAGTTTTTTCTGGTCTGTGAAGCTTTTCACAATTCCATCTATTCTGAATGAGATCCTTGCTAATTAGAGAATTCTTGGCTGTAGGTTATTCTCTTTTAGCCATTTAAATGTGTCCTGCCCTTCTCTTCTGGCCTGCAGGGTTTCTGTTGAAAGATCAGCCGTTAAACATATGAGGTTTCCTTTATATGTTATTTGTTGTTTTCTCCTAGCTGCTTTTAGTATTCTGTCTTTATATTTGGTCTGTGTTAATTTGATTAGAATGTGCCTTGGTGTGTTTCTTCTGGGGTTTATCCTGTATGGAACTCTGTGTTTCTTGGATTTGGTTGACTATTTCCTTTCCCATGCTGGGGAGGTTTTCAACTGTGACCTCTTAAGGAAGTTTTTCATAGCCTTTCTTTCCCTCTTCTTCTTCTGGGAATCCTATGATTCTAATGTTGGTGTGTTTGAGATTGTACCATAGGTCTCTAGTGTTATCCTCAGTTCTTTTGATTCTTTGGGCTTTGTTCTGTTCTTCAGCACTTATTTCCACCATTCTGTCTTCCAGGTCACTTATCTGTTCTTTTGCCTCTGATGCTCTACTGTTGAGACCTTCTATATATATATATATATATATATATTTTTTTTTTTAAAGATTTATTTATTTATTTATTTTGGATGGAGATCAGGTTGGGGAGGGAGGGGAGCAGATGGGCCACTTCTATTGGTCTTCCATTTCTCTATTTTCATCCTTTTTTGTTCTTTGGCTCCTGTGGGCCTCCCATCGCAGTGGCGTCTGTCGTTTCAGAGGGCTGGCTCTGGGCGTATGTGCTCCAGAGCTCCGGCTCCATAATTGGACACATCGGTCCAGCTGCTCCACGGCACATGGGATCTTCCCAGGCCAGGGACTGAATCAACACCCCTTGCACTGCAAGGCAGTGTCCTTACCCACTGGACCACCAGGGGAAGGCCTTCTATATTATTTTTGAGTTCAGCAATTGAGTTTGTCTCTATTTGTTTTTTTTCCATTTCTTGCATGTCCCTTCTCAGTTTACTAATTTCCTCTAATATTCTGTTTTCAGTGTTTTGAATCCTCGCTAGTATCACTCTTCTGAATTCTCTTTCTGATAATTTTTCTATCTCACTAATTTGTCTATCTCATTTTCTGTCATTTGTGACTGTGTCTCTCTACTTTGTTTATTTTCACTCTTAGTGCCTATATCAGGCCCTTTAACACTTGCTGTAGGGCTGGTTTTGTGATACAAAATTCTTTTAGTTTTTTCTGGTCTGTGAAGCTTTTCACAATTCCATCTATTCTGAATGAGATCCTTGCTAATTAGAGAATTCTTGGCTGTAGGTTATTCTCTTTTAGCCATTTAAATGTGTCCTGCCCTTCTCTTCTGGCCTGCAGGGTTTCTGTTGAAAGATCAGCCGTTAAACATATGAGGTTTCCTTTATATGTTATTTGTTGTTTTCTCCTAGCTGCTTTTAGTATTCTGTCTTTATATTTGGTCTGTGTTAATTTGATTAGAATGTGCCTTGGTGTGTTTCTTCTGGGGTTTATCCTGTATGGAACTCTGTGTTTCTTGGATTTGGTTGACTATTTCCTTTCCCATGCTGGGGAGGTTTTCAACTGTGACCTCTTAAGGAAGTTTTTCATAGCCTTTCTTTCCCTCTTCTTCTTCTGGGAATCCTATGATTCTAATGTTGGTGTGTTTGAGATTGTACCATAGGTCTCTAGTGTTATCCTCAGTTCTTTTGATTCTTTGGGCTTTGTTCTGTTCTTCAGCACTTATTTCCACCATTCTGTCTTCCAGGTCACTTATCTGTTCTTTTGCCTCTGATGCTCTACTGTTGAGACCTTCTATATATATATATATATATATATATATTTTTTTTTTTTTTTTTTTTTTTTAAAGATTTATTTATTTATTTATTTTGGATGGAGATCAGGTTGGGGAGGGAGGGGAGCAGATGGGCCACTTCTATTGGTCTTCCATTTCTCTATTTTCATCCTTTTTTGTTCTTTGGCTCCTGTGGGCCTCCCATCGCAGTGGCGTCTGTCGTTTCAGAGGGCTGGCTCTGGGCGTATGTGCTCCAGAGCTCCGGCTCCATAATTGGACACATCGGTCCAGCTGCTCCACGGCACATGGGATCTTCCCAGGCCAGGGACTGAATCAACACCCCTTGCACTGCAAGGCAGTGTCCTTACCCACTGGACCACCAGGGGAAGGCCTTCTATATTATTTTTGAGTTCAGCAATTGAGTTTGTCTCTATTTGTTTTTTTTCCATTTCTTGCATGTCCCTTCTCAGTTTACTAATTTCCTCTAATATTCTGTTTTCAGTGTTTTGAATCCTCGCTAGTATCACTCTTCTGAATTCTCTTTCTGATAATTTTTCTATCTCACTAATTTGTCTATCTCATTTTCTGTCATTTGTGACTGTGTCTCTCTACTTTGTTCCTTCATTTGTGCAGTGTTTCTCTCTCTTTTCTTTATTATGTTAATTTATATCTCTCTGTGTGTGTCTGTGTGTTTGAAGTCTTTTTTCCCCCAGGTTTCATAGTTGATTTCTCCCTTCCTTTTTGTTTCTGTTCTTGTAGAAGAGTTTGTTTTTTTTGTGTCACAGGTTGTGTTAGGTCTTTTGCCAGTGAATAATCTCTAGTGTTGTGTGTTCTTTGATAGTGTGGGGTCTTGGAATCAGGTAAATTAGTTAAAATGCTGCCTGGAAAATAGGTCCAGGGCAATGTCCTTCCTGGAAACAGTTTTTAACTAAGATATATGTTGAGGGTGATAAGGATGGGAGTGTATGGGTAATGAGAAGGAATAGATTCATTTTGCAAGGATTTTATAAGGTTAGGCAACAATGATTACTGTATTGTAGAGTTTGGTACAGATGGAGGAGAATAGTAGAGATAGAAAGATAGGAAATATTTATGTAGAGGATAGTAGTAGTTAGAAAAAGATTTTACAGTTAGAGCATAGAGAGAGGAAGCAGTGGCAACAAAACTTAAAAGTTCTTAAAAAATTAAAATTAAAAATTAAAATAAATAAAAAGAAAAGACCCAAAACAAAGCAAAACAAACAAAAAAAAAAAGAAGAAGAAGAAAACAAAAAAAAAAAGGGTAAATACTGTCCCTGGTTTTTATCTTCTCATCTTCATGTGGACCTTCCGCCTGTTTGCTTTTGATGTTGTTGTCCCAGATTTCCCAAGTCTGTACTGGTGGGGATCAGGTGTCAGGGCTAGATGGCTGCTTATGTCTTAGTTTCAGTGAGGGCCATGTTTGTAGTCAGCTTCCTACCCTGGACCACCAGGGGAAGGCCTTCTATATTATTTTTGAGTTCAGCAATTGAGTTTGTCTCTATTTGTTTTTTTTCCATTTCTTGCATGTCCCTTCTCAGTTTACTAATTTCCTCTAATATTCTGTTTTCAGTGTTTTGAATCCTCGCTAGTATCACTCTTCTGAATTCTCTTTCTGATAATTTTTCTATCTCACTAATTTGTCTATCTCATTTTCTGTCATTTGTGACTGTGTCTCTCTACTTTGTTCCTTCATTTGTGCAGTGTTTCTCTCTCTTTTCTTTATTATGTTAATTTATATCTCTCTGTGTGTGTCTGTGTGTTTGAAGTCTTTTTTCCCCCAGGTTTCATAGTTGATTTCTCCCTTCCTTTTTGTTTCTGTTCTTGTAGAAGAGTTTGTTTTTTTTGTGTCACAGGTTGTGTTAGGTCTTTTGCCAGTGAATAATCTCTAGTGTTGTGTGTTCTTTGATAGTGTGGGGTCTTGGAATCAGGTAAATTAGTTAAAATGCTGCCTGGAAAATAGGTCCAGGGCAATGTCCTTCCTGGAAACAGTTTTTAACTAAGATATATGTTGAGGGTGATAAGGATGGGAGTGTATGGGTAATGAGAAGGAATAGATTCATTTTGCAAGGATTTTATAAGGTTAGGCAACAATGATTACTGTATTGTAGAGTTTGGTACAGATGGAGGAGAATAGTAGAGATAGAAAGATAGGAAATATTTATGTAGAGGATAGTAGTAGTTAGAAAAAGATTTTACAGTTAGAGCATAGAGAGAGGAAGCAGTGGCAACAAAACTTAAAAGTTCTTAAAAAATTAAAATTAAAAATTAAAATAAATAAAAAGAAAAGACCCAAAACAAAGCAAAACAAACAAAAAAAAAAAGAAGAAGAAGAAAACAAAAAAAAAAAGGGTAAATACTGTCCCTGGTTTTTATCTTCTCATCTTCATGTGGACCTTCCGCCTGTTTGCTTTTGATGTTGTTGTCCCAGATTTCCCAAGTCTGTACTGGTGGGGATCAGGTGTCAGGGCTAGATGGCTGCTTATGTCTTAGTTTCAGTGAGGGCCATGTTTTTTTGTAGTCAGGACCCTTGCAGAGCTGGTTGCTCTGGTTTCTGATTTTGCTTTCAGCAATACAAAGGCTCTGCAGACAGCTCGGGTGCTGGCCAGGGTGGCGGGCGGTTCCCAGCCCATCGTCCAGGGGCCACACGCATGGTCCCATGATGGAGGTGGCTCCCTGGTTCCACTGCACACCCCCTGGTAACCTCCAATCCCTGCTCTTCTCCCGGTTTCCTCTGCCGTAGCTATCCTCTGTCTGCAGGACTATGGCTTCTTTGCTGCAGCTCTGGGACTATACTGACTGAAGGCCGCTGGCGTGCACGCACTGCCAGATACGGGACTAAGTCCCAGCTGGCTCAAGCTTCCCTGCAGTCCGGCTGGAGTCAGGTTTTTGGGCTGCAACCCCTCTGGGATTTCCCTGTTCTCTTCCACATGCCCCCACTAGCATTGTCTCAGCATACCTGGCACTCAGTGTCCTTGTACTGTCCCAGTGGGATTTTCATGCTGAGCGCTGCCTTCTGTCCTCCTGGCGCACTTCCCAGCTCTCTCTCTGCCTGGTCTGGTGTAGGCGTAGTGTTATCGGGCCCTCAGAACAGGAGCTCTGGGAAAGTTCTGGCTGATTGCTCTCTGACCCTCATGCACATGAGAAGTTCTTTTGTCATCTAGTGGCTGTTTTGTTAGTGGTGTTTCATTTCTTGATTAGTTCTGGCGATTCTATTGGGGAGCAGGTGAAATCCTCCTCTCAATCCTCTGCCATCTTGGTCCCCCTCCTATATTTATATTGCATATAAATAGTTCAGTTCTTATCGTTGCAGAGTACAATTCCATTGTTTTAATACACCACAATGTGTTTATCTATGCATCTGTCCAGGAATAATGTTGTTGATTATGACTTTTAACTATTTCAAATAAAATCACTATCAATATTTGTGCAGAAGTCTGTATAGACATATCTTTCTTCTTGGAAGACTACATAGAAGAAAAATGAAGGGTGTATGCCTAGCATTTTCATTTGACAAACTATTTTCCAGAGTGGTTATATCATTTTGGATCTCTACCAGCTATGGGTGAGAATTCAACTTCCTCTAAAAATGAACTACACTTAATATAGTCAGTGTTTTAAGTTTCAACATTTTAGTAGTTACAGAGCAGTATCTTATAATTTTTAAATTTTCTTCCACACTCATAGTGGTGAATACTTTTTCATGTGCTTATTTGAAATCCAGTATTTCTCAACAGTGTATCTGCTCAAATGTTGGATCATTTTTTCGGTTTCGACATCATCATTTTTGCTTGATTTTGAGTGTTCTCTGTGTAATCTGAATAAAATTCTTTATTAGATCTATGCTTTGCAAAATTTCTCTCAGTCGGTTGCTTACCTTTTCATTCTCCTATAGGTATCTTTCAAAGAGAAGATATTTTTAGCTTTAATGAAGTCTAGGTTATTGTTTTTATTGTAAATATTTTTGTGTTTTATAACATATCTAAGGTTCGTTACCTAATCCAAGCTCACAAAAGTTTCTCGTGCTTTCTTCTGAAAGTTTTACTATTTTAGGTTTTATGCTTCTGTGCTCATGCTTTGTCATGATCGACATTGCAACCCTTTGGACTGTAGCCCACCAGATTTCTCTCTCCATGGGATGCTCCAGTCAAGAATATTGGAGTGGGATGCCGTTTCCTTCTGCAGGGGATGTTCCAGTGATGACCCAGGGGTGGAACCTGAATCTCCTGCATTGCAGGTGAATTCCTTACTTATTGAGCCACTGGAGAGGTCCTTAGGCTTTATGTTCAGGTATATGATCAGTTTTAAGTCAATTTGTTTATCTGTTGTAAGATATTTATCAAAATTAATTAAGTGGCTGTTCCATTTTTCATTGCCATCAACAATAGGCAAGCTTTTTTCTCCACATATTTACCAGGATTTAGTGGTTTCAGTATTCCAGATTTTGGCTACTCGAATAGCTTTATAATGGTAATTCATTGTTTTAATTTCCAACTCCTTGATAACAAATAATATATAACACCTTCTCATATGCTTATATGTCATCTGTACATCTTTTTGGGTAAGTCATCTGTTTAGGATTTTGATTATTTTGATTTATTCTTGATCAGTCTGGTTTTATCATTTTGGATCTCTACCAGCTATGGGTGAGAATTCAACTTCCTCTAAAATGAACTACACTTAATATTGTCAGTGTTTTAAGTTTCAACATTTTAGTAGTTACAGAGCAGTATCTTATAATTTTTAAATTTTCTTCCACACTCATAGTGGTGAATACTTTTTCATGTGCTTATTTGAAATCCAGTATTTCTCAACAGTGTATCTGCTCAAATGTTGGATCATTTTTTCGGTTTCGACATCATCATTTTTGCTTGATTTTGAGTGTTCTCTGTGTAATCTGAATAAAATTCTTTATTAGATCTATGCTTTGCAAAATTTCTCTCAGTCGGTTGCTTACCTTTTCATTCTCCTATAGGTATCTTTCAAAGAGAAGATATTTTTAGCTTTAATGAAGTCTAGGTTATTGTTTTTATTGTAAATATTTTTGTGTTTTATAACATATCTAAGGTTCGTTACCTAATCCAAGCTCACAAAAGTTTCTCGTGCTTTCTTCTGAAAGTTTTTACTATTTTAGGTTTTATGCTTCTGTGCTCATGCTTTGTCATGATCGACATTGCAACCCTTTGGACTGTAGCCCACCAGATTTCTCTCTCCATGGGATGCTCCAGTCAAGAATATTGGAGTGGGATGCCGTTTCCTTCTGCAGGGGATGTTCCAGTGATGACCCAGGGGTGGAACCTGAATCTCCTGCATTGCAGGTGAATTCCTTACTTATTGAGCCACTGGAGAGGTCCTTAGGCTTTATGTTCAGGTATATGATCAGTTTTAAGTCAATTTGTTTATCTGTTGTAAGATATTTATCAAAATTAATTAAGTGGCTGTTCCATTTTTCATTGCCATCAACAATAGGCAAGCTTTTTTCTCCACATATTTACCAGGATTTAGTGGTTTCAGTATTCCAGATTTTGGCTACTCGAATAGCTTTATAATGGTAATTCATTGTTTTAATTTCCAACTCCTTGATAACAAATAATATATAACACCTTCTCATATGCTTATATGTCATCTGTACATCTTTTTGGGTAAGTCATCTGTTTAGGATTTTGATTATTTTGATTTATTCTTGATCAGTCTGGTTTTACATATTCACAGCTGGAGAAGAATTTTACCTAGGGAAGAATTGTATTTTGAAATATATTAATATGAAAATTAGATAATATTTAAATGAGACTTTAAATGAGTTAATACTGTGGGTGCTGTGGGGATGTGAGAAGGACATATATTTGGCAGAGGAGGGCAGGGACGGAATAATGTAGACTGCATTGTCTCTCAAAATACATATCTTGAAGTACTAAATCCCAATGTCATATTATTCACAAATGAGGTCTTTTGGAGATAATTTAAGTTACATTAGGTCATAAAGGTGGATTCCTATATTAAGATTAGTGCCCTTATAAGAAGAGATACCAGAAAGCTTATCATTTCTCTTATACTTCACAAGCATCCAATGAGGAATGTCAGCGTGAGCACATAGCAATTTTGCTTCAGTTTACAATTTAGGAAAGAAGCATTATACGTAAGAACACAAACCAATTGGTACCTTGATCTCAGATTTTAAACCTCCAGAATTATGAGAAAGCAAAATTTTACTTTTTAAGCCATGCATTGTATAATACTTTATATTTGCAGGCCAAGCTAAGCCATCATCCACTAATGAGGCATTATTTTCCCATAGTCAAAGGAAGGGCAAATTGATTAAAATCACAGTCCACAATTGTTTTGCTTCTTTTTGCATCAAACAAAACCCTCTTGATTTTTACAGAGGAAATTCAATGCAAAAAAAAGGCACAAAGAAACCAAACACTTTAATGCAATAAAAGGATATTTAATACAATTAAATGCTTGGATTAAGTAACTGACAAATTGAAGGAAGGCTGAATCAAGAGGTCAAAAATATTTTTAGAATTTCATCTCAGCTCTATATAACTCTAATGACCTATACTTGGAGATGGTATTCCTCTATATAGATGCCAGATGAGCACAAGACAAGTCTCTGTTCCAGATTTCCTGTTGTAACACAGTATCATTCTTGTTAGGCTTCTTTACCCACCCCTGGATCACAAGGAAGATGTGTGAGAACTATATATTCCTGAGCTTCTTGTTAGCAGAATTCCCCATTAGATTCTAACCATTAGCACATTTTCACGGTGTTTGAAAATCCTAACATTAGGAGAATCCAGTATTCTCTCTTTAGGCAGGTATGTGGGCAAATAAAATATACACATGTGGACTTTGCTGTTACCTTCCTGACATCCTGTTGTAGTAGAATCATCCACATTGCTTCTGCCAGCATCTGCCAGCAAAGATTTCCTGCAAATCCTGCATTTCTGATGCTTGCAAAATCTCAAGATGATCCCTCTAATGTTTACTTTCCACTCCTTCAAAACCTATGTGAGCCTCCAATAGCCTATTTTGGAATATTTGCTGCTTCAAATGATTAGGAAAGCTTCTGTGTTCCTATTAGAATACTGATGAATACAGTAAGTACAGTGCATTCCTTATAGCTGTTGTTCTGAAAGAATAGAAATAAGAACTTTATTCAATATCTATTTAAATATTCCCAGATAAACATCAATTTTAGTTAGATTATTTGTCTTTATCTGAAAAACATATCGTATTTAAATTCAACCTTAGGAAGCATCCCCATAATTACAGCATAAATTGGAAACATTGACTGTCACACAACAGCTGTAAATTATGGAAAAGTAAGAAGTTTCTAAAGGTAAGGAATAAAAATTATGCCAGAAAAGCAAGATATCCACAACAGAAGAGCTATGCTACTAAGCATTTTCATTTTTATCAGTTATAAAATGTGGAATAAATTGCTTTGTCCAAGAGAGGTACACATACTTATTGGAGGCATATTTCATACTTATTAACATTTATCTTTAACAAAGAGAAATCACATTCATTTAATCCACTGAATTATATCTGGCTATCAATTTATTGAGAAATTAATGGAGAGAAATAGCATATGAGTTAGAAATAAAAACCCATATTTCTAAAGAAGTTAATTGTTTTTTTAACCTCATCAACTAATTAATAAAAAATTTCAATGACTTACACAATTATGTACATATATGTACATTCTGTACCTATTGGAAATATAATATTTTTATATGTCCCTTTGATAAATTTTGAAGCTTAAGGCCATTTTTAGATAGAGTCAGTTATAAGAAATTAGAAATAGAATAATACCACATGTGATTTTTTTTTCTTTTTATATTATAGAATATGTAGGTGTATAATAGACATTATTTTAGTTGGTGTAAAGCATAAAAAATAAGTTTATATGGATACACAAACAACTGATATAAGTGAAAGAAGTTTGGATATCTATCTTCTATTACTATTACTGTTACAAAATAGCTGTTACAGACTGATAGACTGTTCTCCTTTAAGCTATTCAGAAGGTTCTCAAATTCCATCCTGTTCTCTTCTCCATGTATAAAGCTGGATCAATGGTGTTGGTTGAAGACCATTATAAAATAAAGGAGATGTGATTCATGAAAAAATCATACTTTCTCTGTCTTGTTTGTGTGTTTTTATTTTTTACAGAGTTTTGTTGTTTTCTTTTGCACATCAACCCGAATCATCCATATGTATGCACACGTTCCCTCTGTAACCTTCCCCATCATCTCCCTCACCATCCCACACCTCCAGCTCTCCACAGAGATCTTTTTTGAGATCCCCTAGGCCCAGAGCATATTTCCCTCCATCACTCCAATGATGGCAAGATTGTGCCCCATGTCCGCCTCTCCATTGCTGCTCTGCATATTCATTAATCAGTACCATCTTTCTAGATTCCATATATATGTCTCATTATACAATATTTATATTTCTCTCTCTGACATACTTCACTCTGTATAATAGGTTCTAGATTCATCCACCTCATTAGAAATGATTCAAATACATTTCTTTTTATGCCTGAGTGATGTTCCATTGTATATATGTACCACAGATTTTTTATCCACTCATTTGTTGATAGACATCTAGGTTGCTTCCATGTTCTAGTTATTGTAAATTGTGATCAAATGAAAAATGGGGTACATGTGTCTCTTTCAGTTTTGATTTTCTCAGGGCATATGCTGAGTAGTAAGATTGCTGAGTCATATGGTAGTTCTATTCTTAGTTTTTTTGACGGATCTTCATATTTTATTCCATAGTGGTTGTATCAGTTTACATTTCCATCAACAGTGCAAGAGGCTTCCCTTTTCTTCACACCCTCTCCAGTATTTATTGTTTATAGACTTTGGCCATTCTGACTGAATTGAGGTAATATCTCATTGTAGTTTTGATTTGCATTTCTCTAATGATGAGCAGCTTTGAGAATATTTTCATGTATTTATTAACCATCTGTATGTCTTTGTTGGGGAGATGTCTGTTTAGGTCTTTTTCCCATTTTTTTGATTGGATTGCTTGATTTTTTGGTGTAGAGTAGTCTGAGTTGCTTGTATATTTTTGAAATTAGTTATTTGTCATTTGTTTCATTTCCTATTATTTTCTCCGATTCTGCAGGTGGTCTTTTTACCTTGTTTAGAGTTTCCATTGCTGTGCAAAAGCTTTTAAGTTTAATTAGGTCCCACTACTTTATTTTTGTCTTTATTTCCATTATTCTAGAAGGCAAGTCATAGAAGATTTTGCTTTGATTTACGTCATCTAGTTTTCTGCCTGTTTTACTCTGAGAGTTTCATGGTTTCTGGTCTTATAGTTAGGTCTTCAATCCATTTCGAGTTTACCTTTGTGTGTGGTGATAGGTAGTGCTCCAACTTTGCTCTTTTACATGTAGCTGTTCACTTTTCCCAACAGCACTTATTGAAGAGGTGGCATGTGCTCCATTATGTATTTTTCCCCTTTGTCAAAAATAAAGTATCCATAACTGTGTGGGTTTATCTCTGGGCTCTCTATCTAAGTCGATTAATCTATCATTCTGTTTTTGTGACTGTACCATACATTCATCCACCTCATTAGAAATGATTCAAATACATTTCTTTTATGTCTGAGTGATGTTCCATTGTATATATGTACCACAGATTTTTTATCCACTCATTTGTTGATAGACATCTAGGTTGCTTCCATGTTCTAGTTATTGTAAATTGTGATCAAATGAAAAATGGGGTACATGTGTCTCTTTCAGTTTTGATTTTCTCAGGGCATATGCTGAGTAGTAAGATTGCTGAGTCATATGGTAGTTCTATTCTTAGTTTTTTTGACGGATCTTCATATTTTATTCCATAGTGGTTGTATCAGTTTACATTTCCATCAACAGTGCAAGAGGCTTCCCTTTTCTTCACACCCTCTCCAGTATTTATTGTTTATAGACTTTGGCCATTCTGACTGAATTGAGGTAATATCTCATTGTAGTTTTGATTTGCATTTCTCTAATGATGAGCAGCTTTGAGAATATTTTCATGTATTTATTAACCATCTGTATGTCTTTGTTGGGGAGATGTCTGTTTAGGTCTTTTTCCCATTTTTTTGATTGGATTGCTTGATTTTTTGGTGTAGAGTAGTCTGAGTTGCTTGTATATTTTTGAAATTAGTTATTTGTCATTTGTTTCATTTCCTATTATTTTCTCCGATTCTGCAGGTGGTCTTTTTACCTTGTTTAGAGTTTCCATTGCTGTGCAAAAGCTTTTAAGTTTAATTAGGTCCCACTACTTTATTTTTGTCTTTATTTCCATTATTCTAGAAGGCAAGTCATAGAAGATTTTGCTTTGATTTACGTCATCTAGTTTTCTGCCTGTTTTACTCTGAGAGTTTCATGGTTTCTGGTCTTATAGTTAGGTCTTCAATCCATTTCGAGTTTACCTTTGTGTGTGGTGATAGGTAGTGCTCCAACTTTGCTCTTTTACATGTAGCTGTTCACTTTTCCCAACAGCACTTATTGAAGAGGTGGCATGTGCTCCATTATGTATTTTTCCCCTTTGTCAAAAATAAAGTATCCATAACTGTGTGGGTTTATCTCTGGGCTCTCTATCTAAGTCGATTAATCTATCATTCTGTTTTTGTGACTGTACCATACTTTTTTGAGGAATGTCACTTGTAATACAGCCTGAAGTCAGGAAGGTTGATTCCTCAAGCTCTGTTCTTCTTTCTCAAGTCACCTTTGGCTATCAGGGATGTTTTGTGCTTACATTTGAACTGTGATATGTCTTTTCTAGTTCTGTGAAATATGCCATTGATAATTTGATAGGTATCACATTGAATCTATAGAAGTTACATTTGGTCGTACAATAATTTTTACTATATTGATTGTTCCAAACCAAGAATATGGACTATCTCTTCATCTGTTTAGGTTTTCTTTGATTTCTTTCATTAGTGTCTTATAATTTTCTGTGTAAAATTCTCTTGTCTCCTTAGATAGGTTTATTCCTAGATATTTTAGTCCTTTTGTGTAGTTGTGAATGGGATGGTTCCTTCATTTCTCTTTCTGAATTTTCATTGTTAGTATGCAGGAATGTAAGTGATTTCTCAGTACTGAATTTGCATCATGAGAATTGCTAAAGTCACTGATTAGCTCTAGCAATTTCTGATAGTATTGTTAAGCTTTTAATTTTTTCTCTAATTGTCATAGGTAGAACTTCCAAGACTATGCTGAATAAACATGGTGAGAGTGGACACCCCTGCCTTGTTCCTGATCTTGGAGGGAATATTTTCACTTTTCCACTATTTTTTTTTTAAAACATTTATTTTATTTATCTTTTTGGGGAGTGGGGTGGTGACGGAGGGGGCCAGGCGGGCTACTTCTATTGGTCTTCCATTTCTCTATTTTCATCTGTCTTTGTTCTTTGGCTTCTGTAGGCCTCCCATCTCGGTGGCCTCTGTCATCGCAGAGCGCCGGCTCTGGGCGCATGCGCCCCAGAGCTCCAGCTCAGAAATTGGACACATCAGTCCAGCTGCTCCGCAGCACGTGGGATCTTCCCAGGCCAGGGATTGAACTGGCGCCCCTTGCACTGAAAGGCGGTGTCCTTATCCATTGGACTACCAGAGGAAGCCCATTTTTCCACTATTGAGACTTAAGTTCACTGTTGGCTTATCGTACATGCCTTTCACTATGTTGAGGTAGGTTCTTTCTATGCACATTTTTTGAAGAGCTTTTATCATAAATGAGAGCTGGTTATGTCAAAGGCATTTTTCTGCATCTATGTAAATTATCATATGACATTTTATCTTTCAATTTGTTGATATGGTGTATCATATTGATTCATCTGGGAATACTGAAGAATTCCTTGCAAATTGTATTCAGAATATATAAAGAATACAAAAAATAAAAACAAATTGTAACTTTTTGTAGAAGTTACATTTGGTCGTACAATAATTTTTACTATATTGATTGTTCCAAACCAAGAATATGGACTATCTCTTCATCTGTTTAGGTTTTCTTTGATTTCTTTCATTAGTGTCTTATAATTTTCTGTGTAAAATTCTCTTGTCTCCTTAGATAGGTTTATTCCTAGATATTTTAGTCCTTTTGTGTAGTTGTGAATGGGATGGTTCCTTCATTTCTCTTTCTGAATTTTCATTGTTAGTATGCAGGAATGTAAGTGATTTCTCAGTACTGAATTTGCATCATGAGAATTGCTAAAGTCACTGATTAGCTCTAGCAATTTCTGATAGTATTGTTAAGCTTTTAATTTTTTCTCTAATTGTCATAGGTAGAACTTCCAAGACTATGCTGAATAAACATGGTGAGAGTGGACACCCCTGCCTTGTTCCTGATCTTGGAGGGAATATTTTCACTTTTCCACTATTTTTTTTTTAAAACATTTATTTTATTTATCTTTTTGGGGAGTGGGGTGGTGACGGAGGGGGCCAGGCGGGCTACTTCTATTGGTCTTCCATTTCTCTATTTTCATCTGTCTTTGTTCTTTGGCTTCTGTAGGCCTCCCATCTCGGTGGCCTCTGTCATCGCAGAGCGCCGGCTCTGGGCGCATGCACTCCAGAGCTCCAGCTCAGAAATTGGACACATCAGTCCAGCTGCTCCGCAGCACGTGGGATCTTCCCAGGCCAGGGATTGAACTGGCGCCCCTTGCACTGAAAGGCGGTGTCCTTATCCATTGGACTACCAGAGGAAGCCCATTTTTCCACTATTGAGACTTAAGTTCACTGTTGGCTTATCGTACATGCCTTTCACTATGTTGAGGTAGGTTCTTTCTATGCACATTTTTTGAAGAGCTTTTATCATAAATGAGAGCTGGTTATGTCAAAGGCATTTTTCTGCATCTATGTAAATTATCATATGACATTTTATCTTTCAATTTGTTGATATGGTGTATCATATTGATTCATCTGGGAATACTGAAGAATCCTTGCATGCTTTGAATAACATTGAACTTGTATTCAGAATATATAAAGAATACAAACAATACAATAATAAAAATTAAATAATCCAATTAAAAATGGGCAAAGAACAAATATTTCTTCAAAGATTATGCAAATGGACAATAAACAGAAAAATATGTTCAGCATTACTAGTTAACAGCAAAGTACAAATCAGACCTGCAGTAAGATATCACTATATAACCTATTAGAATGGACATAATGATAAAAAGTAATAGCACATATAGGGAGCTGCCTAACTTTTCTACCTCGTTGATGGGAATGTAAAACTAAGCCTCTTCAGCAAATATGTTTGAAGCTCCTCAAAATGTTAAGCAGAATTACCATATGACCAGAAATCGAATCCCTAGGTGTATACAACCAAGAGAAAAAATAACAAAACTTTTTTTTTATTTTTGTCTCCATACAAAAAACTGTACAAGAATATTCATAGAAAAAATTTTAATAACACCAAAATGTAATATAAATGTTCACCAAGTGCTGACTGGATAGATAAAATATTGTATGATCATACAACAGAATAAAATATTGTATGATCATACAATAGAACGTTATTTTATAATGAAAGAAAATGCAGTTTTGAAACCTGCCACAACATGGACAGTCCTTAAAATCATGCTAGGTGAAATATCATACAAAGATCTTCATATAAAATCACATATTTTATGATTTTGTTCATGTAAAATGTCCAAGTTAGGCAAACCTTAAGAAAAAATAGGTAATGGTTGCTTGAAATTGGCATGTGGAGGAGAATGAGGAATGGCTGACTATCTTTTTAAGATGAGGAAAATATTCTAAATTTAGATGGCAGTGACAGTTATAATACAATTTGCAACCAAAAATTACTGAACTACACAATTTATATTGGTGTATTTTATGGAAAATAAATAATACTGTAATAGGAATATAAAGAAACTGAAAACAGAATATAAATTTATTCTTTAAATCTAAGTAAATATTTTCAATACACACATATTTCTTTTTTTAACTCATCTTTTAATTGAAGGATAATTGCATTACAGAATTTTGTTAGTTTCTGCCGAGCATCAACATGAATCAACCATAGATATACGTATGTCTCTTCCCTTAACATATGTAAAATAGATAGCCAATGAGAACTTACTGTATGACTCACGGAGCTCAGATAGAGGTTCTGTAACAGTCTCGAGGAGTGGAATGGGAAGGGAGATGGGAGAGAGTTTCAATACACATTTTAAAAGCATTTACGTTACAAATGTAGAATAAAATTTCACAATATTTTTGCTCTAGTGGAATTTTTTTAAATTAAAATATAGCTGATTAACAATATAGTATGCATCAGTTTCTGATATATAGCACAGTTTTTCACTTATGCATGTGACCTTTTGTTTAATTTATATATAGTAGTCAGTATTGTCTAAACTCAAACTTCTAAATTATCCCTTCTCCACCCCATTTCGTATTTGGTGTAGTGTGCTTTACATGTCTGTGACTCTGCTTTGTAAATAAGCTTATTTGTGGCATATTTTAGAATCTACATATAAATGATAAGATATAGTATACATCTTTGTCTGACTTGCTTCACTTAGCATGATAATCTCTAAGTGCACTAGTGTTTCTGTAAATGGCATTATTTAATTTTCTATGGCTTAGTAGTATTCTGTTGTGTATATGCACCACATATTTATACACTCATCTTTTGATAGATATTTAGGTTGCTTCCATACCTTGGCTCTTGTAAATAATGTCATTATGAACATTTGGGTGTGTGTACCTTTTTGAAGTATATCTTCCTCTGGATATACATACAGGAAGGAGATTGCTAGATCACATGGCAATTCGGTTTTAAACTTCAGAGAGATTTCCACAGCAGCTGCATCAATTTACATTCACACCAATAGTGTAGGAACATTGATTTTTCTTCACACCTCTCCAGTATTTGCAATGAGGAAAATAGCAATAAAAAATTCATACAGTTATTCAATTTGCAACCAAAATTACTGAACTACACAATTTATATTGGTGTATTTTATGGAAAATAAATAATACTGTAATAGGAATATAAAGAAACTGAAAACAGAATATAAATTTATTCTTTAAATCTAAGTAAATATTTTCAATACACACATATTTCTTTTTAACTCATCTTTTAATTGAAGGATAATTGCATTACAGAATTTTGTTAGTTTCTGCCAAGCATCAACATGAATCAACCATAGATATACGTATGTCTCTTCCCTTAACATATGTAAAATAGATAGCCAATGAGAACTTACTGTATGACTCACGGAGCTCAGATAGAGGTTCTGTAACAGTCTCGAGGAGTGGAATGGGAAGGGAGATGGGAGAGAGTTTCAATACACATTTTAAAAGCATTTACGTTACAAATGTAGAATAAAATTTCACAATATTTTTGCTCTAGTGGAATTTTTTTAAATTAAAATATAGCTGATTAACAATATAGTATGCATCAGTTTCTGATATATAGCACAGTTTTTCACTTATGCATGTGACCTTTTGTTTAATTTATATATAGTAGTCAGTATTGTCTAAACTCAAACTTCTAAATTATCCCTTCTCCACCCCATTTCGTATTTGGTGTAGTGTGCTTTACATGTCTGTGACTCTGCTTTGTAAATAAGCTTATTTGTGGCATATTTTAGAATCTACATATAAATGATAAGATATAGTATACATCTTTGTCTGACTTGCTTCACTTAGCATGATAATCTCTAAGTGCACTAGTGTTTCTGTAAATGGCATTATTTAATTTTCTATGGCTTAGTAGTATTCTGTTGTGTATATGCACCACATATTTATACACTCATCTTTTGATAGATATTTAGGTTGCTTCCATACCTTGGCTCTTGTAAATAATGTCATTATGAACATTTGGGTGTGTGTACCTTTTTGAAGTATATCTTCCTCTGGATATACATACAGGAAGGAGATTGCTAGATCACATGGCAATTCGGTTTTAAACTTCAGAGAGATTTCCACAGCAGCTGCATCAATTTACATTCACACCAATAGTGTAGGAACATTGATTTTTCTTCACACCCTCTCCAGTATTTGCTATTTGTGGAATTTTTAATAATAGCCATTTTAACCAGTGTCAGGTGATATTTCATTGTGGGTTTGATTTGCACTTCTCTAAAAATTAGCAATGTGGACCATCTTTTCATATGCCATCTCTATGTCTTCTTTGGAAAAAATGTCTATTTAGATCTGTCCTTTTTAAATTATTACTGGATTGATCGTTTTTCTAATATTGGATTGGAAACTGACTCAGTTACATTGCCTGCAAATATTTTTTTCCCCAGTCCATAAGTCATCTTTTTCTTTTGTTTATGGTTTCCTTTGCTATGAAAATGCTTATACATTAGACTAGGTCCAATTTGTCCAATTTTTCTTTTGTTTCGATTGCCTTAGAAGACTGACCTAAGAAAACATCAGCATGATTTATTTCAGGATTTTTTTTTTTTTTTTGCTCTCTTCTAGAAGTTTTGTTTTCATAACTTTTTTTATTTAAAATTTTAAGAATTTTTGAGCTTTTTTTGTGTGTGTATGACATGAGCGTGTGTTCTAACTTTGTTGATTTTCAACCCCAGTTGCATCAGACATTGCCTTTCCTCTGTTGTATTAATATATTCTTGCCTCCTTTGTCAAAAGTTGATTCTAGGCTTATGGGTTTATACTTGGGCTCTGTATTCCATTCCATTGATCCATATGTCTTATTTTGTGTCAAAATCATGATGTTTTGATTACTGTAACTATTAAGTATTGTCTGATGTCTGGGAGGGTTATATTTCCAATTTATTCTTTTTGTTCAGTCTTGTTTTAGAAATTCTAAACATTCATTGTTCCGTATAAATTTTAGGATCATCTGTATTAGTTTTGTGACAAATATCATGAGTAATTTGATACAGATCACATGAAGTCTATAGATTGCTTTGGGTAGGATGGCTATTATAATAATGTTAATGTTTATAATCCAAGGACATGGGGTATGTATTAATTTCTTTGAATCGTCTTCAATCATCTTTATCATTTTTTTTTTAGTTCTCAACATATAAGTTTTTCTCCTCCTGGTCAGTTTTAATAACAAAAATCAATCATGGCAATTCGGTTTTAAACTTCAGAGAGATTTCCACAGCAGCTGCATCAATTTACATTCACACCAATAGTGTAGGAACATTGATTTTTCTTCACACCCTCTCCAGTATTTGCTATTTGTGGAATTTTTAATAATAGCCATTTTAACCAGTGTCAGGTGATATTTCATTGTGGGTTTGATTTGCACTTCTCTAAAAATTAGCAATGTGGACCATCTTTTCATATGCCATCTCTATGTCTTCTTTGGAAAAAATGTCTATTTAGATCTGTCCTTTTTAAATTATTACTGGATTGATCGTTTTTCTAATATTGGATTGGAAACTGACTCAGTTACATTGCCTGCAAATATTTTTTTCCCCAGTCCATAAGTCATCTTTTTCTTTTGTTTATGGTTTCCTTTGCTATGAAAATGCTTATACATTAGACTAGGTCCAATTTGTCCAATTTTTCTTTTGTTTCGATTGCCTTAGAAGACTGACCTAAGAAAACATCAGCATGATTTATTTCAGGATTTTTTTTTTTTTTTTGCTCTCTTCTAGAAGTTTTGTTTTCATAACTTTTTTTATTTAAAATTTTAAGAATTTTTGAGCTTTTTTTGTGTGTGTATGACATGAGCGTGTGTTCTAACTTTGTTGATTTTCAACCCCAGTTGCATCAGACATTGCCTTTCCTCTGTTGTATTAATATATTCTTGCCTCCTTTGTCAAAAGTTGATTCTAGGCTTATGGGTTTATACTTGGGCTCTGTATTCCATTCCATTGATCCATATGTCTTATTTTGTGTCAAAATCATGATGTTTTGATTACTGTAACTATTAAGTATTGTCTGATGTCTGGGAGGGTTATATTTCCAATTTATTCTTTTTGTTCAGTCTTGTTTTAGAAATTCTAAACATTCATTGTTCCGTATAAATTTTAGGATCATCTGTATTAGTTTTGTGACAAATATCATGAGTAATTTGATACAGATCACATGAAGTCTATAGATTGCTTTGGGTAGGATGGCTATTATAATAATGTTAATGTTTATAATCCAAGGACATGGGGTATGTATTAATTTCTTTGAATCGTCTTCAATCATCTTTATCATTTTTTTTTTAGTTCTCAACATATAAGTTTTTCTCCTCCCTGGTCAGTTTTAATAACAAGTACTTTTTTTGAAAAAAGTTTTATATTGGATTATAGTTAATTTATTAATATAGTGTATTAATTTCAGTTTTTCACATATACAGCAAAATGATTCAGTTATACCTATACATACATATTTTACAAGTTCTTTCCCATGTAGGCTTTTTTTTTTTTTAATGTTATTTTAAAAGGGATTTTTTTTCTAATTTCTTCTGATATTTCACTGTTAGTGAAAAGAAATGCAACATACTTCTGCATGTTAATCTTGTATCTTGCTATTTTGTAGTCTTTTTAAAAATCATTATTATTATTTATCGGTTCTAGTAGATTTTGTGTGGAATTTTTTAAGGTTTGCTATATATAGTGTCAGGTGTATGTGCATGATAAATAAATTCAGTCATTTCTAACTCTATGCAACCCTATGGACTATAGCCTTTCAGGTTCCTCTGCGCAGAGAAGAATATTGAAGTGAGTTTTCTTCCCTCCTCGGTGGGGTCTTGCTGACCCAGGGAATGAACCTATGTCTCTTTTGTCTCCAGTATTGGCCAACAGATTCTTTACCATTAGTACCACCTAGAAAGGCCATATAGAATCATAAAATCTGCACATGATGACAATTTTCTCTCTTCTCTTCCAACTTGGAAAATATTTATTTATTTTTCTTGTCTGATTGCTGTGACTAGGACTTTCAATACTATGTTGTGTAGCAGTAATGACAGTGGTTATCCTTGCTTTATTCTAAATTTTAGCAAAAAAATTTTCAGTTTGCTATAATAGATTTAATTTTAAAACATGCTTGGAAAAACTCCAAGTTTTGGTAACAAACAAACAAAAAGCTACCATATGTTTTTTGTCAAAATCATGATGTTTTGATTACTGTAACTATTAAGTATTGTCTGATGTCTGGGAGGGTTATATTTCCAATTTATTCTTTTTGTTCAGTCTTGTTTTAGAAATTCTAAACATTCATTGTTCCGTATAAATTTTAGGATCATCTGTATTAGTTTTGTGACAAATATCATGAGTAATTTGATACAGATCACATGAAGTCTATAGATTGCTTTGGGTAGGATGGCTATTATAATAATGTTAATGTTTATAATCCAAGGACATGGGGTATGTATTAATTTCTTTGAATCGTCTTCAATCATCTTTATCATTTTTTTTTTAGTTCTCAACATATAAGTTTTTCTCCTCCCTGGTCAGTTTTAATAACAAGTACTTTTTTTGAAAAAAGTTTTATATTGGATTATAGTTAATTTATTAATATAGTGTATTAATTTCAGTTTTTCACATATACAGCAAAATGATTCAGTTATACCTATACATACATATTTTACAAGTTCTTTCCCATGTAGGCTTTTTTTTTTTTTAATGTTATTTTAAAAGGGATTTTTTTTCTAATTTCTTCTGATATTTCACTGTTAGTGAAAAGAAATGCAACATACTTCTGCATGTTAATCTTGTATCTTGCTATTTTGTAGTCTTTTTAAAAATCATTATTATTATTTATCGGTTCTAGTAGATTTTGTGTGGAATTTTTTAAGGTTTGCTATATATAGTGTCAGGTGTATGTGCATGATAAATAAATTCAGTCATTTCTAACTCTATGCAACCCTATGGACTATAGCCTTTCAGGTTCCTCTGCGCAGAGAAGAATATTGAAGTGAGTTTTCTTCCCTCCTCGGTGGGGTCTTGCTGACCCAGGGAATGAACCTATGTCTCTTTTGTCTCCAGTATTGGCCAACAGATTCTTTACCATTAGTACCACCTAGAAAGGCCATATAGAATCATAAAATCTGCACATGATGACAATTTTCTCTCTTCTCTTCCAACTTGGAAAATATTTATTTATTTTTCTTGTCTGATTGCTGTGACTAGGACTTTCAATACTATGTTGTGTAGCAGTAATGACAGTGGTTATCCTTGCTTTATTCTAAATTTTAGCAAAAAAATTTTCAGTTTGCTATAATAGATTTAATTTTAAAACATGCTTGGAAAAACTCCAAGTTTTGGTAACAAACAAACAAAAAGCTACCTTAGAAAATGAAGCTGAATTTCACCTATATATTGAACATAAAAATTGGAAGTGAAAGTTTGAAATCAGAAACTCAGGAATCAGTAGTTTTCCACAAATGTCTTTTAAATGTTAATGTACATGAGCAACCGAGTCAACATGTTTTTCATATTTATCTATAAGAATATGCCCTCTGGGCTTCCCTGGTGGTCCAGTGGGTAAGGACACCACCTTGCAGTGCAAGGGGTGCCAGTTCGATCCCTGGCTTCAGAAGATCCCACATGCCGTGGAGTGGTTGGACCAATGTGTCCAATTACCAAGCCGGAGCTCTGGAGTGCATGCTCCCAGAGCTGGTGCTCTGCCACAACAGAGGCCACCACAATGGGAGGCCCACACAGGCCAAAGAAAAAAGATGGATGAAAACAGACAAATGAAAAGTCAATAGAAGTGGCTTGCCCGCCCCCCTCCTTCCTCCCCGCACCCCCCTCGCCAAAAATGACTATGCCCTCTTACTGAACTTTTTGGTGAATGACAATGGAAGAAAGGTAAAATAAAGAGTTATTGGGTTCCAACCCACTGCCCCTGCCTCCTGCCATGGGTGCCACACACAAGGCTATGGAGACCATATCCTCATGGAGGGGAGAGAGTGGAGGGGCCAGCAGCAGGGCGGGTGGAGGCGTAGAGGGAGGCGGAGAGGGACCAGGCTTGGTGAGTCGCTTCTGGCTGCTCCTGGAGTCACTTCCATGGCTGCCTGGTACCAAGCATTAGACGGGGAGGAGGAGCAGGAGCCAGCTTCCTGCCTGACATAATTTACTTCAAGAAGTGCACAATGTCAGAACATGGAATTAAGTGGGCTTGTGAATACAGAACTTATGAAAATTAGCCATCTGCAATCAAGTGTACTGTGTGTCTTGCCCAGAGACGTAGTGGAACAAGTATTACAGAAGATCCATTCAAAAGTTGTTCGAGTGATGTTGATAGAGTTTGGGATCCTTCCAGCACCCAAGGAAGAAGTAGTCCTTTGATCTGTCCAGTCTCTAGTGCAAGATCAAGAGTTATGTCTTCATATAGCATGGAAAATGCAAATAAATGGTCATGCCACATGTGCACATATATGAACTGGCCAAGAGCAATCAGATACATTCAGTTCTTATCCCAGCATAAGACCAGGTGTCCCACAGAATCTCAGTCCTCAGGATCTGGCTTAAGACTAGTTGCTTTCTGTTGATCCTCGTGAGGAATACAACAATAGAAACAAACTGAACACAAAGACCCAGTACAGGACTTGTTCTATTTGCACATATAAAAATTGGGACAAGGCTAAAAAAGGAATTGTTTATGATCATCCCAGACCTAACAATATTGAAGCAATCAAGTTGGCAGAGAATGAAGAGGCTTCTTCAATAATTAATGAACAAGATAGAACTCCATGGAGAGGAAGCTGTAGAAGTGGCAACAGCCAAAGAAGATCGCTGGTGACAGTGAAACAGGACTCTGAGATGAAAATAGTTTTCCAGAGGATTGAACCGGCAACAAGGAGGAACCTGAAGTGGACCTAAAAAAACTAATGCAAATTAAAAATCGGACTAAAAAGACTGACTGACTGTTCCTCAATGCTTGTGTGGTTGTTGCAGAGGTGATTTAGCTGCTATAAAAGCATACAAGTCATCGGAGGGGACATTGTCCACTAGCTCACTGCAGATGAAGTGTGCTTGCTGAACCGTCCTTCTGTGTTCAGTGTTGGCTACTCGCTGGTGCACCTGGATATATGTTTCCAGAGGCAGGGTATGCTAGTAATACTGCTTACAGAGGTGTCTCAACAAGCTGAGAAATTTATTCACACAATGATGTGTCCTGAACTGACAGAGCAGATCTGTTGTGAGATTGCTGCCTTTCTCCACCAGAGAAAAGGGGACTTTGCTTGCTATTTCCTGACTGACCTTGTAATATTTACATTGCCAGCAGATATTGAAGACTTGTCTCCAACAGTCCAAGAAAAATTATTTGATGATGTGCTTGATAGAGATATTCCAAAAAAGTTAGAAGAATCATCTCTGATTATAAACTGGTCCTTGAAATTGGCTACATGTTTGGACAGTCAATTGTATGTACTTTGGAACCAAACTGCAGGAGACTCCTTACTTGACTCAGTGCTGCAAGCTACCTGGGGCATTTATGACAAGGACTCAGTGCTTCAGAAAGCCCTGCATGACATCCTGCATGACTGTTCCCACTGATGAACTGGCATCCTTCTCTCGAGACCTGGCAGGGACTGCCCTGGCTGAAACCTTCCCTTCCAGGGGCTGAGGACTTTCCATCTGTTTCATTTTTTACAGAAGCTGGCAGTGGTGGGGGAACTTTGGTTTTAGACACTGAGACACTTCAAACATCTCAGTGGTTTTTTGTATTTTTTTTTTCTAAGCTTTGAAATAGAAACATAAAGATCTTTGCTCACATTAAAAAAAAAAAGAAAGAAAGAAAAAAGAAAAAGTTATGAAGAATAGAATCCAATGGAGAGGAATCTTGATTTCTATTTGGACAGACTTCCCTGAGACTAAATTATTCATTTTCCCCTAGTCAGGATCTTAGTCAACACTTTATACCTTCCTTTTATGTCCCTTTTCAAGATGAAATCCACCATCATTCTTTCTTGGCACTTTGGAATGTTGGTAGGTGTCTACATGCTCAGTTGCTTCAGCCATGGCCAACTCTTTGGGAACCCGTGGACCATAGACTGCCTGTCTCCTTTGTCCATGAGACTCTCAGGCAAGAATACTGGAGTGCATTGCCATGCCTTGCTCCAGGGGACCTTCCCAATCCAGGAATCAGACCCATGTCCCTGGACCTCCTCCATTGCAGGTAGACTATTTAGCCACTGAGTCAATTGGGAATCCCTTGGAATGGTGACAGAGTGGTAGAATTAATTATCTAAAAGACTAATAATATCAAAGCGCTGAGGAAGGAACTGCAGAACAGGAGAAAGTTCAAGGATATTATTCAAAGGCAAGACCATTATCTTATATAATCATAAACTAAATATGTCAAAACTAATTTACCATGTCATGAAATAATTAGTGAGATACTTCAACAGTTTCAAGGTAATATTTTTAAAAGGAAACATATTTATGTTAAAATTAATATGGATATGATGCAAATTTGACTTATCCACAGTCTGTGTGCATGCATGCTCAATAATATCTCACTCCATGAACAGTAGCCTGCCAAGCTCCTTAGTTCATGGAATTTTCCAGGCAAGAATACTGGGATGGGTGGCATTTCCAATCCAGGGAATCTTCCCTACCCAGAGAACGAACTCATGTCTCCTGAATCTCCTATATTGGCAGACAGGGTTTTTTTACCATGCTGCCACCAGTCATCAGCTGCATCCCACCAGATGTAGCTTCTTGATTATTTGCATTATAGGTATTCTACCACTTACAAAGTTGTAAATTGGCTCAAAGACAATGGAAGTTTGAGATAACCTGAAGAAGTGAACTACATTGGACATTCAGCAGTACTTCTTTGTACATTTCAGTGTATTTCACACGTTTTTGTAATAATGCAGATGTGTAATAGAGATGCTTTCTGCTTACAGGGTGATGAACTTTAAATAGAAACATAAAGATCTTTGCTCACATTAAAAAAAAGAAAGAAAGAAAAATAAAAGTTATGAAGAATAGAATCCAATGGAGAGGAATCTTGATTTCTATTTGGACAGACTTCCCTGAGACTAAATTATTCATTTTCCCCTAGTCAGGATCTTAGTCAACACTTTATACCTTCCTTTTATGTCCCTTTTCAAGATGAAATCCACCATCATTCTTTCTTGGCACTTTGGAATGTTGGTAGGTGTCTACATGCTCAGTTGCTTCAGCCATGGCCAACTCTTTGGGAACCCGTGGACCATAGACTGCCTGTCTCCTTTGTCCATGAGACTCTCAGGCAAGAATACTGGAGTGCATTGCCATGCCTTGCTCCAGGGGACCTTCCCAATCCAGGAATCAGACCCATGTCCCTGGACCTCCTCCATTGCAGGTAGACTATTTAGCCACTGAGTCAATTGGGAATCCCTTGGAATGGTGACAGAGTGGTAGAATTAATTATCTAAAAGACTAATAATATCAAAGCGCTGAGGAAGGAACTGCAGAACAGGAGAAAGTTCAAGGGGATATTATTCAAAGGCAAGACCATTATCTTATATAATCATAAACTAAATATGTCAAAACTAATTTACCATGTCATGAAATAATTAGTGAGATACTTCAACAGTTTCAAGGTAATATTTTTAAAAGGAAACATATTTATGTTAAAATTAATATGGATATGATGCAAATTTGACTTATCCACAGTCTGTGTGCATGCATGCTCAATAATATCTCACTCCATGAACAGTAGCCTGCCAAGCTCCTTAGTTCATGGAATTTTCCAGGCAAGAATACTGGGATGGGTGGCATTTCCAATCCAGGGAATCTTCCCTACCCAGAGAACGAACTCATGTCTCCTGAATCTCCTATATTGGCAGACAGGGTTTTTTTACCATGCTGCCACCAGTCATCAGCTGCATCCCACCAGATGTAGCTTCTTGATTATTTGCATTATAGGTATTCTACCACTTACAAAGTTGTAAATTGGCTCAAAGACAATGGAAGTTTGAGATAACCTGAAGAAGTGAACTACATTGGACATTCAGCAGTACTTCTTTGTACATTTCAGTGTATTTCACACGTTTTTGTAATAATGCAGATGTGTAATAGAGATGCTTTCTGCTTACAGGGGTGATGAATTCTTTTAAAAAAGTAAGAGCTGAGGTGGTTAAAACATGGAATAAAATTGAACAAAATAAAAAAATATACTGTTAGAAACCTATGTTGCTAAATCTTATGCAACTGAGCGGATTCTTTACCACCAAGCTACCAGGAAAGCCCTGAAGATATACAGAAGGGTCTGAAATAATTGCTCAGTGATGCGTTTCCTTCTAAAATTAGTTAGTTAATTGATCTATGTATCCATTCTTTCATTAGTTTATCTAAAAATTGTCTTTATGTATATGACTAGAGCCTTGGATTACATGGCTTACCATCTAGGATTTTTATGATTCATGTAGGATATGAATGCATTCTGAGATGGGAGGTTATAAAAATTATTTGTCCTTGCTATATTTAAGTGTAAGTAAGCAATTTTTCTTAGCAGTTACAGAGGGGCATATAGATCTCTCTTTGAACAATTTTAGATAGCCATTTGTTGGAGTGAAACATTGGCTGTTATATATATATATATAACAGTATATATATATATATATAAAACAGTATATATATATATAACAGTATATATATATATATAAAACAGTATATATATATATATAACAGTATCTATATATAACAGTATATATATATATAACAGTATATCTATATATAACAGTATATCTATATATAACAGTATATATATATAACAGTATATATATGTATATAAAACAGTATATATATATATAACAGTATATATATATATATAAAACAGTATATATATATATAACAGTATCTATATATAACAGTATATATATATATATAACAGTATATCTATATATAACAGTATATCTATATATAACAGTATCTATATATAACAGTATATATATATATATATAACAGTATATATATACTGTGGGCCTCACATTGCAGTGGCCTCTCGTTGATGAGCATTGGCTCTGCGCACATGTGCTCCAGAACACTGGCTCATAATTGAATACACCTCAGCATGTGGGATCTTCCTAGGTCAGGGATCAAACTGGTGTCCCCTACACTGCAAGGCAGACTCTATCCACTGGAGCACCAAGGAAGCCCTTTTAGCTTACTCCTTGGGCTGGTCTGGTTCTGATAAAGATGTTATACAACAACTTATATATAACAGCCTGTGTGTCACATTTGAAAGGCATTTTGAAACATATTTTAAGACCATTTCATTTCCACTTCCAAACTTCAGATTCAATCTATTCAACTCACCAAACAGGAACAATTTACCTAAGTCTTCTACTTATTAAACCCTGGCTTTAATGCAAGCATGTATTAGTTTTATACAGGTGACTTTTTAAGTTTCAGGTTGATTATTTTTTATTTAATGCAAAAACTAACACGTCATTGCTTTGATAACTCCTGGAATCCAAGCACTACTTGGAAAGATACAAATTTTATATCTGTGTAAATGTGAGACATGATAATTGCTTTTTTATTTTTATCATTAAATTTGGTTTAGAATTCAGTGCTTGAGGTCTCCTAGCAAAGAATTTAATTAATGCTTTATCTGAAAAAGGCCAAATATGTTTTAGTGCCACCCCCTTTTGTCTTCAACAGTGCATGAGATGTCCATCAAGTTCATTCTTTATGTTAAGGCTACACACAAAATTAAAATTAGTATGCAAATAAAAAATAATTATTTTCATTATTAACATCTGGGTAAAAATAGCATACCCAATTAGTGAGGTTTTAATAGAATGACAAATGGAGCAGATATGATTTAATTGAAAGCAAAGGAAAAACAAAGAAAAGTCAAGAGGAATACTGCAAGAAGTGACAGAATAGAGACTTTCATGCAGTGAAGAAGCAGAAGGAGAAATCTTCTGGATAAGAAGAAATGTCAAAACAGAGAAAGGATAAATTACAGAAATTTCTGTTCTTCACAAGTTTGCTTAATAATTAGTGTGCTGATGCCACATTTTATCTTCTAACTTCTCAAGCAATTAAGAATTCCTAGTTTTGCTCTTTTTTTTCTATTATCCATTTATTTTAGAGCAGTGTATGAAAGGCAGTATATATTTACTGTATACAACTTTGAGTTTGAGGAGCAAGAGAAAAATCACCACCATCAAAGACATAGATATTTCCTTCACCTACCAAAGTTTCCTCCTGGTCCTTGTTGACTAAAAAAGATGAACAACTTGAGAGTTGTAGGTTAAGTTTTATTTGGGGTATAATTAGGACTGCAGCCCAGTAGGCAGGCAGCACATCAGGTAGCGCTGAGAGACTGCTCCGAAGAGATAGGGGAGGAAAACCAATATAAGGATTTTGGGGGGGTGGGGGAGGGGGGATTCAAATGCCATCAAAGATCAAAGAAAGAGTTTTTTCAAAGCCTTTTGTTTTACAAATGGGTTGTGCCTGTCATGAGGATGTGATATCTTCGTGAAGGATTTTAGCGCTTTTCTAGGTGTGAGGAGATGGAAGGATTGAGATTAAAAAAAAGCTGTTCCTAAAAGTCATTTACCTATCTAAAGACCTGCTCCACTGGATTCCCAGAGCACAGAGTGCCTTGCCCCACGCTGATTTCCTTCAGGGGATGTTGAAAAGTCAGCAGCTCCTAAAGCACAGTGTTCAATCTCTGCAAAGGCAGATGGCAAATGCCCTTGCTGTCCATACATTGTAGTTGACATCCTTTATTATTATTATTATTTTTTTTGTGCATGGTAGGAATGCTGAACTTAAAGTCTACAGGCTTATCAAATTTTAAATTTACATAAAGTATTGTTAGCTATAGGTAATATGCAACAGAGTAGATCTTAATAGTTTGTTTATCTGTCATAACTGAAGCATTGTGCCATTTAAATATTATCTACTTATTTCCTCCTCCTATCAGTCTCTGTTAACTACCATTCTACTCTCTTGTGCCAGAAGTTTGACTTTTTAGGTGACATGATACAGTTTTCATTTTTCTCTGATGTATTTCACTTTGCATTATGTCCCCCAGGTCCATCCACATTCTTGGAAATCACAGAATTTTCTATGTTTTAAAGATGCAGAATATCCCATTGTGTGTATAAGTTTATGTATACATGCATTTGCTTATCCATTCATTCATTGATGAATACTTAGGTTGTTTCCATATGCTGGCAATTGTGAATAGTCCTGGAATGAATACAATAGCACAAGTATCCTGATTTCAATTTATTTGGATAAGTGCCCAGAAATGGGCTTTCTAGATCACAGGGTAGTTCTATTTTTAATTTTTTTGAGAAATCTCCATAAGTTTTTCATAAAGCCAGTACCGGTAACATTTCCACCAACAGTACATTAGGATACCTTATTTTTAAACACATTCTTGCTAGTGCTTGTTATATTTTGTTTGACAATGATCATTCTGACAGTTATGAAGTACAATGTCATGCTAGTTTGATTTGCATTTCCCTGATGACTAATGATATTGAGTACATTTCTATGTACCTGGTAACTTCTTCTTTGGAGAAATATCTGTTCAAGCCTTTTATCTGGTTTTAAATTTTACTTTACTTTTACAGAGTTTTGTTGTTTACTACCATACATAAACCTGATTCAGCCATAGGTATGCACGTGTCCCCTCCCACTTCAACTTCCCTTCCTTCTCCCTCCCCACCACAACCCTTTAGATTGTTAAAGAACTCCAGTGTAAGTTCTATAGTCTTAGAGCAAATTCACATTTGTCCTCTATTTCACATATGGTAATGTAAGTTTCCATGTTACTCTCTCTATACAACTCCCCCTTCCTCCCTTCTCCCAATGTCCGTAAGTCTGTTATCTACCTCTGTTTTACCGTTGCTGCTTGTTTGTTTGTTTGTTTTTTAATTTTGTGTGTGTGTAGGGGGAGTGGGTTGGGGAGGGAGGGGGTGGGCGGGACCACTTCTATTGGTCTTTCATTTATCTGTTTTCATCCATCTTTGTTCTTTCGCCCGTGTGGGCCTCCCATCGCAGTGGCCTCTGTTGTCACAGAGCACCAGCTCTGGACACATGCGCTCCAGAGCTCCGGCTTGGTAATTGGACACATCGGTCCAGCCACTCCGCGGCACATGGGATCTTCCCAGGCCAGGAATCAAACCAGTGCCCCTTGCACTGCAAGGTGGTGTCCTTACCCACTGAACCACCAGGGAAGCCCCTAGATTATTTCTTTATTTAATATTGAGTGATGGGATTCCTTTACATGTTTTGGATACTATCTGTTATCAAACATATGGTTCACAAATGTTTTCTCCCATTCTATATTCTGTTTTATCATTGTTGATTGTTGTGTCTATTGTACAGAAGATTTTCTTATTTTTTAATTCCACTTATTAATTTTTACTTTTGTTGCTTGTGCTTTTGTTTCTCACAGCCAAAATAATCATTGCAATACCATTGTCAAGGAGCTCTTTTCCTCATTTTTTTTTTTCCCTAGAAATTTTTTACTTTCAGGTGTTAGGTTTAGGTTTTAATTCAATTTCATTTATTTTTTGTGTATCTTATAAAGGTCCAGTTTTATTCTGCTGCATGTGAGTATTGTAATTCCCAACAATCTATTGAAGAGATCACACTTTCTACACATTGCATTGTATTTTTGGTACACTTATAGAAGATTAGTTGACTATAGATATATAGGCTTATATTTAAGTCTTATGTCCCATTGATTTATTTGCCTATATTTAGGAAATATACTTTTTATTAGTTTTTAACATGATTTGAAGCCTGGAAGTTTGATGCGTCCAGATTTATTCCTCTTACTGAAGATTTCTTTACATATTCAGAGTCTTTGTGACTCTATATCAATTTTAAAATTATTTATTTTCAATTTCTGTGAAAAATACAATTGGAATTTGATGGGAAATGCATTGAATCTGTAGACTGTTTTAAGTTTAAATACTACGGAAATTTTCAAAGTATTAATTATTCAGTCTATGAACATGAAATATCTTTCTGCTTATCTTTGCCTTTAATTTCTTTAATGTTTTATAGTGTCTAGTGTACAGATCTTTCACCTCCTTTGTTAAATTTGTTCCAAAGTATTTTAATCTTTTTGATATTATTATAGGTTCAGTTGTCTAAAGGTGACCTCCAAAGGGGCTTATGCCAACAATCATCTCCCAAGACTGTACTGCTAGTGCTGCTGTCCCTATGCCAAGCCACTGTTAGCCCACATCTCTACAGGCCACCCTCAAACACTCATAGGCACATCTGGCTCAGTCTCTTGTGGGGTCATGGCTCCTTTCCCCTAGGTACTGGTATCTACAAGGTTTTGTTTGTGCCTCCAAGTTTCTCTGCTTTCCACAGTTCTGCAGAAGTTCTGTAATTAAACTCCACTATCCTGTAAAGTCAGATTACCTGGGGATTCCCAGTCTCTTTCTGGGATCATCAGTTTGGAAATCCTGAGGTGAGATATAGAAACTTCACAAAACTGTGAGAATTCTCTTTATTCAAAGTCTGTCTCTGTCAAACATCACTTTTCTGTTTCAGGGCTCATCCAGGATTATCATGGGCTTGACTTTCTTCTTCTTTAAATCTAAACTGGCTGTGTGTTCTTGGGCACAATTAATGTCTGAGCCTGTTCTCTCTCTTACTACATGATGTGATTAACATTCAATAGAAACATATGTGTAATGCTTTATGAAACTTAAAGGTAATGAAATTGTTCTTATTCCTCAAATCTGGGCATATCTACTGTGACCATTTGTTCAAGTTAAAACAAAATTAAAGCAAATAGAAGAGCATTATATATATTTTTTTAAAAAGTCCACAAACAGCAAATGCTGGAGAGGCTGGAGAGAAGGTAATCCTCCTGCACTGTCAGTGGGAATGTAAATTGGCACAGTTACTCTGGAGAAATGCATGGATGTTCCTTAGAAAACTAAACATATTGTCCAAATACGAAATCTGGGCAGTTTTATTTTAATTGTCTGTGTACAGTTTTGGGCATTGAATCTGTAGACTGTTTTAAGTTTAAATACTACGGAAATTTTCAAAGTATTAATTATTCAGTCTATGAACATGAAATATCTTTCTGCTTATCTTTGCCTTTAATTTCTTTAATGTTTTATAGTGTCTAGTGTACAGATCTTTCACCTCCTTTGTTAAATTTGTTCCAAAGTATTTTAATCTTTTTGATATTATTATAGGTTCAGTTGTCTAAAGGTGACCTCCAAAGGGGCTTATGCCAACAATCATCTCCCAAGACTGTACTGCTAGTGCTGCTGTCCCTATGCCAAGCCACTGTTAGCCCACATCTCTACAGGCCACCCTCAAACACTCATAGGCACATCTGGCTCAGTCTCTTGTGGGGTCATGGCTCCTTTCCCCTAGGTACTGGTATCTACAAGGTTTTGTTTGTGCCTCCAAGTTTCTCTGCTTTCCACAGTTCTGCAGAAGTTCTGTAATTAAACTCCACTATCCTGTAAAGTCAGATTACCTGGGGATTCCCAGTCTCTTTCTGGGATCATCAGTTTGGAAATCCTGAGGTGAGATATAGAAACTTCACAAAACTGTGAGAATTCTCTTTATTCAAAGTCTGTCTCTGTCAAACATCACTTTTCTGTTTCAGGGCTCATCCAGGATTATCATGGGCTTGACTTTCTTCTTCTTTAAATCTAAACTGGCTGTGTGTTCTTGGGCACAATTAATGTCTGAGCCTGTTCTCTCTCTTACTACATGATGTGATTAACATTCAATAGAAACATATGTGTAATGCTTTATGAAACTTAAAGGTAATGAAATTGTTCTTATTCCTCAAATCTGGGCATATCTACTGTGACCATTTGTTCAAGTTAAAACAAAAATTAAAGCAAATAGAAGAGCATTATATATATTTTTTTAAAAAGTCCACAAACAGCAAATGCTGGAGAGGCTGGAGAGAAGGTAATCCTCCTGCACTGTCAGTGGGAATGTAAATTGGCACAGTTACTCTGGAGAAATGCATGGATGTTCCTTAGAAAACTAAACATAGTGCTGCAATCCCACTCCTGGGCATATATACAGAGAATAACATGGCCCAAAGAGATGCATGCACCTCAGTGTTCAGTGCAACACTGTTTACAGTGGCTGAGACATGAAAACAATCTAAATGTCTTTAGACAGAGGAATGGATAAAGAAGATGTAGTCCATATATATATATATACAACAGAATATTACTCAGCCATTGAAAAGAATGAAATAAGGCCATTTGAAGCAATATGGATGGGCCTAGGGAGTGCCATACTGAATGAAGTAAGTCAGATAAAGATGGAGAAATATCATACGACATTTATCTTATGTGGATTCTAAAAAAAAGGGGAAAAAATGAGCTTGTTTATAAAACAGAAATAGACTCATAGACTTAGAAAACAAACTCATGGTTGCAGTGGGGAGGGGATGATAGGGGGACTTTTGGAAAGTCATGTACAAATTGCAATAGATCTATTGTGTAATACATGGATCTCTACTGCATGCTACATACTAGCTGAATAGAAGAGAGTGTGGGGGATAGTGAATACATGTGAATATATATGGCTGAGCCCTTTCGCTATTCACCTGAAACAGTCACACAAATTTTAATTGATTATGCCCCAATAAAAATGTTTTGGTGTTAAAAAATTTAAAAATAATAATAATAATACAGCAAATAGAAAAGTATTATTGTCAAGATGTTGATTCTGCCTTTGGCCAAATAATTAACAGGGAAGGAGCACAGCTCTGCCCATCAACAGAAAATTGGATTGAAGATATACTGAGCATGGCCCTGCCCACCAGAGAGGATCCACTTTTTTTCCAATAGCCATTCCCTCCCACTAGGAAGCTTGCAAAATCCTCTTATCCTCAACCTTCAGAGGACAAGTAAAGAAACAAGAACTACAATTCCACAAACTCCAGAATGAAAACCACAATCACATAAAGTTAACCAAAATGGTCAAAGATCACAACATGTATAAGTTGATAAAGCTATCATGTCATGCAGCACCACACAAGATGGTTATGGTGGAGGGTTCCAACAAAATGTGGTCCACAAAGAAGGGAATATGGCAAAACACTTTAGTATTCTTACTTTGAGAACCCCATAAGCAGTATGGAAAGTTAGAATGAGGTGACACAGGAAAATGAGTCTGTCTATGTAGGTGACCAATTCTCTGCTGGGGAATAGCAAAGAAATGACTCCAAAAACAATGAAGGCTGGACAGATCTCAGCTGTCGATGTGTCTATTTGCAAGACTAAAATCTGATTCTGTACAGAACAATATTGCATAGGAACCTGGAGTGTTAGGTTCATGAATCAAGGTAAATTGGAATGGTGAAGTGGAAGATGGCAAGACTGAACATCAACATTTTAGGGATTGGCACACTGAAATGGAAAGGAATGTGGAAACTTAATTTAGATGATCATTTTGACTACTACTGTGGGCAGTAATCCCTTAGAAGAGCTACAATAACACTGATAGTCAACAAAAGAGTATAAAATACAGTATTTGGGCTCAACGTCAAAAATAACAGAATGATCTTGGTTCATTTTCATGGCAAACTATTCAACATCTTAGCAAGTGAAGTCTACATCCAACCACTAATGACAATGAAGTTTAATTTGACTGGTTCTATTTGACTGGTTCTATGAAGACATAAAATATCTTCTAGAATTAACACCAAAAAAAAAGAAAGAAAAAGAAAGATGCTCTTTTAATGATTGTTGTTTATTGGCCAAGTCATGTCGGAACTCACTGTGACCCCATGACCTGCAGCATGTCAGGGTTCCCTGTCCTTCACTATCTCCCTGAGTTTGTTAAAATTCATATCAATTGAGTCAGCGATGTCATCCAACCAACTTATTCTCTTTCAGTTCCTTCTCCTCTTGCCATCAATCATTCCCAGTACCAGGGTACATTCCAGTGAATTGGCTGTTTGCATCAGGTGGCCAAATCTTGGATCTTAAGCCTCAGTATCAGTGTTTCCAGTGAATATTCCAGGTTGATAACTTTTAGAATTGATTGTTTTGATCTCCCCACTGTATGTGGGACTCTCACAAGTCTTTTCTAGGAAGAGTTAAGAAGTGTCAATTCTTACATCCTCAGCCTTCTTCATGGTCCAGCTCTCACATCCATACATGACTACTGGAATAACAATAGTTTTGATTATCTGGACCTTTGTCAGTTAAGTGATGTCTCTGCTTTCTAATACACTGTCTAGGTTTGTCATCCAAAAGAAGGAGTCAAGAGATACCTAAAGTAACAGGCAAGTTTGGACATAAAGTGCAAAATGAAGCAAGGCAAAAACTAACAGAATTTGGCCAAAATACCTCAGTGGTCATAGCTAACATCCTCTTTGAACAACACAAGAGACAATTCTACATATGGACATCACAAGATGGACAATAGAAACATCTGATTAATTGTATTATTTACAGCCAAGATGGAGAAGCTCTATATTGGCAGCAAAACTATGGCCTGGAGCTGACTTTGGCTCTGATCATTAGCTATTTATTTCAACATTCAAGCTGAGATTCATGAATGTAGGAAAAACCACTAGGCCTTTCAGTTATGAACTAAATCAAATTGCTTACAATTATACAGTGGAGGCAAACAGTACATTCAAGATATTAAGTCTGAGAGAGTGCCTGGAGAATTACAAACCTATGTTTGAAACACTGTATAGGATGAGGTGATCAAAATTATTTCAAAGAAAAAGAAGTACAAGAAGCCAAAGTGGTTGTATGAGAATGCTTTACAAATAACTGAGAAAAGAAGCAGAAAGTGAAGAAAAACAAAAGAGTGTCTTGATGAAGGTGAAAGAGTAATGTGAAAAGCTGGCCTAGAACTCAGCATTCAAAAATGGAATGCCATCACTTCATGGAAAATAGATAGGCAAAAAATGGAAACAGTGACAGACATTATTTTCCTGAACTCCAAAATCACTGTCGATGGTAACTGCAGCCATGAAATTGAAAAACACTTGCTCCTTGGAAGAAAAGCCCCGACAAAGCTAGAAAGAGTATTAAAATGTAGAGGCATCACTTTACCAACAAAAGTCCGTATAGTCAAAGTTATTGGTTTTCCAATAGTTGTGCATGGATCTGAGAGTTGGACCATAATGAATGCTGAGTGCCTATGAATTGATGCTTTTGAAGACTCTTGGGAGGCCTTTGGACTGCAAGGAGATCAAACCAGTCAACCTTAAAGGAAATGAACTTTGAGTATTCACAGGAAAGACTGATGGTGAAGCTGAAGGGTCAATACTTTGCCCACCTGAAGCAAAGAGAGAACTCATTGGAAAACAATGTTGGGAAAAATAGAAATCAAAAGGTGAAGGGAACAGCAAGGGGTAAAATAGATGGATGGCATCACTGAGTCAATTGACAGGAGTTTGATCAAGTTCTGGCAGATGGTAAAGCACAGGGAAGCCTGGTGTGCTGCAGTCCATGGGTCAAAAGAAGTAGACACGACTTACCAACTGAACTGAACTGAGAGAGGAGAAGGGAAAGATAAAGAAGAAAGAGAAAGATATACTCAGCTGAATGTAGAGTCTCAGAGATTATCAAGTAAAGATAAGAAGGCCTTCTTAAGTGAACAATATGAATTCCTATTTTCATAAAAAAATAGTAGAATGCAAGAGACTAGAGATCTTGTCAAGAAAATTGAAGATATTAAGTGGATATTTCATGTAAAGATGGGCACAATAAAAGACAGAAACAACAGGGACCTATCAGAAGCTGAAGAGATTAAGAAGAGTTTGTAAGAATACATAAAAGAACTACACAAAATTTTTCTTAATAACCTGGATATTGAATACAATGTAGTCACTCACCTAGAGTTAGATATCCTTGAGTGTGAAGATAAGTGAGCTTTAGGAAGCATTAGTAGGGTCAAAGCTACTGGCGGTGATGGAATTTCATCTGTGATATTTAAAAATCCTAAAAGATGGTGCTGTCATTGTGTGGTATTGGTTGGTCTAAATAAGCAGGTAAGACTTTATTCAAGATGCTTATAAGGGAACACAGACTGAACGTAATTTTGATTAAACAGAAGGTGGGAGGGCTTTTAAACACTAATGTGAACTACTGGAAAGGTAATGGATGAAAAGTTGGAGAAAAGTGGTCAGATTTTTAGACCATATATGCTTGTTAATTTATTAATCAGTTATGCTTTTAAAGTTTCACAGAGACTGGAAGATAGGGGGACTATATTTCTTCATTATCACAATTCAGTAGAATGGTCCCCATGTCGTTGAAATAGAAATTCCTTGGTTGTCTAATTACAAGGGCATGTGAAATTATGACTATATCAAAGGGTAGAAAAATAATGTGCAATTGAATGGTTTCTTAAAATAAATGCTCTAAGAAAATAGAAATCATGGGTTTATAATGAAGAAGAAAAACTACATTATAGAAAATTGATCAAGATAAAAAAAAAAAAAGAGAAGAGCAGAAAGTTATGTCCCAGATAAATGGACAAGAAAAAAAAAAAACAGAAAAACAATCAAATGAAGTGGAGAAAGACAATCTTCCAGAAAAGGCATTTAGAATAATGATAATTAGGATAATCCAGGATCTCAGGAAACAATGGAAAAGATACAAGAAATATTTACCAAAGACTTACAAGAAATAATGAATAAGCAGAGATGAATAATATATCAGGAGGGATCAAAAGCAGAATAACTGAGGCAGAACCGATGGATGATATGGAGGACAGAATGGTAGATATGATTATCACAGGACAGAATTTGGAAAAAAAGGAATGAAGAGATGTGAAGACAGCACAAGAAATCTCTGGTACATAGGGTTTCAAGGAGAAGAGAGACATAAAGGACATGAGAAAATATTTGAAGAAATAATACTTGAAAACTCCCCTACTATGGAAAAGGAAATAATCAACAATGTATAGAAAGTACAAAGAGTCTCAGGCAGGATAAGTGTATGGAGGAACACACTGAGACATGTAGTAATCAAAATGACAAAAATTAAAGACAAAGATAAAATATTAGAAGCAAAAAAGTAAAAATGAAAAATAATCTACAAGGGAAATCTCATCAGGATATAAGCTGATTTCTCAACAGAAACTCTACAAGCCAGAAAGGAATGGCACAATATATTTAAAGTGATGATGGGGTAAAAAATACTCTAACCAAGACTCTCATACAGATTTGATAGAAGGTGGGAGGGCTTTTAAAAAATGTGAACTACTGGAAAGGTAATGGATGAAAAGTTGGAGAAAAGTGGTCAGATTTTTAGACCATATATGCTTGTTAATTTATTAATCAGTTATGCTTTTAAAGTTTCACAGAGACTGGAAGATAGGGGGACTATATTTCTTCATTATCACAATTCAGTAGAATGGTCCCCATGTCGTTGAAATAGAAATTCCTTGGTTGTCTAATTACAAGGGCATGTGAAATTATGACTATATCAAAGGGTAGAAAAATAATGTGCAATTGAATGGTTTCTTAAAATAAATGCTCTAAGAAAATAGAAATCATGGGTTTATAATGAAGAAGAAAAACTACATTATAGAAAATTGATCAAGATAAAAAAAAAAAAAGAGAAGAGCAGAAAGTTATGTCCCAGATAAATGGACAAGAAAAAAAAAAAACAGAAAAACAATCAAATGAAGTGGAGAAAGACAATCTTCCAGAAAAGGCATTTAGAATAATGATAATTAGGATAATCCAGGATCTCAGGAAACAATGGAAAAGATACAAGAAATATTTACCAAAGACTTACAAGAAATAATGAATAAGCAGAGATGAATAATATATCAGGAGGGATCAAAAGCAGAATAACTGAGGCAGAACCGATGGATGATATGGAGGACAGAATGGTAGATATGATTATCACAGGACAGAATTTGGAAAAAAAGGAATGAAGAGATGTGAAGACAGCACAAGAAATCTCTGGTACATAGGGTTTCAAGGAGAAGAGAGACATAAAGGACATGAGAAAATATTTGAAGAAATAATACTTGAAAACTCCCCTACTATGGAAAAGGAAATAATCAACAATGTATAGAAAGTACAAAGAGTCTCAGGCAGGATAAGTGTATGGAGGAACACACTGAGACATGTAGTAATCAAAATGACAAAAATTAAAGACAAAGATAAAATATTAGAAGCAAAAAAGTAAAAATGAAAAATAATCTACAAGGGAAATCTCATCAGGATATAAGCTGATTTCTCAACAGAAACTCTACAAGCCAGAAAGGAATGGCACAATATATTTAAAGTGATGATGGGGAAGAATCTACAACCAAGAATACTCTAACCAAGACTCTCATACAGATTTGATAGAGAATTCTAAAGCTTTCCAGATAAGCAAAATTTAAGAGAACTCAGCATCACCAAACTAGCTTTACAGCAAATGCTAAAAGAATTTCTCTAGGCAGGAAACACAAGGGAAGGAAAGATCTACGGAAACTAACACCAAAACAGTTATCATACATCATACCAAATCAAAATATATCATATCAAAATAGGATCATGCATATCTATAAATAACTTAAATGTAAATGCATTAAATGTACCAACCAAAAACTATAGACTGGTTGGCTGAATGAGCACATGCACATGTTTGTACTTCCATTTATCACATCACTCTGCTTGATCCTCCAAATTACGTGTAATTATTTTATATTGTTATGTTAATCATATTACCATTATGACTTCTCATTGTAATTATTTTAATTTTTATGCATAGATGTAACAACAGAGATACATCTGTTACTATTGTGATTATGTAACTATTACTCAATACTATTGTATCATGGTTGGTCAACAGAAAAATAATAGAAGTCTATATCTCCAAAACTATGATTTAATTGAAAAACCTGTAATCACTTTTCATAATATAAATGCATATCGCAATCATTTTGATTTTTTCCTTTGCAATATAAAAATGCTCAGACATTTCTTTCATTTTTTTTCCTCCAGAGCTCCAGATGTTTCTAATGAGCAGTCATGTTTAAGAACAACTGGACTATGTAATGATCTTCTACTTTGATTTAGTTTGTTTCACCTTTTCTATTTCATATTCAGTGCACCTATTTCATTTATGTTTTCTAACTTCCCCATCTCCTTTCTTTTAATTTTTTTTCAAGCCTTTGTCAAGCATAGTAGAAAAGCTTTTGGTTACATGTATATATATATATATATATATATATATATATATATATATATACATATATATACACACAGATTTTAGAGTTTTTGCCTAAAAGATTATGATATTTTGATTCCACCTGTTTGACTTGGTATGAATAGAGTGCTATATTTCCAATTTAAAATAGATATGAAATAAGCAACAAAATTTTACTGTATAACACAGAAAACTATAGTCAACATCTTATAATAACCTATAATAAAAATAATTTCAAGAATAAATATGTATATGTGTCTGTGTATAACTGAATCATGATACTGCATACCTAAAACTAATGCAACACTATAAATCAGCTATATTCCAATGAAAAAGAAAAATTAAAAAAAAATCATATTGGACTCCCCCGAAAAGGTTAGTAAAGGTAAGTGGGACATTAGACCTTATTCCTTATAACCAACTGAATGTCTGTAAGCGCGTTTTTCGCCAAAGTTAGTAGAATGTTATGAGAGGGTGCTATAGGGTCATTGCACATAGAAAAGCTTCTCCTGTAGTAATCTATTATGATAAAGTGGGTCATTGGAATAATATTTTCTTATTTACCTTGCAGTCCCAGAGTCCTGATGATCCTCTTCCTCATATCCCTCCTCATAAGAACATCCCTTGTGCTAGTTTTCCAGTCCCCGATAGTGCTCCCATTCCCACAACACACTGAAATCCCTGTCAACAACTACTGGCCACTCATCTTGCCTGCTGCTTGAAGGATTACATGCTATTTGCCTTAATGCTGCAGACCAGCTCTGGCCCAGCAAACCAGCAAACAGCTCTGCCATCAAGTTGTTATTATTATTCAGTCAAACTTGGTGACTGTCCAACTCTTTGTGATCCCATGAATGATAGCATTCAGGCTCCTCTATTGTCTACTATCTTCCAGAGTTTGCTTAAATTTATGTTCATTGAGTCAGTGATGCTATTGAAAACATCTTATCCTTTACTGCCCCCTTCTCATTTTTTCTTCAGTCTTTCCCAGTATCAAGTTATTTTCCATTGCGTCAACTCTCCATATCTGGTAGCCAAATCATAGGAGCATCAGCATTGACGTCAGCCCTCCCAATAAATATTCAGGGTTCATTTCCTTTAGGATTTACTGGTTTTATCTCCATGCAGTCCAAGGGATTCTCCAACACCACGATTTAAAAACATCAATTATTAAATGCTCAGATTTCTTTATGGTTCAGTTTTTATATCCACACATGACTACTGGAAAAACCATAGCTTTGATTATATAGATCTTTATCAGTAAAGTGATGTCACTGTTTTTTAAAACACTGTCTATGTTTGTCACGGGTCTCCTTCCAAGGAGTAAGTGTCTTAATTTCATGGCTGCAGTCAGAGTCCGCAGTGATTTTGGAGTAAAAGTAATTAAAATCTGTAGTTGTTTTTGCTTTTTCTACTTCTATTTACCATGAAGTAACAGGACTGGATGCCATGATCTAAGTTTTTGCTTTTTGGTTTTCTTTGGAGTTTCAGGCTAGCTCTTTCATCCTCTTATGTTGTCCTCATCTTTCTTGTGTTCTTTATACTCTTTTAAGAATTATTTTATCGGGCTTCCCCTGGTGGTCCAGTGGGTAAGGACACGGCCTTGCAGTGCAAGGGGCACTGGTTCGATCCCTGGCCTGGGAAGATCCCACATGCCAGGGGCCGACTTATTTACCTTGCAGTCCCAGAGTCCTGATGATCCTCTTCCTCATATCCCTCCTCATAAGAACATCCCTTGTGCTAGTTTTCCAGTCCCCGATAGTGCTCCCATTCCCACAACACACTGAAATCCCTGTCAACAACTACTGGCCACTCATCTTGCCTGCTGCTTGAAGGATTACATGCTATTTGCCTTAATGCTGCAGACCAGCTCTGGCCCAGCAAACCAGCAAACAGCTCTGCCATCAAGTTGTTATTATTATTCAGTCAAACTTGGTGACTGTCCAACTCTTTGTGATCCCATGAATGATAGCATTCAGGCTCCTCTATTGTCTACTATCTTCCAGAGTTTGCTTAAATTTATGTTCATTGAGTCAGTGATGCTATTGAAAACATCTTATCCTTTACTGCCCCCTTCTCATTTTTTCTTCAGTCTTTCCCAGTATCAAGTTATTTTCCATTGCGTCAACTCTCCATATCTGGTAGCCAAATCATAGGAGCATCAGCATTGACGTCAGCCCTCCCAATAAATATTCAGGGTTCATTTCCTTTAGGATTTACTGGTTTTATCTCCATGCAGTCCAAGGGATTCTCCAACACCACGATTTAAAAACATCAATTATTAAATGCTCAGATTTCTTTATGGTTCAGTTTTTATATCCACACATGACTACTGGAAAAACCATAGCTTTGATTATATAGATCTTTATCAGTAAAGTGATGTCACTGTTTTTTAAAACACTGTCTATGTTTGTCACGGGTCTCCTTCCAAGGAGTAAGTGTCTTAATTTCATGGCTGCAGTCAGAGTCCGCAGTGATTTTGGAGTAAAAGTAATTAAAATCTGTAGTTGTTTTTGCTTTTTCTACTTCTATTTACCATGAAGTAACAGGACTGGATGCCATGATCTAAGTTTTTGCTTTTTGGTTTTCTTTGGAGTTTCAGGCTAGCTCTTTCATCCTCTTATGTTGTCCTCATCTTTCTTGTGTTCTTTATACTCTTTTAAGAATTATTTTATCGGGCTTCCCCTGGTGGTCCAGTGGGTAAGGACACGGCCTTGCAGTGCAAGGGGCACTGGTTCGATCCCTGGCCTGGGAAGATCCCACATGCCGCGGAGCAGCGGCTGGACCGATGTGTCCAATTACTGAGCCGGAGCTCTGGCGCGCATGAGCCCAGAGCCGGCGCTCTGCAGTGACAGACGCCACCGCGATGGGAGGCCCACAGGAGCCAAGGAACAAAGACAGATGAAAACAGAGAAATGAAAGACCAACGGAAGTGGCCCGCCCACTCCCCTCCCTCCCCAACCCGACCCCCGCCCAAAATAAATAAATAAATAAATCTTTAAAAAAAAAAAAAAAAAAGAATTATTTTATCATTCTTGATTATAATACGAAACTACTGGACAGAAAGGAGAAACCATTCTAGAGTATCACAAGTGCTCCTACAGCAAATTAATATCCTAATTGCAACTAACGCTCCTCATAATGTCCTCACTATAAAACTATATTATTAGTCCTTCCTTAGTGATTGGCAGGTTTAGTTTACGCTGAAAATACAGAAGTAAATAATGTCCATTTATTTTCGGTGAAAGTGCAAAAGCCCTATTGAAGGTAAATAATGCCCTCTCAAGTATGATGCAGAAAAATCCTCAAGAAAAAGTGACCTTTAAAGTGGCAGACTTTTCTTGAGAAAAATTTCCAAGTACTGTTTAGATGGCTCATTTACAAAATGTCACGTAACCACTGAGTAAAGGCATGTTCTGTACAAAATGATTTTATATTTAGTTTGAACTTTATACAAGCAATTCAGCTGTTCCTGATATAGCATGCAGTGACAAGAAAAGAGAGACTAACACCATTATTTCTAAGCACTGAAATAAAAGCTGACTAAATATGCCAAATCTAAGTGTGAATTTACTTTTTCAAGTAGTATCATGATAAGTTTTTGTGATATTCTTTATTTCTGTCACAAAGTGATTGAAATGTGTTTTTACTTAAAACCTTAAACATATTGCTGAACAAACTATAGCACATATAAGCAAATAAAGGAGCAAATAAAATATATTTTGTTATATATATTATACATTTTTCTTGGTTTGGAATAAATATTCTTAACAAGCAGTTATTATTGGTTCAGTGAGCCTCAGAGTTCTTGTATAATTGTATTGGTAATTATAACAATGAGTATGTCCTCACTATGTTGAAATCCTAATTCTCAAGATGATATTCTCAAAGGTAGAGTCTTTTGGAGATGACTAGGTGTCACTCAAGAAGGTATAGTTTTCATGAATAGGATTAGTATTGTAAAAATAAAAAGTAAACCCAAGCCTCAAGACACCCTTAAGTAGACTAGACAGAGGAGCTCTCATGACCTAAAAGGATAGTATAACAAGACAGGAAGAAAATACACCTTTTCTTTCCTGGTAAAGAATAAATCAATGATAAGCCAAGGACTGTGTTTATTATAGCGCTTCCAACTTCCTTCACTCCTCTGTAAAATGTTCTCCTTCCCCTACCCTGCAGATCTTGCATGAAACTCACCATTGTTGTTGGACCCCAGTTGCAATTCTTTGCTAATTATGAATAAACCCAATAAAGATTGAAGTGTTATCTGGCAGCCTGTTTTAAGTCAACAGTATTTTTATAAAAGAGATCCAGGGCTTCCCCTGGTGGTCCAGTGGATAAGGACACCGCCTTGCAGTGCAAGGGGCGCCGGTTTGATCCCTGGCCTGGGAAGATCCCACGTGCTGCGGAGCAGCTGGACTGATGTGTCCAATCACCGAGCCGGAGTTCTGGAGCGCATGCGCCCAGAGCTGGTGCTCTGCGACAACAGACACCACCGCGGTGGGAGGCCCGCAGGAGTCAAAGAACAAAGACAGATGAAAACAGAGAAATGAAAGACCAATAGATGTGGCCCGCCCGCTCCCCTCCCTCCCCAACCCGACCCCCGCCGAAAATAAATAAATAAATAAATAAATCTTAAAAAAAAAAAAGAGAGAGGTCCAAGATAACTTTATTTCTCTTTCTGCCATATGATTAAACAGCAAGATGACAATCATGTATGAAGCAAGAAGTGGTCTCTTGTCAGACACCAACTATGATGGTGCCTGCATATGAGAATCTTTTGGGTCAAGAACTATAAGAAATTGATTATATAGGTGAAAAGTAACCCAGCCTATTTTTTAAATAGCAGCCCAAACAGACTAAGATGGTAATATAATTAAGTAAAAATATCAGACACTTGATTTCCAGTTAATTTCCTCATCTTTTCTGACAGAATTGTGATAAAACAAATGGTTCTTCTATTATGGATCTGAATATCAGCAGTATATTCAGACTAGAAAATTATTTGAAAGTATGATTCATTATAGAAAACTCCTTGTCACTTGTGCTGTGGACCTAATGCTAATATTCTAACTTGGGGTAGTTTGGTTGACAACAAGTGAATTGAGATCAAGAGTGTAAGTAATGTTGACAGAAATGAAACCTCAACTATATAGATTTTTCCTAGTTTAAATTTTTGACATGGTTTTCCTTTGTAGTCTATAGAGCATATATCTTAGAACTGAAGCTATGACCCATGACATCCAGGGACACCCAGAATGAATGAGTCATTACCTCTTCCAGTGGATAAAATATGGTCTGCTGGAGGATGTAATGGCAACTCATTACAGTGTACTTCCCTGGAGAATTCAAGGTCAGCACAAAAAGGCAAAATGATACAGTGCTGGCGGTGTGACACTCAGGTGAGAACATGTCCACTATGTGACTTTGGAAGAGCAGAGATAATTAATAATAGATAATAATAGGGCAAGAATTAATAGAGTAATAATAGAATTAAGTGGTGGGGCCAAAATAGAAGTGATACTCAATTGTGGATGTGTCTGGTGGTAAAAGTAAAGTCCAATGCTGTAAATAACAATACTGTATAGGAACCTGAAATGTTAGGTGGACATAGCCAAATACCAGATGACAAGATTGAGCATCTTAGTAATCAATGCACCAAAATGAATGAACTGGGCACATTTAATTCACATGAACATAATACCTACTACTGTGGGCAACAATCCCTTAGAAGAGATGGAGTACCTCTCATAGTAAACAGGTGAATCCAAAATGCAGTACTTGGGTACAACCTCATAAATAACGGAAAGATCTTGGTTTGTTCCGAAGGCAAACCATTTAACATGAGAGTAATTCAAGTCTATATCCGAACCACTGACTCCAAAAAAGCTGAAGTTGATTGGTTCTATGAAGACCTATAATATTTTCTAGAACTAACATAAAAAAAAATCATTTTTATCATTGGGAACTGGGACGCAAAAGCATGAAGTGAAGACATACCCAGACGAGTTTCTTCTTTGCCTACAAATGAAACAGGACAAAGGAACATAGTTTTGTCAAGGGAACATTGACCATAGAAAGCACTCTCTTCCAAAAACCCTAGAGATGATGCTACACATGGGCATCGGCAAATGTTAAATATCAGAATCAGATTGGTTATATTATTTGAAGCCAAAAATGGAAGTTCTATGCAGTGAGTAGAAAGAAGACCTGGATCTGACTATGACTCAGGTCATGGGCACTATATTGGAAAATTCAGGCTTAAATTGAAGAAGGCAGGGAAGTCCATTAGGCCATCTATGTATAACCTAAATCAAACACTTTATGATTATACAGTGGAAATGAAGAATGATTGAAAGGATTAGATCTGGTAGATACAGTGCCTGAAGAACTATAGACAGGAATTTGTAACATTCTATAAGAAGAGGTGACAAAAAACATCCAGATAAATAAATAAAACAAGAAGACAAAGTGTTTGAGGGAAAAAATGCATGAAGGCAAAGTGCTTCTCTGAGGAAGCTTTGCAAATAGCTGAGGAAAGAAGAGAAGTTAAAGGCAAGGGAGAAATGGAAAGATATACCAAACTCAATGGAGAGTTCTGGAGAATAGCAAGGAGAGAAAATAAATCCTTCTTAATTCAACATGCACAAAAGTAGAGTAAAATAATAGAATGGGAAATACTAGAAATTACTTCAAGAAGATAGGAGATATAAAAGGAACATTTCATTTGTGATGAGCATGGAAAAGGATAGAAATGGTAGGAACCTAACAGAAGTCAAAGAGATAAAGAAAAGCTGGCAAGAATATGCAGAAAAACTGTGCAAGAAAGGTCTTAATGGCCTTCAAAATCAAGATGGAGTTGTCATTCACTTAAAGCCAAATTTCCTGAAGTGTGAAGTCAAGTGGGACAACCTCATAGTAAACAGGTGAACCCAAATGGAAAAAAGAATCTTGGTTTGTTCCGAAGGCAAACCATTTAACATGAGAGTAATTCAAGTCTATATCCGAACCACTGACTCCAAAAAAGCTGAAGTTGATTGGTTCTATGAAGACCTATAATATTTTCTAGAACTAACATAAAAAAAAATCATTTTTATCATTGGGAACTGGGACGCAAAAGCATGAAGTGAAGACATACCCAGACGAGTTTCTTCTTTGCCTACAAATGAAACAGGACAAAGGAACATAGTTTTGTCAAGGGAACATTGACCATAGAAAGCACTCTCTTCCAAAAACCCTAGAGATGATGCTACACATGGGCATCGGCAAATGTTAAATATCAGAATCAGATTGGTTATATTATTTGAAGCCAAAAATGGAAGTTCTATGCAGTGAGTAGAAAGAAGACCTGGATCTGACTATGACTCAGGTCATGGGCACTATATTGGAAAATTCAGGCTTAAATTGAAGAAGGCAGGGAAGTCCATTAGGCCATCTATGTATAACCTAAATCAAACACTTTATGATTATACAGTGGAAATGAAGAATGATTGAAAGGATTAGATCTGGTAGATACAGTGCCTGAAGAACTATAGACAGGAATTTGTAACATTCTATAAGAAGAGGTGACAAAAAACATCCAGATAAATAAATAAAACAAGAAGACAAAGTGTTTGAGGGAAAAATGCATGAAGGCAAAGTGCTTCTCTGAGGAAGCTTTGCAAATAGCTGAGGAAAGAAGAGAAGTTAAAGGCAAGGGAGAAATGGAAAGATATACCAAACTCAATGGAGAGTTCTGGAGAATAGCAAGGAGAGAAAATAAATCCTTCTTAATTCAACATGCACAAAAGTAGAGTAAAATAATAGAATGGGAAATACTAGAAATTACTTCAAGAAGATAGGAGATATAAAAGGAACATTTCATTTGTGATGAGCATGGAAAAGGATAGAAATGGTAGGAACCTAACAGAAGTCAAAGAGATAAAGAAAAGCTGGCAAGAATATGCAGAAAAACTGTGCAAGAAAGGTCTTAATGGCCTTCAAAATCAAGATGGAGTTGTCATTCACTTAAAGCCAAATTTCCTGAAGTGTGAAGTCAAGTGGTCCTTAGGAAGCATTCCTAAGAACAAAGCTAGTGGATGTGATGGAATTTCAGCTGTGCTATTTAATATCCTTAAATATGATCTTGTTAAAGTGCAGTGTAATAAGTCAGCAAATTTGCAAAACTCAGCAGTGGCCCCTAGACTGGAAAAGATCAGTTTTGATTTCAGTCTCAAAGAAGGACAATGACAAAGAATATTCAAACTACAATACAATTGTGACCATTTCACATGCTATCAACTTATGCTCAAAGTTCTCAATTTAGGCTTCAGTGGTATACAAGACAAGGGCTTCCAGATGTACAAGTTGGGTTTAAAAAAGACAGAGGAACCAGAGATCAAATTGTCATCATGTGATGGATTATGGAGAAAGAAAGGAAGTTCCCCAAAAAATGTCTAGCTTCTGCTTCACTAACTACACTGAAATTTTTGACTATGTGCTCAGTCAGTCAATCGTGTCTAACTCTTTGTAACACCATGGACTGTTGCCCACCAGACTCCTCTGTCCACAGAATCTTTCAAGTAAGAATACTGGAGTGGTTTGCTCTTTCTTTATCAAGTGGAAGACCATGTAGGTCACAACAAACTGTGGAAAATTCTTAGAGTTGGAAGTATAAGATCCCCTTATCTCCCTCCTAAGAAACCTGTATTTGGCTCAAGAAAGCAACAGTTAAAATTGGACATAGAATAACTGACAGGTTCCAGTTTGAGAAAGGAGTATGGCAAGGTTCTATATTGTCATCAAGCTTATTCAGAATATGCAGATGGTACCACTCTGATGACAGAAAGCAAAGAGAAACCAAAAAAATCTCTAGATGAGGGTGAAAAAAGAGGGTGAAAAATTGGCTTAAAATGCAAGATTCAGGAAACTAAGGTCATTAGATCCAGTTCAATAACTTTGTGGAAAATAAAGGTGAAAAAGTGAAAGCAGTGACAGATTTGATTCGCTTAGGATCCAAACTTACTGCAGACAGTGATTACAATTATGAGACTAAAGGACACTTGCCACTTGGAAAAGAGGCTATCACAAACCTAGAAAATGTGTTTAAAAGTCAGAGATACCACTTTCTGTTTTTTCTTTAATTTTTATTTTAATTTTTACTTTTACAGAGTTTCATTGTTTGCAGATATGCATGATCCCAGATTAGTCGTAGGTATACCCTCTAACCCCATTCCAACCCTCCAGCCGGTCACACAGTGCCCCAGAAGGATCCGTTCTTCTAACACCACAATGACAATAGCTATTTTTTTCACATATGGTAGTATAGGTTTTCATGCTACTTCCTTTACGCCTCCCACTCACTAGTGTTCATTCCCCACAATGTCCACTTGTCTAGTCTCCATGTCTGTTTTTTCATTGCTTCACTGCAGGTGTTATCATTACCAGCCTACTAGATTTCATATATATCTGTTAGTATATTGTATTTGTTCTTCTCTTTTTTACTTACTTCACTTTTTATAATAGGTTCTAGATCCAACCAATTCATTAGGACTTAATCTTCTTCATTTCTTTTAACAGCTGAGTAGTATTCCATTGTATATATGTACCAGATCTTTTGTATCCATTCGTTCATTGATGGGCATCTAGGTTGCTTCCATGGTCTAGATATTGTATACAGAGATGCAATGACTACTGGGGTACAGGTGCCTCTTTCAGTTTTGATTTCATCAGACTATAAGCCTAAGAGTGGGATTGCTGGGTCCTATGGTGCTTCTATTTTTAGTTCCTTAAGAATCTCCATACAGTCTTCCATACAGGCTGTATCAATTGACATTCCCACCAGCAATGCAGGAGTGTTCCCTTTTCTCTGCACGCTCTCCAGCATTTTTTGTCTGTCGATTTGTTGATGATGGCTATTCTGATGGATGTGAGGTGATATCTCATTGTACTTTTGATTTGCATTTCTCTAATAATAAGCGAGGCTGAGCATCATTTCATGTGTTTTTTGGCCATCTGTATGTCCTCTTTGGAGGTGTCTGTTTAAGCCCTATTCCCATTTTTTGGATTGTGTTGTTCATTTTTCTGATGTTGAGTTATTTGAGTTGCTTGTAGATTTTGGAGATTAATTTTTTGTCTGTTGTTTCATTTGCTATTATTTTCTCCCATTCTGTGGGCTGTCTGTTCACATTTTTTGTAGTTTTTTTTTAGCTGTACAAAAGCTTTTAAGTTTCATTAGTTGCCACATGTTAACTTTTGTTTTTAGTTCTTCTATTTTAATAGGTGGATAATGGAAGATCTTGCTTTGATATATGTCCTTGAGTGTTTTACCTATATTCTCCTCTAAGAGTTTAAGGCTTTCTAGTCTTCCATGTAGGTCTTTAAGCCATTTTGACTTGATCTTTGTGTATGGTGTCAGGGAATGTTCCAACTTCATTTTTTTTTTTTTAATGTAGCTCTCCAGTATTCCCAGCACCATTTGTTGAAGAGGTTGTCTTTGTCCCATTTCATATTTTCGCCTGTTTTGTCAAAAATAAGGTACCCATAGGTGAGTGGGTTTATCTCTGTGTTCTCTATTTTGTTCCATTGGTCCACATTTCTGTTTCTGTGCCAGTGCCATACTGTCTTGATGAATGTTGCTTTGTAGTATAGCCTGAAGTTAGGAGGCTGATTCCCCAGCTCTGTATTTTTTTTTCTCTCAGGATTGCTTTGAGGTCTTCTGTGTTTCTTTATGAACTGTGAATTTTCTTTTGTATCCATTCGTTCATTGATGGGCATCTAGGTTGCTTCCATGGTCTAGATATTGTATACAGAGATGCAATGACTACTGGGGTACAGGTGCCTCTTTCAGTTTTGATTTCATCAGACTATAAGCCTAAGAGTGGGATTGCTGGGTCCTATGGTGCTTCTATTTTTAGTTCCTTAAGAATCTCCATACAGTCTTCCATACAGGCTGTATCAATTGACATTCCCACCAGCAATGCAGGAGTGTTCCCTTTTCTCTGCACGCTCTCCAGCATTTTTTGTCTGTCGATTTGTTGATGATGGCTATTCTGATGGATGTGAGGTGATATCTCATTGTACTTTTGATTTGCATTTCTCTAATAATAAGCGAGGCTGAGCATCATTTCATGTGTTTTTTGGCCATCTGTATGTCCTCTTTGGAGAGGTGTCTGTTTAAGCCCTATTCCCATTTTTTGGATTGTGTTGTTCATTTTTCTGATGTTGAGTTATTTGAGTTGCTTGTAGATTTTGGAGATTAATTTTTTGTCTGTTGTTTCATTTGCTATTATTTTCTCCCATTCTGTGGGCTGTCTGTTCACATTTTTTGTAGTTTTTTTTTAGCTGTACAAAAGCTTTTAAGTTTCATTAGTTGCCACATGTTAACTTTTGTTTTTAGTTCTTCTATTTTAATAGGTGGATAATGGAAGATCTTGCTTTGATATATGTCCTTGAGTGTTTTACCTATATTCTCCTCTAAGAGTTTAAGGCTTTCTAGTCTTCCATGTAGGTCTTTAAGCCATTTTGACTTGATCTTTGTGTATGGTGTCAGGGAATGTTCCAACTTCATTTTTTTTTTTTTAATGTAGCTCTCCAGTATTCCCAGCACCATTTGTTGAAGAGGTTGTCTTTGTCCCATTTCATATTTTCGCCTGTTTTGTCAAAAATAAGGTACCCATAGGTGAGTGGGTTTATCTCTGTGTTCTCTATTTTGTTCCATTGGTCCACATTTCTGTTTCTGTGCCAGTGCCATACTGTCTTGATGAATGTTGCTTTGTAGTATAGCCTGAAGTTAGGGAGGCTGATTCCCCCAGCTCTGTATTTTTTTTTTTTTTTCTCTCAGGATTGCTTTGAGGTCTTCTGTGTTTCTTTATGAACTGTGATGTTCTTTGATATAGTTCTGTGAAGAATTTCATTGGTAGTTTGAAAGAGGTCTCACTGAATTTATAGATAATGTTTGCTAGTATGATCATTTTCACAAAAATGATTCTTCCAACCCAGGAACATGGAATATCTCTCCATCTGTTTAAGTCTTCTTTAATTTCTTTCATGAGTGTCTTGTAATTTTCTGTGAACAGTTCTTTTGTGTCTTTGGGTAGGTTTATTCCCAGGTATTTTATTCTTTTTGGTTGCAATGTTGAAGGGAATTGCATCTTTGATTTTCTTTTCTGATTTTTCATTGTTTGTGTATAGGAATGTGAGGTATTTCTGTGTATTCATTTTGTATCCTGTAACTTTGCTCAATCCATTGATTAGCTCTAGCAATTTCCTAATAGTGTCTTTGGGCTTTTCTATGTATAATATCATGTCGTCTGCAAATACAGAGAGATTTACTTCTTCTTTTTGAATCTGGATTGTTTTTATTTCTTTTTCTGCTCTTATTGCTTTAGCTAGAAATTACTGGACTATGTTGTATAATGGTGAAAGTGTATAACTTTGTCTTGTTCCTAATTATAGAGGGCTTGCTTTCAGTTTTTCACCACTGAGAGTAATGTTCACTGTGGGCTTCTCATATATGCCTTTCACTATGTTGAAATAGGGTCCTTCTATGCCCACTTTTTGAAGAGCTTTTATCATAAATGGGTGTTGGGATTTTTCGAAGGCTTTTTCTGCATCTATTGAGATTATCATATGATTTTTGTCTCTCAATTAGTTATTATGGTGTATTACATTGATTTACTTGTGGATATTGAGGAATCCTTGTATGCCTGGGATGAACCCAACTTGATCAAGATGAATAAGTTTTTTGATGTGATGCTGACTTCCATTTGCTAGGATTTTGTTAAGGATTTTGGCATCTATATTTATCAGAGAAATCAGTCTATAATTTTCTTTTTTTGTGTTGTCCCTGCCTGATTTTGGTATCAGGGTGATGGTGGCCTCATAGAATGTGTTTGGAAGTATTACTTCCTGTGCAATATTTTTCAAGTGTTTTAGAAGAACAGCATGAGTTCTTCTTTAAATGTTTGATAGAATTCACCTGTGAAGCCATCTGGCCCTGAGCTTTTATGTTTGGGTAGATTTTTGATCACAAAGTCGATTTCTGAGCTTGTGATTGGATTGTTCATAGTTTCTATTTCTTCCTGGTTGAGTCTTGGGAGATTAATCTTCTCTAAGAAACCGTCCATTTCTTCCAGGTTGTCCAGTTTGTTGCCATAGAGTTGTTCATAATAGTCTCTTATAATCCTTTGGATTTCTGTATTATCTGTTGTAATCTCTCCTTTTTCATTTTTGATTTTGTTGATCTGGTTTTTCTCTTTTTTTTTCTTGATGAGTCTGGCCAGTGGTTTTTCAATTTTGTTTATCTTTTCGAAGAATGAGCTGTTTGTTTTATTTATCTTCACAATTGTTTCTTTTTAATTTATTTCTGCTCTGAATTTTATGATTTCTCTTCTGCTAACGTTGGGGTGTTTTTCTTATTCTTTCTCCAATTGTTATAAGTATAGGGTTAGGTCATCTTTTTTATAGTTTTCTTGTTTCTTGATGTAGGATTGTATTTCTATAAACTTCCCTCTTAGAACTGCCATTGCTGTATTCCATAGGTTTTGCAATATCTTCCGTTCGCTGTCATTTTCTTCTAGCAATTTGTTTATTTCTCCTTTGATTTTCTAGGTAGTAGTTGGTTTTTTTAGGTATATGTTGTTTAATCTCCATGTGTTTGTGGTGTCTTTAGTGTTTTTTTCTTTTTATTCCTGTAGTTCATCTCTAGCGTCATTGCATTGTGGTCAAAGGAGATCTTTGATATTATTTCAGTTTTCTTGAATTGACTGAGGTTTGATTTTTGGCCAATGATGTGGTCTATCCTGGAGAGTGTTCCATGAGCACTTGAAAAGAAAGTGCATTCTTCTGCTGTTGGATGGAAGGTCCTAAAGATATTCATGAGGGCCATCTCTTCTAGTGTGGCATTTAAGGCTTGTATTTCTTTATTAATTTTCTTTTTTGTGTTGTCCCTGCCTGATTTTGGTATCAGGGTGATGGTGGCCTCATAGAATGTGTTTGGAAGTATTACTTCCTGTGCAATATTTTTCAAGTGTTTTAGAAGAACAGCATGAGTTCTTCTTTAAATGTTTGATAGAATTCACCTGTGAAGCCATCTGGCCCTGAGCTTTTATGTTTGGGTAGATTTTTGATCACAAAGTCGATTTCTGAGCTTGTGATTGGATTGTTCATAGTTTCTATTTCTTCCTGGTTGAGTCTTGGGAGATTAATCTTCTCTAAGAAACCGTCCATTTCTTCCAGGTTGTCCAGTTTGTTGCCATAGAGTTGTTCATAATAGTCTCTTATAATCCTTTGGATTTCTGTATTATCTGTTGTAATCTCTCCTTTTTCATTTTTGATTTTGTTGATCTGGTTTTTCTCTTTTTTTTTCTTGATGAGTCTGGCCAGTGGTTTTTCAATTTTGTTTATCTTTTCGAAGAATGAGCTGTTTGTTTTATTTATCTTCACAATTGTTTCTTTTTAATTTATTTCTGCTCTGAATTTTATGATTTCTCTTCTGCTAACGTTGGGGTGTTTTTCTTATTCTTTCTCCAATTGTTATAAGTATAGGGTTAGGTCATCTTTTTTATAGTTTTCTTGTTTCTTGATGTAGGATTGTATTTCTATAAACTTCCCTCTTAGAACTGCCATTGCTGTATTCCATAGGTTTTGCAATATCTTCCGTTCGCTGTCATTTTCTTCTAGCAATTTGTTTATTTCTCCTTTGATTTTCTAGGTAGTAGTTGGTTTTTTTAGGTATATGTTGTTTAATCTCCATGTGTTTGTGGTGTCTTTAGTGTTTTTTTCTTTTTATTCCTGTAGTTCATCTCTAGCGTCATTGCATTGTGGTCAAAGGAGATCTTTGATATTATTTCAGTTTTCTTGAATTGACTGAGGTTTGATTTTTGGCCAATGATGTGGTCTATCCTGGAGAGTGTTCCATGAGCACTTGAAAAGAAAGTGCATTCTTCTGCTGTTGGATGGAAGGTCCTAAAGATATTCATGAGGGCCATCTCTTCTAGTGTGGCATTTAAGGCTTGTATTTCTTTATTAATTTTCTATTTTGATGATCTGTCCATTGGTGTGACAGGAGAATTACAGTCTCCTACTCTTATTGTGTTATTGTCAATTTCTTCTTTTATGTCTAAAAGTGTTTGTCTTATGTATTGGGGTGCTCCTGTGTTGGGTGCATAGATATTTATGATTGTTATGTCTTCCTCTTGGGTCAATCCCTTAATCATTATGTAGTGTCCTGTCTTGTCTCTTATAATGTTTATTTTAAAATTTATTTTTTTCTGGTAAGAGGATTCTGATTCTAGTTTTGTTTTTTTTGATTTCCATTTGCATGGAATATCTTTTTCCATCCTCTCACTTTCAGTCTATGAGTGTCTCTAGGTCTGAAATGAGTTTCCTTTAGGCAGCATATGTGTGGGACATGTTTTTGAATCCATGCAGCCAGTCTGTGTCTTTTGTTGAGGGAATTAATCCATTTTCATTTAAAGTAATTATTGGTAGAAATGATCTTATTGTCATCTTCTTAGGTATTATGATGGCTTTTTTTGTAGCTCTTCTTCTTCTCTTATGCTTGTTGTCTATATAAGTCCTTTTAACACTTGTTGTAAGGCTGGTTTGATGTTACAAAATTCTTTTAATTTTTGCTTATCTGTAAAGCTTTTGATTTCTTCATCAATTTTAAATGAAGTCTTTGCAGGATATTGTTTGCAAATTATTCTGCTTCACTGCTCTAAATGTGTCTTGGCCTTCCCTTCTGGCCTGTAGAGTTTCTGTTGATAGATCAGCTGTTAAACATATGGGCTTTCCATTGTATGTCACTAGTTGCTTTTCCTTTGCTGCTTTTAGAAGTCTGCCTTTGTGCTTAATTTGTGTTAGCTTCATTATTGTGTGTCTTGGTGTGTTTCTTCTCATGTTTATTCTGTATGGTACTCTTTGTGCTTCTTGCTCTTCATTGACTATTTCATTTTCCATGTTAGGGAAAATTTCAACAATAATCTCTTCAAAAATTTTCTCATAGCGTTTCTTTTTTTCTCTTGCTTCTGGAATCCCTATAATTCTAATATTGGTGTGTTTTATATTATCCCAGAGGTCTCTGAGGCTATCTTCCACTGTTTTTATTCTTTGACCTTGATTCTGAACATCAGCAATTAGTTCCACCATTCTATGTATCAGCTCACTGATCTGGTCTTCTGTCTCAGATACTCTGCTCTTGATTCCATCTATAGTATTTTTAAGTGCAGTAACTGAATTATTTATTTCTGTTTTTTTTTTTTTTTTAATTCTTGTATTTCTTCATTCAATGTGTTTTTTTTTTTTTTAACTTTTATTTTACTTTTAACTTTTACAGAGTTTTGTTGTTTACAGATATGTATGTTCTCAGATTAGTCATATGTGTATCCCCCCCATACCACCCCTGAAGACTGTCATAAAGCACCCTTGAAGTATCTGCTTTTCTCACAGAGCAATGACTATAGTTATTTTCTTCACATAAAATAGTACAGACCTTCATGCTGCTTCCTTTACACCTCCCACCTTCTGTTCCTTCCCCACAATGTCCACATGTCCACTGTCCATGTCTGTCTTTCCTTTGTTTCACTGCATGTGCCATCATCACCATCCTACTAGATTTCATATATATGTGTTAGTATATTGTACTTGTCCTTCTCTTTGTCACTGATTGCACTTTTTATGATACATTCTAGAGTCAGCCACCTCATTAGGACTGATTCTTCTGCATTTCTTTTTACAGCTGTGTTGTATTCCATTGTATAGATGTAACAGACCTTTTTTATCCATTCGTTCTTCGATGGGCATATAGGCTGCTTCCATGGTCTAGCTATTGTATAGAGAGCTCCAATGAATATTGGGGTACACGTGTTTCTTTCATATTTAATTTCATCAGGATTTAAGCCTAAGAGTGGGATTCCTGGGTCGCATGGTGCTTCTATTTCTAGGTTTTACAGAAATCTTCATACTCTCTTCCATACAGGCTGTAATAATTTACATTCCCACCAGCAATGCAGAAGTGATCCTTTTCTCCTCACCCTCTCAAAGCACTTATTGTCTGTCGATTTGTGGATGACGGCCATTCTGACGGGTGTGAGGTGATATCTCATTGTAGTTTTGGAATCCTATAATTCTAATATTGGTGTGTTTTATATTATCCCAGAGGTCTCTGAGGCTATCTTCCACTGTTTTTATTCTTTGACCTTGATTCTGAACATCAGCAATTAGTTCCACCATTCTATGTATCAGCTCACTGATCTGGTCTTCTGTCTCAGATACTCTGCTCTTGATTCCATCTATAGTATTTTTAAGTGCAGTAACTGAATTATTTATTTCTGTTTTTTTTTTTTTTTAATTCTTGTATTTCTTCATTCAATGTGTTTTTTTTTTTTTAACTTTTATTTTACTTTTAACTTTTACAGAGTTTTGTTGTTTACAGATATGTATGTTCTCAGATTAGTCATATGTGTATCCCCCCCATACCACCCCTGAAGACTGTCATAAAGCACCCTTGAAGTATCTGCTTTTCTCACAGAGCAATGACTATAGTTATTTTCTTCACATAAAATAGTACAGACCTTCATGCTGCTTCCTTTACACCTCCCACCTTCTGTTCCTTCCCCACAATGTCCACATGTCCACTGTCCATGTCTGTCTTTCCTTTGTTTCACTGCATGTGCCATCATCACCATCCTACTAGATTTCATATATATGTGTTAGTATATTGTACTTGTCCTTCTCTTTGTCACTGATTGCACTTTTTATGATACATTCTAGAGTCAGCCACCTCATTAGGACTGATTCTTCTGCATTTCTTTTTACAGCTGTGTTGTATTCCATTGTATAGATGTAACAGACCTTTTTTATCCATTCGTTCTTCGATGGGCATATAGGCTGCTTCCATGGTCTAGCTATTGTATAGAGAGCTCCAATGAATATTGGGGTACACGTGTTTCTTTCATATTTAATTTCATCAGGATTTAAGCCTAAGAGTGGGATTCCTGGGTCGCATGGTGCTTCTATTTCTAGGTTTTACAGAAATCTTCATACTCTCTTCCATACAGGCTGTAATAATTTACATTCCCACCAGCAATGCAGAAGTGATCCCTTTTCTCCTCACCCTCTCAAAGCACTTATTGTCTGTCGATTTGTGGATGACGGCCATTCTGACGGGTGTGAGGTGATATCTCATTGTAGTTTTGATTTGCATTTCTCTAATTATAAGTGAAGTGGAGCATCATTTCATGTGTTTTGGGGTCATTTGTATGTCCTCTTCGGAGAGGTGTGTGTTTAGGTCCTTTTCCCATTTTTTGATTGGGTTGTTCGTTTTTCTGGTGCTGAGTTGTCTGAGTTGCTTGTAGATTTTGGAGATGAATTCTTTGTCTGTTGTTTCATTTGCTATGATTTTCTCTCACTCCGTGGGGTGTCTGTTCAGATTTTTTGTAGTTTCCTTTACTGTACAGAAGCTTTTAAGTTTCATTAGGTCTCACGTGGTCATTTTGCTTTTGAGTTCCTCTCTTCGAGTATGTGGGTCACAGAAGGTCTTGCTTTAATTTATGTCCTTGATGGTTTTGCCTATATTCTTCTCTTAGAGTTTAAAGGTTTCTGGTCTTATATTTAGGTCTTTAATCCATTTTGAATTGATCTTGGTGTATGGTGTCAGGGAATGTTCCAACTTCATTTTTTTGCATGTAGCTGTCCAATTTTCCCAGCACCATTTGTTGAAGAGGCTGTCTCTGTCCCATTTTGTGTTCACCTCCTTTTTCAAAAATAAGGTACCTATAGGTGCGTGTTTTTCTCTCTGGGTTCTCTATCTTGTTCCATTGGTCTTTATTTCTGTTTTTGTGCCAGGACAATACTGTCCTGATGAAAGATGCTTTGTAGTAGAGTCTGAAGTTAGGGAGGCTGATCCCTCCAGCTCCATTTTTCTTACTCAGGATGCTTTGGCCATTCGAGGTCTTTTATGTTTCTATATGAACTGTGTTATTCTTTGGCCTAGTTCTGTGAAGAATAGATGACATTTGGTAGTATGGTCATTTTCACAATATTGACTCCTCCGACTGAGGAAAACGGAATATGTCTCCATCTGTTTAAATCTTCTTTAATTTCTCTCATGAGTGTCTTATAATTTTCTTGTACAGTTCTTTGGTTTCTTTGGTTGCAATGGTGAAGGGGATTGCCTCTTTGATTTTGTTTTCTGATTTTTCATTGTTTGTGTATAGGAATGCCAGTGATTTATGTGTATTGATTTTGCGATCCTTTTCTATCAAAGCACTTATTGTCTGTCGATTTGTGGATGACGGCCATTCTGACGGGTGTGAGGTGATATCTCATTGTAGTTTTGATTTGCATTTCTCTAATTATAAGTGAAGTGGAGCATCATTTCATGTGTTTTGGGGTCATTTGTATGTCCTCTTCGGAGAGGTGTGTGTTTAGGTCCTTTTCCCATTTTTTGATTGGGTTGTTCGTTTTTCTGGTGCTGAGTTGTCTGAGTTGCTTGTAGATTTTGGAGATGAATTCTTTGTCTGTTGTTTCATTTGCTATGATTTTCTCTCACTCCGTGGGGTGTCTGTTCAGATTTTTTGTAGTTTCCTTTACTGTACAGAAGCTTTTAAGTTTCATTAGGTCTCACGTGGTCATTTTGCTTTTGAGTTCCTCTCTTCGAGTATGTGGGTCACAGAAGGTCTTGCTTTAATTTATGTCCTTGATGGTTTTGCCTATATTCTTCTCTTAGAGTTTAAAGGTTTCTGGTCTTATATTTAGGTCTTTAATCCATTTTGAATTGATCTTGGTGTATGGTGTCAGGGAATGTTCCAACTTCATTTTTTTGCATGTAGCTGTCCAATTTTCCCAGCACCATTTGTTGAAGAGGCTGTCTCTGTCCCATTTTGTGTTCACCTCCTTTTTCAAAAATAAGGTACCTATAGGTGCGTGTTTTTCTCTCTGGGTTCTCTATCTTGTTCCATTGGTCTTTATTTCTGTTTTTGTGCCAGGACAATACTGTCCTGATGAAAGATGCTTTGTAGTAGAGTCTGAAGTTAGGGAGGCTGATCCCTCCAGCTCCATTTTTCTTACTCAGGATGCTTTGGCCATTCGAGGTCTTTTATGTTTCTATATGAACTGTGTTATTCTTTGGCCTAGTTCTGTGAAGAATAGATGACATTTGGTAGTATGGTCATTTTCACAATATTGACTCCTCCGACTGAGGAAAACGGAATATGTCTCCATCTGTTTAAATCTTCTTTAATTTCTCTCATGAGTGTCTTATAATTTTCTTGTACAGTTCTTTGGTTTCTTTGGTTGCAATGGTGAAGGGGATTGCCTCTTTGATTTTGTTTTCTGATTTTTCATTGTTTGTGTATAGGAATGCCAGTGATTTATGTGTATTGATTTTGTATCCTGTGACTTTGCTGAATTCGCTGATTAGTTCAAGTAGTTTTGTAGTAGGGTCTTTGAGATTTTCTGTGTATAATATCATGTGGTCTGTGAATAGAGAGTTTGACTTCTTCCTTTCCAATCTGGATTCCTATTTTTTTTTTTCTCTTCTCTTACTGCTGTTGCTAGAACTTCCAGGACTATGTGGAGTAATAGTGGTGAAAGTGAACACCCTTGTGTCATTCCTGATCTTAGAGGGAATGCTTTGAGTTTTTCACCATTGAGGATAATGTTCACTGTGGGCTGCTCATATATGGCGTTTACTATGTTGACAGGTTTCTTCTTGCCCATTGTTTGAAGAGTTTTTATCATAAATGAATGTTGTATTTTGTCGAAGGCTTTTTCTGCATCTATTGAGATGATCATGTGATTTTTGTCTCTCAATTTGTTGATATGGTGTATTACATTGAATGAATTGAGGATATTGAAGAATATTTGTATGCCTGGGATGAACTTTACTTGATCATGATATATGAGCTTTTTGGTGTGCTATCGAATTCTGTTTGCTAGGATTGTGTTGAGGATTTTGGCGTCTAAATTAATCAGTGACATTGGCTTATTATTTTCTTTTTTTGTGTTGACATTGCCTAGCTTTGGTATCTTGGTGATGGCAGTCTCATAGAATGTGTTTGGAAGTGTTGCTTCATGTGCAATTTTTTCAGAGAGTTTTAGAATAGGCAATAGATTTTCTTTAAATGTTTGGTAGAATTCGCCTGTGAAGCCATCTGGCCCTGGGCTTTTAGTTTTTGATAGATTTTTGATCACAAAGTCAATTTCTGAGCATCTGATTGGCTTTTTCGTAGTTCCTATTTCTTCCTGGTTCAGTCTTGGGAGATTAATCTTCTCCAAGAAACTGTCCACTTCTTCCAGGTTGCCCAGTTTGTTGCCATAGAGTTTTTCATAATAGTCTCTTAGAATCCTTTGGATTTCTGCATTATCTGTTGCAATGTCTCCATTTTCATTTTTGATTTTGTTGTTTTGATTCTTCTCTCTTTTTTTCTTGATGAGTCTGGACAGTGGCTTGTCAATTATGTTCATCTTTTTGAAGAACCACCTTCTCGTTTTATTTATCTTTACTATTGTTTTTTTCATTCTTTTTCATTTGTTTCTGTTCTGATTTTTGTGATTTCTCTTCTTCTGCTAAATTTGGGGTGTTTTCATTCTTCTTTATCCAATTGTTTTAAGTGTAGGGTTAGGTTGTCTATTTGAGATTATCCTAGTTTCTTGAGGTAGGATTATATTGCTATAAGCTTCCCTCTTAGAACTGCTTTTACAGTATTCCATAGGTTTTCTTCTAGGAATTATTTTGTTTCTCTTTTGATTTGCTCGGTAATCAGTGGTTTACTTAGGTATGTGCTGTTTAATATCCATGTGTTTGTGTTTTTAGCCTTTTTTCCCCTGTAGTTGAACTCTAGTCTCATTGCATTGTGGTCAGAAAAGGTGGTTGACATAATCTCAATTTTCTTGAATTGACTGAGGTTTGATCTGTGGCCCAAGATGTGGTGTATCCTGGAGAATGTTCCACGAGCACTTGAGAAGAAAGTGTATTCTTTTGCTGTTGGATGGAAGGTCCTAAAGATATCCATGAGGTCCACCTCTTCTAGTGTGGCATTTAAGGCTTGTGTTTCTCTATTAATGTTCTGTTTTGATGATCTGTTCTTTGGTGTGAGAGGAGTGTTAAAGTCTCCTACTATGATTGTGTTAGTGTCGATTTCTTCTTTTATGTCTGATAGTGTTTGTCTTATGTATTGGGGTGCTCCTGCATTGGGTGCATAGATTTTTATGATTGTTATGTCTTCCTCTTGGATCGATCCCTTGATCATGATGTAGTGTCCTGCCTTGTTTCTTCTAATCTTCTTGATTTTGAGGTCTATTTTGTCTGATATGAGGATTGCTACTCCAGCATTTTTTGATTTCCATTTGCATGGAATATCTTTTACCATCCTCTCACTTTCAGTCTATGAGTGTCTCTAGGTCTGACGTGAGTTTCCTAGAGGCAGCATATGTATAGGTCATGTTTTTGAATCCATTCAGCCAGTCTGTGTCTTTTGGTAGGGGTATTTAGTCCCTTTACTTTGAAAGTAATTATTGATACAAATGATCCTATTGTCATCTTCTTAGATGTTATGATGGCTTTGTTTGGTGGATCTTTTTCTTCTCTTATACTTTTTCTCTATATAAGTCTCTTTAATACTTGTTGTAAGACTGGTTTGGTGTCACTGAATTCTTTCAATTTTTGCTTATCTGTAAGGCTTCTGATTTCCTCATCATTTTTGAAAGAGATCCTTGCAGGGTAGAGGATTCTTGGTTGCAGATTATTCTGTTTTAGCGCTTTAAATGTGTCTTGCCATTCCATTCTGGCCTGCACAGTTTCTGTTGAATGATCAGCTGTTAAACGTATGGGCGTTCCCTTGTATGTCACTAGTTGTTTATCCCTTGCTGCTTTGAGAATTCTGTCTTTGTGTTTAATTTGTGCTAGCTTCATTAATATGGGTCTTGGTGTGTTTCTTCTCGCGTTTGTTCTGTATGGTACTCTTTGCGCTTCTTGGAATTGATTGACTCTTTCTTTTCCCATGTTGGGGAAATTTTCGACTAGAATCTCTTCAAAAATTTTCTCATAGCCTTTCTTTTTTTCTTCTTCTTCTGGAACCCATAAAACTCGAATATTGGTGCATTTGATATTATCCCAGAAGTCTCCGAGGCTATCCTTTGCTCTTTTCATTCTTTGAGCTTGCTTCTGTTTTTCAACCGTTACTTCCACCATTCTATCTTCCAGCTCACTCATCTGGTCTTCTGTCTCAGATACTCTGCTCTTGATTCCTTCTACAGAGTTTTTAAGTTCAGCAGTTGATCTGTTTGTCTCTGTTAGTTGTTTTTTTTTTTTTTTTTTGTAAGTTCTTGTATTTCTTATTCACTGTATTATTTGTGTCTTGCAATTTCTCTAAAATTTTGTTTTCAGTGTTTTTGACTATCTTTACTACAATTCTTCTGAAATCACTTTCAGAAAGTGCGTCCAAATCCTCTTCGTTGATTTGATCTTGTGTGTTTGCAGATTGTTCCTTCACTTGTGTGGTATTTCTCTGCCATTTCATTGTTACTATTAATTTTTTAACTAACTCTGTTTGGGGTTTCTTTTTCCCAGACTTTGAGTTACGTCTGTCGGTGTTTGTCGTTTGGATGGGGCTTCTTATTATGGGTGATGCTGGTGGTAGGGTGATGTCAGGACTTGCATGCCATTGCTTGCCTTTGTTGGAGTGCTTGCTGTTTAATGCCCTCTAGTATTAGGGGTTCTCTGGTATTATAGGGTTTTGGAGTTAGTGCTCCTTCCCTAAATCCTCTCGGCTTGTTTTCTGAGAAGGGAATGAAGATTTCAAGGCTGATTTGTTATGGCATTAAATGGTATTAAAACATATATATGCAAATGAGAAACAGAAGGTATACCTTTGACAAATGGCAACTTAAAAAGCACGCAAATACTATCTAGCATACTGAATTATACATGCAAACATATACAGCAAATTAAAAACAAAAGCAAACATCCTTGCTGCTTTGAGAATTCTGTCTTTGTGTTTAATTTGTGCTAGCTTCATTAATATGGGTCTTGGTGTGTTTCTTCTCGCGTTTGTTCTGTATGGTACTCTTTGCGCTTCTTGGAATTGATTGACTCTTTCTTTTCCCATGTTGGGGAAATTTTCGACTAGAATCTCTTCAAAAATTTTCTCATAGCCTTTCTTTTTTTCTTCTTCTTCTGGAACCCATAAAACTCGAATATTGGTGCATTTGATATTATCCCAGAAGTCTCCGAGGCTATCCTTTGCTCTTTTCATTCTTTGAGCTTGCTTCTGTTTTTCAACCGTTACTTCCACCATTCTATCTTCCAGCTCACTCATCTGGTCTTCTGTCTCAGATACTCTGCTCTTGATTCCTTCTACAGAGTTTTTAAGTTCAGCAGTTGATCTGTTTGTCTCTGTTAGTTGTTTTTTTTTTTTTTTTTTGTAAGTTCTTGTATTTCTTATTCACTGTATTATTTGTGTCTTGCAATTTCTCTAAAATTTTGTTTTCAGTGTTTTTGACTATCTTTACTACAATTCTTCTGAAATCACTTTCAGAAAGTGCGTCCAAATCCTCTTCGTTGATTTGATCTTGTGTGTTTGCAGATTGTTCCTTCACTTGTGTGGTATTTCTCTGCCATTTCATTGTTACTATTAATTTTTTAACTAACTCTGTTTGGGGTTTCTTTTTCCCAGACTTTGAGTTACGTCTGTCGGTGTTTGTCGTTTGGATGGGGCTTCTTATTATGGGTGATGCTGGTGGTAGGGTGATGTCAGGACTTGCATGCCATTGCTTGCCTTTGTTGGAGTGCTTGCTGTTTAATGCCCTCTAGTATTAGGGGTTCTCTGGTATTATAGGGTTTTGGAGTTAGTGCTCCTTCCCTAAATCCTCTCGGCTTGTTTTCTGAGAAGGGAATGAAGATTTCAAGGCTGATTTGTTATGGCATTAAATGGTATTAAAACATATATATGCAAATGAGAAACAGAAGGTATACCTTTGACAAATGGCAACTTAAAAAGCACGCAAATACTATCTAGCATACTGAATTATACATGCAAACATATACAGCAATAACATAATGCAAACATTCCAACATAAAATACAGTACAATACACTAGCACGGCAAATAGAGAAAACCCAGAATGATATCGACCAGTTAATAATCAGACTAGCTGGAGCACAAATTGGAGGATAATGCTAGAGTAGAGTCCCAGTTGGGGATAAGGCAATGGGGACAAAACAGACTAAGAAATATGGAGGGGAGAGAGAAAAAGAGAAAGGGAAGATAGAAGAGAAATATAGAATAATACTGCAAAGTTGAATACAGGAAAATAAAGATTTGTATGTATTAAAGTTTGGTGCTGTAGGACAAAAGCATCAGAGAAGGCAAAAAATAGTTGTAGAGGAAGTCATAACACACATAAAAAATTTAAAACTTAATACAGAGATATGTATATAGAAAGCTAGGGAAAAAACCAAACAAACAATAAAAACAAACAAAACCCCTACGGAACCATAAAATGCTAATGTGGAACCAGAGGCATATACCAAAATAAAATGTGCGGTTTAAAAGAAAAAAAATTATGTAAACTTGAATATATTCAGTCTTACTGTTAATTTTGGTAGCTTAACAGAGTTCAATCGAGGAAATAAACAAACAAAAAAAATAAAAGAAAAAGCGGGGAGGGGGATAAGGGAATGATGAAAAAAGGAAAAACGAGTTAAAAAAAAAAGAAAAAAGCAATCAAAAAAGAACAAAATATAAAATGAAATAATAAAGAGATCCAGCGGTAAATTCAGCTCCAGTCAAAATGTGAACATAGTGAATGTTTATGTTCTTCTGTCTCTTGCTGACTATTCAGGAATTATTAGTCTTTTTCTTGCTTCTGGCAGTGTTTGGATCTGAAGACCTCTTTTACTGCTTGTTTATTTCAACCTATTCCAGAAGTAAAATGTCCACCCAGGCTGGCCCTGGTAGTTTCTTAATCATTAGTCCAGATAACTTTGTTGCAGGTTCGAGCTAAGTTTCCTCCCTATAGTTTGACCAGCGGCCAAACGAAAGTAGGGGTAATGACCTCTCTCTCACAAGGGATTTATTCCCACATGCTATATGGGAAGCACTTCCGCAGTGACCCCGACCCTGCTGTGGGCCACCGTCAACCCCCACCACTGCGGGAGATGTCAGAATACTCAGAGGTGAGTCTGGCTCAGTTTCATGCGGGATCACTATTCCCCTCTACTGGATCACAATGCACAGAATCTGCAGTCCTATATGGTGGCTCTTCGATAGGGTTAATGATAACCTCCTTCAAAGGGAGTTGAGTGCCATCTTTCCGAGGACTGCTCAAAGGCACTTCTAGCTTAAGGGGGCACTTGGACCCTCTAAAGTAGGTCTGGCTCAGTCCCTTGTGGTGGTCACTGCTCCTTTCCTGGGTCATGATTTGCAACAGGCTTTGCATATTTGGTCCACCTGGCCTCTCCAGTGGGTATGAGGTTTGACATTTTAAAGCGCGATTGCATCCCTCCTACTGTTTTGTTGTGGCTTCTCCTTTGTTCTTCAGTGTGCGGTATCTTTTTTTGATTGGATTCAAACTCCCTGTCAATGGTTTTTCAGGAACTTGTTGCAGTTCAGGCGACTTTGCAGGAGAAATGAGTGCACATCTTTCTATGCTTCCATCTTAACTCCACCCTCTTCTATTGTTTTTCCTTTTTTTTGGTATTTATATGCAGATGTGAGTTGGAACATACAGAAGGCTGAGTGGTGAAGATTTGATGCTTCTGATTTGTGATGCTAGAGGAGACTCTTGAGAGTCTGTTGTGCTGCATGGTGATCAAACCAGTCAATCCTAAGGGAAATGAGTCCTGAATATTCATTAGAAAGATTGTTACTGAAGCTTAAGTTCCAATAATTTGGCTACCTGATGCAAAGAACCAACTCTTTTGAAAAGATCCCCATTTGAAAAGCTTCTTCTGTCTCTTGCTGACTATTCAGGAATTATTAGTCTTTTTCTTGCTTCTGGCAGTGTTTGGATCTGAAGACCTCTTTTACTGCTTGTTTATTTCAACCTATTCCAGAAGTAAAATGTCCACCCAGGCTGGCCCTGGTAGTTTCTTAATCATTAGTCCAGATAACTTTGTTGCAGGTTCGAGCTAAGTTTCCTCCCTATAGTTTGACCAGCGGCCAAACGAAAGTAGGGGTAATGACCTCTCTCTCACAAGGGATTTATTCCCACATGCTATATGGGAAGCACTTCCGCAGTGACCCCGACCCTGCTGTGGGCCACCGTCAACCCCCACCACTGCGGGAGATGTCAGAATACTCAGAGGTGAGTCTGGCTCAGTTTCATGCGGGATCACTATTCCCCTCTACTGGATCACAATGCACAGAATCTGCAGTCCTATATGGTGGCTCTTCGATAGGGTTAATGATAACCTCCTTCTAAGGGAATTAAATGCCATCTTTCCAAGGACTACCCAAAGGTACTTCTATCTTAAGGGGGCACTTGGACCCTCTAAAGTAGGTCTGGCTCAGTCCCTTGTGGTGGTCACTGCTTCTTTCCTGGGTCTTGATTTGCAACAGGTTTGGCATATTTCGCCCACCCAGCCTCTCTGGCAGGTATGAGGTTTAACTTTTAAAAGCGCGATTGGGTCCCTCCTTACTGTCTTGTTGCGACTTCTCCTTTGTTCTTCAGTGTGCGGTATCTTTTTTTGATTGGATTCAAACTCCCTGTCAATGGTTTTTCAGGAACTTGTTGCAGTTCAGGCGACTTTGCAGGAGAAATGAGTGCACATCTTTCTATGCTTCCATCTTAACTCCACCCTCTTCTATTGTTTTTCCTTTTTTTTGGTATTTATATGCAGATGTGAGTTGGAACATACAGAAGGCTGAGTGGTGAAGATTTGATGCTTCTGATTTGTGATGCTAGAGGAGACTCTTGAGAGTCTGTTGTGCTGCATGGTGATCAAACCAGTCAATCCTAAGGGAAATGAGTCCTGAATATTCATTAGAAAGATTGTTACTGAAGCTTAAGTTCCAATAATTTGGCTACCTGATGCAAAGAACCAACTCTTTTGAAAAGATCCCCATGCTGGAAAAGACTGAGAATAAAAGGAGAAGGGGCAGCAGAGGATGCGTTCGTTAGATAGCACATCATTTTAATGTGGCAAAATGCTTTTGCTTCCTTATTAATTTTCTGTTCTAATGATCTGTCCATTGGTGTAACTGGGGTGTAAAAGTCTCCTAATATTATTGTTTTACACTGAAGTCTCATTTTATGTCTTATCATGCTTGCCTTAAGCATTGAGGTGCTCCTATGTTGAGGGCATATATAATATAAAATATATTATAATATATGTTCATAATATATATAATATAATATTGTAATATTCTGATATTATATTCTATTATAGATCATAATATATTATATATTTCATACTATATATAATATGGTATAATACAATATGAATTATAATATGTATTATAATTTAGTGTATTATAATATAATGCATATATGTAAATAATATACAACATATTATGTATAATATACAGATATATGTGATACTATATCATGTTTATACAACATAATATAGTAATATTGTACATAATATATATATCTTATATATAATAAATAATATGTAATATGATATATATTATATGTATAATATATATGTGTATGTTATAATATATATTATAATATGGTAATGCATAAATATATATTATAATATTTTCAATATTGTATATTGTGTATAGATCATAAATTATATTATATCACCATGTGTATGTTATATATAATATATTAATATAATATAAAATTATATATATAATATATAATGAATATAGAAAATATATATTTGTAATTATTATATCTAGTCCATAAAGTATATATATATTATACTATAGATTATAGATTATATATAATACATCCTATACAATACATAAATCATATGTTATATATAATTCATATATGTAATTTTAATAAACATATATATATATAACATATATTTTGTATATATATATGTATATCTGTCATATACATATATATATATGATATATACATATATATATCAGTGTCATGTATATACAAGGTGTCATCTAGTGAGGATGTTTTGTGTTCTCTTCTTTTGGCACTTTGTGCCTGGCTTTCAGTTTTGATTTTATCTTTACCTCTGCATTTGGTTCCTCCACCAGGGTTTGCTCCTTAGGCTCCACTAGTGACTTTGGGTCTGACCTAGTGTGAGCTAACTGTGGGTTGCAGCTGCTTATGTCACAGTGCCTTGGTATAACCAGATTTTTGGGTTAGAAGGCAGGGCCCTTGCAGAACTCCTTCAAGAGGCCTTATGCCATGCCACTTCAGGGGACACTCAGGAGATTCTCACAGGCAGGGCTGGCGGGACTGCTGGCAATCTTGTCCAAGCTCCTCTCACTATTCTTTGTGGTCCTCTGCACTGATGGTGTTGGCTTTGGGCCAGTTTGACCTCTACATTGCTGCTGTTGGGTTTGTGCATGTTTTTCTGGTGGGACTCTCCTTTTCCTGGGCTCTCCCTCAGAGTGTAGGGCAGAAATGCAGTGTTTCTGGGAGAACTTATGCAATTCACTCTCAGTCTGGTGTGGTTATGAGCTGAAAACTTCAGTTTTCTCCTCTGGCATTTCAAGATTTTGCTGTTATTCCTGGTCCCACTGTGAAGCGGCCTCCTGGGATGGAGAGTTTCTTCCTGCATCTTGAAACCCACCCTCCCTCGAGGTGTTGACTTCTCTCCCACACTCCTCCATCTTTTCTTTTTCCTTATTATGTCTCTATTGTTTCTCTAACTCATTCCAGGGTGCCTGGCTTACTCCGTGGAGTCCTCAGATCTTCTGTTGTTGCTAGGGGCTGAATTGTAGGGATTATTCCATATCTTGATGAGTTTTTGCTGCATATGTTGGGAAATGGTGATATCCCCATCTTATACCTCCACTGTCTTGGAATCACTCAATAGACAAAACATTGTACTGCTAAACTCTGAACATGAGAAATAATTATTATTAAGTGTACATTGTTTTTAGCAATTTAAGTGATATATGGCAAACTGAGAAGTTTAAGAAGAAATGAAGAATTTTAAATTTTGGAAGTAAGAAGAAACATGAATGTAAGGTAGTAGCTTTCAGAACAAGATTTTTTTTTTTTTTAAAGATTTATTTATTTATTTATTTTGGGTGGGGATCGAGTTGGGGAGGGAGGGGAGTGAGCGGGCCACTTCTATTGGTCTTTCATTTCTCTATTTTCATCCGTCTTTGTTCTTTGGCTCCTGTGGGCCTCCCATTGCGGTGGTGTCTGTCGTTGCAGAGCACAGGCTCTGGGCGCATGCGCTCCAGAGCTCTGGCTCGGTGATTGGACACATCAGTCCAGCCGCTCCGTGGCACGTGGGATCTTCCAAGGCCAGGGATCAAACCGGTTCCCCTTGCACTGCAAGGCGGTGTCCTTACTCACTGGACCGCCAGGGGAAGCCCCAGAACAAGAAATTTTAAAGGTAGAAAAAAAGACTGGTGAACTTTTCTTCATGTTTCTTAAGAAATAAGCTTTATGGCTTCCTTATAATTTTAGGGAATCAGCTTATACATATCAAGAGGAAATACATTTAAGTATTAACTAAAGTTCCTAAGAGTACATTGCTAGAAAAGAAATCTCTCAAATTAATATCAATCCATCATTTTATTTAATTTGTGTATTTAAGTCCTCCTTATTTTATTTCATGCCATATTCATTTCTTGAACTATTCTTATTTTCTTCTTTTAATGGTTCTAAGTAAAGAATAAGTAGCATTTTAAAAGTGTATCTTAGAATAGATTTTTAAAGATTTTTTCATGATATCAAATTATTTCTTCTACTTCTCACCATTTTGATTTCTATGAGCAAGAATAAATCTTCCAACAAATATATCAATAAAAACCTCATTAGGCATCAAAAAAAAAGAAAATCCAAAATATTTGGAGTGACACTATAGCAGCAGAACTGTGTTATTACTCAAGATTTCACATCAAGATGATATGTTAAGCACCTTATTTGTGGATTATAAAAAGGTATGAAGTTAAATCTGTGTTTGACATATATTAAATAATTCAGTAGGACCATGAACTTTATGTAGCTTTACTTAATTTTTTTTAATTGAATTGATTCATTAAGCCTACGAACTTTTAGCAGACACTACAGTCCTTTATTTATTTATTCATTCCTTTTTCTTTGACTCTACTGGAGGTTCTAGCAAGATGCCAAATCACCCATGGTACAGTATTTTAATGCAATACCTATATTCTTGCATTTTACTTTGTTCTGAAAACAGTTTGAAATATTTCTCAGCATTATGAAATGATATCCAACACATCTTCAAAGTGTGACAAACATATATGATTTCTCTTGACTCTCATATGTGCTAGGATTGTGCTTCCTACAATAATTAGGTTAAAATACCACTTATATGTTACCCGAGACCCACATGTAAATGGCGGTCTACCAATTTCACAAGGTGCTAGAGGGGAGCTCAGTTACTGGTTGCTTAAAGAAAAACTAAAGTTAGGAGAATTCAGATCCACATAACAGCCTCCTAAGGCCTCATTTGCTTCATTGAAATATAATGAAATACATTCATCTAATTTCATTTAAAAAATATTAGCAAAAGTGGAGGGAAAATAAAATGGAATACAAAATGTAAGTGGTCTATTTGGGAGCTTAATATTCTTACTCTAGTAACAACATATATTTAGTGTGAAATGACAGACAACTAGGATAAAAACTGACTCAAACTAGCTATGAATGAATTCATCTATTATGAATAACTTTTATGGATTTATAAATATATTTGTAAATTTATAAAACACATATGAATACTATCAATTTAATCCTTATAAAAATTTTATTGTTATTATATAATATTGTAATTAATATACATTTATAAGACTTTATTTTTGTAATTTACTTATTGGGTATAGTTGATTTACAATGCTGAATTAGATTTAGGTGAACAGTCAAGTTACTGTTATATGTCTTTTAAAGAGTTTTGTTGTTTACAGCTATACATAATCCCAAACCATAGATAAATCCCTGCTCTCTTCTACCTTAATCCCCCTCCCCCAACCTACCCTTGTCCCACAGCTCCAGGTTGTTTCATAGTCCCATGGTTATAAAGATAGTTAAATCTGTGTTTGACATATATTAAATAATTCAGTAGGACCATGAACTTTATGTAGCTTTACTTAATTTTTTAATTGAATTGATTCATTAAGCCTACGAACTTTTAGCAGACACTACAGTCCTTTATTTATTTATTCATTCCTTTTTCTTTGACTCTACTGGAGGTTCTAGCAAGATGCCAAATCACCCATGGTACAGTATTTTAATGCAATACCTATATTCTTGCATTTTACTTTGTTCTGAAAACAGTTTGAAATATTTCTCAGCATTATGAAATGATATCCAACACATCTTCAAAGTGTGACAAACATATATGATTTCTCTTGACTCTCATATGTGCTAGGATTGTGCTTCCTACAATAATTAGGTTAAAATACCACTTATATGTTACCCGAGACCCACATGTAAATGGCGGTCTACCAATTTCACAAGGTGCTAGAGGGAAGCTCAGTTACTGGTTGCTTAAAGAAAAACTAAAGTTAGGAGAATTCAGATCCACATAACAGCCTCCTAAGGCCTCATTTGCTTCATTGAAATATAATGAAATACATTCATCTAATTTCATTTAAAAAATATTAGCAAAAGTGGAGGGAAAATAAAATGGAATACAAAATGTAAGTGGTCTATTTGGGAGCTTAATATTCTTACTCTAGTAACAACATATATTTAGTGTGAAATGACAGACAACTAGGATAAAAACTGACTCAAACTAGCTATGAATGAATTCATCTATTATGAATAACTTTTATGGATTTATAAATATATTTGTAAATTTATAAAAACACATATGAATACTATCAATTTAATCCTTATAAAAATTTTATTGTTATTATATAATATTGTAATTAATATACATTTATAAGACTTTATTTTTGTAATTTACTTATTGGGTATAGTTGATTTACAATGCTGAATTAGATTTAGGTGAACAGTCAAGTTACTGTTATATGTCTTTTAAAGAGTTTTGTTGTTTACAGCTATACATAATCCCAAACCATAGATAAATCCCTGCTCTCTTCTACCTTAATCCCCCTCCCCCAACCTACCCTTGTCCCACAGCTCCAGGTTGTTTCATAGTCCCCATGTAAATTCCCTTGAATTTAGAGCATATTCACAATGGTTATCTCTTTTACATATGATAATATAGGCTTTCATGCTACTCTATCCACACCTCTCATTCAATCTCCCCTCCCACAATGTCCATAGGTCCGTTCTTTATGTCTGTTTCTCCATTACTGCTATACATGTGTATTTATCAGTACCATTTATTCTAGATTCTATGTGTTAGTATACTATGTTTGTCTTTCATATTTTAACTTACTTCACTTTTTGTAATTGATTCTAAATTCATCCGCCTCATAGAATTAATTCTTCTGCATTTCTTATGGCTGAGAAATATTCCATTGTATATACATATCAGAGCTTCTTTATAAATCCATTTGTTGGATGGACATCTGGGTTGGTTCTGTGTTCTAGCTATTGTAAAAATTGTTGCAGTGAGCATTGCTGTATGTCTGTCTCTTTCAGTTTTTATTTCATCGGGGTATATGCCTAATAGTGGGATTGCTGGGTCATATAGTACTTCTATTATTAGTTTTTCAGGAATCTCCATACTGTCTTCCATAGCGGTTCCATCACTTTATCTTCCCACCAACAATGCAAGAATATTCTGTTCTCTCTGCACCCTTTCCAGCATTTACTGCCTAGAGACATTTTGATGATGGCCATTCTGTCTGCTGTGAGGTGATACCTCATTGAAGTTTTGAATTGCATCTCTTTGATAATGAATGCTATTGGGCATTTTTTCATGTTTTATTTATTTATTTATTTGCCATCTGTATGTCTTCTATGGAGAGGTGACTGTCTAGGTCTTTTGCCCATTTTTTGATTGGGTTGTTTGTTTTTCCAGTGTTGCGTTGTCTGAAGTGTTTGTATATCCTATAATATTGTAATTAATATACATTTATAAGACTTTATTTTTGTAATTTACTTATTGGGTATAGTTGATTTACAATGCTGAATTAGATTTAGGTGAACAGTCAAGTTACTGTTATATGTCTTTTAAAGAGTTTTGTTGTTTACAGCTATACATAATCCCAAACCATAGATAAATCCCTGCTCTCTTCTACCTTAATCCCTCCCCAACCTACCCTTGTCCCACAGCTCCAGGTTGTTTCATAGTCCCCATGTAAATTCCCTTGAATTTAGAGCATATTCACAATGGTTATCTCTTTTACATATGATAATATAGGCTTTCATGCTACTCTATCCACACCTCTCATTCAATCTCCCCTCCCACAATGTCCATAGGTCCGTTCTTTATGTCTGTTTCTCCATTACTGCTATACATGTGTATTTATCAGTACCATTTATTCTAGATTCTATGTGTTAGTATACTATGTTTGTCTTTCATATTTTAACTTACTTCACTTTTTGTAATTGATTCTAAATTCATCCGCCTCATAGAATTAATTCTTCTGCATTTCTTATGGCTGAGAAATATTCCATTGTATATACATATCAGAGCTTCTTTATAAATCCATTTGTTGGATGGACATCTGGGTTGGTTCTGTGTTCTAGCTATTGTAAAAATTGTTGCAATGAGCATTGCTGTATGTCTGTCTCTTTCAGTTTTTATTTCATCGGGGTATATGCCTAATAGTGGGATTGCTGGGTCATATAGTACTTCTATTATTAGTTTTTCAGGAATCTCCATACTGTCTTCCATAGCGGTTCCATCACTTTATCTTCCCACCAACAATGCAAGAATATTCTGTTCTCTCTGCACCCTTTCCAGCATTTACTGCCTAGAGACATTTTGATGATGGCCATTCTGTCTGCTGTGAGGTGATACCTCATTGAAGTTTTGAATTGCATCTCTTTGATAATGAATGCTATTGGGCATTTTTTCATGTTTTATTTATTTATTTATTTGCCATCTGTATGTCTTCTATGGAGAGGTGACTGTCTAGGTCTTTTGCCCATTTTTTGATTGGGTTGTTTGTTTTTCCAGTGTTGCGTTGTCTGAAGTGTTTGTATATCCTGAACATTAATTCTTTGTCATTTGTTTGATTTGCTATTATTTTCTCCCATTCTGAGGACTGTCTTTTCACCTTGCTTATGGTTTCTGTTGCTGTGCAAAAGCTTTTAACTTTCATTAAGTCCCACTTGTTTATTTTATTTTATTTCCTTTATTTTAGAGGGTGGGCCACAGAGGATCCTGCTTTGATTTATTTCATCTAGTGTTTTGCCTATATTCTCCTCTAAGAGTTTTATGGCCTCTAGTCTTACATTTAGGTCTATGATGCATTTTGATTTTATCTTTGTGTATGGTGTTAGGGAATGTGTCAACTTCATTTTTTCACATGTAGCTATCCAATTTTCCCAGCACTATTTATTGAAGAGGCTGTCTTTGCCCTATTATGTATTTTTGCCTCATTTGTCATACCCATAGGTGTGTGGGTTTTACTCTGGGCTCTGTATCTTGTTCCACTGGTCTATTTTTCTGTTTTTCTGCCAGTACCATACTATCTTGATGACTGTTGCTTTGTAGTATAGTATGAAGTTAAGGAGGCTAATCCATCCAGTTCCATTTTTCTTTCTCAGGATTGCTTTGGCTACCCGAGGTCTTTTGTGTTTTCATATAAACTTTGCTATTTTTTTGGTCTAGTTCTCAGAAGAATGCCATTGGTAACTTGATAGGAATTGCATTGAATCTATAGGTGAAATTTGGTAGCATAGTCATTTCACAGTATCAATTCTTCCAACCCAGGAACATGAGCTATCTCTGCATCTGTTTATGTCGTCTTTGATTTATTTCATTAGTGTCTTTTAATTTTCTGTGTACAGACATTTTAACCTTTTAGGTAAGCTTATTCCTAGGTATGCTATCCTTTTGGTTGGTATGGTGCATGGGATGGCTTCCTTGATTTCTCTTTCTGATTTTTCATTGTTTATAGATAGGAATGTGAGTGACTTCTGTCTATTGATTTTATATCTTACAACTTTGCTAAATTCGCTGTTTGACTCTAGTAATTTTCTAATTGTGTCTTTATAGTTTTCTATGTATAGAATCGTGAGAGTTTTGTTTCTTCCTTTCTGATGTGAATTAATTCTACTTCTTTTTCTTCTCTACTTGCTATTGCTAGAACTTCCAGAATTATGTTGAATAGTAGTGGTTAAAGTTGGCACCTCTGTCTTGTCTCTGAGGCAAGGGTTTCAGTTTCTTTTGCTATGGGCTTCTCATATATGGGTTCCACTATGTTGAGGTAGGTTCCTTCTATGCCCATTTTATGAAGAGTTTTTATTATTATTATAAATGGATGTTAGATTATGTCGAAAGCTTTTTCTGCATTAAAAAATAAAATTAATATTAAAATATATACAGATGATAAATGCTTGACAGCATACAGAGAAAAGGAACACTCTTGCATTGTTGGTGGGAATACAATTTGATACAAACACTATGGAAAATAGTATGGAGATTCCTTAAAAAACTAAGAATAGAAACACCATATGACCTAGCAATCCCACTCTTAGGCTTATATCCTGATGAAATCAAAATGGAAAGAGACACCTATACCCCAATGTTCATTGGAGCACTCTATAGATAGAACATGGAAGCAACCTAGATGTCTATTGACAAATGAATGGATAAATAAGGTACAGTACATACTTACAATGGAATATTTCTCAGCCTTAAAAGAAAACACAGAATATTCAACCCTAATAAGGTGGATGAATCTAAAACATATTATACAAAGTGACAATAAGTTAAAAAGAGAATAGCAAATATAGTATACTAACACACACACACATACACACACATATATATGGAATCTAGAAAGATGGTATTGATAAATACACAACCAATGCAATAATGGAGAAACAAACACAAAGAATAGACCTATGGAAAGTTGGAGAAGGGAAGATTGGGTAAGAGGCATGGAAAGAGCTGCATGGAGACCTACACTATCATATGCAAAAGAGATAACCATTGTGAATAAGCTGTAAGTTTCAGCGAGTTTTTATGGGGTCTATGCAACGACTTGGATGGGTGGGACATGGGGTAAGAGGGACCCGAGGTCAGATGACAAGGGTCAGGGATAGACCTATGACTGATTTGGGATTGTGTATAGCTGCAAGCAACAAAACTCAGTAATAGACGTATAGCAATAACTTCAATGTACACCTTCAACTAATATAACTTAAGTCAACCATATTCCAGTTAAAAAATTGAAAAAAAAAGAAAGCCTTCTTAATTGAACAATGAGAAGAAATAGATGAAAGCAATAGAATAGGAAGGATTAGAGATCTCTTCAGGAAAATTAGAAGTAGCAAGGGACTATCTGGAAATGTCTCTGAGGCAAGGGTTTCAGTTTCTTTTGCTATGGGCTTCTCATATATGGGTTCCACTATGTTGAGGTAGGTTCCTTCTATGCCCATTTTATGAAGAGTTTTTATTATTATTATAAATGGATGTTAGATTATGTCGAAAGCTTTTTCTGCATTAAAAAATAAAATTAATATTAAAATATATACAGATGATAAATGCTTGACAGCATACAGAGAAAAGGAACACTCTTGCATTGTTGGTGGGAATACAATTTGATACAAACACTATGGAAAATAGTATGGAGATTCCTTAAAAAACTAAGAATAGAAACACCATATGACCTAGCAATCCCACTCTTAGGCTTATATCCTGATGAAATCAAAATGGAAAGAGACACCTATACCCCAATGTTCATTGGAGCACTCTATAGATAGAACATGGAAGCAACCTAGATGTCTATTGACAAATGAATGGATAAATAAGGTACAGTACATACTTACAATGGAATATTTCTCAGCCTTAAAAGAAAACACAGAATATTCAACCCTAATAAGGTGGATGAATCTAAAACATATTATACAAAGTGACAATAAGTTAAAAAGAGAATAGCAAATATAGTATACTAACACACACACACATACACACACATATATATGGAATCTAGAAAGATGGTATTGATAAATACACAACCAATGCAATAATGGAGAAACAAACACAAAGAATAGACCTATGGAAAGTTGGAGAAGGGAAGATTGGGTAAGAGGCATGGAAAGAGCTGCATGGAGACCTACACTATCATATGCAAAAGAGATAACCATTGTGAATAAGCTGTAAGTTTCAGCGAGTTTTTATGGGGTCTATGCAACGACTTGGATGGGTGGGACATGGGGTAAGAGGGACCCGAGGTCAGATGACAAGGGTCAGGGATAGACCTATGACTGATTTGGGATTGTGTATAGCTGCAAGCAACAAAACTCAGTAATAGACGTATAGCAATAACTTCAATGTACACCTTCAACTAATATAACTTAAGTCAACCATATTCCAGTTAAAAAATTGAAAAAAAAAGAAAGCCTTCTTAATTGAACAATGAGAAGAAATAGATGAAAGCAATAGAATAGGAAGGATTAGAGATCTCTTCAGGAAAATTAGAAGTAGCAAGGGACTATCTAATGGAAAGATGGACACAATTAAGGATAGAGCACTATGGACCTAACAAACAGAAGTAGGAGGTATCAAGAAGAGGTGGCAAGAACACAGAAGAACTATACAAGAAAGAACTTAAAGATCTGGATAACCATGATGATTTTATCTCTCACCTATAGCCAGACATCCTCTAGTGCAAAGTCATGTGTGACTTATGAACCATCACGAAGAATAAAACTAGTGGAGGTGACCAAATTCTAGTTGAGCTATATAAAATCCAAAAAGATGATGCTGTTAAAGTGCTAGACTTAATATACCAGCACATTTTGGAAACTCAGAAATGGCCACAGGACTGGATAATGTCAGTTTTTGTGGGGCTCTGAATTGAAAGAGGACCGTTGAAAGCATAATGAAGCTTAAGCACATTGTTTCAGCTTGGAGCTAAGATGGCGCCTACAGGAAGAGACAAGGGCGTGATCGAAATTGTCAAGTGATGATCAAAATTTCTGATTGGCTCCCCTGGTTTCAGCCCTTGTGGATGATTGCTTGACCTTTAGCTTGATTGGTGTAATCTATAGGAAGTCCCATGCAAAACTCCCTTCACCTGCCTATAAAAGCTGTGAATCTGCATTAATAAAATGGAACTGCTTTAACGGAACCCCTGCTGGGTCTGATTGTCCTCCGCTTGTGCCAGGGGGCTGGGTGGTGGGCAGCAAGACTTGCCTCTCTCTGAGATCTCCCAGTTCAGCCAGGGGCAATCCCGCTCCCTTCCTTCCTGCGGAAGGTCCCCGCAAGTTTTCATTCCAATACCAAACAAGGGCAATGCCAATGAATATCCAAACTACCACACGATTGCACTCCTTTAAGATGCTAAAATGGTAATGCTCAAAATCATTCAACCTAAGCTTCATCGGCCCGTGAATGAAAACTTCCAGATATATTAGCTGGATTTAGAAGAGGCAGAGGAACTGGAGATCACATTGCCAACATCTATTGAATCATAGAAAAGGCAAATATATTACAGAAATACATGTACTTCTGCTTCATTGACTATGTGAAGTCCTTTGACTGCGTGTATTATAACAAACTGTAGAATATTCTGAAAGAGATAGAAACACCGGACCACCTTATCTGCCTCCTGAGAAACCTGTATGCAGGTCATAAGGCAACAGTTAGAACTGGGCATGGAACAATTGACTGTTTCCAAATTGGAAAATGAGTATGCCAAGACAGCATACTGTCATCCTACTTATTTAACTTGTATTCAGGCTACAACATGTGAAATGCTAGGCTGGATGAATTTAAAGCTGGAAAAATATAAATAACCTCAGATATGCAGATGACACCACCCTTATGGCAGAAAGTTAAGAGGAACTACAGAGTCTTTTAATGAAGGTGTAAGAGGAAAGTGCAAAAGCTGGATTGAAACTCAACAATCTAAAAACTAAGACAATGACATTTGGTCCCATCACTTCATGGACGATAGATCAGGAAACAACGGAAACAATGACAGATTTCATTTTCTTGTGATCCAAACCGAGTGTATGTGGTTCAGCAATGAAATTAAAAGATGTTTGGTCTTCAGTAGAAAAACTATCACAAACCTAAACAGAACGTTAAAAACCAGAGAGATCATTTTGCTGACATAGGTCCATCTAGTCAATCTATGGTTTTTCTGGTAGCCATGTATGAATGTGAGAGTTGGACTATAAAGATGCCTGAGCATTGAAGAATTAATGCATTTGAACTGTGGTGCTAGAGAAGTCTCTTAAGAGTCACTTGGACAGAAAGTAGAGCAAACCAGTCAATCCTAAAGGAAATCAACCCTAAATACTCATTGGTGAAACATGCTGAAACGTAAGTTCCAATATTTTGACCACCTGATGTAGAGAGCTAAGAAATTGGTAATGATTCTGATGCTCAGAAAAACTGAGGGTAAAAGGAGAAGTGGGAGACAAAGGAGAGATGTTTGGAAGACATCACTGACTCAATGGATATGATTTTGAGCAAACCTAGGGAGACAGTGAAAGACAAGGAGTCCTTACATGCTATAGTCCATGGTGGTTGCAAAAAGTCAGACATGACTGAACGACTGAGCAACCTTCCTTTTAGACATTCGTTTTCATCATTGTCCAATAAAGGGTCCAATTAAGACTGCAGAAACAACAATATTCAAAAGGTTTTTCTATTATTATTTTTCAGGTTCTAGTGTGTTTATAGATAGTAGACACTACATCTCTGATCTGATACCTTTAAAATCACTAGTACTGAAAAAATGCATTGCCTTCTTGAGGACTTAGTGAGCTTTTCATCAGTTTTGTACAGATCCTACAATTTTGCTCTGTCCTGTTTTACTGACTCTTTTGCTAGACTAGGAAAATCCACGTTTATAAGGAGGTATTCTAAAATTGTCTGAAATTAAAATATTTTACACTTTTGCAACATAACTGCTGATATTATTTAAAGCAGAAATGAAATAATTGTTACAGGATTAGGTTTACTTATGGTATCTCATGTAAGAATTCCTACAAAACTTACAGAAAATCAATATGTATACAAAATAGCTTATTGTGTCCAGAATTGATAAGGGAACAGAGTTTCTAATAAATATCAACTAACTATTTAGTACTAGATGTACAAATTTATTTTCAATAAAATCTGACATTGAAAGGCTTTAGTCATTATTTTTAAGTTTATGCTTTGCACAATGCATGGAAAGATTCTATTTTCATGGGATAGGGTTCTAAATGAGGTAAGACATAATTATAATGAAGTTAATGATGCTAAAAGAGAATATAATTTTACTATGATTATTTTACTTCTTGTTTTCACTGAATTAATTTTTTCCTTATAATTTCTAAATTTTTCTTACACATACTTTCATATATTCCCATCATAACTTTTCTCCTCCTACCCCTATGCTTCCCCTCATCCTATTTTCTCCCCACTGGTAACCACTAATTTGTTCTCTGTATCTGTGAGCTTGCTTTTGGTTTATTCAACAGCCTGTTATGTATTTTAGATTCCACGTGTAACCTATATCATACAGCATTTGTTTTTCTCTGCCTGGTTTATTTCAGTTAGTATCACACCCTGTTGCTGCAAATGGCAAAACGTCATTATCCTTATGTCTGAGTACTATTACATTCCATATATTTATCACATTTTCTTTATCAATTCATCTGTTGATGGATATTTTTGTTGCTAAGAACTAATGTAAATAAATACTATGCATGAATTGCATAAACATATTGCTGAGCAAAATAATTAATATACAATGACATATTTAGACTATGATTCCTTTTATATCAAATTCACATACATGCAAGATAACTTTCATTTTATTAGAAGTCTTTATAACAGTAATCCTGGGAAAGAGATTTGTTGTTGTTCATTTGCTCAGTTGTGTCTGGATCTTTGTGACTCCATGGACTGCAGTCAGTCAGGCCTCCCTGTCCTTCACCATCTCCTGGAGTTTGCTCAAACTCATGTACATTGAGTTGGTGATATCATCCAACCATCTCAACCTTATTGCCTGCTTCTCCTCCTGTCTAATTTTTTCCCAGCATCAGAGTCTTTAACAATCAGTCAGCTTTTTATGTCAGATGACTAAATAATTGGCGCTTTGGCCTCAGCATCAGTTCTTCCAATGAAAATTCAAGGTTGATTTCCACTAGGATTGAGACTCACAAATTTATTATCAGGCTGTTCATATACAAATTAGTATGAAGGAAAAAAAAACTCTAACTCAGATAAAGAGGTGGATAGGTAGACAGATAGGTAAGATAGAGATATATAATCTTCCAAATTCTCTCTCTTGCTTATTTTCTGATAGAAATGAAATGAAAACTGTATTTTTCAAGCTGTCACTGTGGGAGGTTCAGTTTTGATTCTTAGGTCAGGAAGATCCCTTGGAGGAGGTTATGGCAACCCAAACCTGAATCACATGGACAGAAAAGCCTTTTGGGCCATAATCCATGGGATCACAGTCAGTCATGACTGAACAAATAACATAAAATATATATCATATATATCATGTGGGTGTGTGTATTTCCTTCAATTTTTTTTTTTACTATGGATTACTATGAGAACTTGAATATACTTCCAAATTCTATACAGCAAGTCCTTTTTGTTTATCTATTTTGTATATGGTAGTGCATATGTAATTTTTAAAAGTCAAATAAACTATGCTACTTTGTAAGTTGGAATATGGAGCATAATTTCACTGAAAGTATAAAGAAATATGATAAAACATATATGGTCCTGACTTAAAGTCATAGCAACAGCAAAATTTCAAGTGTGTAAAAATGTGTATTTGCATGAGAATTATTTATTTTCATGCAAAAAATATATACTTGGTTATTTATCTTGATTTATAGTCTAAGCATTCATTCTAAAGAATCTTATGTGTTACAACAAATTACAAATCTATATTTATACAACAATGCTGATAATCTTTGCTAGAGACTTTGAACTTATTTTTCATAACCAAATTTTCAGACAGTGAACTAGGCGTGAAACATTATTTAAGTAAAATATGAAAGTAATATACTTCAAAATTTAAGTAAAACTAACAATGGTGTATGTGAAAGGTACATTAGCTTTATATAAACAAGTAGGTTTTTATATACAGACTAATGGTTAAAATTTAAAATTTTAGTGAATATAGTGGATGTTACTAGCATCAGAGTCTTTAACAATCAGTCAGCTTTTTATGTCAGATGACTAAATAATTGGCGCTTTGGCCTCAGCATCAGTTCTTCCAATGAAAATTCAAGGTTGATTTCCACTAGGATTGAGACTCACAAATTTATTATCAGGCTGTTCATATACAAATTAGTATGAAGGAAAAAAAAACTCTAACTCAGATAAAGAGGTGGATAGGTAGACAGATAGGTAAGATAGAGATATATAATCTTCCAAATTCTCTCTCTTGCTTATTTTCTGATAGAAATGAAATGAAAACTGTATTTTTCAAGCTGTCACTGTGGGAGGTTCAGTTTTGATTCTTAGGTCAGGAAGATCCCTTGGAGGAGGTTATGGCAACCCAAACCTGAATCACATGGACAGAAAAGCCTTTTGGGCCATAATCCATGGGATCACAGTCAGTCATGACTGAACAAATAACATAAAATATATATCATATATATCATGTGGGTGTGTGTATTTCCTTCAATTTTTTTTACTATGGATTACTATGAGAACTTGAATATACTTCCAAATTCTATACAGCAAGTCCTTTTTGTTTATCTATTTTGTATATGGTAGTGCATATGTAATTTTTAAAAGTCAAATAAACTATGCTACTTTGTAAGTTGGAATATGGAGCATAATTTCACTGAAAGTATAAAGAAATATGATAAAACATATATGGTCCTGACTTAAAGTCATAGCAACAGCAAAATTTCAAGTGTGTAAAAATGTGTATTTGCATGAGAATTATTTATTTTCATGCAAAAAATATATACTTGGTTATTTATCTTGATTTATAGTCTAAGCATTCATTCTAAAGAATCTTATGTGTTACAACAAATTACAAATCTATATTTATACAACAATGCTGATAATCTTTGCTAGAGACTTTGAACTTATTTTTCATAACCAAATTTTCAGACAGTGAACTAGGCGTGAAACATTATTTAAGTAAAATATGAAAGTAATATACTTCAAAATTTAAGTAAAACTAACAATGGTGTATGTGAAAGGTACATTAGCTTTATATAAACAAGTAGGTTTTTATATACAGACTAATGGTTAAAATTTAAAATTTTAGTGAATATAGTGGATGTTACTGTCAGTGATAAAGTGATTTGTCATGATTAATATTCATGACATTTACATATAACTCAAATTGATTTCAAATAAACAAACTGTGTCTATCAGAGTTTTTATCGTTTAAGTGTTTACGTTTTAAGTATTTCGAAAAGATCATAGGTCATCACTTAAACAGATGCTGATGTGATAATTCAAAGAGCATTTCAACCTTGTTGTCATATAAGGGGTTTGACAGCATTATTATTACAGAATCTATGAATGACTATCAGGTACAGGAGCAGGGGGCAATCATGGTTGATATAATTTAAGGATCCCAATACCCCTTGTATAGAGGTCATGGCAGATTATGAATTTGAAAATCTGTTAATACATTTTAGGGAAATATTCTTATTCTACAGAAATATTTATGCAACTAATTATTTTAGTGTGCTTCAGTGACTTCTACATATATATACTCTAACAACCAATATTTCAGCTTTTCAGTATTTCACATTTTTAGGTAGCATTTTTTTTTTTTGGTTTTATTATTTACTATTATTATTTTTTTAGTTTATTTTATTATTTTTTAAACCTTTATTTTAATTTTAACTTTTAAAGAGTTTAGTTGTTTACAGATATGTCTGTTCTCAGATTAGTCATATGTATATCCCCCCCTTCTCACCCCTCCCGACCATCACACAGCACCCCTGAAGGATCCCCTTTTCTCACAGAGCAATGACTAGAGCTATTTTCTTCACTTATGATAGTACAGGCCTTCATGCTACTTCCTTTACGCCTCTCACCCACTGTTCCTTCCCCACAATGTCCACTGTCCATTCATTCTAAAGAATCTTATGTGTTACAACAAATTACAAATCTATATTTATACAACAATGCTGATAATCTTTGCTAGAGACTTTGAACTTATTTTTCATAACCAAATTTTCAGACAGTGAACTAGGCGTGAAACATTATTTAAGTAAAATATGAAAGTAATATACTTCAAAATTTAAGTAAAACTAACAATGGTGTATGTGAAAGGTACATTAGCTTTATATAAACAAGTAGGTTTTTATATACAGACTAATGGTTAAAATTTAAAATTTTAGTGAATATAGTGGATGTTACTGTCAGTGATAAAGTGATTTGTCATGATTAATATTCATGACATTTACATATAACTCAAATTGATTTCAAATAAACAAACTGTGTCTATCAGAGTTTTTATCGTTTAAGTGTTTACGTTTTAAGTATTTCGAAAAGATCATAGGTCATCACTTAAACAGATGCTGATGTGATAATTCAAAGAGCATTTCAACCTTGTTGTCATATAAGGGGTTTGACAGCATTATTATTACAGAATCTATGAATGACTATCAGGTACAGGAGCAGGGGGCAATCATGGTTGATATAATTTAAGGATCCCAATACCCCTTGTATAGAGGTCATGGCAGATTATGAATTTGAAAATCTGTTAATACATTTTAGGGAAATATTCTTATTCTACAGAAATATTTATGCAACTAATTATTTTAGTGTGCTTCAGTGACTTCTACATATATATACTCTAACAACCAATATTTCAGCTTTTCAGTATTTCACATTTTTAGGTAGCATTTTTTTTTTTTGGTTTTATTATTTACTATTATTATTTTTTTAGTTTATTTTATTATTTTTTAAACCTTTATTTTAATTTTAACTTTTAAAGAGTTTAGTTGTTTACAGATATGTCTGTTCTCAGATTAGTCATATGTATATCCCCCCCTTCTCACCCCTCCCGACCATCACACAGCACCCCTGAAGGATCCCCTTTTCTCACAGAGCAATGACTAGAGCTATTTTCTTCACTTATGATAGTACAGGCCTTCATGCTACTTCCTTTACGCCTCTCACCCACTGTTCCTTCCCCACAATGTCCATATGTCCACTGTCCATGTCTGTCTTTCTGTTGCTTCACTGCATGTGCCATCATCACCATCCTACTAGATTCCATATATACGTGTTAATATACTGTATTTGTCCTTCTCTTTCTGACTGACTTCACTTTTTATGATACGTTCTAGATCCAGCCACCTCATTAGGGTTGATTCTTCTGCATTTCTCTTTACAGCTGTGTAGTATTCCATTGTATATATGTACCAGACCTTCTGGATCCATTCGTTCGTCGATGGGCATCTAGGTTCCTTCCATGTTCTAGCTATTGTATAGAGAGCTGCAATGAACATTGGGGTACAGGTGCTTCTTTCAGTTTTGAATTCATCAGGGCATAAACCTAAGAGTGGGATTGCTGGGTCATAGGGTGCTTCTATTTTTAGTTTTTAAAGATATCTCCAGACTGTTTTCCATAGCGGCTGTATCAATTGACATTCCCACCAGCAATGCAGGAGTGTTCCCTTTTCTCCGCAGCCTCTCCAGCATTTATTCTCTGTCGCTTTGTGGATGATGACCATTCTGACGGGTGTGAGGTGATATCTCATTGTAGTTTTGATTTGCATTTCTCTAATTATTAGTGAAGTTGAGCATTGTTTCATGTGTTTTTGGGCCATCTGTATGTCATTGTGGGAGAGGTGTCTGTTTAGGTCCTTTTCCCATTTTTTGATTGGGTTGTTCTTTTTGCGGGTGCTGAGTTGTCTGAGTTGCTTGTAGATTTTGGAGATTAATTCTTTGTCTGTTGTTTCCTTTATATACTCTAACAACCAATATTTCAGCTTTTCAGTATTTCACATAGTAAACTATTATTATTTTTTTAGTTTATTTTATTATTTTTTAAACCTTTATTTTAATTTTAACTTTTAAAGAGTTTAGTTGTTTACAGATATGTCTGTTCTCAGATTAGTCATATGTATATCCCCCCCTTCTCACCCCTCCCGACCATCACACAGCACCCCTGAAGGATCCCCTTTTCTCACAGAGCAATGACTAGAGCTATTTTCTTCACTTATGATAGTACAGGCCTTCATGCTACTTCCTTTACGCCTCTCACCCACTGTTCCTTCCCCACAATGTCCATATGTCCACTGTCCATGTCTGTCTTTCTGTTGCTTCACTGCATGTGCCATCATCACCATCCTACTAGATTCCATATATACGTGTTAATATACTGTATTTGTCCTTCTCTTTCTGACTGACTTCACTTTTTATGATACGTTCTAGATCCAGCCACCTCATTAGGGTTGATTCTTCTGCATTTCTCTTTACAGCTGTGTAGTATTCCATTGTATATATGTACCAGACCTTCTGGATCCATTCGTTCGTCGATGGGCATCTAGGTTCCTTCCATGTTCTAGCTATTGTATAGAGAGCTGCAATGAACATTGGGGTACAGGTGCTTCTTTCAGTTTTGAATTCATCAGGGCATAAACCTAAGAGTGGGATTGCTGGGTCATAGGGTGCTTCTATTTTTAGTTTTTAAAGATATCTCCAGACTGTTTTCCATAGCGGCTGTATCAATTGACATTCCCACCAGCAATGCAGGAGTTCCCTTTTCTCCGCAGCCTCTCCAGCATTTATTCTCTGTCGCTTTGTGGATGATGACCATTCTGACGGGTGTGAGGTGATATCTCATTGTAGTTTTGATTTGCATTTCTCTAATTATTAGTGAAGTTGAGCATTGTTTCATGTGTTTTTGGGCCATCTGTATGTCATTGTGGGAGAGGTGTCTGTTTAGGTCCTTTTCCCATTTTTTGATTGGGTTGTTCATTTTTCTGGTGCTGAGTTGTCTGAGTTGCTTGTAGATTTTGGAGATTAATTCTTTGTCTGTTGTTTCCTTTGCTATGATTTTCTCCCACTCTGTGGGCTGTCTGTTCAGCTTTTTTGTAATTTCTTTAGCTGTACAAAAGCTTTTAAGTTTCATTAGGTCCCACATGTTCGTCTTTTTAGTTCCACTATTCTAGTAGGTGGGTCAGAGAAGATCTTGCTTTGATAGATGTCCTTGAGGGTTTTACCTATATTCTCCTCTAAGAGTTTGATGGTTTCTGTCCTTACATTTAGGTCTTTAATCCATTTTGAGTTGATTTTTGTGTATGATGTCAGGGAATGTTCCAACTTCATTTTCTTGCATGTAGCTGTCCAATTTTCCCAGCACCATTTGTTGAAGAGGCTGTCTTTGTCCCATTTTATATGTTTGCCTCCTTTGTCAAAAATAAGGTACCCATAGGTGCATTGCTTTATCTCTGGGTTCTCGATCTTGTTCCATTGGTCGATATTTCTGTTTTTGTGCCAATACGATACTGTCTTGAGGACTGTTGCTTTGTAGTAGAGTCTGAAGTTGGGGAGGCTGATCCCTACAGCTCCATTCTTCTTCCTCAGGATTGCTTTGGCTATTCGAGGTCTTTTGTGTTTCCATATGAACTGTGTTATTCGTTGGTCTAGTTCTGTGAAGAATGTTATTGGAAGTTTGATAGGGATCACATTGAATCTATAGATGCTATTTGGTAGTATGGTCATTTTCACAATATTGATTCTCCCGACCCAGGAACATGGAATATTTCTCCATCTATTTAACTCTTCTTTAATGTCTCTCATGAGTGTCTTGTAATTTTCTGTGTACAGTTCTTTTGTTTCTTTGGGTAGGTTTATTCCTAGATATTTGATTCTTTCGGTTACGATGGTGAAGGGGATTGCCTCTTTGATTTCATTTTCTGATTTTTCATTGTTTCTGTATAGGAATGCCAGTGATTTCTGTATATTGATTTTGTATCCTGCGACTTTGCTGAATTCGCTGATTAACTCTAGTAGTTTTGTAATAGTGTCTTTGGGATTTTCTATATATAATATCATGTCATCTGCAAATAGAGAGAGTTTGAATTCTTCTTTTCCAATCTGGATTCCTTTGATTTCTTTCTCTTCTCTTATTGCTGTTGCTAGAACTTCCAGGACTATGTTGAATAAGAGTGGTGAAAGTGGACACCCTTGTCTTATTCCTGATCTTAGACGGAATGCTTTCAGTTTTTCACTATTGAGGATAATGTTCGCTGTGGGCTTCTCATAGATGGCTTTCACTATGTTAAGTTCCTTCTATGCCCATTTTTTGAAGAGTTTTTATCATAAATGGATGCTGTACTTTGTCAAAGGCTTTTTCTGCATCTATTGAGATGATCATGTGATTTTTGTCTTTCAATTTGTTGATATGGTGTATCACATTGATTGATTTGCGGATGTTGAAGAATCCTTGCATGCCTGGGATGAACCCAACTTGATCGTGTTGAATGAGCTTTTTGATGTGTTGCTGAATTCTGTTTGCTAGGATTTTGTTGAGGATTTTGGCATCTAGATTCATCAGTGAAATTGGCCTATAATTTTCTTTTTTTGTGATGTCTTTGCCTGGCTTTGGTATCAGGGTGATGGTGGCCTCGTAGAATGTGTTCGGAAGTGTTCCTTCCTGGGAAATTTTTTGGAAGAGTTTTAGAAGGACAGGCATTAGGTCTTCTTTAAATGTTTGGTAGAATTCACATGTGAAACCATCTGGCCCTGGGCTTTTATTTTTGGGTAGATTTTTGATCACAAGCTTGATTTCTGAGCTTGTGATTGGCTTGTTCATAGTTTCTATTTCTTCCTGGTTGAGTCATGGGAGATTAATCTTCTCTAAGAAACTGTCCATTTCTTCCAGGTTGTCCAGTTTGTTGCCATAGAGTTGCTCATAATAGTCTCTTACAATCCTTTGGATTTCTGCATTATCCGTTGTAATCTCTCCTTTTTCATTTTTGATTTTGGTGATCTGGTTCTTCTCTCTCTTTTTCTTAATGAGTCTGGCCAGTGGTGTGTCAATTTTATTGACTTTTTCGAAGAACCAGCTTTTTGTTTTATTTATCTTTACTATTGTTTCTTTTGTTTCTTTTTCATTTATTTCTGCTCTGATCTTTATGATTTCCCTTCTTCTGCTGGCTTTGGGGTGTTTTTGTTCTTCTTTCTCCAGTTGTTTTAAGCGTAAGGTAAGGTCGTCTGTTTGAGATTTTCCTAGTTTCGTGAGGTGGGATAGAATTGGTATAAACTTCCCTCTTAGAACTGCTTTTGCAGTATCCCATAGGTTTTGCACTGTCGTGTGTTCATTGTCATTTTCTTCTAGGAATTGTTTAATTTCTCCTTTGATTTCCTCAATGATCAGTTGTTTTTTTAGGTATGTGTTGTTTAATCTCCATGTGTTTCTGTTTTTAGCGGTATTATTCCTGTAGTTGATCTCTAGTCTCACTGCATTGTGGTCCGAGAAGATGGTTGATAGAATTTCAGTTTTCTTGAATTGACTGAGGATTGATTTGTGGCCCAAGATGTGGTCTCTCCTGGAGAATGTTCCGTGAGCACTTGAGAAGAAAGTGTATTCTTCTGCTTTTGGATGGAACATCCTAAAGATATCGATGAGGTCCATTTTTTCTAGTGTGGCATTTAAGGCTTGTGTTTCTTTATTAATTTTCTGTTTGGATGATCTGTCCATTGGTGTGAGAGGAGTGTTAAAGTCTCCTACTATGATTGTGTTGCTGTCAATGTCTTCTTTTATGTCTGAAAGTGTTTGTCTTATGTATTGGGGTGCTCCTGCGTTGAGAACATAGATATTTATGATTGTTATGTCTTCTTCTTGGATGGATCCCTTAATCATGATGTAGTGACCTGCCTTGTCTCTTAGAATCTTCTTTACTTTAAAATCTATTTTATCTGATATGAGGATTGCTACTCCAGCTTTCTTTTGATTTCCATTTGCATGGAATATCTTTTTCCAGCCTCTCACTTTCAGTCAATGAGTGTCCCTAGGTCTGAATTGAGTTTCCTGGAGGCAGCATATGTATGGGTCGTGTTTTTGAATCCATTCAGCCACTCTGTGTCTTTTGGTTGGGGCATTTAGTCCATCCACATTCAAAGTAATTATTGATACAAATGATCCTATTGTCATCTTCTTAGATGTTATGATTGGTTTGTTTCATGGATCTTCTCCTTCTTCTGCTGGCTTTGGGGTGTTTTTGTTCTTCTTTCTCCAGTTGTTTTAAGCGTAAGGTAAGGTCGTCTGTTTGAGATTTTCCTAGTTTCGTGAGGTGGGATAGAATTGGTATAAACTTCCCTCTTAGAACTGCTTTTGCAGTATCCCATAGGTTTTGCACTGTCGTGTGTTCATTGTCATTTTCTTCTAGGAATTGTTTAATTTCTCCTTTGATTTCCTCAATGATCAGTTGTTTTTTTAGGTATGTGTTGTTTAATCTCCATGTGTTTCTGTTTTTAGCGGTATTATTCCTGTAGTTGATCTCTAGTCTCACTGCATTGTGGTCCGAGAAGATGGTTGATAGAATTTCAGTTTTCTTGAATTGACTGAGGATTGATTTGTGGCCCAAGATGTGGTCTCTCCTGGAGAATGTTCCGTGAGCACTTGAGAAGAAAGTGTATTCTTCTGCTTTTGGATGGAACATCCTAAAGATATCGATGAGGTCCTTTTTTTCTAGTGTGGCATTTAAGGCTTGTGTTTCTTTATTAATTTTCTGTTTGGATGATCTGTCCATTGGTGTGAGAGGAGTGTTAAAGTCTCCTACTATGATTGTGTTGCTGTCAATGTCTTCTTTTATGTCTGAAAGTGTTTGTCTTATGTATTGGGGTGCTCCTGCGTTGAGAACATAGATATTTATGATTGTTATGTCTTCTTCTTGGATGGATCCCTTAATCATGATGTAGTGACCTGCCTTGTCTCTTAGAATCTTCTTTACTTTAAAATCTATTTTATCTGATATGAGGATTGCTACTCCAGCTTTCTTTTGATTTCCATTTGCATGGAATATCTTTTTCCAGCCTCTCACTTTCAGTCAATGAGTGTCCCTAGGTCTGAATTGAGTTTCCTGGAGGCAGCATATGTATGGGTCGTGTTTTGAATCCATTCAGCCACTCTGTGTCTTTTGGTTGGGGCATTTAGTCCATCCACATTCAAAGTAATTATTGATACAAATGATCCTATTGTCATCTTCTTAGATGTTATGATTGGTTTGTTTCATGGATCTTCTCCTTTTATGCTTGTTTTCTATATAAGTCCCTTTAACACTTGTTGTAACTCTGGTTTGGTGTCACTAAATTCTTTTAAATTTTGCTTGTCTGTAAAGCTTTTGATTTCTCCATCCATTTTGAATGAGATTCTTGCAGGGTAGAGGATTCTTGGTTGCAGATTATTCTCTTTCACCCATTTAAATGTGCCCTGCCATTCCCTTCTGGCCTGCAGAGTTTCTGTTGAAAGATCAGCTGTTAAACAGATGGGCTTTCCCTTGTATGTCACTAGTTGCTTTTCCCTTGCTGCTTTGAGAATTCTATCTTTGTGTTTAATTTGTGTTAACTTCATTAATATGTGTCTTGGTTTGTTTCTTCTTGGATTGATTCTGTATGGTACTCTTTGTGCTTCTTGGACTTGACTGACTATTTCTTTTCCCATGTTGGGGAAATTTTCAACTATAATCTCTTCAAAAATTTTCTCATAGCCTTTCCTTTTTTCTTCTTCTTCTTCTGGAACCCCTATAATTCGAATATTGGTGCGTTTGATATTATCCCAGAGGTCTCTGAGGCTGTCCTCTGTTCTTTTCATTCTTTGAGCTAGAGTCTGTTTTTCAGCAGTTACTTCCACCATTCTATCTTCCAATTCACTTATCCGGTCTTCTGTCTCAGATACTCTGCTCTTGATTCCTTCTACAGTGTTTTTCAGTTCAGCAATTGAGTTGTTTGTCTCTGTTACTTTTTTGGTAAGTTCTTGTATTTCTTTATTCATGATGTAGTGACCTGCCTTGTCTCTTAGAATCTTCTTTACTTTAAAATCTATTTTATCTGATATGAGGATTGCTACTCCAGCTTTCTTTTGATTTCCATTTGCATGGAATATCTTTTTCCAGCCTCTCACTTTCAGTCAATGAGTGTCCCTAGGTCTGAATTGAGTTTCCTGGAGGCAGCATATGTATGGGTCGTGTTTTTGAATCCATTCAGCCACTCTGTGTCTTTTGGTTGGGGCATTTAGTCCATCCACATTCAAAGTAATTATTGATACAAATGATCCTATTGTCATCTTCTTAGATGTTATGATTGGTTTGTTTCATGGATCTTCTCCTTTTATGCTTGTTTTCTATATAAGTCCCTTTAACACTTGTTGTAACTCTGGTTTGGTGTCACTAAATTCTTTTAAATTTTGCTTGTCTGTAAAGCTTTTGATTTCTCCATCCATTTTGAATGAGATTCTTGCAGGGTAGAGGATTCTTGGTTGCAGATTATTCTCTTTCACCCATTTAAATGTGCCCTGCCATTCCCTTCTGGCCTGCAGAGTTTCTGTTGAAAGATCAGCTGTTAAACAGATGGGCTTTCCCTTGTATGTCACTAGTTGCTTTTCCCTTGCTGCTTTGAGAATTCTATCTTTGTGTTTAATTTGTGTTAACTTCATTAATATGTGTCTTGGTTTGTTTCTTCTTGGATTGATTCTGTATGGTACTCTTTGTGCTTCTTGGACTTGACTGACTATTTCTTTTCCCATGTTGGGGAAATTTTCAACTATAATCTCTTCAAAAATTTTCTCATAGCCTTTCCTTTTTTCTTCTTCTTCTTCTGGAACCCCTATAATTCGAATATTGGTGCGTTTGATATTATCCCAGAGGTCTCTGAGGCTGTCCTCTGTTCTTTTCATTCTTTGAGCTAGAGTCTGTTTTTCAGCAGTTACTTCCACCATTCTATCTTCCAATTCACTTATCCGGTCTTCTGTCTCAGATACTCTGCTCTTGATTCCTTCTACAGTGTTTTTCAGTTCAGCAATTGAGTTGTTTGTCTCTGTTACTTTTTTGGTAAGTTCTTGTATTTCTTTATTCAGTGTGTTAGTTGTATCTTGCAATTTCTCTGAAATTCTGTTTTCAGTGTCTTTGATCATCTTTACTATCATTCTTCTGAAATCACTTTCAGAAAGTTTGTCCAAATTCTATTCATTGATTTGATCTTGTGTGTTTGTGGATTGTTCCTTCACTTGTGTGGTATTTCTCTGCCGTTTCATTGTTATTATTAATTTTTTAAAAACTGACTCTATTTGGGATTTCTTTTTCCCAGACTTTGAGTTACGTCTGTTGGTGTTTGTTGTTTGGATGGGGCTTCTTATTCTGGGTGATGCTGGTGATTGGGTGATGTCAGGACTTGCATACAAGTGATTACCTTTGTTGGCGTTCTCACTTGTATACTGCTCTTTAGTGTTAGGCGTTCTCTAGTATTGAAGAGTTTTGGAGTCAGTGCACCCTCCTTAAAACCCCGGGGCTTGTGGCCTGACCAGGGAATGAAGATTTCACGGCTGGTTTGTTATGACATTAAATGATATTAAAACATATATATGCAAATGAGAAACAGAAGGCTTACCTTTGACAAATGGCAATTTAAAAATTATGCAAGTACTATCTAGCCTATTGAATTATACACATAAACATATACAGTTATAACATAACCCAAGCGTTCCAATCAAAAATACAGTACAATACGTTAGCACGGCGAATAGAGAAATCCAAGAATGATATCCACCAGTTAATAAGCAAACTAAGTAGAGCACGAATTGGAGAATAATGCTAGAGCAGGATCCCCATTGGGGACAAGGCAATGAGGACAGAACAGACTAAGAAATATGGTGGGGAAAGGGAGAAAGAGAAAGGGAGGATAGAAGAGAAATATAGAATAATATTGCAAAGTTAAATATAGGGAGATAAAGATTTGTATGTATTAGAATTTAGTGCTATAGGAAAGGAGTTTCAGAGAGAGCAAAGAATTATAGAGGAAGTAGTAGTACAAATGAAAATTTTTTTAAAATTAAAAGATCTAAATTGTATAGAAAAATATAGAAAAACAAAGCAAAAATAATAAAAACAAACAAAACCCCCACAGAACCTTAAAAGGCCAATGGGGAACCAAAAGTTTATACCAAAATAAAATGTGTGGTTTAAAAGGAAAAAGAAAAAAATAAGTTATGTAAACTTGAATATATTCAGTCTTACTAATAAGATTAGTAGCTTCAATAGAATTCAGTGAAGGAAATGAACACACCCACTCTCTCTCTCACACACACCCCCAAGAAAAGAAAAAAAAAAAGCGTTGGGTACACTGAATGGGTTTGGAAAAAAGGGAAAAAAAAAAAATTGAAACAAAGTAATACAATAAAAAAAATGAAAATTTAAAGTCCAGCAGTAACTCCAGCTTCAGAAAAAACGTGAAAATAGTGTTTATGTTCTTCTGTCTCTTGCTGAATTATCAGTCTTTTTCTTGCCTCTGGCAGTGGTTGGATCTGAAGACCTCTTTGACTGCTTGTTTGTTTTGGCCTATACCAGAATTAAAAGGCCCGCCCAGGCTGGCCCTGGGAGTTTCTTAATCCAAATCCCTTTTCTTGCTGGGTGGAGCTAAATTCCCTCCCTGTAGCTTGACCAGCAGCCCTGCAGTTTGACCAACAGCCAAACTACAGTAGGGAAAATGGCGTCTGTCTCACAGAGGATTTATTCCCACACGCTCTATGGGAAGCACTTCCGCAGTGACCCCAACCCTGCTGCAGGCCACCGTCGACCCCTGCCACCGCGGGAGACGTCAGGTTACTCAGAAGTGAGTCTGGCTCAGTCTCATGCGGGATCGCTATTCCTCTCTCCTGGATCACAGCGCGCAGAGACTTTTCAGTCCTCTTTGGCGACTCTGTGATCAGGTTAATGGTAAGCTCCTCCAAAGGGAACTGAGTGCCGCCCTTCCGAGGCCTGCTCAAGGACACTTCTAGCTCAAGGGGGCACCTGGACCCTCCAAAGCAGGTCTGGCTCAGTCCCTTGTGGGTGTCAGTGCTCCTCTCCCGGGTTTTGATCTGCAACAGGCTTTGCGCCTTTGGCCCGCCCAGCCTCTCCCAGCCTATAAGGTTTGACTTTTTAAAGTGTGATTGCGCCCCTCCTACCGTCTTGATGTGGCTTCTCCTTTGTTCTTCGATGTGGGGTGTCCTCTCTGTGATCAGATCCAACCTCCTTTCGATGATGGTTTCCCAGGAACTTGTCGCAATTCAGGTGATTTTGCAGGAGAGATGAGTGCACGTCCTTCTACGCCGCCATCTTAGCTCCACCCTCTGTCTAGGTAGCATTTCAAATTTGTTTTACATTTTAGTCTTTCCAAGCTAAGAGTAACCTATATATATGTACACATTGATAGGTAAATGTTTCATCAATCTTAATGGAAGGAAGAAAAAAAGTTTATATGTTTTAAGGTATTATAAATGTACAACAAAAATATTTGTGTAATAAGAATAAATATTTTTATAATGAATAAGTACATAGTATTTTAAATATGCTAACAAATATGATCATGATGCATGAGCTTTTTGATGTGTTGTTGAATTTTGTTAGCTAGAATTTTGTTGAGAATTTATGCATCTAAATTCGAGTGTGATATTTGCTTATAATTCTCTTTTTTTGTGCTGTCTTTGGTTTTGTGATCAGAGTGGTGGTGATCCCGTAGAATGTGTTTGGAAGTATTCCTTCTTCTGCAATTTTTGGAAGGGTTTTAGAATAATAGTCACTAACTCTTCTTCAAATGTTTGGTAGAATTCATCTGTGAAGCCATCTGTCTCAAGGCTTTCATTTTGGGGTAGATTTTTGATCACGGATTTGATTTCTGAGCTTGTTATTTTTTGTTCATGATTTCTATTTCTTCCTGCTTCAGTCTTGAAACTTCTCTCAGAGACTGTCCATTCTTCCAGGCTGTTCAATTTGTTGTCATTTATTTGTTCGTAATAGTCTTTTATAATACTTTATATTTCTTTAGTTTCTGTTGTAACCTCTCCTTTTTCATTTCTGATTATGTTTATCTGGTTATTCTCCCTCTCTTTTTTTTCTTGATAGATAAGGTTAGTGTTTTGTCAATTTTGTTTATCTTTTTGAAGAAAAACCTTTTCATTTTATTAATCTTTACTATTGTTTCTTTCATTTCTTTCACATTTATTTCTTCTTTGATCTTTATGATTTATCTTCTCCTGCAAACTTTAGGGCTTTTTGTTCTTTTTCCAGTTATTTTAAGTGTGTGCTTAGCTTGTCTTTTTGATGTTTTTCTTGTTTCTCGAGGTAGGACTGTATTGCTATAAACTTCCCTCTTAGAACTGCTTTTGCAGTGTCCCATAAATTTTGTGCTGTCATGCTTTCATTACCATTTTTTTCTAGAATTTTTTTTAAGTTCTCTTTTGATTTGTTTGGTAATCTCTTTTCCAAGCTAAGAGTAACCTATATATGTACACATTGATAGGTAAATGTTTCATCAATCTTAATGGAAGGAAGAAAAAAAGTTTATATGTTTTAAGGTATTATAAATGTACAACAAAAATATTTGTGTAATAAGAATAAATATTTTTATAATGAATAAGTACATAGTATTTTAAATATGCTAACAAATATGATCATGATGCATGAGCTTTTTGATGTGTTGTTGAATTTTGTTAGCTAGAATTTTGTTGAGAATTTATGCATCTAAATTCGAGTGTGATATTTGCTTATAATTCTCTTTTTTTGTGCTGTCTTTGGTTTTGTGATCAGAGTGGTGGTGATCCCGTAGAATGTGTTTGGAAGTATTCCTTCTTCTGCAATTTTTGGAAGGGTTTTAGAATAATAGTCACTAACTCTTCTTCAAATGTTTGGTAGAATTCATCTGTGAAGCCATCTGTCTCAAGGCTTTCATTTTGGGGTAGATTTTTGATCACGGATTTGATTTCTGAGCTTGTTATTTTTTGTTCATGATTTCTATTTCTTCCTGCTTCAGTCTTGAAACTTCTCTCAGAGACTGTCCATTCTTCCAGGCTGTTCAATTTGTTGTCATTTATTTGTTCGTAATAGTCTTTTATAATACTTTATATTTCTTTAGTTTCTGTTGTAACCTCTCCTTTTTCATTTCTGATTATGTTTATCTGGTTATTCTCCCTCTCTTTTTTTTCTTGATAGATAAGGTTAGTGTTTTGTCAATTTTGTTTATCTTTTTGAAGAAAAACCTTTTCATTTTATTAATCTTTACTATTGTTTCTTTCATTTCTTTCACATTTATTTCTTCTTTGATCTTTATGATTTATCTTCTCCTGCAAACTTTAGGGCTTTTTGTTCTTTTTCCAGTTATTTTAAGTGTGTGCTTAGCTTGTCTTTTTGATGTTTTTCTTGTTTCTCGAGGTAGGACTGTATTGCTATAAACTTCCCTCTTAGAACTGCTTTTGCAGTGTCCCATAAATTTTGTGCTGTCATGCTTTCATTACCATTTTTTTCTAGAATTTTTTTTAAGTTCTCTTTTGATTTGTTTGGTAATCTCTTTTTTTTTTAGGTATGTGTTGTTTAATCTCGATATGTTTGTGCTTTTATTGTTTGTTGTTGTTGTTGTAGTAATCGACATCAAGTCTCATAGTGCCATGGTCAGAAAAGATTGTGGACATAATTTCAATTTTTTTTAATTTCCTGAGGTTTGATTTGTGGCCCATGTTGTGGACTATCCTGAAGAATGTTTCACGTGCGCTTGAGAAGAAAGTGTATTCTTCTGATTTTCTGTAGAATATCCTAAAGTTATCAATGAGAACTGTCTCTTCTGATGTGTCATTGAAGGCTTGTGTTTTCTTATTAATTTTCTGTTTTGGTGATCTGTCCATTGGTGTAAGAGGAATGTTGAAGTCTCCTACTATTATTGTGTTACTGTTTATTTCATCTTTTATGTCTGAAAGAGTTTGCTGTATATATTGGAATGCTCTTGTGTTGGGTTTAGAGATATATATAACTGTTATATCTTCCTCTTGGATTCATCACTTGACCATTATATAGTGTCCTGCCTTGTCTCCTTTAATCTTCTTTATTTTAAAGTCTATTTTGTCAGGTATGAGTATTGCTACTATGGTTTTCTGTTGATTTCCATTTGTCTGGAATATAGTTGTCCATCCTCTCACTTTCAGTCTATGTTGTATCTTTAGGTCTGAAGTGGGTTTCTTGTAGGCAGCATATATATGGTTCTTACTTTTGTATCCATTCCACTAGTTTGTCTTTTGGTTGAAGGAATCAGTTCATTTACATTTAAAACAGTTGTTGATACAGTTGCTTCTACTATCATCTTCTTTAATTATTGGGGTTTGTTTTGTAAATTTTTTCCTACTCTTGTATTTATTGGCTATATTAAGCCCTTTAAAATTTGTTGTAAGGCTGGTTTAATGATACAAAGTTCCTTTAGCTTTTGCCTGTCTGTAAAGTTTTTGATTCCTCCATCAATTCTGAATGAAATTCTTTCTGGACAGAGTGTTCTTGGTAGTAGATTTCTCTCTTTGATTCTTTTAAATATGTAATGCCATTTTTCTGGTGTTGAGTTGTGTGAGTTCCTTGTAGATTTGGAAAGTAAATTCTTTGTCTGTTATTTCATTTGCTATTATTTTCTCCCATTCTGTGGGCTGTCTGTTCACCTCTTTTGTTGTTTCTTTTGCTGTACAAAAGCTTTCAAGTTTCATTAGGTTCCACAAGTTAATTTTGGTTTTTAGTTCTGCTTTTCTAGTAGGTAGATCATAGAAGACTGTGCTTTGATTTATGCCATTGAGTATTTTGCCTATATTCTCCTCTAAGAGTTTGATGGTTTCTGTCCTTACATTTAGGTCTTTAACCTATTTATATTTGTGTATGGTGTCAGGGAATGTTCCAACTTCATATTTTTCCCTGTAGCTGTCCAGTTTTCCTAACACCATTTGCTGAAGGGGCTGTCTTTGTCCCATGTTATACTCTCTCCTCCTTTGTTAAAAAATAAGGTACTTGTAGATGCATGGGTTTATCTCTGGGTTCTCTATTTTGTCCCATTGGTCTATATTTCTGTTTTTGTGCCAGTATCATACTGTCTTGATGACTGTTACTTTGTAGTATAGTCTGAAGTTAGGGAGGCTGATCCCTTGACTTTCATTCTTCTTTCTCAGTATTGCTTTGGCTATTCAGTTTCCTTTGTGTTTCCATATGAACTGTGTTATTCTTTGGTCTAGTTCTGTGAAGAACATCATTGGTAATTTGATATGGATCACATTGAATCTGTAGATGATATTTGGAAGTATGGTCATTTGAATGATATTGATTCTTCTGACCCAGGAACATGGAATGTTTTTCCATTTGTTTAAGTCATATTTGATTTCTTTCTTGTAATTTTTTGTATATAGTTCTTTCTTTTTCTTTGCATAGGTTTATTCCTAGATATTTTATTATTTTGGCTGAAATGGTGAATGGAATTGCATCTTTGATTTCATTTTCCGATTTTTCATTCTTTGTATATCAGAATATGGGTGGTTGTTGTATATTGATTTTGTATCCTGCAACTTGGCTGAATTCACTGATCAGCTCTAGTAGTTTTCTAAAAACAAGAATAGTGAACAACCCAATCAAAATGGGAAAAGTATGTAAAGAGATATCTCTCCGAAGAAAGATGTAATGCCATTTTTCTGGTGTTGAGTTGTGTGAGTTCCTTGTAGATTTGGAAAGTAAATTCTTTGTCTGTTATTTCATTTGCTATTATTTTCTCCCATTCTGTGGGCTGTCTGTTCACCTCTTTTGTTGTTTCTTTTGCTGTACAAAAGCTTTCAAGTTTCATTAGGTTCCACAAGTTAATTTTGGTTTTTAGTTCTGCTTTTCTAGTAGGTAGATCATAGAAGACTGTGCTTTGATTTATGCCATTGAGTATTTTGCCTATATTCTCCTCTAAGAGTTTGATGGTTTCTGTCCTTACATTTAGGTCTTTAACCTATTTATATTTGTGTATGGTGTCAGGGAATGTTCCAACTTCATATTTTTCCCTGTAGCTGGCCGGTTTTCCTAACACCATTTGCTGAAGGGGCTGTCTTTGTCCCATGTTATACTCTCTCCTCCTTTGTTAAAAAATAAGGTACTTGTAGATGCATGGGTTTATCTCTGGGTTCTCTATTTTGTCCCATTGGTCTATATTTCTGTTTTTGTGCCAGTATCATACTGTCTTGATGACTGTTACTTTGTAGTATAGTCTGAAGTTAGGGAGGCTGATCCCTTGACTTTCATTCTTCTTTCTCAGTATTGCTTTGGCTATTCAGTTTCCTTTGTGTTTCCATATGAACTGTGTTATTCTTTGGTCTAGTTCTGTGAAGAACATCATTGGTAATTTGATATGGATCACATTGAATCTGTAGATGATATTTGGAAGTATGGTCATTTGAATGATATTGATTCTTCTGACCCAGGAACATGGAATGTTTTTCCATTTGTTTAAGTCATATTTGATTTCTTTCTTGTAATTTTTTGTATATAGTTCTTTCTTTTTCTTTGCATAGGTTTATTCCTAGATATTTTATTATTTTGGCTGAAATGGTGAATGGAATTGCATCTTTGATTTCATTTTCCGATTTTTCATTCTTTGTATATCAGAATATGGGTGGTTGTTGTATATTGATTTTGTATCCTGCAACTTGGCTGAATTCACTGATCAGCTCTAGTAGTTTTCTAAAAACAAGAATAGTGAACAACCCAATCAAAATGGGAAAAGTATGTAAAGAGATATCTCTCCGAAGAAAGACATTATATGGCTAAAAAGATACATGAAATTATGTTCAACCTTGCTTATTGTTAGAGAAACACACATCAAAACTACAATGAGAAATCACCTCACACCAGTCAAAATGGCCATCATCAAAAAATCTACAGACAATAAATGCTGGAGAGAGTGCAGAGAAAAGGGAACACTCTTTCATTGCTAGAAGGAATGTAAATTGATACAGCCATTATGGAAGACAGTATGGAGATTTCTTAAAAAACTAAAAATAGAAGCATCATAAGATCCAGCAATCCCACTCTTAGGCTTCTACCCTGATGAAATCAAAACTGAAAGAGGCACCTGTACCCCCAATATTCATTACAGCACTCTATCCAAGAGATACAGCATGGACGCAACCTAGATGTCCATCAGTGAATGAATGAATAAAGAAGCTCTGGTACATATATACATAGATAGATAGATAAATATACAATGGAGTACTTCTCAACTGTAAAAAGAAATACAGAAGAATCAGTCCTAATGAGGTGGATGAATCGAGAACCTGTTATACAAAGTGCAGTAAGTCAAAAAGAAAAAGAAAAGCACAATATGCTAACACATACATATGGAATCTAGTAAGATGGTAATGATAACAAATGCAATATAAGTGATGGAAAAACAGACATAGAGAACAGACATTTGGACATTGTGGGAATGAACAGTCGGTGGGAGGCATAGAGGGAGTAACATGGAAACCTATGCTCTCATATGTGAAAAAAAAAAGCTATTGTCACTGTTCTGTGGGAATAGTGGGATCCTGCAGGGGTGCTGCTGTTTGATGGCCTGGAGGGTTGGAATGGGGAAACCAGGAGGAGAGTGAAGGAGGGAGGGGTCCAGGGATAACATATTACTAATCTGGGATTATACATATCTGTAAACAACAAAACTCTGTGAAAGTAGAGAGTAAAATAAAGCTGTTAAAAATATATATATATGGGGGTTTCCCTGGTGGTCCAGTGCTTAAGGACAACGCCTTGCAGTGCAAGAGGTGCTGGTTAGATCCCTGGCCTAGGAAGATCCCATGTTCTGCGGAGCATGGGGTCTGATGTGTCTAAATAATGAGCTGGAGCTCTGGAGAGCATGTGCCCAGAGCCAGTGCTCTACAGCAAGAGAGGCCACTGCCATAGGAGACCCACACAGGCCAAAGAACAAAGATGGATGAAAATAAATAAATGAAGGACCAATAGAAGTGGCCAAATAAATAAATAAATAAAAAGACAGGTTTAAAAAACAAACAAACAAACAAACATATGTCATGCCATTCTCTTCTGGCCTGCATGTTTTCTGTTGAGAGATCATTAGTTAAGCATATGGGGTTTCCTTAGTATGTTACTTATTGTTTTTTTCTTGCTTCCTTTAGTATACTTTCTTCGTGTTTAGTCTGTGTTATCTTGAGTAATTTGTGTCTTGGTGTGTTTCTTCTGGGATTTATCCTGAATGGAACTCTTTGTGCTTCTTGAACTTGGTTGATTATCTCCTTTCTCATGTTGGGGAAGTTTTCAACTATACTCTCTTCAAATTTTCTCATATCCTTTCATTTTCTCTTCTTCTTCTGAGACTGGGACCCATATAATTTCAATGTTGCTGCATTTGACATTATCCCAGAGGTCTTTTAGGTTTTCCTTGGTTCTTTTCATTCTTTGCATTTTATTCTGTTCTTCAGCAGTTATTTCTGCCACCTTGTCTTCCAACTCACTTTTCATTCTTCTGTTTCAACAGAGAGCTTACATAGTATTTTTAAGTTCCATGATTGAGTTGTTAGTCTGTGTTTTTTTTTTTAATTTCTTGTGTGTCTTTTCTCAGTGAATTAATTTCCACTGATATTCTTTTTTTCAAGTTTTGGTTCCTCACTAGTTCGGCTCTTCTGGATTCTCTTTCAGATATTTGTCTATTTCCTCTTCATTCATCTGGCCTTGTGAGTCTCTAGTTTGTTCCTTTATTTGTGCTGTGTTTCTCTGTCTTTTATGTTCTGTGGGAATAACGGGGATGATAGGCGGGGTGAAGGAGGGAGGTCCAGGGATAACATATTACTAATCTGGGATTATACATATCTGTAAACAACAAAACTCTGTGAAAGTAGAGAGTAAAATAAAGCTGTTAAAAATATATATATATGGGGGTTTCCCTGGTGGTCCAGTGCTTAAGGACAACGCCTTGCAGTGCAAGAGGTGCTGGTTAGATCCCTGGCCTAGGAAGATCCCATGTTCTGCGGAGCATGGGGTCTGATGTGTCTAAATAATGAGCTGGAGCTCTGGAGAGCATGTGCCCAGAGCCAGTGCTCTACAGCAAGAGAGGCCACTGCCATAGGAGACCCACACAGGCCAAAGAACAAAGATGGATGAAAATAAATAAATGAAGGACCAATAGAAGTGGCCAAATAAATAAATAAATAAAAAGACAGGTTTAAAAAACAAACAAACAAACAAACATATGTCATGCCATTCTCTTCTGGCCTGCATGTTTTCTGTTGAGAGATCATTAGTTAAGCATATGGGGTTTCCTTAGTATGTTACTTATTGTTTTTTTCTTGCTTCCTTTAGTATACTTTCTTCGTGTTTAGTCTGTGTTATCTTGAGTAATTTGTGTCTTGGTGTGTTTCTTCTGGGATTTATCCTGAATGGAACTCTTTGTGCTTCTTGAACTTGGTTGATTATCTCCTTTCTCATGTTGGGGAAGTTTTCAACTATACTCTCTTCAAATTTTCTCATATCCTTTCATTTTCTCTTCTTCTTCTGAGACTGGGACCCATATAATTTCAATGTTGCTGCATTTGACATTATCCCAGAGGTCTTTTAGGTTTTCCTTGGTTCTTTTCATTCTTTGCATTTTATTCTGTTCTTCAGCAGTTATTTCTGCCACCTTGTCTTCCAACTCACTTTTCATTCTTCTGTTTCAACAGAGAGCTTACATAGTATTTTTAAGTTCCATGATTGAGTTGTTAGTCTGTGTTTTTTTTTTTAATTTCTTGTGTGTCTTTTCTCAGTGAATTAATTTCCACTGATATTCTTTTTTTCAAGTTTTGGTTCCTCACTAGTTCGGCTCTTCTGGATTCTCTTTCAGATATTTGTCTATTTCCTCTTCATTCATCTGGCCTTGTGAGTCTCTAGTTTGTTCCTTTATTTGTGCTGTGTTTCTCTGTCTTTTTATTGTCATTGTTAAGTTTTTGTGTGTGTGTGTGTGCTTGGGATCTCTTTTTCCAGCCTTTAAACTTGAGTTTTGATTTCTATCCTTGTAGAAAGGTTCTATGTTTTGCTTCTTGCCCAGTAGTTAGGAAATACTGAGTCTTCTTTGCATGTGAATATTCCTTAATGTTGGTAGTATAGGGTCTTCGAGTTTGTGCTTCCACTCTCGCGTTCCTGGGTTTGATCTCTGACCCAGGAGTGTTGTTATGACATTCAGTGGTATTAGGCCAAACATAAACATAGGAAGGACATAAGGCACATCTCTGATACACAGAAGTTATAAAATCATATAAATTTTATTTAAAATTGTGAAAAAGCATACTTGCATGCACATCTATAACCATATCCAAACAGTCTAAAAGGGATAAAGTATAGGAACTTGTTTTTGTAAACATCACATTCAAAGTCGGTATTCAACCATTATGGTCTACACTAATTAACACATGCCCTGGAATGCAAATATAAAGCAAGGTCCCAGCTGGGGACACAGCAATGGGAGCAGATGTTAATTAACACATATGTTGGTGAAGAGGAGAAGGTGGATGTATAGGTAATGAGGAAGAGATGGGACCATGTTGCAGGGTTATGTAGGGGTAGATAACTGAGATTTGTATATATTAAGGTTTAGTACAGCAGAAGAGAACAGTAGAGATAGCAAACAAAGGAATAAGTATAAAGAGGATAATAGTGGATATACGAAGTTTTAACAGTTAAAGTGAAGTAATAGTAAACTGTAGTTAAAAATAAAGAAAAGACAGAAAAAAAGAGAGAGATATCCACCCCTCCCCGCCAAGAAAATCACCATTCCTGATTTTCAGTCGTGAGTTTATCTTCTCACCTGTGTGTGAGTCGCCTGCCAGTGTTTGTCGCTGTGACTGTCTTGGAGGTTTTGGATCTGTTTTATTGGAGATCAGGAGTGGGGGTTCAGGTCTGGGTCCTATCAGAACCAGTTACTCTAGTTTGGTGGTCAGAGCAGCTGGAATTGTCAACCAGCTGGAGATCTGCCCAAGCTGTTCTCAGCTTTCTGCACAGGGCTGCAAGCCTCACTCTGACATCTGAAAGGCTTCTGGGTCTCTGCTGGCATTTTCTGCCCAGTTGCGCCTCACTGCTGCGTATGTCTCTTGTCCCAGTTGGGCTCTTCAGTTCTGGCTGCCTCTATAATCCCTCGCTGGCTGGCCGCCCTCCCTAATGGTTCATCCCTCTCTACTGGGTCACTCAACTTAGCCGAGTTTGTGCTTCCTCCTGCCCCTCATTTGGGCAGCTTTGGGAGTGGGTGGACGATAGTTTCAGGAGTGCACTCTCGATCTGTGGGAAGTTTATGTGCTGAGAGTTTCACCTTACTCTATTGATCTGTCCTTCTCCTTAGCTGTTTTATTTAGTGTACTCCCTGGCAGGAGTCTTTAACTGCTTCTCATCTCCTTTCCTCCCTCACAGTTTAGGTTTCTTTCCTATTTCTTTGTCTAATCGTTTCCCTCTTTTATGTCCCTAACCTTCTCCTACCTCATCCAAAAGAGCCTGGTTCACTCCGTGTAGACCTGCAGTCTTCTTTTGTCACCTAAGGGCTGGATTGTAGGGGTTGCTGGGGACACAGCAATGGGAGCAGATGTTAATTAACACATATGTTGGTGAAGAGGAGAAGGTGGATGTATAGGTAATGAGGAAGAGATGGGACCATGTTGCAGGGTTATGTAGGGGTAGATAACTGAGATTTGTATATATTAAGGTTTAGTACAGCAGAAGAGAACAGTAGAGATAGCAAACAAAGGAATAAGTATAAAGAGGATAATAGTGGATATACGAAGTTTTAACAGTTAAAGTGAAGTAATAGTAAACTGTAGTTAAAAATAAAGAAAAGACAGAAAAAAAGAGAGAGATATCCACCCCTCCCCGCCAAGAAAATCACCATTCCTGATTTTCAGTCGTGAGTTTATCTTCTCACCTGTGTGTGAGTCGCCTGCCAGTGTTTGTCGCTGTGACTGTCTTGGAGGTTTTGGATCTGTTTTATTGGAGATCAGGAGTGGGGGTTCAGGTCTGGGTCCTATCAGAACCAGTTACTCTAGTTTGGTGGTCAGAGCAGCTGGAATTGTCAACCAGCTGGAGATCTGCCCAAGCTGTTCTCAGCTTTCTGCACAGGGCTGCAAGCCTCACTCTGACATCTGAAAGGCTTCTGGGTCTCTGCTGGCATTTTCTGCCCAGTTGCGCCTCACTGCTGCGTATGTCTCTTGTCCCAGTTGGGCTCTTCAGTTCTGGCTGCCTCTATAATCCCTCGCTGGCTGGCCGCCCTCCCTAATGGTTCATCCCTCTCTACTGGGTCACTCAACTTAGCCGAGTTTGTGCTTCCTCCTGCCCCTCATTTGGGCAGCTTTGGGAGTGGGTGGACGATAGTTTCAGGAGTGCACTCTCGATCTGTGGGAAGTTTATGTGCTGAGAGTTTCACCTTACTCTATTGATCTGTCCTTCTCCTTAGCTGTTTTATTTAGTGTACTCCCTGGCAGGAGTCTTTAACTGCTTCTCATCTCCTTTCCTCCCTCACAGTTTAGGTTTCTTTCCTATTTCTTTGTCTAATCGTTTCCCTCTTTTATGTCCCTAACCTTCTCCTACCTCATCCAAAAGAGCCTGGTTCACTCCGTGTAGACCTGCAGTCTTCTTTTGTCACCTAAGGGCTGGATTGTAGGGGTTGTTCCATGTCCTTATTGGTTTCTGATGAATTTGTTGGGAAGCTGGAGATAGCCCCTCTTACTCATCTGTCATCTTGGTCCGTATCCCCAAGAAGGCTTTTGTACCTCACCTTGCTATTCTTTGGAACTCTCTCTCCTTTGCCTTTCACTTTGTTTCTAAGCTCTTTCTAGGGCCTCTTCCAATAACCATTTTGTCTTTTTGCATTGCTTTTTCTTAGGGATGATTTTAATCAAAAATAAGGTTATATTTGTTTTTCTGTTTCTGTCTTCAATCTGTATAATAGGCTGTACAAATATTGCATATTAATACACATATCTGGAATCTAGAAGATGGTATTTATTAACTTATTTGCAGTGCAGGAACAAACATGAACATAGAGAATGGATAGGTAGACATAGTTGGAAAGAAGACAGTGATACTAATTAAGAGTGTGGCATTGAAATATATACATTGTTGTTATTGTTCTTGTTTAGTCACCAATTTGTGTATGCCTTTTTTGCAGCCCTGTGGACCATACACCACCAGGCTCCTTTCTTCATGGGATTTCCCAGGCAAGGATACTGCAGTGGGTTGCCATTTTCATCTCCAAGGGATCTTCCTGACCATGGCATCAAACCCGTGTTCCTGTATTGGGAGGGAGATTATTTACCAAAGAGTAACCAGGGAAGTCCATTGTCTTGTGCATGTACTAGATAGCTAGTATGAAGCTGTGGTATAACAAAGGGCTAGTTCTGGCTGCCTCTATAATCCCTCGCTGGCTGGCCTTAATTCATTTGGGCTTCTTTCCCCCCTTTTTTGGCTTTGGGAGTGGGTGGACGATAGTTTCAGGAGTGCACTCTCGATCTGTGGGAAGTTTATGTGCTGAGAGTTTCACCTTACTCTATTGATCTGTCCTTCTCCTTAGCTGTTTTATTTAGTGTACTCCCTGGCAGGAGTCTTTAACTGCTTCTCATCTCCTTTCCTCCCTCACAGTTTAGGTTTCTTTCCTATTTCTTTGTCTAATCGTTTCCCTCTTTTATGTCCCTAACCTTCTCCTACCTCATCCAAAAGAGCCTGGTTCACTCCGTGTAGACCTGCAGTCTTCTTTTGTCACCTAAGGGCTGGATTGTAGGGGTTGTTCCATGTCCTTATTGGTTTCTGATGAATTTGTTGGGAAGCTGGAGATAGCCCCTCTTACTCATCTGTCATCTTGGTCCGTATCCCCAAGAAGGCTTTTGTACCTCACCTTGCTATTCTTTGGAACTCTCTCTCCTTTGCCTTTCACTTTGTTTCTAAGCTCTTTCTAGGGCCTCTTCCAATAACCATTTTGTCTTTTTGCATTGCTTTTTCTTAGGGATGATTTTAATCAAAAATAAGGTTATATTTGTTTTTCTGTTTCTGTCTTCAATCTGTATAATAGGCTGTACAAATATTGCATATTAATACACATATCTGGAATCTAGAAGATGGTATTTATTAACTTATTTGCAGTGCAGGAACAAACATGAACATAGAGAATGGATAGGTAGACATAGTTGGAAAGAAGACAGTGATACTAATTAAGAGTGTGGCATTGAAATATATACATTGTTGTTATTGTTCTTGTTTAGTCACCAATTTGTGTATGCCTTTTTTGCAGCTCTGTGGACCATACACCACCAGGCTCCTTTCTTCATGGGATTTCCCAGGCAAGGATACTGCAGTGGGTTGCCATTTTCATCTCCAAGGGATCTTCCTGACCATGGCATCAAACCCGTGTTCCTGTATTGGGAGGGAGATTATTTACCAAAGAGTAACCAGGGAAGTCCATTGTCTTGTGCATGTACTAGATAGCTAGTATGAAGCTGTGGTATAACAGGGAGCTCAGCCCAGATCTCTACGATTAACTGGAATGGTTATACGTTTTGAAATATAAAAATAAACAGGAAAGCCAAAGGCCTGCTCTAAAGGAGCTTTTATTTAGTGTTAGACTAATTAAGGAAACAAATGTATATTATTATTTCATGTTGTTATTGTAATATTTATCATTTAAAAAATGGATTGGACAATGCCATAAGAACTATGTGATACCTTGCTCAAACCTCAACTCTGTAGAAGTTATCTGTTAAAATATCATGCTTCATGAATTTTCAGAAAATCATAAATACTGACTGTAGAGGTAAGTGTAAGGGTTTTATTAAGGAGGTCTTTCTAAATTGTTCTTGTTGTTCACTTTCTCAGTCATGTCCAACACTTCACAAGCCGATGGACTGTAACACACCAGGCGTCCTATCTTTCTTCTTCTTCTAGAGTTTGCTCAACTCTGTCTATTGAATCAGTGATTCCATCCAACCATCCTCATCATTATATGAGTATGTAATCCTCATGTGATTTTATGTCTTTGTGAATACATATAAGGAAATCTTTATAAATACTTGATGCTTTAGTGATGACCATGGTGGACTTTTAATGATAAAATTAAAGGTATTCATTAAGTTTTGATGGCTTACATACTAAGAGAGACAGTCACATTGGTATACTCTGAGCATAAGAATCCAGCAAACCATATATTCTTTGCTTTTAAAAGTAAGACAGAAAACTTGGTCTATAAATCAGCCTCTGTTCTACTGATTAGATGGATTTCTACTTGTCTGATTCCAGCAAAAGAATAATTAGTCTACTAGTTTTGCCTGGAACTTCCCTGGTTGTCTAGATGTTAAGAATCCATCTCCCAGTGCATCAATGTGGGCTCAATCCCTGGTAAAGGAACTAGGATTCCACATACCTCATATCAGCTAAGCCCAAGCTGTACAACTACTGAGTCCATACTTCTGGAACCACACAGGAAAACTGGAGAGAATCCCTAGTTTCACAATTAAGACTCAACACAATCAAATCAATCATAAAAACATTAACTATTATTTCCTAAAAGTAATCCTGTCTACTTCACATGAATCTTTAATGAATATAGTTATCAAATTACTTGAGAAAACAGACAGCTAGGACTCTACAAATTGCAAAAAAAATTATAAATTATTTTGGTACTTGCTGCTAGGAACTAATTTAACAAACTTTGAATGAGTTGCAGAGCTTAGTCTGGAAATTTTCATTATACTATAATAGTAAGATTATGAGGAAGTAGTTCACCTTTATTTTTTTCTAATTACTTCTGGTTTCTGTTATTGTGAACCATAAAGAATGTAAGGATTTGTTTGACAAAAATTGGTGAAGTCTAGTTTATAAAAATAGTAAAGTATTATAATGAAAGAAAAAATCAAAAAATTATGACTTGGATTTATATGTGAAGGTGATTTTTAAATTCAGTTCAGGAAGTCTTCCCTGAGAAAATGGGTTTGAGCAGAAACCTGAATAAAGTGAAGGAGTCAAACTGACGATTAGTAAAACTAACTCCAGGTGGAGGAAATGACAATTTTAAAGGCACTGATATGGGGATAAGCTGTGAACATTCAAGAAGCATTCTGAAAGCCAGATAATTTGGACAGGATGAGTGACAAGGAAAATATTAAATGAGAAGTCAGAAAAATAAACAGAAGTTAGACTAAAAAGAGCATTATTGATCATTAAGTTTGTATTAATTTTTAATAAATGTGAGGACATTGGAAAGATTTGAGCAGGAGAGCAATCTTATCTTACATTTAAAAATTGCAATTCTCATAGTTATGTGAAGAATAGTTTTGAAATAGAAGGACAAAGAAGAAGAGTCTGACCAGGAGAATACATTGGTCATAGCAAACACTCTCTTCCAACAAAACAAGAGATGACTCTATATATGGATATCACTGACAGACAATAGTGAAATCAGATTGATTATATTCTTTACCTCTCAAGATGGAAAATTCTGTACAGTAAGAACAAGACCTGGAGCTGACTGTGGCTTAGATCATGAGCTCTTTGCAACAAAATATAGGGTTAAATTGAAGAAAGTAGGGAAAACCACTAGTCTATTCAAGTATGTGTAATCCCATGTGAGTATATACTGGATGAACACAATCAAATCAATCATAAAAACATTAACTATTATTTCCTAAAAGTAATCCTGTCTACTTCACATGAATCTTTAATGAATATAGTTATCAAATTACTTGAGAAAACAGACAGCTAGGACTCTACAAATTGCAAAAAAAATTATAAATTATTTTGGTACTTGCTGCTAGGAACTAATTTAACAAACTTTGAATGAGTTGCAGAGCTTAGTCTGGAAATTTTCATTATACTATAATAGTAAGATTATGAGGAAGTAGTTCACCTTTATTTTTTTCTAATTACTTCTGGTTTCTGTTATTGTGAACCATAAAGAATGTAAGGATTTGTTTGACAAAAATTGGTGAAGTCTAGTTTATAAAAATAGTAAAGTATTATAATGAAAGAAAAAATCAAAAAATTATGACTTGGATTTATATGTGAAGGTGATTTTTAAATTCAGTTCAGGAAGTCTTCCCTGAGAAAATGGGTTTGAGCAGAAACCTGAATAAAGTGAAGGAGTCAAACTGACGATTAGTAAAACTAACTCCAGGTGGAGGAAATGACAATTTTAAAGGCACTGATATGGGGATAAGCTGTGAACATTCAAGAAGCATTCTGAAAGCCAGATAATTTGGACAGGATGAGTGACAAGGAAAATATTAAATGAGAAGTCAGAAAAATAAACAGAAGTTAGACTAAAAAGAGCATTATTGATCATTAAGTTTGTATTAATTTTTAATAAATGTGAGGACATTGGAAAGATTTGAGCAGGAGAGCAATCTTATCTTACATTTAAAAATTGCAATTCTCATAGTTATGTGAAGAATAGTTTTGAAATAGAAGGACAAAGAAGAAGAGTCTGACCAGGAGAATACATTGGTCATAGCAAACACTCTCTTCCAACAAAACAAGAGATGACTCTATATATGGATATCACTGACAGACAATAGTGAAATCAGATTGATTATATTCTTTACCTCTCAAGATGGAAAATTCTGTACAGTAAGAACAAGACCTGGAGCTGACTGTGGCTTAGATCATGAGCTCTTTGCAACAAAATATAGGGTTAAATTGAAGAAAGTAGGGAAAACCACTAGTCTATTCAAGTATGTGTAATCCCATGTGATTATATACTGGAGGTGAGAAATAGATATAAAAGATTAGATATGGTAGATAGAGTGCCTGAAGAACTGTGGATGGAGTTTGAAACGTTGTACAGGAGGTTGTGTCTAAAATCATTCAAAAAAAAAAAAAGGGAGAGGGCAAAGGTTTTCTGAGGAGATCTTACAAATAGCTTTTCAATTTACTTTGAAAAGTAAATAGCAAGGGAGAAAAGCAAAGATATACCGAACTGAATGCAGAGTTCTAGAGAACAGCAAGAGGAGATAAGTAATCCTTTGTAAGTGAACAATGAAAAGAAATAGAAGAAAAGAATGGGAAAGGTTAGAGATCTCTTCAAGAAAACTGAGGGTATCAATGGAACATTTCATGCAAGGATACGCATAATAAAGGAGAGAAGGACCTAGAAGAAAAGAGATTAAAATGGCAAGTATACATAAAAGAACTATACAATATATATATATATAAATTACCCAGATATGATGTAGTCATTCAGTTACAGTCAGACATCCTTGAGTGCAAAGTCAAGTGGGCCTTAAGAAACCTTCATGCAAACAAAGCTACTAGAAATGATGGGATTCCAGCTGAGCTATTTAAAAATCCTAAAAGACCATGGTATTAAAGTGCTACACTCAATATGCCATGAAATTTGGGAAATTCAGAAGTGGCCACAAGACTGGGAAAAGTCAGTTTTCATTCCAATACCAGAGAAGGGCAATGCCAAAGAATATCTAAACTAAGACACAACTGTATTTATTTCACAGGATAGTAAGGTTATGCTTAATCCTTCAATTGAGGCTTAAGTAGTACATGAACTGAGAACTTCTATATGTACAAACTGGATTTAGAAAAGGTTATGAACCAGAGATCAAATTGCCAACATTCTTTGGGTCACAGTCAGAAAAAGGGAATTCCAGAAATACATGTACCTCTGCTTTATTGACAAGGCTAAAATAGCTGTAGATTATAAGAAACTTTGGAAAACTCTTAAAGAGGTGGGACTACCAGACCATCTTACTTGTTTTCTGAGAAACCTATATGAAGGTGAAGAAGCAACAGTTAGAAACAAACATGGAACAACTGACTTGTTCAAAATAGTGAAAGGAGTATGATAAGCCTGTATATACTCAGCCTGCTTAAATAAGAAATCAGCATGAGATCAGTGATGTGAAATATATCAATTAGAGATGTTGAAAGGGTTAAAAATATTTTTTAAAAATCTTGAATAGGAATATTGGAGCTGGAAGAATAGTGTGCATTAGTCCATTCAGCCTACCATAGAAAATAGCCAGAGATTGATGGGTCAAAAAAAAAAAATAAAGGAATTTATTTCTCAGAATTCTGGGGCTTGGAAATTTTGCAATCAATATGCCAGATCACTTCTTGATAAGAGTTCACTTCTTGCCTTACAGATTCTTGCTATGTCTTCACTTGGCAGAGAAAGAAAGTTCTAGTATCCCTTCCATTTTTTATAATATTAGAGTCCTACTTAACCTCCCTTAATCTAAATTACTTCCTTAAAAGACTTGCTTTCCACGTATAGTCACATGAGTCATTAGGCCTTCACAGTAAAAATTTTGAGAAGACATGAACAATTAGTTCATAGCAGATAGAAAGTAAGGTTTAGAGAGTAGATGTTATATACACAACTACTAGAGAATGTTTAAGTTTGGGAATGAGAATGTATAATGAAGTATTGAAAGAGATAGATACAATATTGCAAGTTCTCCTGATGATATGCCTATTTTATTTCTAAGCGACACTAGATATATTCAGCCTATTCCTCTTTGTCTCACTACATCTATTTTGTTTTCTTTTTTCTCTTCAAAAATTGTCAAATGAATATGGAGATTCCTTAAAAAACTAAATATAGAAGCACCCTATGACCCAGCAATCCCATTACTAGGCCTATATCCTGATGAAATCAAAAATGAAAGAGGCACCTGTACCCCAATGTTCATTGCAGCTCTCTATACAATAGCCAGAACATGGAAGCAACCTAGATGTCCATCGACGAATGAATGGATCCAGAAGCTCTGGTACATATATACAATGGAATACTACTCAGCTGTTAAAAGAAATGCAGAAGACTTAGTCCTAATGAGGTGGCTGGCTCTAGAACCTATCATGAAAAGTGAAGTAAGTCAAAAAGAGAAAGACAAGTATAGTATACTAACTCATATATATGGGATCTAGTAAGATGGTCAGGATAACTCACGCAGTGAACTCATGAAAAAACAGAGAATAGACATAAAGACATTGTGGAGACCGAACAGTGGGAGGGAGGCATGGAGGGAGTAACATGGAAGCCTATACTGTCATGTGTGGAAAAGATAGCTATTGTCATTGTGCTAGGGGAATAGGAGTACCTACAACCACTTGGGACGATGGTCTGGAGGGATGGGAGGGGGGAAACTGGTTGGGGGGAGGGTCCAGGGATATGCATATGAATGATCTTGGAACATACATGCAAAAAAATAAATAAATAAATAAATAAATAAATAAATAAATAATTGTCAAATGAGTGTTGACCACAAGATTAGAAGACTTGTACTTATGACTGACCTACTAACCTTATAGTATTCACTTTTAATTATCCTTTGGAGAAGACCTAGAACTTAAAAGATATGTTTCATGAATTGCCTTGATTTTCAGTAAAAAATAAAAATACTTTTTTGATAAGGCTGATGGAAATCCTTTAAGCTAGTATATGAATTGAGAACTTCCAGATTTACAAGCAGGATTTACAAAATGCTAAAGAATCAGAAATCAGACTGCCAACATCAGTTGGATCATAGGAAAAGCAAGTGAATTTCAAAATAGCATGTACTTCTGCTTAATTGGCTATGCTGAAGTCTTTGATTCTGTGGATCACAACAGACGGTTGAAAATTCTTAGAGATGGGAATACCAGGCCACCTTACCTGTTATCTAATTTGCCTTTAGAAAATCTAGGTCAGGAAGTCTAGAGAAACTTCTCTCTTGGAATTTAGGGGACATGTTTATCTTATATCTAATATTCCCAATCTCTTGCTTTGATTTTTGTCAGTGGTGGTTCTTAGATCTCCCCAGACACCTAAGACTTTGGGTTCACCTTTGGATTCTGATGTGAAAACAGAGAGAAAAGCACATGCCCTCTTTGCAGCCTTGACCTTTAAGACAGCAAGGAGCTCAAACCAGTCAATCCTAAAGGAAATTAAGATTGAATATTCATTATAAGGACTGATTCTGAAGCTGAAATCCTTCAATCTTAAATTAAAATATTTAGAAATTAAAGAAAGCATTAATTTATAAGTGAAGGCATAATTTCAGGTGGATATTTAAAGGCATTCTGCTTTTGTATAAAAAGGTTTGGCTCTCATTTTTAACTTTATAAAAGCACTATCATATAATTTATTTATCCTGTCTAGAGAGTATGAGAAATTCTGAAAAATCTTCCAAAACTTTCCAAGGAAATGAAATGGCAAATTGTGCCAGAAAAAGTGAATAAACAAGGAAATGTTAAATTATTGTAACAATTCCAAGCAGTAGATCTTGAGGGATAAAAGAATTAGATCTGGTATACACATTTCCAGGAATCATGGATATATAAAGGATCTTTCAGAAAGTGCAGAATTAAATTTATCATGCTATGTAATGACTTCTCTATATTAGTATGAATTTTATAGTTGCTAGGCCTTCAGAGAGGGAAACTTCTAGGTTCCTCTTTGTCTCTTGCTATTTCTCAAGCAATTTCTGCTCAGGACTTGAGAGCACTCCCTCTCAAGGAAGAGTATACACCTGTGGACACTTATAATTTAATAGTATCATTGACTACTGTGCTAATAACAGCAGTCACTTATGCACTTTATTTATTTATTTATTTTTATTTTATTTTTTTCCTTTATTTTAAAGATTTTACAGAGTTTTGCTGTTCACCAACATGTATGATCATTCATATGTATATCCCTGGACCCTCCCCCCAACCAGTTTCCCCCCTCCCATCCCTCCAGACCATCGTCCCAAGTGGTTGTAGGTACTCCTATTCCCCTAGTACAATGACAATAGCTATCTTTTCCACACATGACAGTATAGGCTTCCATGTTACTCCTCCCCTAGGTAACTTTATGATTCTCTGTTTTTATCTTATATCTAAACCCAATCTCTTGCTTTGATTTTTGTCAGTGGTGGTTCTTAGATCTCCCCAGACACCTAAGACTTTGGGTTCACCTTTGGATTCTGATGTGAAAACAGAGAGAAAAGCACATGCCCTCTTTGCAGCCTTGACCTTTAAGACAGCAAGGAGCTCAAACCAGTCAATCCTAAAGGAAATTAAGATTGAATATTCATTATAAGGACTGATTCTGAAGCTGAAATCCTTCAATCTTAAATTAAAATATTTAGAAATTAAAGAAAGCATTAATTTATAAGTGAAGGCATAATTTCAGGTGGATATTTAAAGGCATTCTGCTTTTGTATAAAAAGGTTTGGCTCTCATTTTTAACTTTATAAAAGCACTATCATATAATTTATTTATCCTGTCTAGAGAGTATGAGAAATTCTGAAAAATCTTCCAAAACTTTCCAAGGAAATGAAATGGCAAATTGTGCCAGAAAAAGTGAATAAACAAGGAAATGTTAAATTATTGTAACAATTCCAAGCAGTAGATCTTGAGGGATAAAAGAATTAGATCTGGTATACACATTTCCAGGAATCATGGATATATAAAGGATCTTTCAGAAAGTGCAGAATTAAATTTATCATGCTATGTAATGACTTCTCTATATTAGTATGAATTTTATAGTTGCTAGGCCTTCAGAGAGGGAAACTTCTAGGTTCCTCTTTGTCTCTTGCTATTTCTCAAGCAATTTCTGCTCAGGACTTGAGAGCACTCCTCTCAAGGAAGAGTATACACCTGTGGACACTTATAATTTAATAGTATCATTGACTACTGTGCTAATAACAGCAGTCACTTATGCACTTTATTTATTTATTTATTTTTATTTTATTTTTTTCCTTTATTTTAAAGATTTTACAGAGTTTTGCTGTTCACCAACATGTATGATCATTCATATGTATATCCCTGGACCCTCCCCCCAACCAGTTTCCCCCCTCCCATCCCTCCAGACCATCGTCCCAAGTGGTTGTAGGTACTCCTATTCCCCTAGTACAATGACAATAGCTATCTTTTCCACACATGACAGTATAGGCTTCCATGTTACTCCCTCCATGCCTCCCTCCCACTGTTCGGTCTCCACAATGTCTTTATGTCTATTCTCTGTTTTTTCATGAGTTCACTGCGTGAGTTATCCTGACCATCTTACTAGATCCCATATATATGAGTTAGTATACTATACTTGTCTTTCTCTTTTTGACTTACTTCACTTTTCATGATAGGTTCTAGAGCCAGCCACCTCATTAGGACTGAGTCTTCTGCATTTCTTTTAACAGCTGAGTAGTATTCCATTGTATATATGTACCAGAGCTTCTGGATCCATTCATTCGTCGATGGACATCTAGGTTGCTTCCATGTTCTGGCTATTGTATAGAGAGCTGCAATGAACATTGGGGTACAGGTGCCTCTTTCATTTTTGATTTCATCAGGATATAGGCCTAATAATGGGATTGCTGGGTCATAGGGTGCTTCTATATTTAGTTTTTTAAGGAATCTCCATATTGTCTTCCATAGAGGCTGTATCAATTTACATTCCCTCCAGCAATGCAGGAGTGTTCCCTTTTCTCTGCACCCACTCCAGCATTTATTATCTGTCGATTTGTGTATGATGGCCATTCTGACAGGTGTGAGGTGGTATCTTACTGTGGTTTGAATTTGCATTTCTCTAATAATAAGCGAGGTTGAGCATCGTTTCATATGTTTTTGGGCCATCTGTATATCCTCTTTGGAGAGGCGTCTCGTTAGATCTTTTTCCCATTTTTTGATTGGGTTATCCGTTTTCCCTGTGCTGAGTTGTCTGAGTTGCTTGTAGATTTTGGAGATTAATTCTTTGTTGTTTCCTTTGCTATGATGTTCTCCCACTCCATGGGGTGTCTGTTCAGCTTTTTTGTAATTTCTTTACCTGTACAAAAGCTTTTAAGTTTCATGAGGTCCCACGTGTTCTCTTTTCTTTTCAGTTCTGCTATTTTAGTAGGTGGGTCAGAGAAGATCTTGCTTTGATTGATGTCCTTGAGGGTTTTGCCTATTTTCTCCACTAAGAGTTTGATGGTTTCTCTTACATTTAGGTCTTTAATCCATTTTGAGTTGATTTTTGTGTATGGGGTCATGGAATGTTCCAACTTCATTTTTTTGCATGTAGCTGTCCAATTTTCCCAGCACCATTTGTTGAAGAGGTTGTCCTTGCCCCATTTTATAGTTTGCCCTCCTTTGTCAAAAATAAAGTACCCATAGGTGCATGGGTTGATCTCTGGGTTCTCTATGCTGTTCCATTGGTCTATAGTTCTGTTTTTGTGCCCGTACCTTACTGTCTTGAGGACTGTTGTTTTGTTGTAGAGTCTGAAGTTAGGCTGATCCCTCCAACTCCATTCTTCTTCCTCAGGATTGCTTTGGCTATTCGAGGTCTTCTGTGTTTGCATATGAACTGTGTTATTATTTGGTCTAGTTCTGTGAAAAATGTCAGTGGTAGTTGAATAGGTATTGCATTGAATCTGTAGATGATATTTGGAAGTATGGTCATTTTCACAATATTAATTCTTCCGACCCAGAAACATGGAATATCTCTCCATCTGTTTAAGTCTTCTTTAATGTCTCTCATGAGTGTCTTGTAATTTTCTGTGTACAATTCTTTTGTTTCTTTGGGTAGGTTTATTCCTAGATATTTGATTCTTTTGGTTGCAATGGTGAAGGAGACTGCCTCTTTGATTTCGTTTTCTGATTTTTCATTGTTTGTATATAGGAATGCCAGTGACTTCTGTGTTGACTTTGTATCCTGCAACTTTGCTGAATTCATTGATTAGCTCTAGTAGCTTTGTAACCGTGTCTTTGGGATTTTCTATGTATAATATCATGTCGTCTGCAAAAAGAGAGAGCTTGACTTCTTCCTTTCCAATCTGGATTCCTTTGATATTTCTTTCAGATTTTGGAGATTAATTCTTTGTTGTTTCCTTTGCTATGATGTTCTCCCACTCCATGGGGTGTCTGTTCAGCTTTTTTGTAATTTCTTTACCTGTACAAAAGCTTTTAAGTTTCATGAGGTCCCACGTGTTCTCTTTTCTTTTCAGTTCTGCTATTTTAGTAGGTGGGTCAGAGAAGATCTTGCTTTGATTGATGTCCTTGAGGGTTTTGCCTATTTTCTCCACTAAGAGTTTGATGGTTTCTCTTACATTTAGGTCTTTAATCCATTTTGAGTTGATTTTTGTGTATGGGGTCATGGAATGTTCCAACTTCATTTTTTTGCATGTAGCTGTCCAATTTTCCCAGCACCATTTGTTGAAGAGGTTGTCCTTGCCCCATTTTATAGTTTGCCCTCCTTTGTCAAAAATAAAGTACCCATAGGTGCATGGGTTGATCTCTGGGTTCTCTATGCTGTTCCATTGGTCTATAGTTCTGTTTTTGTGCCCGTACCTTACTGTCTTGAGGACTGTTGTTTTGTTGTAGAGTCTGAAGTTAGGCTGATCCCTCCAACTCCATTCTTCTTCCTCAGGATTGCTTTGGCTATTCGAGGTCTTCTGTGTTTGCATATGAACTGTGTTATTATTTGGTCTAGTTCTGTGAAAAATGTCAGTGGTAGTTGAATAGGTATTGCATTGAATCTGTAGATGATATTTGGAAGTATGGTCATTTTCACAATATTAATTCTTCCGACCCAGAAACATGGAATATCTCTCCATCTGTTTAAGTCTTCTTTAATGTCTCTCATGAGTGTCTTGTAATTTTCTGTGTACAATTCTTTTGTTTCTTTGGGTAGGTTTATTCCTAGATATTTGATTCTTTTGGTTGCAATGGTGAAGGAGACTGCCTCTTTGATTTCGTTTTCTGATTTTTCATTGTTTGTATATAGGAATGCCAGTGACTTCTGTGTTGACTTTGTATCCTGCAACTTTGCTGAATTCATTGATTAGCTCTAGTAGCTTTATAACCGTGTCTTTGGGATTTTCTATGTATAATATCATGTCGTCTGCAAAAAGAGAGAGATTGACTTCTTCCTTTCCAATATGGATTCCTTTGATCTCTTTCTCTTCTCTTATTGCTGTTGCTAGAACTTCCAGGACTATGTTGAATAGTAGTGGTGAAAGTGGGCACCCCTTTCTTGTTCCTGATCTTAGAGGGAATGCTTTCAGTTTTTCACCATTAACAATAATGTTTGCTATAGGCTTCTCATAGATGGCTTTTATTATGTTGAGATAGGTTCCTTCTATGCCCATTTTCTGAAGAGTTTTGATCATAAATGGATGTTGTACTTTGTCGAAGGCTTTTTCTGCATCTATTGAGATGATCATGTGATTTTTGTCTTTCAACTTGTTGATATGGTGTACCACATTGATTGATTTGCGGATGTTGAAGAAGCCTTGCATGCCTGGGATGAACCCGACTTGAATGTAATGTATCAGTTTTTTGATGTGTCGTTGAATTCTGTTTGCTAGGATTTTGTTGAGGATCTTGGCATCTAAGTTCATCAGTGAAATTGGCCTATAGTTTTCCTTTTTTGTGTTGTCTTTGCCTGGTTTGGGTATCATGGTGATGGTGGCCTTGTAGAATGCGTTTGGAAGTTTTCCTTCCTGTGCAATTTTTTGGAAGAGTTTTAGAAGGACAGGCATTAGCTCTTCTTTAAATGTTTGGTAGAATTCGGCTGTGAAGCCATCTGGCCCTGGGCTTTTATTTTGGGGTAGATTTTTAATCACAAATTCGATTTCTGAGCTTGTGATTGGGTTGTTCAAAGTTTCTGTTTCTTCCTGGTTGAATCTTGGGAGATTAACCTCTCCAAGAAACTGTCCATTTCTTTCAGGTTGTCCAGTTGGTTGCCGTAGAGTTGCTCATAATAGTCTCTTAGAATCCTTTGGATTTATGCATTATCTGTTGTAATCTCTCTTTTTTCGTTTTTGATTTTGGTTATCTGGTTTTTCTCTCTCATTTTCTTAATGAGTCTGGCCAGTGGCTTGCCAATTTTGTGTACCTTTTCAAAGAAGCAGCTTTTTGTTTTATTTATCTTTACTATTGTTTCTTTTGTTTCTTTCTCATTTTTTTCTGCTCTGATCTTTATGATTTCTCATCTTCTGCTGGCCTTGGGATGTTTTTGTTCTTTTTTCTCCAATTGTTTTAAACGGAGTGTTAGGTCATCTGCTTCATATTTTCTTAGTTTCTTGAGGTGGGATTGAATTGCTTTAAATTTCCCTCTTAGAACTGCTTTTGCAGTATCCCATAGGTTTTGCACTGTCGTGTGTTCATTGTCATTTTCTTCTAGGAATTGTTTAATTTCTCCTTTGATTTCCTCAATGATCAGTTGGTTTTTTAGGTATGTATTGTTTAATCTCCGTGTGTTTGTGTTTTTAGCGGTTTTTTTCCTGTAGTTGATCTGTAGTCTCATTGCATGGTGGTCTGAGAAGATGGTTGACATAATTTCGGTTTTCTTGAATTGACTGAGGTTAGATTTGTGGCCCAAGATGTGGTCTCTCCTGGAGAATGTTCTGTGAGCACTTGAGAAGAAAGTGTATTCTTCTGCTTTTGGATGGAACATCCTAAAGATATCAATGAGGTCCATCTTTTCTAGTGTGGCATTTAAGGCTTGTGTTTCTTTATTAATTTTCTGTTTCGATGATCTGTTCTTTGGTGTGAGAGGAGTGTTAAAGTCTCCTACTATTATTGTGTTATTGTTGATTTCTTCTTTTATGTCTGAAAGTACCTGTTTTATGTATTGAGTTGCCCCTGTGTTGGGTGCGTAGATATTCACGACTGTTATGTCTTCCTCTTGGGTAGATCCCTTAATCATGATGTAGTGACCTGCCTTGTCTCTTAGAATCTTCTTTACTTTAAAGCCTATTTTGTCTGATATGAGGATTGCTACTCCAGCTTTCTTTTGATTTCCATTTGCGTGGAATATCTTTTTCCAGCCTTTCACTTTCAGTCTATGAGTGTCTCTAGGTCTGAAGGGGGTCTCTTGTAAACAGCATATATATGGGTCTTGCTTCTAGATCCATTCAGCCAGCCTGTGTTGTTTGGTTGGAGCATTTAGTCCATTGACATTCAAAGTAATTATTGATACGAATGTTCCTATTGTCATCTTCTTGGAAATTTGGGGTTTGATTTGTAAGGCTTCTCCTACTCTTGTATTTATAGGCTATATCAGGCCTTTTAACACTTGTTGTAGGGTTGGTTTTGTGGTACAGAATTCTTTTAGTTTTTGCTTGTCTGAGAAGCTTTTGACTTCTCCATCAATTTTGAATGAGATTCTTTCTGGGTAGGGAATTCTTGGTTGGAGATTATTCTCTTTTTGCCTTTTAAATGTATCGTGCCATTCTCTTCTGGCCTGTAGGGTTTCTTTTGAGAGATCTGCAGTTAAACGTATGTGGTTTCCTTTATATGTTATTTGCTGTTTTTTTCCTGTAGTTGATCTGTAGTCTCATTGCATGGTGGTCTGAGAAGATGGTTGACATAATTTCGGTTTTCTTGAATTGACTGAGGTTAGATTTGTGGCCCAAGATGTGGTCTCTCCTGGAGAATGTTCTGTGAGCACTTGAGAAGAAAGTGTATTCTTCTGCTTTTGGATGGAACATCCTAAAGATATCAATGAGGTCCATCTTTTCTAGTGTGGCATTTAAGGCTTGTGTTTCTTTATTAATTTTCTGTTTCGATGATCTGTTCTTTGGTGTGAGAGGAGTGTTAAAGTCTCCTACTATTATTGTGTTATTGTTGATTTCTTCTTTTATGTCTGAAAGTACCTGTTTTATGTATTGAGTTGCCCCTGTGTTGGGTGCGTAGATATTCACGACTGTTATGTCTTCCTCTTGGGTAGATCCCTTAATCATGATGTAGTGACCTGCCTTGTCTCTTAGAATCTTCTTTACTTTAAAGCCTATTTTGTCTGATATGAGGATTGCTACTCCAGCTTTCTTTTGATTTCCATTTGCGTGGAATATCTTTTTCCAGCCTTTCACTTTCAGTCTATGAGTGTCTCTAGGTCTGAAGGGGGTCTCTTGTAAACAGCATATATATGGGTCTTGCTTCTAGATCCATTCAGCCAGCCTGTGTTGTTTGGTTGGAGCATTTAGTCCATTGACATTCAAAGTAATTATTGATACGAATGTTCCTATTGTCATCTTCTTGGAAATTTGGGGTTTGATTTGTAAGGCTTCTCCTACTCTTGTATTTATAGGCTATATCAGGCCTTTTAACACTTGTTGTAGGGTTGGTTTTGTGGTACAGAATTCTTTTAGTTTTTGCTTGTCTGAGAAGCTTTTGACTTCTCCATCAATTTTGAATGAGATTCTTTCTGGGTAGGGAATTCTTGGTTGGAGATTATTCTCTTTTTGCCTTTTAAATGTATCGTGCCATTCTCTTCTGGCCTGTAGGGTTTCTTTTGAGAGATCTGCAGTTAAACGTATGTGGTTTCCTTTATATGTTATTTGCTGTTTGCTCCTAGCTGCTTTTAGTAATCTCTCTTTATATTTAGTCTGCGTTAGTTTGACTAGAATGTGCCTTGGTGTGTTTCTTCTGGGGTTTCTCCTGTATGGAACTCTTTGTGCTTCTTGGACTTGCTTGACTATTTCCTTTCCCATGCTGGGGAAGTTTTCAGCTATAACCTTTTCAAGAATTTTTTCATAGACTTTCTTCTCCTCTTCTTCTTCTGGAACTCCTATAATTCTAATGTTGGTTCGTTTGATATTGTCCCATACGTCTCTGATGCTATCGTGAGTTCTTTTCATTCTTTGGGCTTTGTTCTGTTCTTCAGCACTTATTTCCGCCATTCTGTCTTCCAGCTCACTTATTCGTTCTTCAGCCTCTGATACTCTACAGATGAGACCTTCTATAGTATTTTTGAGTTCAGCAATTGAGTTAGTTGTCTCCATTTGCTTATTTTTCATTTCTTGCATGTCTCTCCTCAATGCAGTAATTTCCTCTAATATTCTGTTTTCGGTGTTTTGCATCCTCATTAGTATAGCTTTTCTGAATTCTCTTTCAGATAGTTTGTCTATCTCCTCCTCTGTCATTTGAAGCTGTGTTTCTCTAGCTTGGTCCTTCATTTGTACAGTGTTTTTCTGACATTTCATTATTAGGTTAATTTTTGTTTCCTTGTGTGTGTCTGTGTGTATGGAGTTCTTTTTCCCACCAGGCTTCTTACTTGAATTCTCCCTTCCTTTGGGTTTCTGTCCTTGTGGAAGGATTCAGTGGTTTGTGTCTTGGTTGGTGTTAGGTCTTGTTTACATGTGAATAATCTCTAGTGTTGTATGTTCTTTGATAGTGTGGGGTCTGGGAATCAGGGCTTCTGCTCGGAGGATCCTTGGTTTGATGATTGCTCAAGGAGTGTAGGCTCTATGTCTGGTTTGCTATGGAGTTCCATGATATTAGTTCGCATACTAGCATCTGAGGAACAAGAGGTGCATCCCTGATGGGTGACAGTCATAAAAGCATGTAGATGTTTTCTAACATAATCGTAAGACATGTATACATGCACAGCAATCTCCACAACTGACCAGTTTTACAGAGATAAGGCACAGGAAATCTTTCTGGCAATTAATGCAATCATAGATGATACTTGCCCATTAAGCTTTGGATTAATTCAAATAGTGCCTGAATAATAGATCTAGCACAAGGTCCTGGCTTGGATAATTACAATGAGAGCAATTTTTAATTAGGACATGTGTTGGGAGTGACGTAGATGAGAGTCTATAGGTAATAAAAAGGAAAAGATTAGTCTTGGAAGAATTTTATAGGGTTAGGTAGCAAAGATTAGTGTGTGTATTATTTAGTGCAGTTGGAAGAGAATAGTGGAGACAGGAAGATAGGAAATAATTTATCTAGAGGATATTGGTAGATAGGAAAATGTTTTACATTTAGAACATAGAGGAAGAAAGCAGTGGGAAAGAGGAAAGAGAATTAGAGGTTTTCAAGAGTTAAAATTAATATTTTTAAAAAATACAATAATATAAAAGTCAAAAAAAGAAATTAAAAATTAAAAAGGGCAGAAAACATTAATAAGAGACCAAAAAACAATAAAACCACAAAAAACAAAACAAACAAATGAAAACAACAACAACAACAAAAACAAACAAAAAAACAGAATAAAGAAATAAACTAATAAACCCCAAAGCAGACCAATCAATTGAATAAGCACAAATACACAAGCAGAAGGAAAGAAAAAAAAGTTAAATACTGTCCCTGAGTTTTATCTTCTCATCTACCTGTTGGAAACCAATCTGCTCTTGATGGTGGTGTCTTGATGGCGCAGTCTTTTCCTTACAGTGCCGGTTGCTATGGTTTCTGTTTTTGTGTTCAGCAAAATGAGGGCCTTTTCTGCCATACTGGTTGCTGGCCGGGACGGTGGGCTGATCCCAGTCAGCTGGGCGGAGACAGCGTTGCGCGCAGTTCCGTGTTGGAGAGGGGCGCCCCGGCTCTACCGCGTACCAATCAGTAGTCTCCAATTCCTGGTCTTTCCCCGGCTTCCTCCGCTGCTGTTGCAGCTCTAGGGATGCGCGGGGTCCTCCGCCACGGGCACACGTGCACTGCCGGTTATGTGTCTAAGTCCCAAAGGCAGGCACGAGCTTCCCGTCCAGCTCGTGCCCAGTCCCTGATCAGCAACCTGTGGGCCACTTCCCCTCTCCGTTCAGCAAGCCCTCCAGTTGGAGTGGCTGAACTTACCCGCGCTGCGGCTCCTCACCACAGCAGCGGGTTCCGGTGGCTCCTCGCGGTGTCGGGTTCCGGCGGCTCCTTCACTTATGCACTTTAAAGATCATAATAGTCCTTTAAAATTTTTCCCTTTCCTAGGTAAATTATTCTGGAAAATGGTCATTTTTTTTTCCTGTTTTCAAACTTAAAACATAATAATATCACTATATTCCCCATAAAAATTGTTTGAAAGTCATTTTGTTAATTATGTATAGCAGTACTTTATTGTAAACATTCTTTGATTAATTCTTCGATCTGGAGAGACAGTTACAAATGTCCTTCATAATTAACAGGCAATTCAAATAAGGGAATTAGTTAATATTAAAATAGAAAAACACTTGATTCCTATCACTGGTTCAGGCACCAGTAGAGTCAGATTATTGATAACACATACACACATAATCAATATTAATACCACATACCCAAAACAATAAAAATAACTAGTAATTAGTTAATATATTATTTTATTTTCCATCTTTCTCTTGTTCATTCAGAAAATAATAACACTATTTTTATTGAACTACATTATCCTTTGGAGATTTCATTTGTTTTCAATTCTACTTGGTATTCTAACTCACATACATACGTGACTATTGGAAAAACCACAGCTTTGACTATATGCACCTTGTGTGCAAAGTGATACAATATTGACATTTTTTCTCGTAAATATTTTTAGCCTAAAATATTATTTTACTTATTACTTGATCTATACCTTAAGCACTGTAATACAATGTTAATTTTAGTACAACAGTTGCTTTATATTTTTCTGTTTTGGGGAGATGATAAAAAAGTCAATAATTATTAAATTTTCAATTAGTATGTATATCAGATCATTTGCATTAGAATGCAAATATAATGAAGTAATCTTAAATTTTATCATTTTTAACACAGCATTGAAGAAAAATAAAAAAAAAGAAAAAACAGCACTTCCTACAATGCAGATATCCCTGTCAAGAATTTCTAGAGAAACTCAGAAGCTATGGACATCTACACAAGTATGTTAAATTATATCTCTAATTGTTTTCAAATGTTCTCAAAATATAAATTTTAATTAGTTTTACCTGATTTAGTAAGGGCTGAAGACAAAAGGCTTGTTTTGAAAACATTTAAAAGAGATGAATGCTCTTCTATCAAAGTAGATAAATTCTGTTTGTTCTACTGATAGCAATAGGACTTTTTTTTTTTTTTTTTTGTCTCATAGCTGTCTTTCATTTCAAATCCTCTTGGGTCTTTACAGTATTATACATAACCCCACTAAAAACAAAAATAATTTAAAGTACAAAAAATGAGTCACATTAAATTATATTACACAGCATCTTGCAAAGAGAGAACTGATTGCAGTGAGTTTAGACATGGTTAAGACCATAAAATATGTAATTTCAAGCATGAAGTGATTTCCCTAATGGCTCAGATGATAAAGAATCTCCTTGCAATGGGTGAGACTTGAATTCAATAGCTGCATTGGAACAATCCCCTGGAGAACAGAATGGCAACCCATTCCAGTGTTCTTGACGGGAGAATTCCATGGACAGAGGAGCGTGGTGGGTTATAGTCTATGGAGTCCCAAAGAGTCAGAGCCAACTGAGTGATTACCACTCATTTAAGCATTAGGTAGCTGTAATAGGCAGATTTCAAATGTTTACAAATAAAAATTGCTATATGAGACAATAATTGACAAGGAAATGCAAGAAAAGCATCATCTTTGCCTTATCAATATTTTTTCTAGACAACATCATGTGCTCAACGTTTGGATTCAATTCAAATTACATTTTTCTCTCTGACCAACATCCTGTTACAGCTCTTCTTCTTAGTAAAAACAAAAGGCAGAGTTGCAGTCAGAGGACTTCCTTATATCTTTCTTTGGCATAATATTTCAAAGTCATCCTCAGCGGTGGACATAGGCGCAGTTCACTGTATTGCATATACCTTTCCTTTGACTCTTCAGAAACTGAAGGTGTTATACATGTATGTGGCATTTTAGGGATAGATCCTGACACAGGTTCAGTTGTTGTCAAGTATTGCTCAAATCACCTTCAGGAGAATTTGTGTGATCATAAACAACCTAGTAGGCTCATTTGTACTTTGCGGCCCCTGGTTGACTTTCTAAAGATGCAATTCTGTGTTATTTGATTTCTCATTGATGCATCTGTGAAAGTAGCCCCTCAACTTGAGTTTCCTTTTCTCAGATTATAACCATAAAATTAGGTAGTGCATTTTTTGTTTTTCAGAGGATAAATTATGACATTCCTTTATGTTTTCTATGCTAGAGAATGTTATAATGTATGCTGAGCCAGATTTTTTTCAAGGCTTATGCTATTGCTTACTTTATTTTTATTTTTACACTTTTCTATTGCTTTTAACTTTTACATCCCTAAAAATAATTTAAAGTACAAAAAATGAGTCACATTAAATTATATTACACAGCATCTTGCAAAGAGAGAACTGATTGCAGTGAGTTTAGACATGGTTAAGACCATAAAATATGTAATTTCAAGCATGAAGTGATTTCCCTAATGGCTCAGATGATAAAGAATCTCCTTGCAATGGGTGAGACTTGAATTCAATAGCTGCATTGGAACAATCCCCTGGAGAACAGAATGGCAACCCATTCCAGTGTTCTTGACGGGAGAATTCCATGGACAGAGGAGCGTGGTGGGTTATAGTCTATGGAGTCCCAAAGAGTCAGAGCCAACTGAGTGATTACCACTCATTTAAGCATTAGGTAGCTGTAATAGGCAGATTTCAAATGTTTACAAATAAAAATTGCTATATGAGACAATAATTGACAAGGAAATGCAAGAAAAGCATCATCTTTGCCTTATCAATATTTTTTCTAGACAACATCATGTGCTCAACGTTTGGATTCAATTCAAATTACATTTTTCTCTCTGACCAACATCCTGTTACAGCTCTTCTTCTTAGTAAAAACAAAAGGCAGAGTTGCAGTCAGAGGACTTCCTTATATCTTTCTTTGGCATAATATTTCAAAGTCATCCTCAGCGGTGGACATAGGCGCAGTTCACTGTATTGCATATACCTTTCCTTTGACTCTTCAGAAACTGAAGGTGTTATACATGTATGTGGCATTTTAGGGATAGATCCTGACACAGGTTCAGTTGTTGTCAAGTATTGCTCAAATCACCTTCAGGAGAATTTGTGTGATCATAAACAACCTAGTAGGCTCATTTGTACTTTGCGGCCCCTGGTTGACTTTCTAAAGATGCAATTCTGTGTTATTTGATTTCTCATTGATGCATCTGTGAAAGTAGCCCCTCAACTTGAGTTTCCTTTTCTCAGATTATAACCATAAAATTAGGTAGTGCATTTTTTGTTTTTCAGAGGATAAATTATGACATTCCTTTATGTTTTCTATGCTAGAGAATGTTATAATGTATGCTGAGCCAGATTTTTTTCAAGGCTTATGCTATTGCTTACTTTATTTTTATTTTTACACTTTTCTATTGCTTTTAACTTTTACAGAGTTTGTTGTTGACAGATATGTATGTTCCCAGATTAGTCATATGTATATCCACCCCATCCCACCCCACCAGATCATCACGCAGCACCCCTGAAGGGTCCCTTTTTCTCACAGAGCAATGACTATAGCTATTTTCCTCACATATGATAGTACAAGACTTCATGCTACTTTCTTTATGCCTCTTACCCACTGTTCATTCCCCAAAATGTCTGTATGTCCATGGATCATGTCTGTCTCTCCATTGTTTCACTGCATGTGCCATCATCACCATCTTGCTTGATTTGATATATATGTGTTAGTATATTGTATTTGTGCCTCTCTTTTTGACTTACTTCACTTTTCATGATAAGTTCTTGATCCAGCCACCTCATTAGGGCTGATTCTTCTACATTTCTTTTTAAAGCTATGTAGTATTCCATTGTATATATGTACCAGAGCTTTTGTATATATTCATTCGTCACTGGACATCTAGGGTGCTTCCATGTTCTGGCTATTGTATGGAGAGCTACAATGGCTATTGGAGTACAGGTGAGATTTCATCAGGCTATAAGCCTAAGAGTGGGATTGCCGGGTTGTATGGTGCTTCTATTTTTAGTTTTTTAAAGGAATCTCCAGACGGTCTTCCATAGTGGCTGTATCAGTTGATATTCCCACCAGAAATGCAAGAGTGTTCCCTTTTCTCCGCACCCACTCCATCATTTATTGTCTGTTGATTTCTGGATGATGGCCATTCTGACGGGTGTTAGGTGATATCTCATTGTAGTTTTGATTTGCATTTCCCTAACAATACGCAAGGTTGAGCATCATTTCATATGTTTTTAGGCCATCTGTATGTCCTCTTGGAGAGGTATCTGTTTAGGTCCTATTCCCATTTTTGGATTGTGTTGTTCATTTTTTTCTGATGTTGAGTTTGCTGAGTTGTTTGTAGATTTTGGAGATTAATTCTTTGTCATATTATTTGCTATGATTTTCTCCCATTCTGTGGGTTGTCTGTTCACCTTTTTAAAAATTTTTGCTATACAAAAAGCTTTTAACTTTCATTAGGACCCATGGGTTATTTTTTCTTTTGAGTTCCACTATTCTAGTGGGTCAGTCAGAGAAGATCTTGCTTTGATTTATGTACTTGAGTGTTGTACCTATATTCTCCTCTGAGAGTTTGATGGGTTCTGGTCTTCCATTTAGGTCTTTAACCCATTTTGAGTTGATCTTTGTGTATGCTGTCAGGGAATGCACTGACAGGCACCCCTGAAGGGTCCCTTTTTCTCACAGAGCAATGACTATAGCTATTTTCCTCACATATGATAGTACAAGACTTCATGCTACTTTCTTTATGCCTCTTACCCACTGTTCATTCCCCAAAATGTCTGTATGTCCATGGATCATGTCTGTCTCTCCATTGTTTCACTGCATGTGCCATCATCACCATCTTGCTTGATTTGATATATATGTGTTAGTATATTGTATTTGTGCCTCTCTTTTTGACTTACTTCACTTTTCATGATAAGTTCTTGATCCAGCCACCTCATTAGGGCTGATTCTTCTACATTTCTTTTTAAAGCTATGTAGTATTCCATTGTATATATGTACCAGAGCTTTTGTATATATTCATTCGTCACTGGACATCTAGGGTGCTTCCATGTTCTGGCTATTGTATGGAGAGCTACAATGGCTATTGGAGTACAGGTGAGATTTCATCAGGCTATAAGCCTAAGAGTGGGATTGCCGGGTTGTATGGTGCTTCTATTTTTAGTTTTTTAAAGGAATCTCCAGACGGTCTTCCATAGTGGCTGTATCAGTTGATATTCCCACCAGAAATGCAAGAGTGTTCCCTTTTCTCCGCACCCACTCCATCATTTATTGTCTGTTGATTTCTGGATGATGGCCATTCTGACGGGTGTTAGGTGATATCTCATTGTAGTTTTGATTTGCATTTCCCTAACAATACGCAAGGTTGAGCATCATTTCATATGTTTTTAGGCCATCTGTATGTCCTCTTGGAGAGGTATCTGTTTAGGTCCTATTCCCATTTTTGGATTGTGTTGTTCATTTTTTTCTGATGTTGAGTTTGCTGAGTTGTTTGTAGATTTTGGAGATTAATTCTTTGTCATATTATTTGCTATGATTTTCTCCCATTCTGTGGGTTGTCTGTTCACCTTTTTAAAAATTTTTGCTATACAAAAAGCTTTTAACTTTCATTAGGACCCATGGGTTATTTTTTCTTTTGAGTTCCACTATTCTAGTGGGTCAGTCAGAGAAGATCTTGCTTTGATTTATGTACTTGAGTGTTGTACCTATATTCTCCTCTGAGAGTTTGATGGGTTCTGGTCTTCCATTTAGGTCTTTAACCCATTTTGAGTTAATCTTTGTGTATGCTGTCAGGGAATGTTTCAACTTCATTTTCTGCAAGTAGCTGTCCAATATTCCCAGCACCATTTGTTGAAGAGGCTGTCTTTGTCCCATTTTACATTTTTACCTGCTTTGTCAAAAATAAAGTACCCATAGGAGCATGGGTTTATCTCTGGGTTCTCTATCTTGTTCCAATGGTCTATGCTTCTGTTTTTGTGCCAGTACCATACTGTCTTGATGGCTGTTGCCTTGAAGTAGAATCTGAAGTTAGGGAGACTGATACATCCAACTCCATTCTTCTTTCTCAGGATGGCTTTGGCTATTCAAGGTCTTCTGTGCTTCCGTATGAACTGTGTTATTCTTTGGTCTAGTTCTGTGAACTAAACTTCTGTGAACTTTGGTCTAGTTCAAACTTTGGTAGTTTGATAGGAATTGCATTGAATCTATAGATGACATTTGATAGAATGGTCATTTTTACAATGTTGATTCTTCCGACCCAGGACCATGGAATATCTCTCCGTTTAAATCTTCTTTAATTTCTTTCATGAGTGTCATGTAATTTTTAGTGTACAGTTCTTTTGTGTCTTTGAGTAGGTTTATTCCTAGATATTTGATTCCTTTTGTTGCAATGGTGAAGGGGATTTCTTCTTTGATTTCATTTTCTGATTTTTCATTGTTTCTGTATAGGAATGACAGTGATTTCTGTGTATTGATTTTCTATACTACAACATTGCTGAATTCATCAATTAGCTTTAGTAGTTTTGCAATAGTGTCTTTGGGGTTTTCTATTTATATTATCATGTCGTCTGTGAATAGAGAGTTTTACTTCTTCCTTTCCAATCTGGATTCCATTTATTTGTCTTTTTTTTAAAGTGGGTTGTCTGTTCACCTTTTTAAAAATTTTTGCTATACAAAAAGCTTTTAACTTTCATTAGGACCCATGGGTTATTTTTTCTTTTGAGTTCCACTATTCTAGTGGGTCAGTCAGAGAAGATCTTGCTTTGATTTATGTACTTGAGTGTTGTACCTATATTCTCCTCTGAGAGTTTGATGGGTTCTGGTCTTCCATTTAGGTCTTTAACCCATTTTGAGTTAATCTTTGTGTATGCTGTCAGGGAATGTTTCAACTTCATTTTCTGCAAGTAGCTGTCCAATATTCCCAGCACCATTTGTTGAAGAGGCTGTCTTTGTCCCATTTTACATTTTTACCTGCTTTGTCAAAAATAAAGTACCCATAGGAGCATGGGTTTATCTCTGGGTTCTCTATCTTGTTCCAATGGTCTATGCTTCTGTTTTTGTGCCAGTACCATACTGTCTTGATGGCTGTTGCCTTGAAGTAGAATCTGAAGTTAGGGAGACTGATACATCCAACTCCATTCTTCTTTCTCAGGATGGCTTTGGCTATTCAAGGTCTTCTGTGCTTCCGTATGAACTGTGTTATTCTTTGGTCTAGTTCTGTGAACTAAACTTCTGTGAACTTTGGTCTAGTTCAAACTTTGGTAGTTTGATAGGAATTGCATTGAATCTATAGATGACATTTGATAGAATGGTCATTTTTACAATGTTGATTCTTCCGACCCAGGACCATGGAATATCTCTCCGTTTAAATCTTCTTTAATTTCTTTCATGAGTGTCATGTAATTTTTAGTGTACAGTTCTTTTGTGTCTTTGAGTAGGTTTATTCCTAGATATTTGATTCCTTTTGTTGCAATGGTGAAGGGGATTTCTTCTTTGATTTCATTTTCTGATTTTTCATTGTTTCTGTATAGGAATGACAGTGATTTCTGTGTATTGATTTTCTATACTACAACATTGCTGAATTCATCAATTAGCTTTAGTAGTTTTGCAATAGTGTCTTTGGGGTTTTCTATTTATATTATCATGTCGTCTGTGAATAGAGAGTTTTACTTCTTCCTTTCCAATCTGGATTCCATTTATTTGTTTTTCTTCTCTTATTGCTGTTGCTAGAACTTCGAGGACTGTGAGGAATAATAGTGGTGAAAGTGGACACCCCTGTCTTTTTCCTGATCTTAGAGGGAATGCTTTCAGTTTTTCACCATTGAGGATAATGTTCTCTGTGGGCTTCTCATAAATCATTTTCACTATATTGAGATAGATTCCTTCTATGCCCATTTTTTGAAGAGTTTTTATCTTAAATGGAAGCGATACTTTGTCAAAGGCATTTTCTGCATTTATTGAGATGATCATGTGATTTCTGTCTCTCAATTTGTTAATATGGTGTATCACATTGATTGATTTGTGGATATTGAAGAGTCCTTTCATACCTGGGATGACACCAACTTGATCATGATGTGCGAGCATTTTGATGTGGTATTGAATTCTGTTTGGCATCTAAGTTCATCAGGGAAATTGGCCTATAGTTTTCTTTTTTGTGTTGTCTTTGCCTGGCTTTGGTATCAGGGAGAGTGCGGCCTCATAGAATGTGTTTGGAAATGTTCATTCCTATGCAAGTTTTTGGAAGAGTTTTAGAAGGACAGGCATTAGCTCTTCTTTAAATATTTCGTAGAATTCACCTGTGAAGCCATCTGGCCCTAGGCTTTTAGTTTTTGATAGGTTTTTTTGTTGTTGTTGCTGTTATCACAATGTCGATTTCTGCGCTTGTGATTGGGTTGTTCCTAGTTCCTATTTATTCCTGGTTCAGTCTTGGGAGATTACTCTTCTCCAAGAAACTGTAAATCTTCTTTAATTTCTTTCATGAGTGTCATGTAATTTTTAGTGTACAGTTCTTTTGTGTCTTTGAGTAGGTTTATTCCTAGATATTTGATTCCTTTTGTTGCAATGGTGAAGGGGATTTCTTCTTTGATTTCATTTTCTGATTTTTCATTGTTTCTGTATAGGAATGACAGTGATTTCTGTGTATTGATTTTCTATACTACAACATTGCTGAATTCATCAATTAGCTTTAGTAGTTTTGCAATAGTGTCTTTGGGGTTTTCTATTTATATTATCATGTCGTCTGTGAATAGAGAGTTTTACTTCTTCCTTTCCAATCTGGATTCCATTTATTTGTTTTTCTTCTCTTATTGCTGTTGCTAGAACTTCGAGGACTGTGAGGAATAATAGTGGTGAAAGTGGACACCCCTGTCTTTTTCCTGATCTTAGAGGGAATGCTTTCAGTTTTTCACCATTGAGGATAATGTTCTCTGTGGGCTTCTCATAAATCATTTTCACTATATTGAGATAGATTCCTTCTATGCCCATTTTTTGAAGAGTTTTTATCTTAAATGGAAGCGATACTTTGTCAAAGGCATTTTCTGCATTTATTGAGATGATCATGTGATTTCTGTCTCTCAATTTGTTAATATGGTGTATCACATTGATTGATTTGTGGATATTGAAGAGTCCTTTCATACCTGGGATGACACCAACTTGATCATGATGTGCGAGCATTTTGATGTGGTATTGAATTCTGTTTGGCATCTAAGTTCATCAGGGAAATTGGCCTATAGTTTTCTTTTTTGTGTTGTCTTTGCCTGGCTTTGGTATCAGGGAGAGTGCGGCCTCATAGAATGTGTTTGGAAATGTTCATTCCTATGCAAGTTTTTGGAAGAGTTTTAGAAGGACAGGCATTAGCTCTTCTTTAAATATTTCGTAGAATTCACCTGTGAAGCCATCTGGCCCTAGGCTTTTAGTTTTTGATAGGTTTTTTTGTTGTTGTTGCTGTTATCACAATGTCGATTTCTGCGCTTGTGATTGGGTTGTTCCTAGTTCCTATTTATTCCTGGTTCAGTCTTGGGAGATTACTCTTCTCCAAGAAACTGTAAATTTCTTCCAGGTTGTCCAGTTTGTTGCCATAGAGTTTTTCATAATAGTCTCTTAGAATCCTCTGGATTTCTGCATTATCTGTTGCAATGTCTCCATTTTCATTTTTGATTTTGTCGTTTTGGTTCTTCTCTCTTTTTTTCTTGATGAGTCTGGACAGTGGCTTGTCAGTTATGTTCATCTTTTTGAAGAACCAGCTTCTCGTTTTATTTGTCTTTACTATTGTTTTTTTCGTTCTTTTTCATTTGTTTCTATTCTGATTTTTATGATTTCTCTTCTGCTAAATTTGGGGTGTTTTCGTTCTTCTTTATCCAATTGTTTTAAGTGTAGGGTTAAGTTGTCTATTTGAGATTTTCCTAGTTTCTTGAGGTAGGATTGTATTGCTATAAACTTCCCTCTTAGAACTGCTTTTACAGTATCCCATAGGTTTTGCACTGTCGTGTGTTCATTGTCATTTTCTTCTAGGAATTATTTTGTTTCTCTTTTGATTTGCTCGGTAATCAGTGGTTTACTTAGGTATGTGCTGTTTAATATCCATATGTTTGTGTTTTTAGCCTTTTTTTTCCCTGTAGTTGACCTCTAGTCTCATTGCATTATGGTCAGAGAAGGTGGTTGATATAATCTCAATTTTCTTGAATTGACTGAGGTTTGATCTGTGGCCCAAGATGTGGTGTATCCTGGAGAATGTTCCACGAGCACTTGAGAAGAAAGTGTATTCTTTTGCTGTTGAATGGAAGGTCCTAAAGGTATCCATGAGGTCCAGCTCTTCTAGTGTGGCATTTAAGGCTTGTGTTTCTCTATTAATGTTCTGTTTTGATGATCTGTTCTTTGGTGTGAGAGGAGTGTTAAAGTCTCCTATATTATTGTGTTATTGTCAATTTCTTCTTTTATGTCTGATAGTGTTTGTCTTATGTATTGGGGTGCTCTTGTGTTGGGTGCATAGATTTTTATGATTGTTATGTCTTCCTCTTGGATCGATCCCTTGATCATGATGTAGTGTCCTGCCTTGTTTCTTCTAATCTTCTTGATTTTGAGGTCTATTTTGTCTGATATGAGGATTGCTACTCCAGCTTTCTTTTGATTTCCATTTCCATGGAATATCTTTTGTCATCCTCTCACTTTCAGTCTATGGCTGTCTCTAGGTCTGAAGTGAGTTCCCTCTAGGCACCATATGTGTGTGTCATGCTTTTGAATCCATTCAGCCACTCTGTGTCTTTTGGTTGGGGCATTTAGTCCATTTACATTCAAAGCAATTAATGATACAAATTTTCCAATTGTCATCTTCTTAGATGTTAGAATGGCTTTGTTTTGTGGATCTTCTTATTCTCTTATACTTGTTGTCAATATAAGTCCCTTTAACACTTGTTGTAAGTGTGGTTTGGTGTTACTAAAAATTTTTAAATTTTGCATATCTGTAAAGCTTTTGATTTCTCCATCAATTTTGAATGAAATCTTTGCAGGACAGAGGACACTTGGCTGCAGATTATTCTGTTTCAGCACTTTAAATGTGTCTTGCCATTGCCTTCTGGCCTGTAGAGTTTCTCTTGAAAGATCTGCCATTAAACACATGGTCTTTCCCTTGTATGTTACTAGTTGCTTTTCCCTTGCTGTGCTTAGAATACTTTGTGTTTCATTTGTGGTGCTTCATTAATATGTCTCTTGGTGTGTTTCTTCTCTGGTTGATTCTGTATGGTACTTTGTGCTTCTTGGACTTGTTTGACTATTTCTTTTCCTATGTCAGGGAAATTCTCAACTATAATCTCTTCAAAATTTTTTTCTTACCCTTTGTTTCTTCTTCTTCTTCTGGAACCCCAGTAATTTGAATATAGCTATGTTTTATATTATCCCAGAGGAATCTGAGGCTATCCTCTGCTCTTTTCATTCTATGAGCTTGATTCTGTTTTTCAGCAGTTACTTCCACCATTCTGTCTTCCAGCTCACTTATCCGGTCTTCTATCTCAGAGACTTTTATCTTGATTCGTTCTACAGTGTTTTTAAGATCAGCAATTGAGTTGTTTGTCTCTGTTAGTTTATTTGACAGTTCTTGTATTTCATTATTTAGTGTGTTAGTTGTGTCTTGCAATTTCTCTAAAATTCTGTTTTCGGTGTTTTGGATCATCTTTACTATCATTTTCCTGAATTTTCTTTCAGAAAGTTCATCTAAATCCCCTTCGTTTATTTAAACTTTTGTGTTTGTAGATTGTTCCTTCACTTGCGTGGTATTTCTCTGCAGTTTCATTGTTATTATTAAGTTGTTAACTAGCTATGTTTGTGGTTTCATTTTTCTAGACTTTGAGTTACATCTGTCAGTATTTATTGTTTGGATGTGGCTTCTTATTCTGGGTGATGCTGGTGGTTGTGTGATGTGAGGACTTGTATACAAGTGTTTACCTTTGTTGGATTTCTCATTGTTTATTGCTCTCTAGTGTTAGGCGTTCCCTAGTATTGTAGAGTTTTGGAGTCAGTGCTCCCTCCTTAAAGTTCCGAGGCTTGTTGCCTAAGAAAGGAATTAAGATTTCACAGCTGGTTTGTTATGGCATTAAATGGTATTAAAGCATATATACGTGAATGAAAATACAGAAAGTATACTTTTGACAAATGGAAATTAAAATATTATACAAATGCTATCTAAGCATATTGAATTACACACATAAACATATACAACTGTAACATAACCTAAAATTCCAGCCAAAAATACAGTACAGTACGTTAGCATGGCAAATAGAGAAAACCAAAAATGATATACACCAGTTAATAATCAAACTCGGGAAGTGAGGCCAAGATGGTGGAGGAATGAGGGGAAGATTCACCAGTTCCCCAACAGAATACCAGGACTAATCAAGAAATGAAGCACCACCAACAAACCATCCACTAGACAACAGAAGAACTCCTTAGGTCTGCAAGAGTCGAAGAGTGAACAGCCAGAACTTTCCTGGAGCTCCTGTTCTGAGAACCCTCTATCCTAACCCCCACGCCGCAGCGGCGGTGAGAGCACTGGAAAATGCCCTATGAGAGAGCCTGTGAAGAGGGTCAGGAGGAGAGAAGGCAGCACTCAGCGTGAAAATTCTGAAAATCTGGTGACATCGCCAATGTAGTTAAGACACCGCAAAGTTAAGATACTTCGAGTGGGGGTGTGTGGAATGCAGCTGGGAAGTCCCCCGCGGAGTGCTGTCCAGAGACCTGGCTCGAGAGAGACTGGAAGGCCCACCACAAGGATAGAAGGCAGCACCCAGCACGAAAATTGCGCTGATCCGCCAGACACTGGGTAAGTTCAAACAGTGCTAGTCGGGGGCTTGCTGAACGGAGAGGGGAAGTGGAGAGCGGGTTGCTGACCAGGGACCGGACTCGAGCCGGACAGGAAAGCTCATGCTCGCATTTGGGACTTGTTCACGAATCTGGTCTTGTACGCCAGCGGTCTGAGGAGCCCGTGCACCCCAAGAGCTGTAGCTGTGGCAGAGGAAAGAGCAGGGAGAAGAGCAGGGATTGGAGGCTACCAGCGGATGCACAGTGGAGTCTGGGTGCCCCCTCCAGAATAGGACCACACACACCATGGTCCCCATCTGAAGAACAGGGAACAGACCGCCACACTGGCCAGCATCTAAGCTTGCAGCAAAGCCTTTGTTTTGCTGAAAACGGAAACAGAAACCATAGCAACCAGCAATGCAAGGGAAAGAATACATCATCAAGACAACACTATACAGAGCAAACTGGTTTCCACCAGGCAGATGAGAAGATAAAAAGCAGGGAGAGTATATAGCTTTTATTTGTTTGTTTATTTGTTGTAGACTGTATTATTTATTCAATTGATTGGTCTGGTTTGGCTTTTTTTGGGGGGGGGGGTCTCTGGTTAATTTTTTCTCCATTTTAATTTTTTTTTAAATTTTTAAATTTTTTTTTTAATTTTAATTTTTGGAAACTATTAATTTTCCTTCCTCTTTGCCACTGCTTCCTCCCTCTATGACATAAAGGTAAAATCTTTTCCTACCTACCACTATCCTCTAGGTAAACATTTCCTATCTTCCTGTCTTCTCTATTCTCTTCCAACTGCACTAAATAATATGACACGCTAATCTTTGCTACCTAACCCTAAAAAATTCCTCCAAAAAAGAATCTATTCCTTCTCATTATGCATATACTCTCATACTCCTCACCCCTGACACATGTCTTAGTTAAAAATTCCTTTCATTGTAATAGTCCAAGCCAGGACCTTGCACAGGATCTATTTTTCCAGGCACTATTTTGCTTAATTCAGAGCTTAACAGGCAGGTACCACCTTTGATTGTGCCATTTGGCAGAAAATTTTCCTATGCTTTATCTCTGTAAGACTGGTCAGTTGTGGTTATTGCTGTTGTATGTTTGTATATCTTACGACAATGTTAGAAAACATCTGCATGCTTTTATAACTGTCACCCATCAGGGATGCACCTCTTGTTCCTCAGATGCTAGTATTTGAACTAATATCATGGAACACCACAGCAAACCAGACATAGAGCCTACACCCCCTGACCAGGCATCAAACCAAGGATCTTCTGAGTGGAAGCCCTGATTCCAAGACCCCACACTATCAAAGAACATAGAACACTAGAGATTATTCACCTGTAAACAAGACCTAACACCACCCAAGACACAAACCACTGAACCCTTCTACAAGGACAGAAACCCAAAGGAAGGGAGAATTCAACCAAGAAGCCTAGTGGGAAAAAAAAAATTCCACATAAACAGACACACACAAAGAAACAAAAATTAACTTAATAATGAAAAGACAAAGAAATACTGCACAAATGAAGGATCAAGTTAGAGAAACACAGCTTCAAATGACATAGCAGGAAATAGACAAATTACCCAAAAGAGAATTCAGAAAAGCTATACTAATGAGGATTCAAAACACCGAAAACAGAATATTAGAGGAAATTAGTGCACTGAGAACAGACATGCAAGAAATGAAAAAGAAGCAAATAGAGACAACCAACTCCATTGCTGAACTGACTATAGAGGGTCTCAACAGTAGTCTCAGAGGCAGAAGAAGGGATAAGTGAGCTGAAAGACAGAATGGTGGAAATAAGTGCTGAAGAACAGAACAAACCTGAAAGAATCAAAATAACTGAAGATAGTCTCAGAGACCTATGGGAAAATATCAAACACACCAACATTAGAATTATAGGGGTTCTAGAAGAAGAAAAGGGGAAGAAAGGCTAAGAAAAAATTCTTGAAGAGGTTATAGTTGAAATCTTCCCCAGCATGGGAAAGAAAATAGTCAACCAAGTCCAAGAAGCACAAAGAGTTCCATACAGGAGAAACCCCAGAAGAAACACACCAAGGCACATTCTAATCAAACTAATGCAGACTGAATATAAAGACAGATTACTAAAAGCAGCTAGGAACAAACAACAAATAACATATAAAGGAAACTCCATATGCTTAACTGTGGATCTTTCAATAGAAACTCCGCAGGCCAAAAGAGAATGGCAAGACACATTTAAACGGCTAAAAGAGAATAACCTCCAACCAAGAAGCCTCTACCCAGCAATAATCTCATTCAGAATGAATTGAGAAGTAAAAAGCTTCACAGACAGACAAAAACTAAAAGAATTCTGTACCACAAAACCAGCCCTACAATAAGTGTTAAAGGGCCTGATATAGGCAATAAACACAAGAGTAGGAGAAGTCCCACAAATCAAACCCCCAATATCTGAGAGGATGACAATAGGAAAATTTGTATCCACAATTGCGTTGAATGTAAATGGACTAAATGCTCCAACCAAATGACACAGGCTGGTTGATTGGGTCTCGAAGCAAGACCCATATATATAAGCTTTTTACAAGAAACCCACTTCAGACCTAGAGACACTCATACACTGAAAGTGAGACGTTGAAAAAATATATTCCATGCAAATGGAAGTCAAAAGAAAGTTGGAGTAGCAGTCCTCATATCAGATCAAATAGACTTTAAAGTAAAGAAGATCACAATAGACAAGGCAGGTCACTATATCATAATCAAGGTGACTATACAAGAGGGAGACATAACAGTCATGAATATCTATGCATCCAATACAAGGGCGTATCAATATATGAGACAAATACTTTCAAACATAAAAGAAGAAATCAACAATAACACAGTAATGTTAGGAGACTTTAACACTCCTCTCACACCAATGGACAGATCATCCAAACAGAAAATTAATAAAGAAACACAAGCCTTAAATGCCACACTAGAAAAGATGGACCTCATCGATATCTTTAGGATGTTCCATCCAAAAGCAGAAGAATACACTTTCTTCTCAAGTGCTCACGGAACATTCTCCAGGATAGACCACATCTTGGGCCACAAATCAAGCCTCGCCTCAGAAAATTCAAGAAAACTGAAATCATATCAACCACATTCTCTGACCACAATGCAATGAGACTAGAGATCAACCACAGGGAAAACAAAAAAAAAAAACCGCTAAAAGCACAAACACATTGAGATTAAATAACACATACCTAAAAAACCAAGTGATTGCTGAGCAAATCAAAGGAGAAATTAAAAAATTCCTAGAATAAAATGACAATGAGCACACGACAGTGCAAAACCTATACGATACTACAACAGCAGTTCTAAGAGGGACAATTATAGCAATACAATCCTACCTCAAGAAGCTAGGAAAATATGAAGCAGGTGACCTAACCCTACATTTAAAACAATTTGACAAAGGAGAACAAAAACACCCCAAAACCAGCAGAGGAGAAATCATAAAAATTAGAGCAGAAATAAATTAGAAAGAAATGAAAGAAACAGTAGTAAAGATAAACAAAACTAAAAGCTAGTTCTTCTAAAAGGTAAACAAAATTGACATGCCACTGACCAGACTCATCAAGGAAAAGAGAGAGAAGAACCAGATCAACAAAATCAAAAATGAAAAAGGAGAGATTGTAACAGATAATGCAGAAATCCAAAGGATCTAAGAGATTATTATGAACATTTATACGGGAACAAACTCGACAACCTGGAAGAAATGGACAGTTTCTTGGAGAAGATTAGTCTCCCAAGACAGAACCAGGAAGAAATAGAAACTAGGAACAACCCAATCACAAGCTCAGAAATCGACTTTGTGATCAAAAATGTACCAAAAACTAAAAGCCCAGGGCCAGATGGCTTCACAGGTGAATTCGACAAAACATTTAAAGAAGAGCTAATGCCTATACTTCTAAAACTCTTCCAAAATCTTGCACAGGAAGGAAAACTTCCAGACTCATTCTACGAGGCCACCATCACCCTGATACCGAAGACAGGCAAAGACAACACACACACAAAAAAACTATAGGCCAATTTCACTGATGAACTTAGATGTCAAGATCCTCAACAAAATCCTAGCAAACAGTATTCAACGACACATTTGAAAACTCATACATCATGATGAATTCGAGTTCATCCCAGCCATCCAAGGATTCTTCAATATCCAAATATCAATCAATGTGATACACCATATTAACAAATTGAAAGACAAAAATCACATGATCATCTCAATAGATGCAGAAAAAGCCTTCGACAAGTACAACATCCATTTATGATTAAAAAAAAAAAAAGTTCTTCAGAAAATGGGCATAGAAGGAACCTATCTCAATATAGTGAAAACGACTTATGAGAAGCCCACAGTGAACATTATCCTCAATGGTGAAAAACTGAAAGCATTCCTTCTAAGATGAGGAACAAGACCGGGGTGTCCAATTTCACCACTATTATTCAACATAGTCCTGAAAGTTTTAGCAACAGCAATAAGAGAAGAGAAATAAATAAAAGGAATCCAGATTGGAAAGGAAGAAGCAAAACTCTATTTGCAGATGACATGATATTATACATAGAAAACCCCAAAGACACTATCAAAATGCTGCTACAGGTAATCAACGAATTCAGCAAAGTTGTGGGATACAAAGTCAATACACAGAAATCATTGGCATTCCTATATACAAACAATGAGAAATCAGAGAATGAAATCAAAGAGGCAATCCCTTTCTCCATTGCAACCAAAAGAATCAAATATCTAGGAATATACCTACACACAGAAACTAAAGAACTGTACACAGAAAATTACATGACACTCATGAAAGAATTTAAGAAGACTTAAACAGATGGAGAGATATTCCATGCTCCTGGATTGGAAGAATCAATATTGTGAAAATGACCATAGTATCACATATCATCTACAGATTCTATGCATCCTATCAAACTACCATTGGCATTTTTCACAGAACTAGACCAAAGGATAACATAGTTCATATGGAAACAGAAAAGACCTTGAATAGCAAAGCAATCTTTAGAAAGAAAAACGGACCTGGAGGAATCAGCTTGCCTAACTTCAGACGCTACTACAAAGCAACAGTCATCAAGACGGTATGGTACTGGCACAAAAACAGAAATATAAACCCATGGAACAAGATTGAGAACCCAGAGAGAAACCCACGCACCTATGGGTACCTTATTTTTGACAAAGGAGGGGAAACTATATAACGTGACAGAGACAGCCTCTTCAACAAGTGATGCTGGGAATATTGGACAGTTACATGCAAAAAAATGAAGTTGGAACATTCCCTGACAGCATACACAAAGATCAACTCAAAATGGATTAAAGACCTAAATGTAAAACCAGAAACCATCAAACTCTTAGAGGAGAATATAGGCAAAACCCTCAAGGACATCAATCAAAGCAAGATATTCTCTGACTCACCCACTAGAATAGTGGAACTCAAAAGAAAAATGAACATGTGGGACCTCATGAAACTTAAAAACTTCTGTACAGCAAAAGAAATTACAAAAAAAAGCTGAACAGACAGCCCACGGAGTGGGAGAACATCATAGCAAAGGAGACAATAGACAAAGAATTAATCTCCAAAATCTACAAGCAACTCAGACAACTCAGCACAGGGAAAACGGATAACCCAATGCAAAAATGGGAAAAGGACTTAAACAGACACCTCTCTAAAGAGGACATACAGATCGCCCAAAAGCACATGAAATGATGCTCAACCTCTCTTATTATTAGAGAAATGCAAATCCAAAATCTAAATGAACATAAAAGAAATCATTGGCATTCCTATATGCAGAGAATGAAATCAAAGAGGCAATCCCTTTCTCCATTGCAACCAAAAGAATCAAATATCTAGGAATATACCTACACACAGAAACTAAAGAACTGTACACAGAAAATTACATGACACTCATGAAAGAATTTAAGAAGACTTAAACAGATGGAGAGATATTCCATGCTCCTGGATTGGAAGAATCAATATTGTGAAAATGACCATAGTATCACATATCATCTACAGATTCTATGCATCCTATCAAACTACCATTGGCATTTTTCACAGAACTAGACCAAAGGATAACATAGTTCATATGGAAACAGAAAAGACCTTGAATAGCAAAGCAATCTTTAGAAAGAAAAACGGACCTGGAGGAATCAGCTTGCCTAACTTCAGACGCTACTACAAAGCAACAGTCATCAAGACGGTATGGTACTGGCACAAAAACAGAAATATAAACCCATGGAACAAGATTGAGAACCCAGAGAGAAACCCACGCACCTATGGGTACCTTATTTTTGACAAAGGAGGGGAAACTATATAACGTGACAGAGACAGCCTCTTCAACAAGTGATGCTGGGAATATTGGACAGTTACATGCAAAAAAATGAAGTTGGAACATTCCCTGACAGCATACACAAAGATCAACTCAAAATGGATTAAAGACCTAAATGTAAAACCAGAAACCATCAAACTCTTAGAGGAGAATATAGGCAAAACCCTCAAGGACATCAATCAAAGCAAGATATTCTCTGACTCACCCACTAGAATAGTGGAACTCAAAAGAAAAATGAACATGTGGGACCTCATGAAACTTAAAAACTTCTGTACAGCAAAAGAAATTACAAAAAAAAGCTGAACAGACAGCCCACGGAGTGGGAGAACATCATAGCAAAGGAGACAATAGACAAAGAATTAATCTCCAAAATCTACAAGCAACTCAGACAACTCAGCACAGGGAAAACGGATAACCCAATCAAAAAATGGGAAAAGGACTTAAACAGACACCTCTCTAAAGAGGACATACAGATCGCCCAAAAGCACATGAAATGATGCTCAACCTCTCTTATTATTAGAGAAATGCAAATCAAAACTGCAATGAGATATCACCTCACACCCGTCAGAATGGCCATCATCCACAAATCGACAGACAATAAATGCTGGATAGGGTGCAGAGAAAAGGAAACCCTCTTGCATTGCTGGTAGGAATGTCAACTGATACAGCCTGTATGGAAGACAGTATGGAGATTTCTTAAAAAAATTAAATAGAAGCACCCTATGACCCAGCTATCCCACTCTTAGGCTTATATTCTGCTGAAATCAAAACTGATAGAAGCACCTATACCCCAATATTCATTGCAGCTCTCTATACAATAGCCAGAACATGGAAGCAACCTAGATGTCCATCGATGAATGAATGGATCCAGAAGCTCTGGTACATATATACAATGGAATACTATCAGCTTTAAAAAGGAATGCAGAAAACTCAGTCCTAATGAGGTGACTGGATCTAGAACATATCAAAAAAGTTAAGTTAGTCAAAAAGAGAAAGACAAGTACAGTATACTAACACATATATATGAAATCTAGTAGGATGGTCATGATAAAATATGCAGTGAACTCATGGAAAAACAGACAGAGAATAGACATATGGACATTGTGGGGAAGGAACAGTGAGTGGGAGGCATAGAGGGAGTAACATGGAAACCTATACTGTCATGTGGGAAAAAGATAACTATTGTCGTTGTGCTAAGGGAATAGGAGTGCTTAAAATGGCTTGGTGTGATAGTCAAGAGGACTGGGATGGGGAGCCCTGGGAGGGGGGAGGGGACAAGGGATAAGCATATGACTGATCTGGGAACATGCATGTGTATGAACAACAAAACTCTGTAGTACCTTTAAAATAAAGAATTTAAAGAAAACAAAGTCAAACTAACTAGAGCACAAATGGGAGAATAATTCTAGAGCAGAGTCCCAGTTGGGGAGAAGGCAATGAGGACAGAACAGACTAAGAAATATGGTGGAAAAAGGAAAAAGAGAAAGGGAGAATAGAAGAGAAATATAGAATAGTAATGCAAAGTTAAATATAGCGAGATAAAGATTTCTATGCATTAGAGTTTAGTGCTATAGGAAAAGAACATCAGTAAAGCAAAGAAAGAGTTATAGAGGAAGTAGTATTACGTATAAAAAATTTAAAATAACAGAGATAAGTATATAGAAAAATATAGAAAAGCAAAGCAAAAACAATAAAAACAAACAAAACCCCAAAAGAACCATAAAAGGCCAATACGGAACCAGAGTTTATAGCAAAATAAAATGTGTGCTTTAAAAGGAAAAAAGAAAAAAAGAAAAAAATAATTATGTCAACTTGAATATGTTCAGTCTTGCTGATAAGATTAGTAACTTCAATAGAATTCAATGCAGGAAACAAACACATACACGCACACACACACAAACGGCACGGTTGGCTGAGGGGGTTTGGAAAAAAGGGAAGAAAACAGTTGAAAACAAAACAAAACAAAACCAAGAAAAAAAAAACAATAAAAAAGAATAAGAAATAAAATGAAATTTAAAAAGATCCAGCAGTAACTCCAGCTTCAGACTAAACGTGAAAATACTGTTTATGTTCTTCTGTCTCTTGCTGACTAGTCAGGAATTATCAGTTTTTTTCTTGCCTCTGGCAGTGGTTGGATCTGAAGACCTCTTATACTGCTTGTATATTTCCGCCTATTCCAGAACTAAAAGGCCCACCCAGCTTGGCCCTGGTAGTTTCTTAATCCTCAATCCAAATCCCTTTTCTTGCTGGGTGGAGCTAAATTCCCTCCCTGTAGTTTGACCAGCAGCCAAACTACAGTAGGGAAAATGGCATCTCTCTCACAAACGATTTATTTCCACACGCTCTATGAGAAGCACTTCCTCAGTTTCCCCGACCATGCTGCAGGCCACCATCGACCCCCGCCACCACCGGAAAAAACACTCTATACTACTGGGAACATGCATGTGTATGAACAACAAAACTCTGTAGTACCTTTAAAATAAAGAATTTAAAGAAAACAAAGTCAAACTAACTAGAGCACAAATGGGAGAATAATTCTAGAGCAGAGTCCCAGTTGGGGAGAAGGCAATGAGGACAGAACAGACTAAGAAATATGGTGGAAAAAGGAAAAAGAGAAAGGGAGAATAGAAGAGAAATATAGAATAGTAATGCAAAGTTAAATATAGCGAGATAAAGATTTCTATGCATTAGAGTTTAGTGCTATAGGAAAAGAACATCAGTAAAGCAAAGAAAGAGTTATAGAGGAAGTAGTATTACGTATAAAAAATTTAAAATAACAGAGATAAGTATATAGAAAAATATAGAAAAGCAAAGCAAAAACAATAAAAACAAACAAAACCCCAAAAGAACCATAAAAGGCCAATACGGAACCAGAGTTTATAGCAAAATAAAATGTGTGCTTTAAAAGGAAAAAAGAAAAAAAGAAAAAAATAATTATGTCAACTTGAATATGTTCAGTCTTGCTGATAAGATTAGTAACTTCAATAGAATTCAATGCAGGAAACAAACACATACACGCACACACACACAAACGGCACGGTTGGCTGAGGGGGTTTGGAAAAAAGGGAAGAAAACAGTTGAAAACAAAACAAAACAAAACCAAGAAAAAAAAAACAATAAAAAAGAATAAGAAATAAAATGAAATTTAAAAAGATCCAGCAGTAACTCCAGCTTCAGACTAAACGTGAAAATACTGTTTATGTTCTTCTGTCTCTTGCTGACTAGTCAGGAATTATCAGTTTTTTTCTTGCCTCTGGCAGTGGTTGGATCTGAAGACCTCTTATACTGCTTGTATATTTCCGCCTATTCCAGAACTAAAAGGCCCACCCAGCTTGGCCCTGGTAGTTTCTTAATCCTCAATCCAAATCCCTTTTCTTGCTGGGTGGAGCTAAATTCCCTCCCTGTAGTTTGACCAGCAGCCAAACTACAGTAGGGAAAATGGCATCTCTCTCACAAACGATTTATTTCCACACGCTCTATGAGAAGCACTTCCTCAGTTTCCCCGACCATGCTGCAGGCCACCATCGACCCCCGCCACCACCGGAGACATCAGAATACTCAAAAATGAGTCTGGCTCATTCTCATGTGGGATGGCTATTCCCAGCTCCTGGATCAGGATGCAGATAGTTTTTTCAGGCCCACTCGGCAGCTCTATGATCGGGTTAATGATAACCTCCTTCAAAGGGAATTGAGTGCCACCATCTTTCCGAGGATTGCTCAAGGGCACTTCTAGCTTAAGGGGGCACTTGGAACCTCTAAAGCAGATATGGCTCAGTCCCTTGTAGGGGTCACTGCTCCTTTCCTGGGTCTTGATTTGCGACAGGCTTTGTGCCTTTGGCCCACCCAGTCTTTCTGGCGGGTATGTAGTTTGACTTTTAAAAGTGTGATTGCACCCCCTCCTACTGTCTGATTGTAGATTTTCCTTTGTTCTTCCATGTGGGATATCGTTTTTATGATCGGATCCAACCTCCTTCTGTGGATGGTATTTTAGGAACTCATTCCAATTCAGGCGATTTTGCAGGAGACATGAGTGCACATCTTTCTACACAGCCATCTTCTACTGCTTACTTTAAAGAGGTATCTTTCTAAACTGTTTGGGTCTTCAGTATGCATGGATAACTTGAATATTCCACCAACTAAATGAAATTTTTAAAAAGGAGAGAAACATTATTTAAATGACTGCAACATTTATAAAACAAAATTTAACATAATTCTCAAATCAACACAAAGCAGACACAATTGTTTTCACTGTATTAGTAAACAAGCTAATTATTAACATTAACTTAGAAATAGCCAAACAATTTGAAATTTAAAAATCAAATAACAGTTTTTCTTGCCTCTGGCAGTGGTTGGATCTGAAGACCTCTTATACTGCTTGTATATTTCCGCCTATTCCAGAACTAAAAGGCCCACCCAGCTTGGCCCTGGTAGTTTCTTAATCCTCAATCCAAATCCCTTTTCTTGCTGGGTGGAGCTAAATTCCCTCCCTGTAGTTTGACCAGCAGCCAAACTACAGTAGGGAAAATGGCATCTCTCTCACAAACGATTTATTTCCACACGCTCTATGAGAAGCACTTCCTCAGTTTCCCCGACCATGCTGCAGGCCACCATCGACCCCCGCCACCACCGGAGACATCAGAATACTCAAAAATGAGTCTGGCTCATTCTCATGTGGGATGGCTATTCCCAGCTCCTGGATCAGGATGCAGATAGTTTTTTCAGGCCCACTCGGCAGCTCTATGATCGGGTTAATGATAACCTCCTTCAAAGGGAATTGAGTGCCACCATCTTTCCGAGGATTGCTCAAGGGCACTTCTAGCTTAAGGGGGCACTTGGAACCTCTAAAGCAGATATGGCTCAGTCCCTTGTAGGGGTCACTGCTCCTTTCCTGGGTCTTGATTTGCGACAGGCTTTGTGCCTTTGGCCCACCCAGTCTTTCTGGCGGGTATGTAGTTTGACTTTTAAAAGTGTGATTGCACCCCCTCCTACTGTCTGATTGTAGATTTTCCTTTGTTCTTCCATGTGGGATATCGTTTTTATGATCGGATCCAACCTCCTTCTGTGGATGGTATTTTAGGAACTCATTCCAATTCAGGCGATTTTGCAGGAGACATGAGTGCACATCTTTCTACACAGCCATCTTCTACTGCTTACTTTAAAGAGGTATCTTTCTAAACTGTTTGGGTCTTCAGTATGCATGGATAACTTGAATATTCCACCAACTAAATGAAATTTTTAAAAAGGAGAGAAACATTATTTAAATGACTGCAACATTTATAAAACAAAATTTAACATAATTCTCAAATCAACACAAAGCAGACACAATTGTTTTCACTGTATTAGTAAACAAGCTAATTATTAACATTAACTTAGAAATAGCCCTGAAATTTAGAAATCTTTTTTGCCAAAGTTCTTTCTCGTCTGTGATGCAATCATTCTTGCTCTGAGTCAAATGTCAACTGGAAAATGCACTGGATATGTAGAACTTATGCTAGTCCATTAGAATAATTTTTCATTGGAAAACAATATTGAAGCTACAAATCAAAATAGATTTTTATGTGATTTAGTTATATCATCTATTGTAATCACAGAGAATTGACTAGTGATGCTGCTTTAAAATAACCCTGACTACTAATGTTTCAGTGAGGGTTTATCTGATTTTGAAAACTAAATTTGGGGGTGAAATGTGATAGATTTTCAAACTAAATTATGGTCTTACTTGAAGGAATATTTAAGACTCGATACTATATGTTATATACTGAACTGTGTTACTTCCACTACTCCCTAAATTTATATGCTGAATTACCACCCCCTAGTATCTCAAGATGTAAATGTGTTCAGAGATAGTTTCTCTATTAATTGAGGTAAAATAAAGTGATTAAGGTAGGACTTTATAAAATCTGATTGGTGTTCTATAAACACAGACATCTAACGCATTTGTGCATAAGGAGGGAAGATCAAGTAAGGACACAGGAATAAGAGATATTTCTACAAACTAAGGAGAAATTTCAGAGAAACCAACTCTCCTGATATCTTGCATCAAATTTCTAGCCTCCAGAATCAAAAGAAAAAAAAATGTATATATATATATATATTGTGTGAGCCACCCAGTCTGTGGTAATCTGTTACAGCAGCCCTAGTAAACTAATGCACCATTTAATTTAATACTTTAGGAACTAAGCTTTCTGGCTTGCATCTCCATATAATTCCACTTGAGAATTATTTATAAGAGATAAAAAATCATCCATGATAATATGTGGTAAGAGAAATAGAATTAGTTGCCCAACATATTAAATGATTATGAACAATTATTTTTATTATGGTATTAAATAGACACTTTGGATGTGATATGCTTGCTGAGTATCTCCATACTTAGAATGGATTAATTCTAACAGACTTATGTGATTCATTGTTTAAAACATAAAATAACAATTACAAAGTTGACATTATATATTGATAGTCAAATTTCTATAAGATTTCATATGAAGATAGTGAAAAATGTTATCATCCTAAGATTCTTTTAGGAGAGGGCGGGGGGGCCACTTTTATTGGTCTTTCATTTACATCCTAAGATATTTTAATAGCAAACAAAACTTTCTACATAACTGGGCTTTGAGTTATTAAAGGATTCTGTTAATATGCAAGTTTGTCATTTAGGTAGATCAACAGATTAGGCTTGAATTATTCACGGACTATAGTTTCGTTAGACAATAACCCTGACTACTAATGTTTCAGTGAGGGTTTATCTGATTTTGAAAACTAAATTTGGGGGTGAAATGTGATAGATTTTCAAACTAAATTATGGTCTTACTTGAAGGAATATTTAAGACTCGATACTATATGTTATATACTGAACTGTGTTACTTCCACTACTCCCTAAATTTATATGCTGAATTACCACCCCCTAGTATCTCAAGATGTAAATGTGTTCAGAGATAGTTTCTCTATTAATTGAGGTAAAATAAAGTGATTAAGGTAGGACTTTATAAAATCTGATTGGTGTTCTATAAACACAGACATCTAACGCATTTGTGCATAAGGAGGGAAGATCAAGTAAGGACACAGGAATAAGAGATATTTCTACAAACTAAGGAGAAATTTCAGAGAAACCAACTCTCCTGATATCTTGCATCAAATTTCTAGCCTCCAGAATCAAAAGAAAAAAAAATGTATATATATATATATATTGTGTGAGCCACCCAGTCTGTGGTAATCTGTTACAGCAGCCCTAGTAAACTAATGCACCATTTAATTTAATACTTTAGGAACTAAGCTTTCTGGCTTGCATCTCCATATAATTCCACTTGAGAATTATTTATAAGAGATAAAAAATCATCCATGATAATATGTGGTAAGAGAAATAGAATTAGTTGCCCAACATATTAAATGATTATGAACAATTATTTTTATTATGGTATTAAATAGACACTTTGGATGTGATATGCTTGCTGAGTATCTCCATACTTAGAATGGATTAATTCTAACAGACTTATGTGATTCATTGTTTAAAACATAAAATAACAATTACAAAGTTGACATTATATATTGATAGTCAAATTTCTATAAGATTTCATATGAAGATAGTGAAAAATGTTATCATCCTAAGATTTTTTTAGGAGAGGGGCGGGTGGGCCACTTTTATTGGTCTTTCATTTACATCCTAAGATATTTTAATAGCAAACAAAAACTTTCTACATAACTGGGCTTTGAGTTATTAAAGGATTCTGTTAATATGCAAGTTTGTCATTTAGGTAGATCAACAGATTAGGCTTGAATTATTCACGGACATTATAGTATAAATTAACAGTATATATAGACAATCACTTAGCCAGTCCTTGTAGCAAAAAGAAATGTAAATTCTAATGAAGAATGGCTGAAGGCTGTGCTAGGTTTAGTGGATACTGTGGGAGAGTATGAGCAAAAGGAAGGAGCCTATTAAAAGAAATATATAGGGAATGAGAGGTACAACTCAGAAACAAAGATTATTTGTTATAACTTGCAACTTATACTGCATAAAAGTATGAAAATAAATATAGATAGGTTTGTCATTTATAAATTCACTATAACTGCAGAGAGGGGCCAAGTGATAATAGACATTTCTCATACACATAGTGAACAATTAGTTCACACCATCAAGCCTCGTATGGTTCTGTACCTGATACAAGCTATGTCGTGTTTTGCAAGTCAAAACATATTTTTAAAAAATCTATATGTTATATAAACATTCCAATTTATTTAGGGCTTTTTAGTTTTCTTCTTTTGTCTCCTAATAAGCATAAGGTGAACCAAATGAAAGTGTCAGTATTTGACAATTTTGATATATAAATACAGCAATTTTCATATAGCTTAGCCTAATATTTGTAGTATCTTTTTTGCTCTGAAGAGTACAACTTTTAATGGGAAATTATATGGTCACTCTAAGTAAATATTTCTGTTATTATTTTCCCCAGGTTGTCTGGTAATTACTTTCTTATTTCTTTTAATTGGCAACATATTTCTGTTTTGGAGACGCACACTCACTCAAAATTGTATTGAGAGCAGGTATCAAGATTAAGAGCCAAGTTCTTCCAGCACAAAATATGATACCAGTAAAAGAATGTTTTTGTAAAGTAAAGTATTAAATTATCATCATTTTAGGGAGGAGTCCAAGATGGAAGAAGAATAAGACAGGGTTATTACCAGCTCCACAACAAATTCATCAAAAAACCCATCAAGATATGGAACCACCCTTATAAATCCAGCCTCTAGGAGATAGCAGAAGATCCCAGGATGTCTACATAACTGGGCTTTGAGTTATTAAAGGATTCTGTTAATATGCAAGTTTGTCATTTAGGTAGATCAACAGATTAGGCTTGAATTATTCACGGACATTATAGTATAAATTAACAGTATATATAGACAATCACTTAGCCAGTCCTTGTAGCAAAAAGAAATGTAAATTCTAATGAAGAATGGCTGAAGGCTGTGCTAGGTTTAGTGGATACTGTGGGAGAGTATGAGCAAAAGGAAGGAGCCTATTAAAAGAAATATATAGGGAATGAGAGGTACAACTCAGAAACAAAGATTATTTGTTATAACTTGCAACTTATACTGCATAAAAGTATGAAAATAAATATAGATAGGTTTGTCATTTATAAATTCACTATAACTGCAGAGAGGGGCCAAGTGATAATAGACATTTCTCATACACATAGTGAACAATTAGTTCACACCATCAAGCCTCGTATGGTTCTGTACCTGATACAAGCTATGTCGTGTTTTGCAAGTCAAAACATATTTTTAAAAAATCTATATGTTATATAAACATTCCAATTTATTTAGGGCTTTTTAGTTTTCTTCTTTTGTCTCCTAATAAGCATAAGGTGAACCAAATGAAAGTGTCAGTATTTGACAATTTTGATATATAAATACAGCAATTTTCATATAGCTTAGCCTAATATTTGTAGTATCTTTTTTGCTCTGAAGAGTACAACTTTTAATGGGAAATTATATGGTCACTCTAAGTAAATATTTCTGTTATTATTTTCCCCAGGTTGTCTGGTAATTACTTTCTTATTTCTTTTAATTGGCAACATATTTCTGTTTTGGAGACGCACACTCACTCAAAATTGTATTGAGAGCAGGTATCAAGATTAAGAGCCAAGTTCTTCCAGCACAAAATATGATACCAGTAAAAGAATGTTTTTGTAAAGTAAAGTATTAAATTATCATCATTTTAGGGAGGAGTCCAAGATGGAAGAAGAATAAGACAGGGTTATTACCAGCTCCACAACAAATTCATCAAAAAACCCATCAAGATATGGAACCACCCTTATAAATCCAGCCTCTAGGAGATAGCAGAAGATCCCAGGATGCCAGGGGGTAAGTCAGGCTCCCTGGAGTGAGATAAGAAAAGATAGAGACATAAAAAAAGAAAAGACAGGACTGCAAAGTGCTGAGGAGAAGTCTGTGCACCAACGGAAGGAAAAAACAAAGAAGCAGGAAGAAACTCCCTGCCTAGGAAAACCCCTCACAAGTGGGACCAAGGTGAGCGACAGAACCTTGGAGAATCAGAGGAAAAATCAGAAATTCTCAGCCCATAAACATTCCACAGACTGACAGTGAATCACTTTAGCTCTCCCAGAACCTTTGCACCCCTCCCTCCACAGAAGTTCAGAAGGAGGGCACAGGAGAAGTGCGGGGGCTTTCCGCAGAAAGGGAAGGCAGCGGGATTGCCCCCAGCTGAACTGGGAGATCTCGGAGAGAGATGAGCCTTGCTGTTGTGCCCCTTCCCACCCGCCAGAGCATGCCAGGGACGACCAGACACGGGAGGGTTTCTGTCGGAGCAGTTCCGCTTTATTAATGTAGATGCACAGCTTTTTAAAGGCAAGTGAAGGGAGTTTTCCACCGGACTTCCTATAGATTACACCAATCAAGCTAAAGGTCAAGCAATCATTCATGAGCGTGGAAACCAGGGGAACCAATCAGAAAATTTGACCATCAATTAACAATTTAGATCACACCCTCGTCTCTTCCTGTAGGCATCCTTTTAGCACCAAACTGCACATATGTGCTTACGCTTCCTTATGCTTGCAAGGGCCCTCTTTCCTTCAGGGCCACACAGAAGAGGAGAATGACAACAGAAGAACTTGAGAAAAACACGTGGTGGCAGTGCGGCACAGCGACATTAGTGTGGATAGTCATTGGTACAGTGGTAGAGCAGAGGACCCCCAGAAGACCAACAACAGCTTGGAGAAGACTTCCTGAAGTTCTGTCAACCCTGTATGACAGAATCTTCTGAGTCTCTCCTGTGGAGGAGTATCATAAATCCTCTTGAATGAGGTTACCAGTAGCCAGATTAAAACACCACTGAGAGGAGTAGGGAAACAGACACTCGGCGGGCAGAAACAAAACTTTATGTACAGCAAGATCCTGGAAAAGGAGCAGTGGCTCCACATGAGACTGAGCCCTGCACATTTAGCATGCTCAGTGAAGTAAGCAGCTGCACAACCTCCACACCTGGCCCTTACCAGAGAAGAACCAAAGCCTCTAGGGCAGAATCAGGAACAAACCCTGGTGGATGACCACACATAAAAAGGTGAAGATAATATCACAACTGAAAGATAGAGACAAGATGCAAAAAAAGAAGACACAAAACCTTCCCACTAGTTGATAGTTGATATATATATATACATATATATATATATATACACATATATATAGATGCAAGGCATTGATACATATATACGTATACATATTTCAGTTTTACATTAGGTTTGTTCTGGAGGTACTTCAAGAGCTTTTTATTATTATTATTATTTCTCTGTTTTTACTGTTAAACTTTCTTTATACCTATTATAATTCTCTCTACAACTGTGCATTTGTTTGCTTACTCTACTGCTCTTTTCGTGCCATACTAAACTTTAATATATACAAATCCTTTATATCTACCTCTATATAACCTTGTTAATCTCTCTTTCTTTACTATCTATCCTTTCTCTTCCTGATCATATTGGCTAGTTAATATTGCTTTCACTGTTTTATCTCCAGCTGAGACCTTGTTATTGTTTGTTATTGCAGTGTATGCCTGAGTAACTTGGTTGTTAATGGGTAGATAATCAATTTCAGTTCTGACTGTTCACTGTACTATAGCTTTTTAGACTGTATGGGTTTTGTAATGGATATATAAACATTGTGCTGATTCCATTATGCTAGATAATTTTTACATGACTTTTTCATTGTCATTTGTCAGGGGTGCACTTTTTGTCCCTCATATGTTTATATATATATTTTAAATACCATTGACGGCCATAACAAACGAGCCATGGAATCTTCATTCCTGAGCCAGAGATAAAAAAATGGAACCTTGGTTCCACTTCCAGTGGCAAGGTCTCTGGGGCAGGGGTGGCAGGCACCATGTGGGGCCTCAAAGGTGGCAAGAAGAAACCCCTGAAGCAGTCCAAAAAGTAAGCCAAGGAAATGGACGAAGAGGATAAAACATTCAAGCAGAAGCAGAAGGAGGAGCAGAAGAAACTCAATGAGCTGAAAGCGAAGGCTGTAACGAAAGGCCCTCTGGCAACAGGTGGAATTCACAAATCCTGTAAAAAATAAACTATTCCTTGTGCCTGAGGCAATGATGACCCTAGTTCCTTTCCTGTTTAAATATGGGGAGTCCATGTGATAATATCTGTTGCAACCTACAGCTAGAATGAAGTGCTGCCTTGGAATCTATTGTACATTTAGGAATAACACTTTGTTAAAAAAGAAAAAAGGAACCTTGGAGAGGGGAGCACTGCTCACAAGACCCTACACTACCAGAGGACCCCTAATACAAGGTAATATTAAACAGAGAACACCCCACAAAAGCAAGCTCCAGGAAACAAGACCTGGTATCATCCAACTGGCAGTAACACCCTATGGAAGACATTCCAGCCAAACAACAAACAAGACAAAAATACAAAACCAATCATCAGCAGACAGGAATAACATCTAACTCAGGCATTTCCATCAGAGCGGGGAAAACAATTAAGTAAAACCTTCTCCCACACCCTACATATAGCTTGCACAAGTGATTGGACTTTTCTACAATGACAGAAATCCAAATGAAGATAAACTTAACCTCAAAGCTTGGGGAAAGAAGACCTCAAACACAATAAATAAATAATTAATAATAAAAATGAAAAGGAGGAGAAACTGCACAAATAAAGGAACAATCTACACACATACAAACCCAAATGAGCGAAGAGGAATTAGATCAACTATCTGAAAGAGAATTCAGAAAAAGGATAGTAACGATGGTTTAAAACATCAAAACTGACTTTCATTGTCATTTGTCAGGTGCACTTTTTGTCCCTCATATGTTTATATATATATTTTAAATACCATTGACGGCCATAACAAACGAGCCATGGAATCTTCATTCCTGAGCCAGAGATAAAAAAATGGAACCTTGGTTCCACTTCCAGTGGCAAGGTCTCTGGGGCAGGGGTGGCAGGCACCATGTGGGGCCTCAAAGGTGGCAAGAAGAAACCCCTGAAGCAGTCCAAAAAGTAAGCCAAGGAAATGGACGAAGAGGATAAAACATTCAAGCAGAAGCAGAAGGAGGAGCAGAAGAAACTCAATGAGCTGAAAGCGAAGGCTGTAACGAAAGGCCCTCTGGCAACAGGTGGAATTCACAAATCCTGTAAAAAATAAACTATTCCTTGTGCCTGAGGCAATGATGACCCTAGTTCCTTTCCTGTTTAAATATGGGGAGTCCATGTGATAATATCTGTTGCAACCTACAGCTAGAATGAAGTGCTGCCTTGGAATCTATTGTACATTTAGGAATAACACTTTGTTAAAAAAGAAAAAAGGAACCTTGGAGAGGGGAGCACTGCTCACAAGACCCTACACTACCAGAGGACCCCTAATACAAGGTAATATTAAACAGAGAACACCCCACAAAAGCAAGCTCCAGGAAACAAGACCTGGTATCATCCAACTGGCAGTAACACCCTATGGAAGACATTCCAGCCAAACAACAAACAAGACAAAAATACAAAACCAATCATCAGCAGACAGGAATAACATCTAACTCAGGCATTTCCATCAGAGCGGGGAAAACAATTAAGTAAAACCTTCTCCCACACCCTACATATAGCTTGCACAAGTGATTGGACTTTTCTACAATGACAGAAATCCAAATGAAGATAAACTTAACCTCAAAGCTTGGGGAAAGAAGACCTCAAACACAATAAATAAATAATTAATAATAAAAATGAAAAGGAGGAGAAACTGCACAAATAAAGGAACAATCTACACACATACAAACCCAAATGAGCGAAGAGGAATTAGATCAACTATCTGAAAGAGAATTCAGAAAAAGGATAGTAACGATGGTTTAAAACATCAAAACTGGAATAATAGAGAAAATATAAGAACCATTCAACTCACTGAACAGAGAAATACAAATAATAAACAAACAGATTCAAACACCTCAATTGCTTAACTTAAAAATACTATAGAAGGAATTAGTAGTGGACTATCTGATACAGAAGAACAGATAAGCAAGCTGGAAAATCGAATGGGGGAAGTAGCTACTAAAGAACAGAATAAAGTACCAAGAATGAAAATAAATGAGGCTAGTCCAAGAACCATCTGGGATAGCATCAAAAGGATCAACATTTGGAATATAAAGGTCCCAGAAGAAGAAGAGGAAAAGAAAGGGCATGAGAAAAAATTTGAAGAGATCATAGCTGAAAACTCACTTCAGACCTAAAGGCACATATGGACTGAAACTGAATGGATGGAAAAATATATTCCATGCAAATGGAAATCAAAAGAAAGCTGGAGTAACAATTCTCATATCAGACAAAATATCCCTTAAAATAAAGATTATAGGAGACAAGGTGGGATACAACGTAACAATCAATCCAAGAGGAAGACACAGCAATTATAAATATCGATGCACCCAACTTAGGAGTACCTCAATACATAAAGCAAACACTCTCAGACATGAAAGAAGAAATTTTCAGTAGCACAATATTAGTAGGATACTTTAACAGTCCTCTTACACAAATGAACAGATCATCAAAACAGAAAATTAATACAGGAACACAAGTCTTTTACCCCATTAGATTGCATGGATCTCATTGATGTCTTTAGGACATTCATCCAAATGCAGAAGAATACAGTTTCTTCTCAAGTGCGCACAAAACATTCTCTTTGTAGACCACATCCTTGGTCACAAATCAAACCTAAATCCAAATGAAGATAAACTTAACCTCAAAGCTTGGGGAAAGAAGACCTCAAACACAATAAATAAATAATTAATAATAAAAATGAAAAGGAGGAGAAACTGCACAAATAAAGGAACAATCTACACACATACAAACCCAAATGAGCGAAGAGGAATTAGATCAACTATCTGAAAGAGAATTCAGAAAAAGGATAGTAACGATGGTTTAAAACATCAAAACTGGAATAATAGAGAAAATATAAGAACCATTCAACTCACTGAACAGAGAAATACAAATAATAAACAAACAGATTCAAACACCTCAATTGCTTAACTTAAAAATACTATAGAAGGAATTAGTAGTGGACTATCTGATACAGAAGAACAGATAAGCAAGCTGGAAAATCGAATGGGGGAAGTAGCTACTAAAGAACAGAATAAAGTACCAAGAATGAAAATAAATGAGGCTAGTCCAAGAACCATCTGGGATAGCATCAAAAGGATCAACATTTGGAATATAAAGGTCCCAGAAGAAGAAGAGGAAAAGAAAGGGCATGAGAAAAAATTTGAAGAGATCATAGCTGAAAACTCACTTCAGACCTAAAGGCACATATGGACTGAAACTGAATGGATGGAAAAATATATTCCATGCAAATGGAAATCAAAAGAAAGCTGGAGTAACAATTCTCATATCAGACAAAATATCCCTTAAAATAAAGATTATAGGAGACAAGGTGGGATACAACGTAACAATCAATCCAAGAGGAAGACACAGCAATTATAAATATCGATGCACCCAACTTAGGAGTACCTCAATACATAAAGCAAACACTCTCAGACATGAAAGAAGAAATTTTCAGTAGCACAATATTAGTAGGATACTTTAACAGTCCTCTTACACAAATGAACAGATCATCAAAACAGAAAATTAATACAGGAACACAAGTCTTTTACCCCATTAGATTGCATGGATCTCATTGATGTCTTTAGGACATTCATCCAAATGCAGAAGAATACAGTTTCTTCTCAAGTGCGCACAAAACATTCTCTTTGTAGACCACATCCTTGGTCACAAATCAAACCTAAATAAATTTAAGAAAATTGAAACTGTATCAACCGTCTCTTCTGACCACAATGTTATGAGACTAAATATCAATTAAAAGAAAAAAAAAAGCAAAAAAAAGAAAAAGAAAAAACACATAAACAATGTATTTCTAAATAATGAATTGATGACTGAAGAAATCAAAAGGGAAATTAAAAAAAATCCTATAAGTAAATGATAATGAAAACACAAGTCAAAACCTATGTGATGCACAAAAAACTGTTCTAAAAGGGAAGTTTTTACCAAAACAATTCTATCTCAACAAACAATAAAAATATCTAAAGGGTAACCTAACTTTACACTTAAAACAATTAGAAAGAGAAGAGAGAGAGAAAAAAAAAAAAAGCAGAAGGGAAATCATCACAATCAGGCCAAAATTAAAGCAAACAAACAAACAAACAAAAAACCTGGATCTTTGAAAAAATTAACAAAATTGACAAACCTCTAGCCAGACTAATCAAGAAAAAGAAAGACTAATCAAATCGATAAAATCAGAAATGAAAAAGGAGAGGTTACAATAGACAATACAAAAATAGAAAAGATCATAAGACACTATTATGAACAACTATATGGCAATAAATTGGACAGCCTGCAAGAAATGGACAGACTCTTGGATAAGTTCAATCTTCCAAGAATGGACCAGGAAGAAATAGAAAGTATGAACAAACCAATCACAAGCAAAGAAGTCAAATCTGTGATCCAAACTCTCCCCCAAAATAAAAACCCAGAGCCAGACGGCTTCACAGTTGATTTTTACCAAACATTTAAAGAAGAGCTAATACTTATCTTTCTAAAATTCTGTCAAAAAATTGTACAGCAAAGAGTGCTTATGAGCTTATTCTATGAGGCCACCATCATCCTGTTATCAAAACCTGACAAAGACATCACGAAAAAGAAAATTATAGGCCAAAATTACTGATAAATATGGATGTCAAAATCCTCAACAAAACTCTAGCAAGTCTTTTACCCCATTAGATTGCATGGATCTCATTGATTCTTTATGAGATTCATCCAAATGCAGAAGAATACAGTTTCTTCTCAAGTGCGCACAAAACATTCTCTTTGTAGACCACATCCTTGGTCACAAATCAAACCTAAATAAATTTAAGAAAATTGAAACTGTATCAACCGTCTCTTCTGACCACAATGTTATGAGACTAAATATCAATTAAAAGAAAAAAAAAAGCAAAAAAAAGAAAAAGAAAAAACACATAAACAATGTATTTCTAAATAATGAATTGATGACTGAAGAAATCAAAAGGGAAATTAAAAAAAATCCTATAAGTAAATGATAATGAAAACACAAGTCAAAACCTATGTGATGCACAAAAAACTGTTCTAAAAGGGAAGTTTTTACCAAAACAATTCTATCTCAACAAACAATAAAAATATCTAAAGGGTAACCTAACTTTACACTTAAAACAATTAGAAAGAGAAGAGAGAGAGAAAAAAAAAAAAAGCAGAAGGGAAATCATCACAATCAGGCCAAAATTAAAGCAAACAAACAAACAAACAAAAAACCTGGATCTTTGAAAAAATTAACAAAATTGACAAACCTCTAGCCAGACTAATCAAGAAAAAGAAAGACTAATCAAATCGATAAAATCAGAAATGAAAAAGGAGAGGTTACAATAGACAATACAAAAATAGAAAAGATCATAAGACACTATTATGAACAACTATATGGCAATAAATTGGACAGCCTGCAAGAAATGGACAGACTCTTGGATAAGTTCAATCTTCCAAGAATGGACCAGGAAGAAATAGAAAGTATGAACAAACCAATCACAAGCAAAGAAGTCAAATCTGTGATCCAAACTCTCCCCCAAAATAAAAACCCAGAGCCAGACGGCTTCACAGTTGATTTTTACCAAACATTTAAAGAAGAGCTAATACTTATCTTTCTAAAATTCTGTCAAAAAATTGTACAGCAAAGAGTGCTTATGAGCTTATTCTATGAGGCCACCATCATCCTGTTATCAAAACCTGACAAAGACATCACGAAAAAGAAAATTATAGGCCAAAATTACTGATAAATATGGATGTCAAAATCCTCAACAAAACTCTAGCAATCAGAATTCAGAAATATATCAAAAAACTTATACAAAATAATCAAGTTGGGTTTTCCCCAGGTATTCAAGGATTCTTCAATATCTACAAGTCAATCAATGTGATATACCGTATCAACAAATTGAAAGATGAAAATCACATGATAATCTCAATAGATGCAGAAAAAGACTTTGAAAAATCCAGAACCCATTTATGATAAAAATTCTTCAAAAAATGGACATAGAAGGAACTTAGCTAACATAGTAAAAGCCATATATGATAAGCCCACAGCAAACACTAATCTCAATGGTGAACTGCTGAAAGCTTTTTCTCTAAGATCAGGAACAAGAGAAGGGTGCCACTGTCACAATTATTGTTCAACATAGTCTTGGGAGTTCAAGAAGAAAAAGAAATGAAATAAATCTGGATTGAAAAAGAAGTAAAACTCCCACTGCTCACAAACCACATGATACTATAAGAAGAAAATCCTAAAGATATTATCAGAAAACTACTAGTGCTTATCAGCAAATTTAGAAATATCACAGGATACAAAATCAATACACAGAAATCACTGGTGTTCTTATATACTAACATTGAAAAGTTAGAAAGAGAAATCAAGGAAGAAATCTCATTCATCATCACAACAAAAAGAAAATAATATCTAGGAATAAACTTACCCCAGGAGACAAAACAAATCTACACAGAAAATTATAAGACAATCATGAAACAAATCAAAGACAACATAAACAGAGAGATATTCCATATCTTGGCTGGAAGAATCAATACCATGAAATTGACCATGCTACCAAATATCATCTGCAGATTCAATGTGATTCCTATTAAATTACTTATGACATTTTTCGCAGAACTAGAAGAAAAAATATTACACTTCATATGGAAACACAAAGCACCCTAGATAGCCAAAGCAGTCTTGAAAAAGAAGAATGGAGCTGAAAGGATCAACTTTTCTGACTTCAGACTATACTACAAAGCAACAGTCATCAAGACAGTATGATACTGGCACAAAAACAGAAATATAGACCAAAGGAACAAGATAGAGATTCCAGGGATAAACGCATGTGCCTATGGGTACATCATTTTTTACAAAGGAATCAAGAATATACAATGAGGCAATGACAGCCTCTCCAAAAAAATAGTGCGGGGTAAATTTCATAGGTACATGTTAAATAAAGAAGTTGGAACACTTCTTAACACCATGCACAGAGATAAACTCAAAAGGGATTAAAGACTTAAACATAAGACCAGAAATCATAAAACTCACAGAGGAAAACTTAGGCAGAACACTCAATGACATAAATCAAAGCAAGATCAGATCTTCTGTGACCTGCCTCCTATAGTAATGAGAATAAAAACAAAAATAAGCAAGTGAGACTTAATTAAACTTAAAATCTCTTTCAAGGTAAAATAAACTATAAAGAAGGTGAAAAGACAACCTTTAGAATGGGAGAAAATAACAGTGAAACAACCAACAAAGAGTTAATTTCCAATATATACAAACAACTCATACAGCTCAACACTGAAAAAACAAACAACTCAATCAACAAATGGGAAAAAGACCTAAGTAGACATGTCTCCAAAGAAGACATACAGATGGCCAAAAAACACATGAAAAGATGCTCAACATCACTCATTATTAAAGAAAAGCAAATCAAAACTACAATGAGATATCCCCTCACACCTGTCAGAATGGCTGTCATCAAAAAAACCTACAGACAATAAATGCTAGAGAGTGTGCAGAGAAAAGGGAACCCTCTTGCACTGTTGGTGGACATGTAAGTGGATACAGCCACTTGGAAGACAACATTGAGATTCCTTAAAAAATTAGAACCACCATATTACCCAGTAATCCCACTATTAGGCATATTCTCTGAGGAAATCAAAACAGAAAGAGGCAAATGGACCCCATTGTTCACTGCAACACTCTTTACAATAGCTGGAACATGGAAATAGCCTAGATGTCCATCAACAAGTGAATGGATAAAGAAGCTATGGTATATTTATACAATGGAAAATTTAGCCATAAATGAAATGCATTTGAGTCAGTTCTGGATTTGCCTAAAACCCATTATACAGAGTGAAGTAAGTCAGAAAGAGGAAGATAAATATAGCATACTAACACATATATATGGAATCTAGGAAGATGATACTGATAAATGTATATGCAGAGAAGCAATGGAGAAACAGACATTTCTTACAAAAGGAATCAAGAATATACAATGAGGCAATGACAGCTCTCAAAAAAAATAGTGCGGGGTAAATTTCATAGGTACATGTTAAATAAAGAAGTTGGAACACTTCTTAACACCATGCACAGAGATAAACTCAAAAGGGATTAAAGACTTAAACATAAGACCAGAAATCATAAAACTCACAGAGGAAAACTTAGGCAGAACACTCAATGACATAAATCAAAGCAAGATCAGATCTTCTGTGACCTGCCTCCTATAGTAATGAGAATAAAAACAAAAATAAGCAAGTGAGACTTAATTAAACTTAAAATCTCTTTCAAGGTAAAATAAACTATAAAGAAGGTGAAAAGACAACCTTTAGAATGGGAGAAAATAACAGTGAAACAACCAACAAAGAGTTAATTTCCAATATATACAAACAACTCATACAGCTCAACACTGAAAAAACAAACAACTCAATCAACAAATGGGAAAAAGACCTAAGTAGACATGTCTCCAAAGAAGACATACAGATGGCCAAAAAACACATGAAAAGATGCTCAACATCACTCATTATTAAAGAAAAGCAAATCAAAACTACAATGAGATATCCCCTCACACCTGTCAGAATGGCTGTCATCAAAAAAACCTACAGACAATAAATGCTAGAGAGTGTGCAGAGAAAAGGGAACCCTCTTGCACTGTTGGTGGACATGTAAGTGGATACAGCCACTTGGAAGACAACATTGAGATTCCTTAAAAAATTAGAACCACCATATTACCCAGTAATCCCACTATTAGGCATATTCTCTGAGGAAATCAAAACAGAAAGAGGCAAATGGACCCCATTGTTCACTGCAACACTCTTTACAATAGCTGGAACATGGAAATAGCCTAGATGTCCATCAACAAGTGAATGGATAAAGAAGCTATGGTATATTTATACAATGGAAAATTTAGCCATAAATGAAATGCATTTGAGTCAGTTCTGGATTTGCCTAAAACCCATTATACAGAGTGAAGTAAGTCAGAAAGAGGAAGATAAATATAGCATACTAACACATATATATGGAATCTAGGAAGATGATACTGATAAATGTATATGCAGAGAAGCAATGGAGAAACAGACATAGAGAATGGACCTATGGACATTGGGAGGAGGAAGTACTTTTAGAGAGGTTTGGAAAGAGCTACATGGAAACATACACTAACATATGTAAAAGAGACAAGCAATGTGAATATGCTGTAAGACTAAGGAAATTTGCACAAGGGCTATGCCATAGCCTGAGTGTGGATATGAATGGTAGATTGGAGGGAGGTTCAAGTGGAAGGGGTCATGTGTTATACCTGTGGCTGATTCGGGTTTATGTATAGCAGTAAAATAGAAAACTGTAAAAACAAAACAAAACAAAACAAAGCCTGGAAATAAAAAGACCATCATTTTAACTTGTAGTTTTTAAAGAACACTTAGGTACTGCCTATCTTTTTGGATGGAGAAATGGAAATATTTTAAATTGAAAGCAAATTTTACTGTGTGCTTTATAGAAACTGATTATATTCCTTGCATAGAAGAATAAAAAAAATTCACTCTCCCTCTACTACCTGATAGAGCTTCTTGAAACTAAATTCTGTAGATACAGGAACCTCTCTAGGACCTTGACAGAGACATGTAATAATTAACTTTGTCAAATGGGAAGTGGTAGAAATCAATTATGGCAGAATTCAGACACATACTGACTCTCATAAAGAGAATGGAAAGTTGCCTAATAAAATAAATTAAATCATTTCTTCTATCATGATAAATAAGTGTTATTACTTCATGATATTTTTACCTTATTTATTTTTTATTATTTAAAATAATCAATAATCTAAATTTCAGTATTGTATCTGAATTACTGAATCCTAATGACCGTTGAATCTACTCTTTAATTCTATATTGCTATTTCTGCCATTACCTGATTTTTTAATTTTACATTTCTTTCTTTGTCCTTCATTTGTCATCACATATATCACAAGGCTGGTGAACTGCTTTTCAGTCTAAATTAATGCCAACATTTTCTCCTTAACTAGCATTAAATTGTTAATTGGTTTTCCAAAGGTAGCTATGCCTATGTCATTGCACTAATTATTGTGCTGCTGAAATGGAAATAATAGGAGGTTTACTGCCAATTCAAAAAAAAAAAGACAGAATATAGGCATATGCAAAGAAACTATTCAAATTCAGCAATATAGCATTGTACAAGTACGGGATTAGGCTTTAATTGCATACTTTAAAGCCTTGAATAAGCTTATCTTTTATTAGAGGTAAGATTTAAGCCTACCTATTCTTTTCTTTTCAAATTTGAGTCAATGGAATGATTAAATTGATTTGCTTAGGCTCTTTTTTTTTAATCTGTTTTGAGATATGAAATTATTCTTCACAAACATATCCACATATCCTACCTGCAGAAATGAATGTACTCATTATTTCTTAGCCAACCAGGAAGTATTGAATCACACACATGCACTGACATTTATATAATAAACTTTAAATGAGATTATGTTGTGTATGAGAAGAATTAGACCTTGAGAGGCACAATTGGGTACTGAAAAGTTATTCGTGTTTCCACAAGTAGATGTCATGAATTCTTTCTAAAACAAACTGTAATTATGAACTGCCTTAAATAATAAAGTTATGTATTCATATAAAGTCTACAATGATTATTAAGTACAGAATACAACCTGAGGAGTAGCAAAATTCTCAATGTATGTAATAAAAAAAAAACTTCACAATGTAGGAAGTTCCCTAGTTACCTACCGTTTAGGATTCAGTGCTATCGCTTTAGGGTAATGGCTTCAAACACTTGTCATGGAAATGAGATCAAGAAAGAAACACAGTGCAGCCAAAAGAAAATATGCAATGTATAATTTCTATGTGAAAGAAAGCATATGCATATGATTAATCTGGGATTATACACATCTGTAAACAACAAAACTCTCTAAAAGCAAAAAAAGCAAAATAATAATAAAAAAAGAAAGCCTGAATCACTGTAGTACAATATATCGTTACTGTGAAATCAAAAGAGAAGGTAGAGTTGAAATGTGAGCACAGCTTTAATCTTCACCCTCACATCTGAGTTTTATACACTCCCTTCAGACCTTTTGGTATGTCTCTCAACTTCAAAATAAGATAACCCAATGGCACTCAAGTTGTCCTTTTCCCTGAAAGTTCACTTTAGGCTACCTCTGCCTTCTTTTTGTCTTTAATTCACTAATCTCTTCATTCTATGTACATTCTTTCCTAGGTGTCCTTTTTATGACAGGCAGCTGCTAAGAGAAACGGAGAAGAAAATGACATAGTCCCTCCAGGATAACAGCACATGGCTCATGGCAGATGCCAGCATGTAACCAATAATTGGAAAAATGTGAAGCATAAATTTATAGTCTGTAGACAGTATACTGTAGGGGCACAATTGTGTGAAAGGTAGTATATGGTGACTTTACAGGAAGCAAAACTAGATGTGAGTTCAGACAGCCCTACCTTGTGGCTGTTGAATTCTGGCCAGTATTGAAACCTGTCTGCTCCCCTATTTCCTGTTGGTAAATTGGGAATAATAATCTCTTTCTTGCCATATTGTTATAAGGATTAGGTGAAATGCATGTAAAGCACCTGGAACTTAACACATACTGAGAAACAAATGCAAGTTAGTTTATATTAGGTTGAAGCCTAATTTGTCATGTCAGTGAGCAGTTTTGAAAGTTCCTTATGTTTGTAAGAAATTCTTAAAATATTTTAAAGCAGCAGAATGACAGAGTCAGAATGACACTTTAAAGAGATTAGTTTGGCAGCAGTGAAAAAGAGAAATGGGCAGGGAAAAAACCTGGAGATCAGAGCAAGTTTAGGAATTATTGAAATAATTCATGCATGAAATTAAAAGATCTGAAAATAGAAGATTGAAGGCATCCCAGGTGACTACATTGATACAATGGGCAAAAAAAAAAAAAAAAAAAAAAAAAATTCAAGGGAGAGAAGAGCATTCTGTCTTCACAAGAACAGGCAAAGGTGTTTAGGGAGAAAGGACTTAGCATTATCTTACACCTAACAATTGCTCATACTAAATTATATATTTTAGACATTTTAACTCACATAAATATTCCAACAAGTCTTTCTAGGTGGTGCTAGTGGTAGAGAACCCATCTGCCAATGAAGGAGATGAAAGAGATGTGGGTTTCATCCTTGTGTCTAGAAAACTGTCTGGAGTATGAAGTGAAAACCCACTCCAGAATTAAGATAACCCAATGGCACTCAAGTTGTCCTTTTCCTGAAAGTTCACTTTAGGCTACCTCTGCCTTCTTTTTGTCTTTAATTCACTAATCTCTTCATTCTATGTACATTCTTTCCTAGGTGTCCTTTTTATGACAGGCAGCTGCTAAGAGAAACGGAGAAGAAAATGACATAGTCCCTCCAGGATAACAGCACATGGCTCATGGCAGATGCCAGCATGTAACCAATAATTGGAAAAATGTGAAGCATAAATTTATAGTCTGTAGACAGTATACTGTAGGGGCACAATTGTGTGAAAGGTAGTATATGGTGACTTTACAGGAAGCAAAACTAGATGTGAGTTCAGACAGCCCTACCTTGTGGCTGTTGAATTCTGGCCAGTATTGAAACCTGTCTGCTCCCCTATTTCCTGTTGGTAAATTGGGAATAATAATCTCTTTCTTGCCATATTGTTATAAGGATTAGGTGAAATGCATGTAAAGCACCTGGAACTTAACACATACTGAGAAACAAATGCAAGTTAGTTTATATTAGGTTGAAGCCTAATTTGTCATGTCAGTGAGCAGTTTTGAAAGTTCCTTATGTTTGTAAGAAATTCTTAAAATATTTTAAAGCAGCAGAATGACAGAGTCAGAATGACACTTTAAAGAGATTAGTTTGGCAGCAGTGAAAAAGAGAAATGGGCAGGGAAAAAACCTGGAGATCAGAGCAAGTTTAGGAATTATTGAAATAATTCATGCATGAAATTAAAAGATCTGAAAATAGAAGATTGAAGGCATCCCAGGTGACTACATTGATACAATGGGCCAAAAAAATAATAAAAATTCAAGGGAGAGAAGAGCATTCTGTCTTCACAAGAACAGGCAAAGGTGTTTAGGGAGAAAGGACTTAGCATTATCTTACACCTAACAATTGCTCATACTAAATTATATATTTTAGACATTTTAACTCACATAAATATTCCAACAAGTCTTTCTAGGTGGTGCTAGTGGTAGAGAACCCATCTGCCAATGAAGGAGATGAAAGAGATGTGGGTTTCATCCTTGTGTCTAGAAAACTGTCTGGAGTATGAAGTGAAAACCCACTCCAGAATTAGTGCCTGGGAAATTCCATGGACAAAAGAGCCTGTCAGACTACAGTCTATGGTGTCAGAAAGAGTCAGATTAAACTGAGCACAAATATCCCAACAATCCTAGATGATACGTTCTGTTCCTACATTTTTAAAGATGAGAAAACATTAGGAAGCTTAATTAATATTTCCAAAGATGTACAAGTAGAAAGTGCTTGAGTAAAATTCAAATCTCAGCATTTTACTGCTAGAACCCATGAGTAACCCATTATCTCATTAATCTAATAAGAGATTTTAGTATTAGGAAGTGATGGTGATAAAGGTAACAGTAGAAGTAAGCATGAGAGAATGTTACTGGGGAAGCAAAAGGCAAACTTTCTACTTCCTTGTCCATCAACCCACTCATACTTAGTTAAGAAAAATTTATGCTCATCTAGTGCCAATCTCTATTCATGACCTAAAGCTCCTGAATCTCCCACATGCACCTGCTCTGGCCTATATCTGTGGGGCCCTGAAGGAAAGAGGGCCTTTGCAAGCATAAGGAAGCTTAAGCACTATTTGCAGTTTGGTGCTAAAAGGATGCTTACAGGAAGAGACAGGGCATGATCTAAGGTCCATTGTCAAAACTTCTGATTGATCCCCCTGGTTTCCGTGCTCTGGGCAATGCAGGCTCACCATGAGTTCCTATTGCAGTGTAAATACATAATTGCTCGACCTTTAGCTAGATTGGTGTAACTATAGGAAGTCCTTTGCAAAACCCACTTCATTTGCCTATAAAAACTGTTAGTTTACTTTAATAAAGTGGAACTGCTCCGATGGAACCCCTGTCACGTCTGATTGTCTCCTGCCTGAACCCGGGGGCTTGGGGGCGGGCAGTCAAGATTCGCCTCTCTCCGAGATCTCCCGGTTCAGCCGGGGGCAATCCCACTGCCTTCCCTTTCTGTGGAAGGTCCCCACATAGATCCTCACTTTACCAGATTACATTTGAAGACTATGGTCAAGGGGTTCCTCAGACTTGAAAATTAATCAATATTTCTCTGAATTTTTATTTACTTTTAAGCTTCTAGGCACTAATTCATATCAATATGATTGTCCTTTTTTTTTTTTTTTTTCACTCTTGTACAGTGAAAGCTTTTGTGCGTAATTTTTGTGTTTCCATTCCATGGATCTGAAGTGATATTTTGCCTAAAAGAGGTGAATACCATTAAACTCTAACAAAAGCTGAACAAAGCTGGAGATTTTTCACTAGAATACACGGGTCAAATGTGCATCATGCAGAATCATTTGCTAATTTCCCCTGTTCTCTAAGAGACTTTTAGTGAAAGCATAGAGCTGTTAAATGAGGGATGCTTGAGTGAAATCTGTACTTAAAACTAACAAGCAGGAGAATTATTAGACCATGATTTAAAAATTGAGAAAGAAAATGCTACATATTAAAATAAAAAAATCTCTAATATTTAAGGTAATCAAATGTTAAATAAAGCCTGCTTTTCCATAGAATACTAATCATGGACACAATCTCACCTGTACTTGCTTAGAATTTGTATAATTCTCCCAACTTCTATGAAAAAAAGTCACCTAAATAGGGAGCATTTTATCTAGTTATAGAGAGAGGAAAATAATGCATTACTAATTTCTTATGAAGTTTCACAAATTAAATAACAAAACTCTGACAAAACTTGGTTCTTTCTTGTTGTTTCTTTCTCAAGGAAAGAATAAATTAAAGCTAATTATTAATTATTATTATTACTATTATTAATTTTAATGGCAAAGACTGACTGGAGTGATAAGTCACTTAACTACCCACATTGTTTTTAGGTGAGAACATGTTATTCCATTCCAGGTAATGGAAGTTAATTCTAGATGAATTGACTTTTATTAGGAATTGCATGCCTCAGCCTTCATGTATTAAAAGAATGTTACAGCTTTTTCTCACGTTCTCCTGACCACAATGTTTATGTCATAGCTTAAAGATAAGTAAATTTTACTATGTGATGAGTTATCTTTTGAAACAGTAGACGTCCACAAGTCAGGAAGATGGCAGTATGCAAAGACTTAAACAATAAGGGAATGAATACAGATATTTCTTGACCATTGTTGAAGACTATGGTCAAGGGGTTCCTCAGACTTGAAAATTAATCAATATTTCTCTGAATTTTTATTTACTTTTAAGCTTCTAGGCACTAATTCATATCAATATGATTGTCCTTTTTTTTTTTTTTTTTCACTCTTGTACAGTGAAAGCTTTTGTGCGTAATTTTTGTGTTTCCATTCCATGGATCTGAAGTGATATTTTGCCTAAAAGAGGTGAATACCATTAAACTCTAACAAAAGCTGAACAAAGCTGGAGATTTTTCACTAGAATACACGGGTCAAATGTGCATCATGCAGAATCATTTGCTAATTTCCCCTGTTCTCTAAGAGACTTTTAGTGAAAGCATAGAGCTGTTAAATGAGGGATGCTTGAGTGAAATCTGTACTTAAAACTAACAAGCAGGAGAATTATTAGACCATGATTTAAAAATTGAGAAAGAAAATGCTACATATTAAAATAAAAAAATCTCTAATATTTAAGGTAATCAAATGTTAAATAAAGCCTGCTTTTCCATAGAATACTAATCATGGACACAATCTCACCTGTACTTGCTTAGAATTTGTATAATTCTCCCAACTTCTATGAAAAAAAGTCACCTAAATAGGGAGCATTTTATCTAGTTATAGAGAGAGGAAAATAATGCATTACTAATTTCTTATGAAGTTTCACAAATTAAATAACAAAACTCTGACAAAACTTGGTTCTTTCTTGTTGTTTCTTTCTCAAGGAAAGAATAAATTAAAGCTAATTATTAATTATTATTATTACTATTATTAATTTTAATGGCAAAGACTGACTGGAGTGATAAGTCACTTAACTACCCACATTGTTTTTAGGTGAGAACATGTTATTCCATTCCAGGTAATGGAAGTTAATTCTAGATGAATTGACTTTTATTAGGAATTGCATGCCTCAGCCTTCATGTATTAAAAGAATGTTACAGCTTTTTCTCACGTTCTCCTGACCACAATGTTTATGTCATAGCTTAAAGATAAGTAAATTTTACTATGTGATGAGTTATCTTTTGAAACAGTAGACGTCCACAAGTCAGGAAGATGGCAGTATGCAAAGACTTAAACAATAAGGGAATGAATACAGATATTTCTTGACCATTGTTGAAGTTCTTCCTTTATCTTTTACATTTCTCCTTTAAAATGATTATGTTTTATTTTATAGCCAATATGTCAGATCATTTACAATGAAAAAGATTTTCCTTCTTTTTGCTTTTGGTGTGGAGTTTGGGTTTGTGAGACAAAGTGTTTTGCCTCTTGTCATTCCTTAAGGTAGTTCTGATATTATCATAATGGGAATTTTTAACAGGAACTTTTACGAAGAAAATATTCATTTTTATTTCTTCCTGAATCAAGTATAAATGTTTATGCAGGAAATCAGCACTAGAGGATAAGAACAAATAAGAAAAGGGATAGGTGGTTGATTCTGTAATATTAAGATGCAATATTCAGGGACTTTTAAAACAAAACCTAATGCCTGCTTTTTATAGAGTCACAAAGCCAAAATACAATGCAAATGTCCAAAAAATAAAAAAAGAAAGAAAAAGAAAACTGTAGTATGATTGACATTCTTTTCCTACTCATATTCTGTGATGATATGTGGTGTTTATTTTTGTTCAGCTCAGTATCCCGAGCCCTGGTCTTGTCTCATACATTATGAATCTGTTCATTGCTGCTACCTCTCTCCCATATCAACACATTTATATAATTTAAATAATGAAATCCCAAACAACAAATGTTTACTAAAATAGTTTAGCAAATTATATTGTTTAGTCACCAACTGTTCAACTATTTTGTGACCTATCAACTGTAGCCTGTGGAACTCTTCTGTCCATGAGATTTTCAAGGCAAGAATATGGAGTGGATTGCCATTTCCTTCTCCAAGGTATCTTCTCAATCCAAGGATTAAACGTGCATCTTCTGTATTGGCCTTCTCCAGGATAAGGTTTTAATTCTAGATGAATTGACTTTTATTAGGAATTGCATGCCTCAGCCTTCATGTATTAAAAGAATGTTACAGCTTTTTCTCACGTTCTCCTGACCACAATGTTTATGTCATAGCTTAAAGATAAGTAAATTTTACTATGTGATGAGTTATCTTTTGAAACAGTAGACGTCCACAAGTCAGGAAGATGGCAGTATGCAAAGACTTAAACAATAAGGGAATGAATACAGATATTTCTTGACCATTGTTGAAGTTCTTCCTTTATCTTTTACATTTCTCCTTTAAAATGATTATGTTTTATTTTATAGCCAATATGTCAGATCATTTACAATGAAAAAGATTTTCCTTCTTTTTGCTTTTGGTGTGGAGTTTGGGTTTGTGAGACAAAGTGTTTTGCCTCTTGTCATTCCTTAAGGTAGTTCTGATATTATCATAATGGGAATTTTTAACAGGAACTTTTACGAAGAAAATATTCATTTTTATTTCTTCCTGAATCAAGTATAAATGTTTATGCAGGAAATCAGCACTAGAGGATAAGAACAAATAAGAAAAGGGATAGGTGGTTGATTCTGTAATATTAAGATGCAATATTCAGGGACTTTTAAAACAAAACCTAATGCCTGCTTTTTATAGAGTCACAAAGCCAAAATACAATGCAAATGTCCAAAAAATAAAAAAAGAAAGAAAAAGAAAACTGTAGTATGATTGACATTCTTTTCCTACTCATATTCTGTGATGATATGTGGTGTTTATTTTTGTTCAGCTCAGTATCCCGAGCCCTGGTCTTGTCTCATACATTATGAATCTGTTCATTGCTGCTACCTCTCTCCCATATCAACACATTTATATAATTTAAATAATGAAATCCCAAACAACAAATGTTTACTAAAATAGTTTAGCAAATTATATTGTTTAGTCACCAACTGTTCAACTATTTTGTGACCTATCAACTGTAGCCTGTGGAACTCTTCTGTCCATGAGATTTTCAAGGCAAGAATATGGAGTGGATTGCCATTTCCTTCTCCAAGGTATCTTCTCAATCCAAGGATTAAACGTGCATCTTCTGTATTGGCAGATGAATTCTATACTACTGAATTACTAGGGAAGTACAGCAGATTATATTAACTCACTATGAATTTTTCCTTGTTTTGCTTACATTTACTACATTAGTAGTCTTTTAATTGCCTTTAAAATATTTTATACATTAAGAAAAATATAAATGAAGTTGAATTTATGATATCTGAGAGATGAAAAATGTTATCCATTTTCTTTTCTTTTTTTTAAAGATTTATTTATTTATTTATTTTTGGCGGGGTGGGGTGGGGAGGGAGGGGAGCAGGCGGGCTACTTCTATTGGTCTCCCACTTGTTCATTTTCATCCATCTTTGTTATTTGGCCAGGGTGGGCCTCCCATCACAGTGGGCTCTGTTGTCACAGAGCACTGGCTCTGGGCTCATTCACTCCAGAGCTCCGGCTCGGTAGTTGGACACATGGGCCCAGCCACTCTGCAGCACATGGGATCTTCCCAGGTCAGGGATCAAACTGGTGCCCCTTGCACTGCAAGGCTGTGTCCTTACCCACTGGACCACCAGGGAAACCCTATCCATTTTCAAAATGAAGTCCCATTGACTAACTCTATGAAAACTACATGAAAATTGCATAAAGGTTTTCTTGGCTAAGTTTGCATTTATAATAACATTTCTCAAGAGGAAGCTCAATAATTTGAAAGCCGTCCGTTCCATAGACTAAAATAATACAACCAAAGCATGTAGTTCAGGAAAAATAATTTTAAAAAGCATGTACTATTCTCATGAGAAAGAACTCTTACTTCTGACAAATAATATAATTGGAGAAACACATGTTTACAGCCACATACATTAATCGAGACATTATGTCAAGATTGTGTTCAATATGAGTAACTTGCACTTTCTTTGATATTTAGATCCTTGTTTTATCAATTTCAAGAAACAGTAATAATCAGAATATTTAAAAAAATGATTGTACAGGTTAAATTTGAAAATAATAATAGCAGTTAAAGAATATCCTTATTTGTAGATTTATAGTTTAATTGTTTTCTGATCATCAATCGAATTATATTTTAAAAGGCAATAGACTTGAAAGCCAGTGAAGAAAAAATTATCATGTGTTATTAAAGAGTGACTTTTTCAAAAAAAATTGTTGGGAAAAGGGTTCAAACATCTTTCATCACCCACCCTAAGTTTGCTGTTACTAGGGAAGTACAGCAGATTATATTAACTCACTATGAATTTTTCCTTGTTTTGCTTACATTTACTACATTAGTAGTCTTTTAATTGCCTTTAAAATATTTTATACATTAAGAAAAATATAAATGAAGTTGAATTTATGATATCTGAGAGATGAAAAATGTTATCCATTTTCTTTTCTTTTTTTTAAAGATTTATTTATTTATTTATTTTTGGCGGGGTGGGGTGGGGAGGGAGGGGAGCAGGCGGGCTACTTCTATTGGTCTCCCACTTGTTCATTTTCATCCATCTTTGTTATTTGGCCAGGGTGGGCCTCCCATCACAGTGGGCTCTGTTGTCACAGAGCACTGGCTCTGGGCTCATTCACTCCAGAGCTCCGGCTCGGTAGTTGGACACATGGGCCCAGCCACTCTGCAGCACATGGGATCTTCCCAGGTCAGGGATCAAACTGGTGCCCCTTGCACTGCAAGGCTGTGTCCTTACCCACTGGACCACCAGGGAAACCCTATCCATTTTCAAAATGAAGTCCCATTGACTAACTCTATGAAAACTACATGAAAATTGCATAAAGGTTTTCTTGGCTAAGTTTGCATTTATAATAACATTTCTCAAGAGGAAGCTCAATAATTTGAAAGCCGTCCGTTCCATAGACTAAAATAATACAACCAAAGCATGTAGTTCAGGAAAAATAATTTTAAAAAGCATGTACTATTCTCATGAGAAAGAACTCTTACTTCTGACAAATAATATAATTGGAGAAACACATGTTTACAGCCACATACATTAATCGAGACATTATGTCAAGATTGTGTTCAATATGAGTAACTTGCACTTTCTTTGATATTTAGATCCTTGTTTTATCAATTTCAAGAAACAGTAATAATCAGAATATTTAAAAAAATGATTGTACAGGTTAAATTTGAAAATAATAATAGCAGTTAAAGAATATCCTTATTTGTAGATTTATAGTTTAATTGTTTTCTGATCATCAATCGAATTATATTTTAAAAGGCAATAGACTTGAAAGCCAGTGAAGAAAAAAATTATCATGTGTTATTAAAAGAGTGACTTTTTCAAAAATGAAGTAAGTTGAGAAGATTGTTAAACAGGGGAGAATTCTTCAAGGTTTCAAACATCTTTCATCACCCACCCTAAGTTTGCTGTTGAAACATTAATCAGCACTGCAGTTAAAAAAAAATCAATTATTTAAGAGAATGTTTCTCTAAACAGTCAGAGAAAAAATACTCTAAATATATTTACGAAAACAATAACAGCATTCCATGTAGATACAATAAATTTATTCATTAATAGATTATTTATTCACTGGCTATCATGTGCCAGATATTATTCTAAACTCCCTAAATACAATGATGACCTAGATAAACCTTCTTGGAGCTTATCCTCTAGTGAAGGGGTGGAGATTAATAATTGATAAATAAGTACATAAATATAAAAATTTCCAAAGTAATTACAATGAAGAAATTAGATGTAAGTTGTTATTAGATGAAAGAGTGGGAGAGGCTGCTTTGTGTGGTTAACCGGGAAGGATATCTAAGGAAAGGACAATTTAAAAAATATTTTTCTAAATATACTAAAAAAATAAATACAATCTCGGTGAGTAGATCTTAGATATGACAAATTAGAGTGATACTTAGACTTCTGGTTTAAGTAATTGGGTAATGGGTTGGTTAATGAATCAAGTTTGAAAACTAATGAAGCAAAGTAGATTTATGAGATATAAAGTTGATTTGTGGACACAAAGAATATGGAAAGTCCCAATCTTAACATTTTAATTGCTTATGGAAAGTGTACACATGCCATATTACTAAGTACTTAAAAGTTATGTCAAGTTAACAAACTGTTAAAAATGAAATATCCTAATATCCTACTTTGAAAAATGTGCCTCATCCAGAATATGTTTGTATTTCTTGACTTTTTATTATATTTTTCATTTCTGGGGCTATTTAAATTACTGGCATGACATTGAGTTGCATTCATGAATGATTTAAATGACTGAAGATAATTAGAATTCTATTGAAATCTCTACAATTTTGAATAGAACTTCATCAGAAATGTAAAGTAAAATAAACACAAAAAATGTTTTCAAAATAAAATTTCATTATTAAAAGTCTAGTATATTAAATGTGTATCAAATTGAAAGAAGACCTATTGAAATAAAACTTTAAAAATTAGGAATTTAGACAGTTTTAAGTATTTTTATTAAAAACATTAATCAGCACTGCAGTTAAAAATCAATTATTTAAGAGAATGTTTCTCTAAACAGTCAGAGAAAAAATACTCTAAATATATTTACGAAAACAATAACAGCATTCCATGTAGATACAATAAATTTATTCATTAATAGATTATTTATTCACTGGCTATCATGTGCCAGATATTATTCTAAACTCCTAAATACAATGATGACCTAGATAAACCTTCTTGGAGCTTATCCTCTAGTGAAGGGGTGGAGATTAATAATTGATAAATAAGTACATAAATATAAAAATTTCCAAAGTAATTACAATGAAGAAATTAGATGTAAGTTGTTATTAGATGAAAGAGTGGGAGAGGCTGCTTTGTGTGGTTAACCGGGAAGGATATCTAAGGAAAGGACAATTTAAAAAATATTTTTCTAAATATACTAAAAAAATAAATACAATCTCGGTGAGTAGATCTTAGATATGACAAATTAGAGTGATACTTAGACTTCTGGTTTAAGTAATTGGGTAATGGGTTGGTTAATGAATCAAGTTTGAAAACTAATGAAGCAAAGTAGATTTATGAGATATAAAGTTGATTTGTGGACACAAAGAATATGGAAAGTCCCAATCTTAACATTTTAATTGCTTATGGAAAGTGTACACATGCCATATTACTAAGTACTTAAAAGTTATGTCAAGTTAACAAACTTTTAAAAAATGAAATATCCTAATATCCTAATTTGAAAAATGTGCCTCATCCAGAATATGTTTGTATTTCTTGACTTTTTATTATATTTTTCATTTCTGGGGCTATTTAAATTACTGGCATGACATTGAGTTGCATTCATGAATGATTTAAATGACTGAAGATAATTAGAATTCTATTGAAATCTCTACAATTTTGAATAGAACTTCATCAGAAATGTAAAGTAAAATAAACACAAAAAATGTTTTCAAAATAAAATTTCATTATTAAAAGTCTAGTATATTAAATGTGTATCAAATTGAAAGAAGACCTATTGAAATAAAACTTTAAAAATTAGGAATTTAGACAGTTTTAAGTATTTTTATTAAAAAAACATTATTGCATTTATTTCACACTGTGTTCATTTCATTGTTAACAACATTTGGTATGACGTTTCATGTAATTGTGTAGATCTACATATAGACAACTCCTTAATTTCCATATGGTACTGTTGCAAATTCCATGCTAATTCCTCAGAATTCTTAGGAAAAATTGGAAAAATAAATAAATAATGGCTATACAGAAAATGCTAGTCTGAAGTAGGATTTTACAGGATAATGAATTGTCCCTTCTGTTACCTATTTCTACAGTTCAAATTCTCCTTGTCTGAAGTAGTATTTGTCTCCCATAATAGCAGAGTAACATTCCATTGCAATGGCCTTTTATTTTGAAGATATAAGGCAAGGTATGTAGAGATGAAATTCTCAGGAGAAAAGCTTCTCTGACCTAATTATAAATGCCATGCAAAGTTTGAGGTATCCATGAAATATCCAGGCAAAACTTTCTAGACAAAATTAGTTCTTATCCTTAGAGGTTCTGATTAAATTGAGAACACATATTTAAGAGTTAAAAAAACAGCGATCATAGCACCTGGTCCTATCACTTCATGGCAAAACAGATAGGCAAACAATGAAAACAGTGATACTTAATTTTCTTGTGTTCCAAAATTACTGTGGAGGGTGGCAGCAGTCATGGAATTGAAGGATGCTTGCTCTTTGGAGGAAAAGTTATGACAAACCTAGACAGCATATTTAAAAGCAAAGCCATTGCTTTTCCTGCAAATGTCTGCATAGCCAAAGCTATGGTTCTTCCAATAGTCATCTATGAATGTGAGAATTGGACCTTAAAGAAAGGTAAGAGCCAAAGAATTGCTGCCTTTGAAATGTGATGTTGAGAGTCCCTTGAACTACAAAGGAGAACAAACCAGTCAATCCGAATGGAAACTAACCCTTAATAGTATTGGAAGGGGGCTTCCTGGTGGTCCAGTGGGTAAAGAGTCTGCCTTGCAGTGCAAGGGGCACCAGCTCGATCCCTGGCCTGGGAGGATCCCACATGCTGCAAAGTGGCTGGACTGTTTTCTCAAATGATCAGTCAGCACTCTGGAGTGCATGCACACAGAGCCAGAACTCTGCAACTAGAGCAGCCACTGCAATGGGAGGCCCACACAGGCCAAAGTATAAAGACGTACAAAAATAAAATTTAAAAAAAGAGGCCAAAAATTTTTTAAAATATTAATATTATTGGAAGGACTGACGCTGAAGCTGAAGTTCCCATATTTTGGCAACCTGATGCAAAGAAAGGACTAATTGGAAAAAGAAACCCTTGAGGTTAGGAAAAACAGAGGGTAAAAGGAGAAGGGGATCAAAGAGGACGAGATGGTTGGAAGGAATCACTCAATCAATGGATGTCACTTTGGGACACTATGGCTGATGATGAAGGACAGAGAATATTGGTGTGCTGTAGTTCATGAGGTAATGAAGAATTGGACACAACTGAGCAAAGTTCCATTGCAATGGCCTTTTATTTTGAAGATATAAGGCAAGGTATGTAGAGATGAAATTCTCAGGAGAAAAGCTTCTCTGACCTAATTATAAATGCCATGCAAAGTTTGAGGTATCCATGAAATATCCAGGCAAAACTTTCTAGACAAAATTAGTTCTTATCCTTAGAGGTTCTGATTAAATTGAGAACACATATTTAAGAGTTAAAAAAACAGCGATCATAGCACCTGGTCCTATCACTTCATGGCAAAACAGATAGGCAAACAATGAAAACAGTGATACTTAATTTTCTTGTGTTCCAAAATTACTGTGGAGGGTGGCAGCAGTCATGGAATTGAAGGATGCTTGCTCTTTGGAGGAAAAGTTATGACAAACCTAGACAGCATATTTAAAAGCAAAGCCATTGCTTTTCCTGCAAATGTCTGCATAGCCAAAGCTATGGTTCTTCCAATAGTCATCTATGAATGTGAGAATTGGACCTTAAAGAAAGGTAAGAGCCAAAGAATTGCTGCCTTTGAAATGTGATGTTGAGAGTCCCTTGAACTACAAAGGAGAACAAACCAGTCAATCCGAATGGAAACTAACCCTTAATAGTATTGGAAGGGGGCTTCCTGGTGGTCCAGTGGGTAAAGAGTCTGCCTTGCAGTGCAAGGGGCACCAGCTCGATCCCTGGCCTGGGAGGATCCCACATGCTGCAAAGTGGCTGGACTGTTTTCTCAAATGATCAGTCAGCACTCTGGAGTGCATGCACACAGAGCCAGAACTCTGCAACTAGAGCAGCCACTGCAATGGGAGGCCCACACAGGCCAAAGTATAAAGACGTACAAAAATAAAATTTAAAAAAAGAGGCCAAAAATTTTTTAAAATATTAATATTATTGGAAGGACTGACGCTGAAGCTGAAGTTCCCATATTTTGGCAACCTGATGCAAAGAAAGGACTAATTGGAAAAAAAAAAAAAAACCCTTGAGGTTAGGAAAAACAGAGGGTAAAAGGAGAAGGGGATCAAAGAGGACGAGATGGTTGGAAGGAATCACTCAATCAATGGATGTCACTTTGGGACACTATGGCTGATGATGAAGGACAGAGAATATTGGTGTGCTGTAGTTCATGAGGTAATGAAGAATTGGACACAACTGAGCAACTGAACTGATTTGAGAGCTTTGCATAGATTAGGTTGAAGTTTTGCTGAGAGTGAGAGTTTCAACAGGAAAGATTGAAATGCATTTGTTATTTCGACACTATAACTAACTAGTCCAAAATAAATATAAATAAATATAAATAACTAGTCCAAAATATTGGACTTTAAGTTCCAGCATAGTCCTTCCAATGAATACTCAAGATTAATTTCCTTTAGAATTCACTGGTTTGATATTTTTGCAGTTCAAGGAGCTCTCAAGAGTCTTCTCCAACACTGCAGTTTTAAGACATCAATTCCTCATCACTCAGCCTTCTTTATGGTCACATTCATACATGACTACTGGAAAAAAGCATAGATTTGACTAGATAGGCCTTTGCAGCAAAGTGATGCCTCTGATTTTTTTTTTTTTTCTTGGCCTCTGGAGCATGTGCTCCAGAGCTCCAGCTCAGTAATTGGACACACTGGTCCAGCTGCTCCGCGGCACGTGGGATCTTCCCAGTCCAGGGATTGAATCGGCAACCCTTGCACTGCAAAGTGGTGTCCTTACCCACTGGACCACCAGGGATGCCCCTCTCTGATTTTTAATATGCTAGGTTTTTCATAGCTTTCCTTTCAAGGAGCTAGCATATTTTAATTCCATGACTACAGTCACAATCTGCAGAGATTTTGGTGCCCAAGAAAATAAATTCTGTCACTTTCCACAGTTTGCCCATCTATTTGCCATGAAAGTATGAGACCAGTTGCCGTGATTCTCATTTTTTTGATGTGGAGTTTTAAGAGCTTTTCACTCTCCTGTTCCATCTTCCTCAAGAGACTCTTTAACCACCATAAGGATGGTGCCATCTGCATATGTGAGGCTATTGATATTTCCCCTAGTCATCTTTACTTTGCCTTATGCTTCATCCAGACTGGCATTTGACATGATGTATTCTGTATATATGTTATATAAACTGTATGATGATATACCGCCTTGACATACACTTTTCCCAATTTGGAACCAGTCCCATTGTTCCATGTCTGGTTCTAACTGTTGCTTTTGTCCTGCATACAGGCTTCTCAAGAAGCATTTAAGGTGGTCTTCTATTACCATCTGAGCAACTGAACTGATTTGAGAGCTTTGCATAGATTAGGTTGAAGTTTTGCTGAGAGTGAGAGTTTCAACAGGAAAGATTGAAATGCATTTGTTATTTCGACACTATAACTAACTAGTCCAAAATAAATATAAATAAATATAAATAACTAGTCCAAAATATTGGACTTTAAGTTCCAGCATAGTCCTTCCAATGAATACTCAAGATTAATTTCCTTTAGAATTCACTGGTTTGATATTTTTGCAGTTCAAGGAGCTCTCAAGAGTCTTCTCCAACACTGCAGTTTTAAGACATCAATTCCTCATCACTCAGCCTTCTTTATGGTCACATTCATACATGACTACTGGAAAAAAGCATAGATTTGACTAGATAGGCCTTTGCAGCAAAGTGATGCCTCTGATTTTTTTTTCCTTGGCCTCTGGAGCATGTGCTCCAGAGCTCCAGCTCAGTAATTGGACACACTGGTCCAGCTGCTCCGCGGCACGTGGGATCTTCCCAGTCCAGGGATTGAATCGGCAACCCTTGCACTGCAAAGTGGTGTCCTTACCCACTGGACCACCAGGGATGCCCCTCTCTGATTTTTAATATGCTAGGTTTTTCATAGCTTTCCTTTCAAGGAGCTAGCATATTTTAATTCCATGACTACAGTCACAATCTGCAGAGATTTTGGTGCCCAAGAAAATAAATTCTGTCACTTTCCACAGTTTGCCCATCTATTTGCCATGAAAGTATGAGACCAGTTGCCGTGATTCTCATTTTTTTGATGTGGAGTTTTAAGAGCTTTTTCACTCTCCTGTTTCATCTTCCTCAAGAGACTCTTTAACCACCATAAGGATGGTGCCATCTGCATATGTGAGGCTATTGATATTTCCCCTAGTCATCTTTACTTTGCCTTATGCTTCATCCAGACTGGCATTTGACATGATGTATTCTGTATATATGTTATATAAACTGTATGATGATATACCGCCTTGACATACACTTTTCCCAATTTGGAACCAGTCCCATTGTTCCATGTCTGGTTCTAACTGTTGCTTTTGTCCTGCATACAGGCTTCTCAAGAAGCATTTAAGGTGGTCTTCTATTACAATCTTTTGAAGAATTTTCCACAGCTTTTGGGATCCGCACAGTCAAAGGCTTTAATGTAGTCAATGAACAGACATGTAAGTTAAAGAAGCAGGGTGACAATGCACAGACTTGATGCACTCCTTTCCCCATTTGGAACCAGTCCATTGTTCCAAGTTTGGTTTTAACTCTTGCTTCTTGTCCTGTATACAGGTTTCCCAGGAGGCAGGTAAAGTGATCTAGTATTCCCATCTCTAAGAGTTTCTTATGACCCACAATTAGGCATTTTAACATAGTCCATGAAGCAGAAGTTGATGCTTTCCTGAAATTCCCTTGCTTTTTACTTATGATCCAATGGATGCTGGCAACTTGATCTATGGTTCCTCTGCCTTTTCTTTATCCAGCTTTCTACTTGATAGTTCTAGGTTCATGTATTACTGAAGCCTTGCTTGAAAAATTTTGAGCATAATCTTGCTGGAATGTGAAATGAGTGCAATTGTATGGTAATTTGAACATTCTTTCATATTGCTTTTTGGTGGAATTGGAATGAAAACTGACATTTTCCAGTCCAGTGGCACTGCTGAGTTTTCCAAATTTGCTGGCATATTGAGTGCAGCATTTTAGCATCATCCTCTTTTTGCATTTGAAATACCTCAGCTAGAATTCTATCACCCTCATTAGCTTTGTTGGTATTAAAGCTTCCTTAGGCCCACTTGACTTAACACTCCAGGCTGTCTGGCTCTAGGTTAGTGACCACATCATCATGGTTAAGTGGGTCATTAAGAGTTTTTCTGTTACATATTGCCAGAGATTTTGGTGCCCAAGAAAATAAATTCTGTCACTTTCCACAGTTTGCCCATCTATTTGCCATGAAAGTATGAGACCAGTTGCCGTGATTCTCATTTTTTTGATGTGGAGTTTTAAGAGCTTTTTCACTCTCCTGTTTCATCTTCCTCAAGAGACTCTTTAACCACCATAAGGATGGTGCCATCTGCATATGTGAGGCTATTGATATTTCCCCTAGTCATCTTTACTTTGCCTTATGCTTCATCCAGACTGGCATTTGACATGATGTATTCTGTATATATGTTATATAAACTGTATGATGATATACCGCCTTGACATACACTTTTCCCAATTTGGAACCAGTCCCATTGTTCCATGTCTGGTTCTAACTGTTGCTTTTGTCCTGCATACAGGCTTCTCAAGAAGCATTTAAGGTGGTCTTCTATTACCATCTTTTGAAGAATTTTCCACAGCTTTTTGGGATCCGCACAGTCAAAGGCTTTAATGTAGTCAATGAACAGACATGTAAGTTAAAGAAGCAGGGTGACAATGCACAGACTTGATGCACTCCTTTCCCCATTTGGAACCAGTCCATTGTTCCAAGTTTGGTTTTAACTCTTGCTTCTTGTCCTGTATACAGGTTTCCCAGGAGGCAGGTAAAGTGATCTAGTATTCCCATCTCTAAGAGTTTCTTATGACCCACAATTAGGCATTTTAACATAGTCCATGAAGCAGAAGTTGATGCTTTCCTGAAATTCCCTTGCTTTTTACTTATGATCCAATGGATGCTGGCAACTTGATCTATGGTTCCTCTGCCTTTTCTTTATCCAGCTTTCTACTTGATAGTTCTAGGTTCATGTATTACTGAAGCCTTGCTTGAAAAATTTTGAGCATAATCTTGCTGGAATGTGAAATGAGTGCAATTGTATGGTAATTTGAACATTCTTTCATATTGCTTTTTGGTGGAATTGGAATGAAAACTGACATTTTCCAGTCCAGTGGCACTGCTGAGTTTTCCAAATTTGCTGGCATATTGAGTGCAGCATTTTAGCATCATCCTCTTTTTGCATTTGAAATACCTCAGCTAGAATTCTATCACCCTCATTAGCTTTGTTGGTATTAAAGCTTCCTTAGGCCCACTTGACTTAACACTCCAGGCTGTCTGGCTCTAGGTTAGTGACCACATCATCATGGTTAAGTGGGTCATTAAGAGTTTTTCTGTATAATTATTCGCTTTATTCTTGCCAGATTTCTTAATTTCTTCTGCTTCTGTTAGATCCTCCCTATCTTTTTCTTTTATCATGCCCATCTTTGCATGAATGTTGATATCTCCAGTTTTCTTAAAGAGAACACCAGTCTTTGCCGTTCTATTTTTTTCCCTCTATTTCTTTGTATTTTTTGTTTGAGACCGCTTTCCTATCTCTCCTTGCCATTCTCTGGGACTCTGCATTCAACTGAGAATATCTTTCCCTTCATTCTTTGCCTTTCAACTCTCTTCTTTTCTCAGCTATTTGTAAAGCCTCCTGAGACAAGCACTTTGCCTTCTTGCATTTAGTTTTTTTGGGGGATTGTTTTGGTCATTACTTCCTCGAACTTCACTCCATAGCCAGGGGTAGAGGCAAAGGCTCTGCAGAAGTGACTGGGAAAGAAATGGTGAAGACTGAAGCTGATGTTGGATGATGCCCAGGAGCAGAGGGCTCCCCAGCCTCACCTCTGCCTCACCTCACCTGGAGCTTATCTGCTGTCCAGAAGTCACTGTCCACTGTGTGGCCAATAGCCCCTCAGGAGCAGTTGGCAGTTTTGAAGCTCATCAGCTACCAAGGATCCATTGACTGCTGTGGAGCCGATCCTTCATCCAGGAGCATCTGACTGGCATGGAGCTGATCAGCTGCCCAGGAGCCACAGTAAGATGACTTTTCCACTGCCATTGTTGGCCTTGAGGCCAATCTGCTGCGACCATCATCTCTGCACTCGAAATTGAAGGCACTAGTCACTACCCTATTCCTATCTCTGTCCCCAGCATGATTTTTTGGAAGTTGGTTCTCAGGCCACCAACACCTCTTCAGGCAGCTGTAGCCATATTATCCCATAGCCACCTTGATCCATAACTCTAAATTATATTAATTATTAATTTTCATCATGTTGGGCTTACATTTAGTTTTAAACAAGTGTAAATATGCAACTAACAAAATAGAAGCATGTTCTACTTTTTTTTGTTTTTTCTTTCTGATTTTTTGTTTGCTTGCTTGCATAATTGGGTTACTGTAGTAATTTTTTTTTTAACAACTTAGTTCAATATTATAGATTTTTTCATTATTGCACATAGCCCAAATTAATGTTATCAATCACATTCTGAATCATATCCCTAAAATTATTTGAAAGATATATCTATATAATAATTAATTTACTAATGTTGCATTCCTAATATTAAGTAAATTTTATCTATTTTTGTTTTGGCAAAATTAGCAAATATTTTATTTAAAAACACCTCGAAGTATTGCTTTGCAATGACCTCCATTTTTATATTATAAATAATTAATTTAACAGATTCATTTTAGAAAACTTTGTTGGGGTGGTAGTTATTTGGGAAACTAAATTTTATCATTCACCTTGTTATTTAAAATTTCCAAAATCAAAGATGAATTTTCAATAACAGTTTTAGTGACTTTTAGATATAAACATCACGATTTTACTTGAACTTCATTCTTGCAACATTGTGTCAAATTTGTACAAACATAAAAATGGGATGGCCAGATCCTCCAAAGTCTCTGTTTACAAAATTGGTCAAAATCAATATACTTTAGTGGGTAAGTGAGTAGGAAACTTACCCACTAAAGGGTATTTCCTATTTTTGATTCAGTTAAAAATATCAAGAAAAAAGTATTCTGAGCTTTTTAAAAAGGTTTTATTTCTCACACTGACTTGGAAACCAAATGGGAATTAAAATACATAAATAAAGGGAAGAAAATAACAAAACCCCTGTTGCCATCATGCTGTATTTAAAGATTTCAACATTTATCCCTCCTAACCAGTATTTCAGCTTTCATTTCACACATTAATATAATTTATACCATTAAGTTTATTTCTGATGGCAAGTTATTATTGGTCTCTTGTCATTTTCACAGTACAAAGAATATGTATAAAACATATACTGTTCTGGTTGAAATTTACTAGACCTTCCAAAAGAGAATTTTTTAGCATCAATGCATGAATGCATGTTTAGTCACGCCCAACTCTTTGTGATTCCATGGACTGTTGCCCACCAGGCTCCTCTGGCTCTGGGATTTTCAGGCAAGACTACTAGCAATATTAATGTTATCAATCACATTCTGAAATTAAGCAAAAATCCTATTTTTTTTGTTTTTTCTTTCTGATTTTTTGTTTGCTTGCTTGCATAATTGGGTTACTGTAGTAATTTTTTTTTTAACAACTTAGTTCAATATTATAGATTTTTTCATTATTGCACATAGCCCAAATTAATGTTATCAATCACATTCTGAATCATATCCCTAAAATTATTTGAAAGATATATCTATATAATAATTAATTTACTAATGTTGCATTCCTAATATTAAGTAAATTTTATCTATTTTTGTTTTGGCAAAATTAGCAAATATTTTATTTAAAACACCTCAAGTATTGCTTTGCAATGACCTCCATTTTTATATTATAAATAATTAATTTAACAGATTCATTTTAGAAAACTTTGTTGGGGTGGTAGTTATTTGGGAAACTAAATTTTATCATTCACCTTGTTATTTAAAATTTCCAAAATCAAAGATGAATTTTCAATAACAGTTTTTAGTGACTTTTAGATATAAACATCACGATTTTACTTGAACTTCATTCTTGCAACATTGTGTCAAATTTGTACAAACATAAAAATGGGATGGCCAGATCCTCCAAAGTCTCTGTTTACAAAATTGGTCAAAATCAATATACTTTAGTGGGTAAGTGAGTAGGAAACTTACCCACTAAAGGGTATTTCCTATTTTTGATTCAGTTAAAAATATCAAGAAAAAAGTATTCTGAGCTTTTTAAAAAGGTTTTATTTCTCACACTGACTTGGAAACCAAATGGGAATTAAAATACATAAATAAAGGGAAGAAAATAAAAAAACCCCCTGTTGCCATCATGCTGTATTTAAAGATTTCAACATTTATCCCTCCTAACCAGTATTTCAGCTTTCATTTCACACATTAATATAATTTATACCATTAAGTTTATTTCTGATGGCAAGTTATTATTGGTCTCTTGTCATTTTCACAGTACAAAGAATATGTATAAAACATATACTGTTCTGGTTGAAATTTACTAGACCTTCCAAAAGAGAATTTTTTAGCATCAATGCATGAATGCATGTTTAGTCACGCCCAACTCTTTGTGATTCCATGGACTGTTGCCCACCAGGCTCCTCTGGCTCTGGGATTTTTCAGGCAAGACTACTAGAGTGCCACTACCAGAGTTGTGATCTCATCTGAGGTTCAGGGACTTTTTTCAATGTCACTGCTTTTGGCCAATTAGGTTCTTGTGACTGTAGGAATGAGGTCATTACTTTCTGGATTTTAGCAATGATTATCCTCTGTGCTTAGAGGCCACTCACTTTTATCAATCGTTTATCTACAGCAGGGCAGTTTCCTCTTTCAAGGCAATCAAGTGAATCTCTGATTTCAAATCTCTCAGCCTTTTAACAGAGTAATTTAAATAGTTCCATAGAGAAAAATATCCTTTAGATTAGTTAAAAATCAACTTACCAGGGCAAGTCCAAGATGACAGAGGTGTAGGATAGGGATATTGCTGACTCCCCAACAATTTCATTAAAGCTCATCAAGATAAGGTATACCACCTACAATCCAACCCTGGGCAACAGCAGAGGCATTCACACCTCCAGGGGGCAAAGCCAGGCTCCCTGGAACCAGGTAGGAAGGGATGGAGATACAGAGAGGGGATAAAGGTGGATAGAGGAGTGCAGGAGAGAGGACTGCACCCAGAAGGAGGGAATCAAGAAAAAGGAGGGATTCCCACACCAGCAAGTCCCTCTACAGCTGAGTCCAGCAGGAGAAGCCAAATCTCAAAAAGGCAGACAAGAAAGGGAGAATCCTAAGGGGAAAGAAATGTTTAGCGACTGTAGAGAGGCCATCCCTACAGAGGACCTGCCCTGCTCAACCTTATTGGGATCAATCAGGAGAGTCTCTTAGCCAACAGGGGAATGCGCCACCCTACCTGTGGTCCCGCCCCATCAGCAGCCCTGGCAGAATTTCAGCTTTCATTTCACACATTAATATAATTTATACCATTAAGTTTATTTCTGATGGCAAGTTATTATTGGTCTCTTGTCATTTTCACAGTACAAAGAATATGTATAAAACATATACTGTTCTGGTTGAAATTTACTAGACCTTCCAAAAGAGAATTTTTTAGCATCAATGCATGAATGCATGTTTAGTCACGCCCAACTCTTTGTGATTCCATGGACTGTTGCCCACCAGGCTCCTCTGGCTCTGGGATTTTTCAGGCAAGACTACTAGAGTGCCACTACCAGAGTTGTGATCTCATCTGAGGTTCAGGGACTTTTTTCAATGTCACTGCTTTTGGCCAATTAGGTTCTTGTGACTGTAGGAATGAGGTCATTACTTTCTGGATTTTAGCAATGATTATCCTCTGTGCTTAGAGGCCACTCACTTTTATCAATCGTTTATCTACAGCAGGGCAGTTTCCTCTTTCAAGGCAATCAAGTGAATCTCTGATTTCAAATCTCTCAGCCTTTTAACAGAGTAATTTAAATAGTTCCATAGAGAAAAATATCCTTTAGATTAGTTAAAAATCAACTTACCAGGGGCAAGTCCAAGATGACAGAGGTGTAGGATAGGGATATTGCTGACTCCCCAACAATTTCATTAAAGCTCATCAAGATAAGGTATACCACCTACAATCCAACCCTGGGCAACAGCAGAGGCATTCACACCTCCAGGGGGCAAAGCCAGGCTCCCTGGAACCAGGTAGGAAGGGATGGAGATACAGAGAGGGGATAAAGGTGGATAGAGGAGTGCAGGAGAGAGGACTGCACCCAGAAGGAGGGAATCAAGAAAAAGGAGGGATTCCCACACCAGCAAGTCCCTCTACAGCTGAGTCCAGCAGGAGAAGCCAAATCTCAAAAAGGCAGACAAGAAAGGGAGAATCCTAAGGGGAAAGAAATGTTTAGCGACTGTAGAGAGGCCATCCCTACAGAGGACCTGCCCTGCTCAACCTTATTGGGATCAATCAGGAGAGTCTCTTAGCCAACAGGGGAATGCGCCACCCTACCTGTGGTCCCGCCCCATCAGCAGCCCTGGCAGAATGGGTTAGAGGAGACTGCTGACTGGGGGACATGCTATCCAGACAGCAGTCCACTTTGCCCCAACAGGAGGGGCTAGAGGAGACTGCTAGCTACCTTAGGATGCACTATCTCAGCTGCTAGCTGTGGGAGAGACATGCTGCTGGAGAGGTTCAGGGTGTCCCTTTGCCCACGCACACAAGACAGCCCAGTGGGGGTGCTTTAAGAGGGGTGGAGCTCAACTGCCTTTGCAAAGCAGTCTGCAGATAGGGAAAAAAAAAAAAAAGCACCAACAACAAAACACACACACACACCATCATGACAGTGAAGAAGGATGGTGTGGGAAAGAAAGAGTACAGGAGCTGACAGGAGAGCTTCAATGGATCTAGCAGCAGTGCAACATGTGGAGGTGAAGCCAGAAAATGTAGAGTAGTTGAAGTGCCTCCACACCAGCCAGTCCAGTCTTCATAATTTTCCTGAGCACTCCCTTGTGGTGGAACACCATAAGGCATAAGTGCTCCTGATAGAGAAGTACCTGTGGTTGCCCATATGACCAAATTTATCTTAATACACTGAATGTCTTGAATAACTAGAGGAGGAAACTCTACACTCTTGTTGGAGTGTGAATCCAGAAACTTCAGAAAAAAATATAATCTACAAAATCCTATAACAACAGAGAACCCCTAACAATAGGGAATAGTAAACAGCATCTGTAAAATCTCCTGGCACCAGCCAGTAACAGCCTAAGCAATATACAAATCATATAACCTCTCGGCAAGAACAGAAACTAAAGGGAAGTGAAAACTCAACCTCAAAGCCTGGAAAGAGTATACCTCAAAAAAAAAAAAAAAAAAAAAAAGTGTCAAAAACCAACATTAATAATGAAAAGACAGAGAAACAGTGCACAAATGAAGGAACAAACTAGAAACACGCATTCAAAAGACCGAAGAGGAAATAGACAATCTATCTTAAAGATAATGCAATGGCACTGAGGATGATCTAAAATTCTTAAAATAGAATACTAGAATCGAGACTTAGGAGAAAGGACTTAGAAGAAATCCAAAAACAACAAAAAGACACAAACAAATTGCTGACCTTAAAAATGCTACAGAAGGACTCAATAGCAGAGTATGTGAATAAGCGAGCTGGAAGATAGAATGGTGGAAAAAGCTGCTGAAGAAGAGACTAAAGAAGAAAGAATGAAAAGGACAGAGCATAGTCACAGAGACCTCTGGGACAACATCAAATGTACCAATATCTGAAGTATAGGCGTCCCAGAAGAAAAAGAGAAAAAGAAACAATATGAAAAAAGAGTTGAAGAGATCATAGTTGAAAATTTACCCAACATAGGAAAGGAAATAATTAACCAAGTTCAAGAAGTAGAAAGAGTCCCATACAGAATAAATCCTAGGAGGAACACACCAAGACACACACTAATCAAGTTAAGACAGACTAAACACAAAGAGAATATGAAAGGCAGCAAGGGAGAATCAAGAGGTAACATACATGGGAAGAACAATATGCTTAACAGCTGACTTAACTGCTTAACTGACAAAATAATAAAATATTTAGGGATAAACCTACCTAAAGAAATAAAAGAAATGTTCACAGAAAATTATGACACTAATGAAAGAAATCAAAGATGACATAAACAGATGGAGAGATATCCCATTTTCCTGGGCCAGAAGAATCAATATCATAAAAATGTCCATACTATGAAATATTATCTACAGATTTAATGAGATCCCTATCGAATTACCAATGACATTCTTCACAGAACTAGACCAAAAACTAGCACAGTTCATATGGAAACACAAAAGACCCCAGATAGCCAATGCAATCCTTAAAAATAAAAATGGAGCTGGAGGGAGGGATCAGCCTCCCTAATTTCAGGCTAAATTACAAAACAGCAGTCATCCAGAAAGTATGGCACTGGCACAAAAACAGAAATATAGACCAATAGAACAAGACAAAAATCTCAGAGATAAACCCATGCACATACGAATAACTTATGTTTTGGCAAAGAAGGCATACATATAAAATGAGACAAAGACAACCTCTTCAACAAGAGCTGCTAGCAAAATTGAAGAGCTACATGCAAAAAAATGAAGTTGGAACATTCCCTAACACCATACACAAAGATAAACTCAAAATAGATTAAACACCTAACTGTAAATCCAGAAACCATAAAACTCTTAGAGGAGAATATAGGCAAAACACTCAATGACATAAATCAAAACAAATTCTATCACTTGTCCTCTATAATAACAGAAATAAAAACAGAAATAAACATGTAGGACCTAAAAAAATTTAAAAGTGTTTGCATAGCATAAGAAACTACAAACAAGGTGAACAGACAACCCTCATAATGGGAAAAAATAATAGCAAATGAAATAATTAACCAAGTTCAAGAAGTAGAAAGAGTCCCATACAGAATAAATCCTAGGAGGAACACACCAAGACACACACTAATCAAGTTAAGACAGACTAAACACAAAGAGAATATGAAAGGCAGCAAGGGAGAATCAAGAGGTAACATACATGGGAAGAACAATATGCTTAACAGCTGACTTAACTGCTTAACTGACAAAATAATAAAATATTTAGGGATAAACCTACCTAAAGAAATAAAAGAAATGTTCACAGAAAATTATGACACTAATGAAAGAAATCAAAGATGACATAAACAGATGGAGAGATATCCCATTTTCCTGGGCCAGAAGAATCAATATCATAAAAATGTCCATACTATGAAATATTATCTACAGATTTAATGAGATCCCTATCGAATTACCAATGACATTCTTCACAGAACTAGACCAAAAACTAGCACAGTTCATATGGAAACACAAAAGACCCCAGATAGCCAATGCAATCCTTAAAAATAAAAATGGAGCTGGAGGGAGGGATCAGCCTCCCTAATTTCAGGCTAAATTACAAAACAGCAGTCATCCAGAAAGTATGGCACTGGCACAAAAACAGAAATATAGACCAATAGAACAAGACAAAAATCTCAGAGATAAACCCATGCACATACGAATAACTTATGTTTTGGCAAAGAAGGCATACATATAAAATGAGACAAAGACAACCTCTTCAACAAGAGCTGCTAGCAAAATTGAAGAGCTACATGCAAAAAAATGAAGTTGGAACATTCCCTAACACCATACACAAAGATAAACTCAAAATAGATTAAACACCTAACTGTAAATCCAGAAACCATAAAACTCTTAGAGGAGAATATAGGCAAAACACTCAATGACATAAATCAAAACAAATTCTATCACTTGTCCTCTATAATAACAGAAATAAAAACAGAAATAAACATGTAGGACCTAAAAAAATTTAAAAGTGTTTGCATAGCATAAGAAACTACAAACAAGGTGAACAGACAACCCTCATAATGGGAAAAAATAATAGCAAATGAAACAATCGACAAAAAATTAATTTCCAAAATATAAAAACAACTCAGACAATAACACCAAAAAAGCAAACAACCCAATCAAAAAAATGGGAAAAAAATCTAAAGAGACATTTCTCCAAAGACAACTTATAGGTGGGCAAAATCACATGAAAATATGCTCAACACCGCTTATTATTAGAGAAATGCAAATAAAAACTAGAATGAGATATCATCTCACACCAGTAAGAGTGGCCATCATCAAAAATTCTACAGATAGTAAAAGCTGGAGAAGATGTGGAGATAAGGGAACCCTCTTGCAGTATTGGTGGGAATGTAAATTGATACAACTACTATGGAGGACAGTATGGAGATTCCTTAAGAAACTAAGAATGGAAGATGACCCAGAAATCCCACTATTAGGTTTGTACCTTGATGAAATAAAAAATGAAAGAGATACCTGTACCCCAATGTTTATTGCAGCATTTTATACAATAGCTGGGACATGGAAACAACTTAGATGCCCATCGAAGTATGAAAGGATAAAGAAGATATTGTACATATATACAATGGAATATTTCTCAGCCGTAAAATGAAATGCCGAGGGCTTCCCTGGTGGTCCAGTGGGTAAGGACACCGCCTTGCAGTGCAAGGGGTGATGGTGCGATCCCTGGCCTTGGAAGATCCCATGTGCTGTGGAGCAGCAGGACCGATGTGTCCAATTGCCAAGTCCAAGCTCTGGAGGGCATGAGCCCAGAGTCAGTGCTTTGCGACAACAGAGGCCTCTGCGATGGGAGGCCCACATGGGGCAAAGAACAAAGATGGATGACACTAGATAAATGAAAGAGCAATAGAAGTGGCCCGCCGGCCCCCGTCCCTCCCAACCTTGCCCCAACCCCCAAAATGGAATGCCGAAGAATCAGGCCTAATGAGATAGATGAATCTAGAGCAGATTACACAAAGTGAAGTAAGTAAAAAAGAGAAGGACAAATACAGTATACTAATATATATATATGGAATCTAGTAATATAACACTAATAAATATGCATGCAGAGCAGCGACCGAAAATGAGACATAGAGAACAGAACTATGGACTTTGAGAAGAGTGAAGGACAGTGAGAGGTATTGGAGGAGTAACACGGAAAGCTATATTATCTTATGTAAAAGAACTGTTGCCAATGCACTGTGTGACTAAAGGATCTTAAATGGGGGCTATGTGATAATCAGGAGGGGTGGGATGGGGTGGGGGGCTCTACAGGGGGCACAGCAGGGAACAGTCAGAGATATGCCTGTGACTAATCTGAGATTATTCGTATCTGTGAACAACAAAACTCTGTAAAAGCAAAATACAAATGACTAAAGAATAATAATAATAAAAAGCCAACTAACTAAGAACAATAAGATATCCCTAAAACTCCTTCTGTTTTTTAATAACTGATACAGAGGATGATATTCCACACAGAACTCTGCACATTCAATGAGGGAGAATTTTAAAAGGAGTATATACACATCGACTATGGAAGACAGTATGGAGATTCCTTAAGAAACTAAGAATGGAAGATGACCCAGAAATCCCACTATTAGGTTTGTACCTTGATGAAATAAAAAATGAAAGAGATACCTGTACCCCAATGTTTATTGCAGCATTTTATACAATAGCTGGGACATGGAAACAACTTAGATGCCCATCGAAGTATGAAAGGATAAAGAAGATATTGTACATATATACAATGGAATATTTCTCAGCCGTAAAATGAAATGCCGAGGGCTTCCCTGGTGGTCCAGTGGGTAAGGACACCGCCTTGCAGTGCAAGGGGTGATGGTGCGATCCCTGGCCTTGGAAGATCCCATGTGCTGTGGAGCAGCAGGACCGATGTGTCCAATTGCCAAGTCCAAGCTCTGGAGGGCATGAGCCCAGAGTCAGTGTTTTGGGACAACAGATGCCTCTGCGATGGGAGGCCCACATGGGGCAAAGAACAAAGATGGATGACACTAGATAAATGAAAGAGCAATAGAAGTGGCCCGCCGGCCCCCGTCCCTCCCAACCTTGCCCCAACCCCCAAAATGGAATGCCGAAGAATCAGGCCTAATGAGATAGATGAATCTAGAGCAGATTACACAAAGTGAAGTAAGTAAAAAAGAGAAGGACAAATACAGTATACTAATATATATATATGGAATCTAGTAATATAACACTAATAAATATGCATGCAGAGCAGCGACCGAAAATGAGACATAGAGAACAGAACTATGGACTTTGAGAAGAGTGAAGGACAGTGAGAGGTATTGGAGGAGTAACACGGAAAGCTATATTATCTTATGTAAAAGAACTGTTGCCAATGCACTGTGTGACTAAAGGATCTTAAATGGGGGCTATGTGATAATCAGGAGGGGTGGGATGGGGGTTGGGGGCTCTACAGGGGGCACAGCAGGGAACAGTCAGAGATATGCCTGTGACTAATCTGAGATTATTCGTATCTGTGAACAACAAAACTCTGTAAAAGCAAAATACAAATGACTAAAGAATAATAATAATAAAAAGCCAACTAACTAAGAACAATAAGATATCCCTAAAACTCCTTCTGTTTTTTAATAACTGATACAGAGGATGATATTCCACAATGTTCACAGAACTCTGCCACATTCAATGAGGGAGAATTTTAAAAGGAGTATATACACATCACAGGAATCATGGGGACCATCTTAGAATTCTACCTACTACACTGATCAATGCACAAATGAATGTAGAAATAACTAATTTTAAATACTCCTGGAGAGTGTATATGAAACTGATAAAAAGGAATACATACAAATCTAATAAGACAACTCAGAAAATTCCAAGAGTGAGAATGAAGGGAAATTCTAAGAAGAAAGGATGAATAGGCCTAGAGGTCATAAACATGGCAAGAAAGCAGAAAACTAGAGGCATCAAGAGAGATGATTTCATGAAAAAAAATTAAAAAATGAAATCAATATGCCTCAATACAGAGAAGGAACACAAAACGTTTGACAGTGAATTAACGGTAACACATTAAAATTAGTGATAGGTAAATAAAAATTAATAAGGCAATTAATTCCACAAAAAAATAAAAGGATATTTGAAATTCTTCTTCCATGTTAGAAAATTATAAAACAATTTCTCCAAATGAAAAGTATGTAAATAGCATTCTAGTGAGTTGTCAATATACAGAGATACATTTCTAATAAGAATATGACTATATACATCAACCACTGTCCCTTCTATTCCTAGAGATTATTCAAAAACAAATCTATCACAGTTTCATATACAGCAAAATAAGAGAGAATACAGCCCCCAGGTTTTCAACTAAAGGTAAAGGCTTCCAAAAGAGCTGAAATTAAGCACAGTATGCAGGAGGAAATGAAACTTCGAAGTCAAAAAGGAAATAATAGGACTGAGAAAAGCCAGAAGAAGATATCTAAAGGTATCAAAGAAGGTATTAAAACAGAAGAAACTGAATGTAAAGAATAATATTGAATATATTTTATATGGAAATAAAGCATGTCTTTTCTGTAAATATATAAATTATCAGCATAAATACATCATTGCTATCATTATAAACTGTCAAATATAGAGAGTTAATACTTTAGGCAACTAATCAAAAATATCAACTCATAGTGTTTGACTTAATATTTCTAAATAGAATCATTGGTGATACAAGAATAGAAACAAAAGAGGACAATATTGTTCCAAAATCTGATGGTAGATAAAATGAGATGATGGAGAGGAAAATGAGATGTGTTAATTTCAACATTGCTCTTACTAAGTTAATAATATATAGTACCTACAAAAATAAAGAATTAAGAGAAGGATAAGGAGGATTTAATTTTCATTAGAAAGATAATCTTAAAATGAAAAGAAAAAGATCAGTAATATGAGATTGGTAAAGCAGAAAATACACCACATAATAAAGAGCTCCAATTAGAAATAAATAGGTGAGAACATAATAGCTATACTAATAAAAATAGTCTGTATTAATCTATTAAAATAGTTTAAATTTCTTTTACTATACAAAAACCCAATTCTTTGCTATTTACAATAGATAGATCAAAAAGAAAAGTGAGTTTTAAAATTGCAACTTAAAGTCACAGCAAATTGAATAATGAAGAAAGAAGGAGAAGAGGAGAAACAAAAAGAGAAAGAGCAAAAATCAGAAGAGAAAAGAGAAGAATTGACAGAAGGAATGAGAATGAAAAAATAGTAATGGCAAAAAATGAAATCAGTTGCAACATCACACAAGGTGAAATTTAGGTCAGAAAACCATTACACAGATAAAAATGTTCAAGAAACACTACCTACTCTAACAGATAATATCCAAACCTTCAAACTTATATATAGAAGTTCACTAATCATTAAAACAAGAATCAAACTTAGATATACTTGACCAGATGATTCAGTGACTCAGGCTACTTCCATCTATGATTCTGCCATTTTTAATAAAATGTCTTTTATCTGGTTCACTTCAGTTTTCTCTCATAGTTTTTTTTTTCTATTTTGTATAATTATGATAGCTTAAATGCTTCCCTGAATCTTTACTCTATAAAATGCTTTCATTTTGCCTTGGAAGATATACCCCCAAATTTCTCCATGTTCATTTTAAAAAACCTTTTCTTTTTCCTGCTTTATCAAAGAAGTAGGCATTTTGAAATTCCCCTATATATATATATATATATATATATATATATATATATATATATATATAAATTTTTTTTCTATTAACTATTTCCTAACTTATGTGTATTTTAAAATTTGTTCCATTTTGTTCTCATTTTATTGGCTTATATCAGTAAGCAAATTCTAAAGAAAAGCTAAGTAGTGCAGAAGGTTTCTGAAACCTGATAATAGTTGTATCCTACCTTCACATCTTGTTGCTGTTGTTCTGTCACTAGGTCACATCCATCTCTTCACAACACCATGAACTGTAGCATACCAGACTTCCCTGTCCCTCACCATCTCCCGGAGTTCACGCGAGTTCAGATCCATTACATCTGTGATGCTATCCAGCCATCTCATCCTCTGTCATTCTGTAAGTAATAGTTAATATAAAATTCTGCTTTAAATCATTGTCCCTCAGAGGAGAAAAAAAAAAAGAATGCACTCCACCACTGATCAGAACTTCAGGTAACAGTTTGTTTCTCATTTTCTGTGAATATATTGATATTTTCATTTTCTGTCTGGAAGCTTGAGAGGTCTTAGGTTTATATTTTATATTTTAAACATTTATATTGCAAGAGAAAGAGCAAAAATCAGAAGAGAAAAGAGAAGAATTGACAGAAGGAATGAGAATGAAAAAATAGTAATGGCAAAAAATGAAATCAGTTGCAACATCACACAAGGTGAAATTTAGGTCAGAAAACCATTACACAGATAAAAATGTTCAAGAAACACTACCTACTCTAACAGATAATATCCAAACCTTCAAACTTATATATAGAAGTTCACTAATCATTAAAACAAGAATCAAACTTAGATATACTTGACCAGATGATTCAGTGACTCAGGCTACTTCCATCTATGATTCTGCCATTTTTAATAAAATGTCTTTTATCTGGTTCACTTCAGTTTTCTCTCATAGTTTTTTTTTTCTATTTTGTATAATTATGATAGCTTAAATGCTTCCCTGAATCTTTACTCTATAAAATGCTTTCATTTTGCCTTGGAAGATATACCCCCAAATTTCTCCATGTTCATTTTAAAAAACCTTTTCTTTTTCCTGCTTTATCAAAGAAGTAGGCATTTTGAAATTCCCTATATATATATATATATATATATATATATATATATATATATATATATAAATTTTTTTTCTATTAACTATTTCCTAACTTATGTGTATTTTAAAATTTGTTCCATTTTGTTCTCATTTTATTGGCTTATATCAGTAAGCAAATTCTAAAGAAAAGCTAAGTAGTGCAGAAGGTTTCTGAAACCTGATAATAGTTGTATCCTACCTTCACATCTTGTTGCTGTTGTTCTGTCACTAGGTCACATCCATCTCTTCACAACACCATGAACTGTAGCATACCAGACTTCCCTGTCCCTCACCATCTCCCGGAGTTCACGCGAGTTCAGATCCATTACATCTGTGATGCTATCCAGCCATCTCATCCTCTGTCATTCTGTAAGTAATAGTTAATATAAAATTCTGCTTTAAATCATTGTCCCTCAGAGGAGAAAAAAAAAAAGAATGCACTCCACCACTGATCAGAACTTCAGGTAACAGTTTGTTTCTCATTTTCTGTGAATATATTGATATTTTCATTTTCTGTCTGGAAGCTTGAGAGGTCTTAGGTTTATATTTTATATTTTAAACATTTATATTGCTTTGATTAAGTAAATTTCTGTTTTCTAATCCATCTTAACACTTGATAGATGATTTTAATTTTTATATTTAGAAGGATTTTCACTTTGTCTGGGGCATCTTCCCTAATCATCCCACCCCAGATTCAATCATTTTATTTAAAGTCTTTGAGATTTAGAAACAAAAAGTCTTTTAAGACTTTGGAAAAACAATCCCAAATGAATGGATTGCTCAGGAGTCAGATTGCAGTCAGATGAGGAGTGAATTGAGGAAAAAGAACCAGCAGCAGTGGGTAAAGATATTTCTTTCGAGAAAGTCAGTTATCAAAGTGAGGGGAAATATGAATTATATATGGAAGGAATATGGATAACCACAGTATATGTCTCAGTATTATTGGGTCTTATTTTTGCAAATATTTCATTGATTTCAGTTTTCCTTAGTAGCCAAAGTTCTGAAGAGATCATATTACTCCAATTTATTGCTGTTTTATCCTAAAGTTAACACAGTGCTTAGTACACAGCAGATACAAATTGTTGTTTGGTGTTCAATAGAGAGATGAATTTATGAGATACTTTGTTTATTTTTCAGAAATTTGAGAAAACATTGAAAGCAGATAGGAAAAAAGTAGATGAGGATAAAGTGGATAAAAAGATAAAAGTTGACAAAGCAAGGTGTATGAAATGGTAATAAAAGCTTTGAACAAAAGCATTAAATTTTATCCAGAATTGCTAATATATATATAAAGCCTAGATTTAATACTAATATATTAAAAAATATATTTTATTTATAGTTATGTGTGTATATACACATACACATGCATTTCATTATAGACCCCTGCCAATCCTATCCAAAATGACAGTTGCAATGTAATTAAATGTTAAGTGGAATTAATTTGATTCCACTGGCAATATATATAAAATGTTGAGTACATCTATTATTAAAGTAACAAATTGAACACTACTCCACTCACAAGGTGTTTCCAAGGTCATGTTATGGGTAATGAATATGCCTGCCAATGCAGGAGACATAAGAGATGTTGCTTTGATCCCTGGGTTGGCAAGATCCTCTGGAGGAGTGCATGGCAACTCACTCTGGTCTTCTTGCCTGGAGAATCCCCATCGACAGAGGAACCTAGTGGATTACAGTTCATAGGGTTGCTAAGAGTCATACAAGGAAAATTAGTACAGCACTCATGTTTATATTTAGAAGGATTTTCACTTTGTCTGGGGCATCTTCCCTAATCATCCCACCCCAGATTCAATCATTTTATTTAAAGTCTTTGAGATTTAGAAACAAAAAGTCTTTTAAGACTTTGGAAAAACAATCCCAAATGAATGGATTGCTCAGGAGTCAGATTGCAGTCAGATGAGGAGTGAATTGGGGAAAAAAGAACCAGCAGCAGTGGGTAAAGATATTTCTTTCGAGAAAGTCAGTTATCAAAGTGAGGGGAAATATGAATTATATATGGAAGGAATATGGATAACCACAGTATATGTCTCAGTATTATTGGGTCTTATTTTTGCAAATATTTCATTGATTTCAGTTTTCCTTAGTAGCCAAAGTTCTGAAGAGATCATATTACTCCAATTTATTGCTGTTTTATCCTAAAGTTAACACAGTGCTTAGTACACAGCAGATACAAATTGTTGTTTGGTGTTCAATAGAGAGATGAATTTATGAGATACTTTGTTTATTTTTCAGAAATTTGAGAAAACATTGAAAGCAGATAGGAAAAAAGTAGATGAGGATAAAGTGGATAAAAAGATAAAAGTTGACAAAGCAAGGTGTATGAAATGGTAATAAAAGCTTTGAACAAAAGCATTAAATTTTATCCAGAATTGCTAATATATATATAAAGCCTAGATTTAATACTAATATATTAAAAAATATATTTTATTTATAGTTATGTGTGTATATACACATACACATGCATTTCATTATAGACCCCTGCCAATCCTATCCAAAATGACAGTTGCAATGTAATTAAATGTTAAGTGGAATTAATTTGATTCCACTGGCAATATATATAAAATGTTGAGTACATCTATTATTAAAGTAACAAATTGAACACTACTCCACTCACAAGGTGTTTCCAAGGTCATGTTATGGGTAATGAATATGCCTGCCAATGCAGGAGACATAAGAGATGTTGCTTTGATCCCTGGGTTGGCAAGATCCTCTGGAGGAGTGCATGGCAACTCACTCTGGTCTTCTTGCCTGGAGAATCCCCATCGACAGAGGAACCTAGTGGATTACAGTTCATAGGGTTGCTAAGAGTCATACAAGATTGACACAATTTAGTACAGCACTCATGCATATTACTCACAAAATCACCTGAAGTAGCCAGCAGAGCTTGAATTAAACTTTTTGTAATATCTGGTTATAGCACTATTGAAACTGTTTCACTCTTAAAGCTTATATATAGTTAAGTAGAAATTAGAAAAAAACCTAATACAACTAAAATGCTAGGTATCAGTAGTCATTCTTTGAATTTGATTCAATAACTCAGTTGACATTCATTCAGTTCAGTTCAGTCTCTTAGTTGTGTCCAACTCTTTGTTACCCCCTGGACTTCAGCAGAATGACTGAAGTACATTCTCTGTCATTCCCCATCTCCCAGAGCTTACTCAAATTAGTGTCCACTGACTCAGTGATACCATCCAAGCATCTCATCCTCTGTCATTCTCTTCTCCTTTTGCCTGCTATTTTTCCCAACATAGAAATCTTTTCCAGTGACTAGTCTCTTCATACAGGTGGCCAAAATATTTGGATTTTCAACTTTAGAATCAGTCCCTCCAATGAATATTCAGGGCTGTTTTTCTTTAGGATGGACTGGTTTGATTTCCTTTCAGGCCAAGGGACTCTTTAGAGTCTTATCCAACACCATAGTTCAAAGGAATCAATTCTTTGACTATCAGCCTTCTTTACGGTCCAGTTCTCACATAACTACTGGGAAAGCGATAGCTTTTTTTTTTAATTTTTTATTAGAAGGTGTCTTTTTGGGGGGGAGGGGGAGGTTAGGAGGGAGAGGGACGGGCGGGCCACTTCTATTGGTCTTTCATTCATCTATTTTCATCCATCTTTGTTCTTTGGCCCATGTGGGCCTCCCATCACAGTGACCTCTGTTTTCACAGAGCACTGACTCTGGGCGCTTGTGCTCCAGAGCTCCGGCTCAGTAATTGGACACATGGGTCCAGCCGCTCTGCGGCACGTGGGATCTTCCCAGGCCAGGGATCAAACCGGCGCCCCTTGCACTGCTATGGGTAATGAATATGCCTGCCAATGCAGGAGACATAAGAGATGTTGCTTTGATCCCTGGGTTGGCAAGATCCTCTGGAGGAGTGCATGGCAACTCACTCTGGTCTTCTTGCCTGGAGAATCCCCATCGACAGAGGAACCTAGTGGATTACAGTTCATAGGGTTGCTAAGAGTCATACAAGATTGACACAATTTAGTACAGCACTCATGCATATTACTCACAAAATCACCTGAAGTAGCCAGCAGAGCTTGAATTAAACTTTTTGTAATATCTGGTTATAGCACTATTGAAACTGTTTCACTCTTAAAGCTTATATATAGTTAAGTAGAAATTAGAAAAAAACCTAATACAACTAAAATGCTAGGTATCAGTAGTCATTCTTTGAATTTGATTCAATAACTCAGTTGACATTCATTCAGTTCAGTTCAGTCTCTTAGTTGTGTCCAACTCTTTGTTACCCCCTGGACTTCAGCAGAATGACTGAAGTACATTCTCTGTCATTCCCCATCTCCCAGAGCTTACTCAAATTAGTGTCCACTGACTCAGTGATACCATCCAAGCATCTCATCCTCTGTCATTCTCTTCTCCTTTTGCCTGCTATTTTTCCCAACATAGAAATCTTTTCCAGTGACTAGTCTCTTCATACAGGTGGCCAAAATATTTGGATTTTCAACTTTAGAATCAGTCCCTCCAATGAATATTCAGGGCTGTTTTTCTTTAGGATGGACTGGTTTGATTTCCTTTCAGGCCAAGGGACTCTTTAGAGTCTTATCCAACACCATAGTTCAAAGGAATCAATTCTTTGACTATCAGCCTTCTTTACGGTCCAGTTCTCACATAACTACTGGGAAAGCGATAGCTTTTTTTTTTAATTTTTTATTAGAAGGTGTCTTTTTGGGGGGGAGGGGGAGGTTAGGAGGGAGAGGGACGGGCGGGCCACTTCTATTGGTCTTTCATTCATCTATTTTCATCCATCTTTGTTCTTTGGCCCATGTGGGCCTCCCATCACAGTGACCTCTGTTTTCACAGAGCACTGACTCTGGGCGCTTGTGCTCCAGAGCTCCGGCTCAGTAATTGGACACATGGGTCCAGCCGCTCTGCGGCACGTGGGATCTTCCCAGGCCGGGGATCGAACCGACACCACTTGCACTGCAAGGCGGTGTCCTTACCAACTAGACCACCAAGGAAGCCCAAGCGATAGCTTTTTGTTTGTTTGTCTGTTAATGGGAAAGCCATAGCTTTGACTACATGAACTTTTGCTGGCAAAATGATGTCTCTACTTTTCAATACACTGTCTAGGTTCGTCATAGCTTTTCTTAAAAGGAGCGAGCATCTTTTAATTTCATAGCTGTAGTCACCATTCACAGTAATTTTGGAACACCAAAAAATAAAGTCTGTCACTGTTTCCATTTTGTGCCCTTCTATTTGCATAAAGAATGGAACAAAATGCATTGCTTTGGTTTTTTTGAATGTTGAGTTTTAGAGCAACTAATTCACTCTTCTCTTTCCCCTTCATCAAGAGACTCTTTAGGGGCTTCCCTGGTGGTCCAGTGGGTAAGGACACCGCCTTGCAGTGCAAGGGGCGCCGGTTTGATCCCTGGCCTGGAAGGATCCCACGTGCCACGGAGCGGCTGGACTGATGTGTCCAATTACCTAGCTGGAGATCTGGAGCGCATGCACCCAGAGCCGGTGCTCTGCGACAACAGAGGCCACCTCGATGGGAGGCCCACACGGGCCAAAGAACAAAGATGGATGAAAATAGATAAATGAAGAACCAATAGAAGTGGCCTGCCTGCTCCCCTCCCTCCCCCCACCCCCCCCCCACCAAAATAAATAAATAAATAAATCTTTAAAAAAAAAAGAGAGAGAGAGACTCTTTAGTTCCTCTTCACTTTCTGCCATAAGGCTGGTGGCATCTTCATACCTCAGGTTATTGATATTTCTCCTAGCAATCTTGACTCCAGCTTGTGCTTCATTTAGACTGGCATTTCATATGATGTACTCTGCATGTAAATTAAATAAGCAAGCTGACAATGTGTCGTCTTGATGTACTCCTTTCCCAATTTGGAACTAGTCCATTGTTCCATGTCTGGTTCTGACTGTTGTTTCTTGTTCTGAGTACAGATTTTGCAGAAGGCGTGTAAGTTGATCTGGTATTTCCATCTCCTTCAGAATTCCAGTTTGTTTTGAACTACACAAAGGTGTTAGCTTAATCATTGAAGCAGAAGAAATTTTTTTTTTTTTTTTCTGGAATTACCTTTCTATGATTCAATGGATGTTGGCAATTTGATCTCCTCTTCCTCTGCCTTTTCTTAATCCAGTTTGTACATCTGAAAGTTCTTGGTTCATGTACTGTCAAAGCCTAGCTTGGAGGATTTTGAGCATTACTTTGTTAGTGTGTGAAATGAGTACAATAGTACAGTAGTTTGAACATGCTTTGGCATTGTCCTTCTTTGGGATGTGAGCGAAAAATGACCTTTCCTAGTTCTGAGACCACTGCTGAGTTTTCCAAATTTACTGGCATATTTAGTTCAGTACTTTGACAGCATCATCTTTTAAGATTTGAAATAGTTCAGCTGGGATTCCATCTTCTCTGCTAGATTTGTTTGTAGTGATTCTTCCTAAGGCCCACTTGACTTCAAACTTCAGGGTGTCTGACTCTAGATGAGTGATCACACTATCATGACCACACAGTTCATTAACACCTGTTTTGCATAGTTTTTCCATGTGTTCTTGACACTTCTTCTTAATATCTTCTGCTTCTGTTAAGTTCATACCATTCATACATTATTGTATATGTCCATGAACGAAATACTCCATTGGTGTCTCTAATTTTCTTGTAGAGATCTTTAGTCTTTAGGTCCTGTCTAATAAATTGACTATTTCTCTCCTTGGGGTCATGTGGTAGGAGGTGATGTTATAGCATGAAAAAAAAAAAAAAGTTCTCATGTGGAGAAGGTATATGCTCATACCCAGGTCCAGGGTCAGACAGTAAGCATGGCTGAAATAGAAAGGGGTTGTAGCAGACTCCACAAGGCAGGAAAGGAGAGACTAGAGCTAAAATGCTGGGCTGGAAAATCCTTATTTAAAGACAAGGAGTAAGAAAACTCGTCAAAATATGGTGACTCTAGCAGATCAGTTGAACTTTTAAAAAACTGTAAATATAATAAATTTTAATATAAAGGCAACTCCTCTCTACTTTGCTCTCTCTCTCTTCCCCCTAAATGTCTCTTGTTCTTTTCCCAGCCACTCATTTCAGATATAATGTTTGGTATTTCCATCTCCTTCAGAATTCCAGTTTGTTTTGCACTACACAAAGGTGTTAGCTTAATCATTGAAGCAGAAGAAATTTTTTTTTTCTGGAATTACCTTTCTATGATTCAATGGATGTTGGCAATTTGATCTCCTCTTCCTCTGCCTTTTCTTAATCCAGTTTGTACATCTGAAAGTTCTTGGTTCATGTACTGTCAAAGCCTAGCTTGGAGGATTTTGAGCATTACTTTGTTAGTGTGTGAAATGAGTACAATAGTACAGTAGTTTGAACATGCTTTGGCATTGTCCTTCTTTGGGATGTGAGCGAAAAATGACCTTTCCTAGTTCTGAGACCACTGCTGAGTTTTCCAAATTTACTGGCATATTTAGTTCAGTACTTTGACAGCATCATCTTTTAAGATTTGAAATAGTTCAGCTGGGATTCCATCTTCTCTGCTAGATTTGTTTGTAGTGATTCTTCCTAAGGCCCACTTGACTTCAAACTTCAGGGTGTCTGACTCTAGATGAGTGATCACACTATCATGACCACACAGTTCATTAACACCTGTTTTGCATAGTTTTTCCATGTGTTCTTGACACTTCTTCTTAATATCTTCTGCTTCTGTTAAGTTCATACCATTCATACATTATTGTATATGTCCATGAACGAAATACTCCATTGGTGTCTCTAATTTTCTTGTAGAGATCTTTAGTCTTTAGGTCCTGTCTAATAAATTGACTATTTCTCTCCTTGGGGTCATGTGGTAGGAGGTGATGTTATAGCATGAAAAAAAAAAAAAAGTTCTCATGTGGAGAAGGTATATGCTCATACCCAGGTCCAGGGTCAGACAGTAAGCATGGCTGAAATAGAAAGGGGTTGTAGCAGACTCCACAAGGCAGGAAAGGAGAGACTAGAGCTAAAATGCTGGGCTGGAAAATCCTTATTTAAAGACAAGGAGTAAGAAAACTCGTCAAAATATGGTGACTCTAGCAGATCAGTTGAACTTTTAAAAAACTGTAAATATAATAAATTTTAATATAAAGGCAACTCCTCTCTACTTTGCTCTCTCTCTCTTCCCCCTAAATGTCTCTTGTTCTTTTCCCAGCCACTCATTTCAGATATAACTTGCTGAATATTTTCTATCTTAATCTCTCTCCCAGAGTTGTAACTGGTCCTCTTCTCTCCAGATATCCCACAACTTGGGCTATGTCTCTTAGCAGTTCAGGTTTTATGCCTGCTTCACCCTATTAGAAGTGTTCTCCATGGGCATATTTATTTTCCTATTGTGCTAGACACCTTTTTCTTCTGATTCTTCCTTCTTCATAATGGCTTGGTTCCAGTGAAGATACATCTGTCCTGGGCATTCAGTTGTTTAGGTTACCATATGGCCTGAGTCCCCTTACCTAAAATTTTGTGTTTTTTTTAAGGGTAGAGAGTTTTTCTCATGAACCTTTAATGTCATGGATATATAATACATACACATAAATATGTGGAAGTACAAATGCAAATATCCTAGAAAATCCTCACAGTGAGCTCATGCTTCTGTGTATTTGTGCTAAGTCACTTCAGTTATATCTGACTCTTTGCAGTCCTATGGACTATAATCCAAAAGGTGCCTCTGTCTACAGAGATTCTTTAGGCAAGAATACTAGTCTGGGTTGTCCTGCCTTCCTCCAGGGTATCTTGTGGAACCAGGAATCAAACCAGTGTCTCTTATATCTCCTGCATTGGTAGGTAGATTTACTCCACTAGTGCCACCTGGGAAGCCCCTATTTGTGCTCATAGGCCACAAGATAAATCAGAATTCTTGGTTGTCATGATTTTTTTTTTTATGGGTTATCTTCATTTTTGGCAGTTTGATTGCAACGTGATAGACATGGGTTTCTTCATTCCATCCTTCTTAGAGTTTACTGAGCTAGGGACTTATTTCACCTGTTGAATCTCTAAGTTTATGTCCTTCTTCAAATTTGATGTTTTCATATATTAAAAAACTATTTTTTCTATTCCATTCTCACTCTCTTTCCTTCCAAGACACTAACTACAAGTATTCAGGACATTTAAACGTGCTGCATAGTTTCTCAATTTTTTCTCTCTATTCTTCAGATTAAATAATTTATATGGATCTGTCGTGAACTTCAGTGATTTGTCCCAGTAATATATATGTATATATGTTTTTTGTTTGTTTGTTTTAAATACTATGTATGTTCGTTTTGAGATTCCCATCAGGCTTGGAAAATATCTATTTCTCCTTTGATTTCCTATATTCTCATTTCCTCAAGAATACTTTATTTCACTGAGTGCATCTATAATAGCTGCTTTAAATTCTTGAGTGTTCATTCCTATCTGTGAATTATTATGAGGCTGAATCTCATTTAGTGTCTTTTCTTTTGAAAATAAACTATGCATTTCTGGTTTTTCATATATCTAGTAATTATGTATAATGATGACTCTTATACATGTCCAAAGTGTATTATTACTGCTGTTATGCACTCTTGCTGCTTTATAATGTGAAAAATTAATGACAGAAACCTCAACTAAACAGAGTCAGTAAGCCTGATGAGGGAATCTTTCATACCCTACAATGATAGCAGAATCTAACCTTTAATGCATGGAATATACATACACATAAATATGTGGAAGTACAAATGCAAATATCCTAGAAAATCCTCACAGTGAGCTCATGCTTCTGTGTATTTGTGCTAAGTCACTTCAGTTATATCTGACTCTTTGCAGTCCTATGGACTATAATCCAAAAGGTGCCTCTGTCTACAGAGATTCTTTAGGCAAGAATACTAGTCTGGGTTGTCCTGCCTTCCTCCAGGGTATCTTGTGGAACCAGGAATCAAACCAGTGTCTCTTATATCTCCTGCATTGGTAGGTAGATTTACTCCACTAGTGCCACCTGGGAAGCCCCTATTTGTGCTCATAGGCCACAAGATAAATCAGAATTCTTGGTTGTCATGATTTTTTTTTTTATGGGTTATCTTCATTTTTGGCAGTTTGATTGCAACGTGATAGACATGGGTTTCTTCATTCCATCCTTCTTAGAGTTTACTGAGCTAGGGACTTATTTCACCTGTTGAATCTCTAAGTTTATGTCCTTCTTCAAATTTGATGTTTTCATATATTAAAAAACTATTTTTTCTATTCCATTCTCACTCTCTTTCCTTCCAAGACACTAACTACAAGTATTCAGGACATTTAAACGTGCTGCATAGTTTCTCAATTTTTTCTCTCTATTCTTCAGATTAAATAATTTATATGGATCTGTCGTGAACTTCAGTGATTTGTCCCAGTAATATATATGTATATATGTTTTTTGTTTGTTTGTTTTAAATACTATGTATGTTCGTTTTGAGATTCCCATCAGGCTTGGAAAATATCTATTTCTCCTTTGATTTCCTATATTCTCATTTCCTCAAGAATACTTTATTTCACTGAGTGCATCTATAATAGCTGCTTTAAATTCTTGAGTGTTCATTCCTATCTGTGAATTATTATGAGGCTGAATCTCATTTAGTGTCTTTTCTTTTGAAAATAAACTATGCATTTCTGGTTTTTCATATATCTAGTAATTATGTATAATGATGACTCTTATACATGTCCAAAGTGTATTATTACTGCTGTTATGCACTCTTGCTGCTTTATAATGTGAAAAATTAATGACAGAAACCTCAACTAAACAGAGTCAGTAAGCCTGATGAGGGGAATCTTTCATACCCTACAATGATAGCAGAGCCTAAAATGAAAAAGAAGGATTTCTCTTTTATTCTTGGCAGGGACTAGCAGTGAAGTGTCTTGGACTTTTTATTGTATTTTATTTTTATTTTTATTCTATTTCTATCAACTTGTTTTCACTTCTGTAAAAGCGGTTCTCCCTCCATTGCTGGGGCATCATGGAGACGTGCTCATGGCTTGTGATGATTTCAGATAGTGAATTTCAACTTGCTGCTGATACTGAACAGATCTGTCTGTACTGGAAAAATGTCTGATAGTCTATTTGTTCTATGTCAACAGTAACAAGTAAGAGAGTTGATTGGACTCAAAAGTAAACTTTGGCTTATTGTTTTGTAGCATATTCTTTGTTCAATTCTTTACTCTGTTGTCAGAATGTATGCCATGTTAATCATTAACATATATCAAAAGCCAAAGTAACTGGGATAATATAAGCAACTCTATTGTCAGAATGTGTCCCACATCAATAATTAACACATCTCAAAAGCTAAAATAATTGGGATAATACCAGCAAATTTATCCTAAGAATATGCTTAAGGAGAGTAATATTTACTAATTTTTCTTATGAAAAATTTGAGGCATCTATTTGAGAAATATAATTATGGAAATATTAAGAAAAAAACTACTGGGTTTTAGTATGAGATACAAAATTTTAAATGTATTTGTATAGGATATGATTAATGCAAATTAGTTAAAGATAACTCTATTATATTTATAGATAAATTGTTAATGACATCATTCAAGATTTTCCTACTCCTATTCTTTGAACTTGATAAAATATTCTCAGAGAAATATTAATATATCTCACTATGATTCTATTTTTGACTCATATTTCTTCTGATTTTTGCTTTATGTATATACTATGTACCTTTGTTGATACATATCTAATGGTTTCTGATGTATTTGTGAGTTGTAGTTTTATCATTAAAAATATTCACCTTTGTTTCATTTAAAATAAATATATTTAAAAAAAAAACAACGAAATACTTGGATTTGAATTATTTTATCTTTGGAGCTAATCACTCTTGTTGGACATCATGGTCATTGACAAAAATATTTTCCTACTTATTTGAAATAAGGTTGAATGAATTAAAATAATGCATTTCTTTACTTCAATGCATAATCATCGCTTTTCCTCACTTGTTCTTCAATTTAGTTGCAGCAAAAAACAACACAAGATTTTTCAGAAATTAAAGCAGTTGATTGTAACTCTTTTGCATGTATAATTGTTAGACATAAATTTCTTACAAAAAATCTTGACTGAATTTAGAATATATCAGAGTAGTTTGGTAGGAAAACTTATTAACTTGTTTTATCCTTATTTATCTTAAGGTATGCAAAACCACATCAGAATATACAGTTTTCCAAAAAAAAAAAAAAAAAGGAATAAAAAATAATGCCAAATCAACAAGGCTAATTATCAACTTGAGAAATGAAATCTCAGTCTGAATAGATGAAATTGAGTTAGAACAAAATTGTTAATACTATTTTTAATACCAGTTACATTTTTGTAACCCTACAGTGTGCTTTTGAGTTTTCCATAGGACTGATTATGTCTTCAATGAAATTAAGGAAGAGTTCAAATTTTACTGGAAGAGTAATAGTCAGTATACTATGAGAGTAAAAGAAAGAATTTTTTAATTCTCTATTTTTTTGCTTTTTTCCCCCCTTTTTGTTTGTTTGTTTGTTTGTTTAAAGAGACTATACTAACTTTTTATTTTGAAAATCCCCATAATTAAACTTCTGGGCAAATATATCATTGACTGTAGCATTTCAGTGGTAGGAGATAGGTTCAGAGAGACAAGTTGGAAAGCAATTTAAAGATTATGACACAAATTACGTTAATACAAGACTTAACCATTGAGTTATCAGTGAAATGGAAATTGGGTTGGCTACAACTTACTGTTTCTCCTTGAGAGTCCTGACTGTCAGCATTTAGGTAACCATTCATTTAATGTATGTATATCTGTGCATACTAATAGTGATTCCATTTTACACTAAGAATTAAAAAGTCAAAAATTATGTTAGTTTAAATTTGTTTATGATTATGTTTTGATTATTTGCTTGTTTGATCTTTTTTTGTAGTCTTTTGTTTATTGTTTTATTCTTTTAAATATCAGAAATAGTTACTAATTAATACAAGAAAAGCTCAAAAAAAACCCATAACCAAACTAGTAATTCAAAATGCATTAAAATGAATCAGAGTAACAAAGATACCAAACAAAAATGCTAAAATTGGCATAAAACAACTGAGAAATCTAGTTGATAATGATTCAATATGATTCTAATATCACAAATAAATAAAAGCAAAAGACAATATAGTATAATTTCCTAAAGAAGTATACATTTAAAATATTAACTTCAAAGAAGAAAATCATATCAGTAAATCAATTAAGGTATAAGTTACTGAAGTTATAAACTTACGAGAGCAACATAAAAGTAAGAGTGAAAATAAATTTTATTAAATAATATAAATGGTCTCCAAAATGAAGAATCAGTGGCTTGTATTTTCAGGAACTAAATTAGACTGAGAATTCCAAGAGTCAGTCCTCAAAGTTTCCAAATTTCCAAAATTTTCAACTTGAGAAATGAAATCTCAGTCTGAATAGATGAAATTGAGTTAGAACAAAATTGTTAATACTATTTTTAATACCAGTTACATTTTTGTAACCCTACAGTGTGCTTTTGAGTTTTCCATAGGACTGATTATGTCTTCAATGAAATTAAGGAAGAGTTCAAATTTTACTGGAAGAGTAATAGTCAGTATACTATGAGAGTAAAAGAAAGAATTTTTTAATTCTCTATTTTTTTGCTTTTTTCCCCCCTTTTTGTTTGTTTGTTTGTTTGTTTAAAGAGACTATACTAACTTTTTATTTTGAAAATCCCCATAATTAAACTTCTGGGCAAATATATCATTGACTGTAGCATTTCAGTGGTAGGAGATAGGTTCAGAGAGACAAGTTGGAAAGCAATTTAAAGATTATGACACAAATTACGTTAATACAAGACTTAACCATTGAGTTATCAGTGAAATGGAAATTGGGTTGGCTACAACTTACTGTTTCTCCTTGAGAGTCCTGACTGTCAGCATTTAGGTAACCATTCATTTAATGTATGTATATCTGTGCATACTAATAGTGATTCCATTTTACACTAAAAATTTAAAAAAGTCAAAAATTATGTTAGTTTAAATTTGTTTATGATTATGTTTTGATTATTTGCTTGTTTGATCTTTTTTTGTAGTCTTTTGTTTATTGTTTTATTCTTTTAAATATCAGAAATAGTTACTAATTAATACAAGAAAAGCTCAAAAAAAACCCATAACCAAACTAGTAATTCAAAATGCATTAAAATGAATCAGAGTAACAAAGATACCAAACAAAAATGCTAAAATTGGCATAAAACAACTGAGAAATCTAGTTGATAATGATTCAATATGATTCTAATATCACAAATAAATAAAAGCAAAAGACAATATAGTATAATTTCCTAAAGAAGTATACATTTAAAATATTAACTTCAAAGAAGAAAATCATATCAGTAAATCAATTAAGGTATAAGTTACTGAAGTTATAAACTTACGAGAGCAACATAAAAGTAAGAGTGAAAATAAATTTTATTAAATAATATAAATGGTCTCCAAAATGAAGAATCAGTGGCTTGTATTTTCAGGAACTAAATTAGACTGAGAATTCCAAGAGTCAGTCCTCAAAGTTTCCAAATTTCCAAAATTTTCAACTTTTTATTTTGTACTGGTGTATAGTCAATTAATAATGTGATAATTTCAGATGAACAGTGAAAGTTCTCAGACATAGATATACATGTAACCATTCTCCTACAAACACTTGCCCAATCCAGGCAGCCACATAACATTGAACAGAGTTCTATATGCTATACAGTAGGTCATTCTTGCTTCTCAGCTATCCATTTTGGATACAGCACTATGTACATGTGCATCACAAACTCCCTAGTTATCCTTTTCCCCTGTCTTTCCCTAACCTCCCCTCCCCTGGTCAATTATAAGCTCATTCTTTAAGTCTGTGAATCTGTTTGGTAAATTCATTTGTATAATTTCTTTATAGATTATTGGGACTTTCCAACGTTGAGCAAGTAAGAGAATTCATGTTCTGGCCCAAAGGCATGAACAAGAGCTCTTCAAATGTTTGTACATATGCAAGCTCAGTAGTATCTGATTCTTTGTAACTCCATGGACTCTAGTTGGTCAGGTTTCTATGTCCATGGGATTTTGCAAGCAAGACTACTGGAATGGTACTATTTCCTCCTGTAGGGAATCTTTCCAATTTAGGGATCAAACTCACATCTCCTGCATCTCTTGCATTGGCAGGTGGATTCTTTAACATTTCAACTAAAACAGATTGCATCAGAGTAAGCTGCCAAATGCTGCAAACTCAATGCTCTTCAATAAAAGACAAGTAAATAGATACTTGTTGATATGTATAAATCCTAGCAGAATCAAATCTCTTACTTTTCTTTAAAATCACTACCAGACAAAAATACTTAGGACATGAAGAACAAAAATGTTTATTTTAGTCTGATAGATCATAATATTTTCTTCATAATCTCCAAGTATTTGAGACATAGTGAATTACCTCTCCTAATATTTCTCACTTAATAATTTATCTTGAGAACACACAAGTCTTAAAAGCAGTTGAAATCACTCAGTGGACCACAGGACAAATGCTAAACAATCCATAGATGAGGTCTCTGTTTTGGCTATTGAGACCCTCTATTTAGTTTTTCATATTGCTTTAAGAGTGTAGTTGGGACTGTCTGTTTCTTAAAGGATAAGTCCAAATGAAACAGTAGGAGGGGTGCAATCACATTTAAAATGAAACATCATACACACCAAAGATTCTTGGATAACACAAGCAAAACCTTCTGCACAGCAGGGCCAAGGTAAAGGAATAGTGAGCCTGAGCTAGACCTGCTTTTGAATGTTTAAGGGTCTCTTGCAGAGACATGAGTCAACAGTGGCCTGCCTCAAGGACAGAAACTCTGGCAATAGCAATCTTGGAAGGTACAGCTTCTGGCATAAGTTCTCGTGAAGGAGATTGCCATAAGCTCCACTATAGATCCACTGGGCAGGCAACTGACAAAATGGTGAACAATTATACCAAAAAGGTTCTTACACTGTTGAAAAACTTATAGGCCTCACGACAAACTTCCCAAGCTGGAGATTTGGCAGAGGGACTGAGTATACTTAGAGAAACTGACTTTGAAGTTCGGCAGGATTTGATTATAGAACTTCCAAGGGACTGGAGAAACAGAAAGTCTTGAAGGGAACAAACAACAACTTGCATGCCCCAGGCCCCAGGGGAAAGGATCAGTAGCCCCAAAGAGACAGAGTCAGACTTCCCTTTGTGTGTTTGAGAATCTCTGGCAGATGCATGAGTCAACAGTGGCCTCCAACGGGGTCGTGGGTAGTGAACACAACAGTTCAGAAACTAGGAGTGCTAGTATATGTTCTTTGAAGAAGGTTGTCATTGCTTCCATTACCGCTACTATAAACTGGCCTCAGGCCAAATCACAGGGATATAACACAGTCCCAGCAATTAACAGAAAATTGGAACAAAAATGTACTTAAGGGGGTGGAGCTAAGATGGCGGTGTAGAAGGACGTGCACTCATCTCTGCTGCAAAATCACCTGAATTGCAACGAGTTCCTGAAAAACCATCGACAGGAGGAGGTTGGATCTGATCACAGAGAGGATACCCTACATTGAAGAACAAAGGAGAAGCTGCATCAAGATGATAGGAAGGGCGCAATTGCACGTTTAAAGTCAAACCTCATACCCGCCAGAGAGGATGGGCGGGCCAAAGGCGCAAAACCTATTGCAGATCAAGACCCGGGAAAGGAGCAGTGACGCCCACAAGGGACTGAGCCAGACCTGCTTTGGTGGTTCCAAGTGCCCCCTTGAGCTAGAAGTGCCCTTGAGCAGTCCTCCAAAAGACTGCACTCAGCTCCCTTTGGAGGAGGTTACCATTAACTCGATCACAGAGCCGCCGAGGAGGACTGGAAACTCTGTGTGTACTGTGATCCAGGAGAGGGGAATAGCAATCCTGCATGAGACTGAGCCGGACTCACCTCTGGAATAAGTTCTAGTGAAGGAGATTGCCATAAGCTCCACTATAGATCCACTGGGCAGGCAACTGACAAAATGGTGAACAATTATACCAAAAAGGTTCTTACACTGTTGAAAAACTTATAGGCCTCACGACAAACTTCCCAAGCTGGAGATTTGGCAGAGGGACTGAGTATACTTAGAGAAACTGACTTTGAAGTTCGGCAGGATTTGATTATAGAACTTCCAAGGGACTGGAGAAACAGAAAGTCTTGAAGGGAACAAACAACAACTTGCATGCCCCAGGCCCCAGGGGAAAGGATCAGTAGCCCCAAAGAGACAGAGTCAGACTTCCCTTTGTGTGTTTGAGAATCTCTGGCAGATGCATGAGTCAACAGTGGCCTCCAACGGGGTCGTGGGTAGTGAACACAACAGTTCAGAAACTAGGAGTGCTAGTATATGTTCTTTGAAGAAGGTTGTCATTGCTTCCATTACCGCTACTATAAACTGGCCTCAGGCCAAATCACAGGGATATAACACAGTCCCAGCAATTAACAGAAAATTGGAACAAAAATGTACTTAAGGGGGTGGAGCTAAGATGGCGGTGTAGAAGGACGTGCACTCATCTCTGCTGCAAAATCACCTGAATTGCAACGAGTTCCTGAAAAACCATCGACAGGAGGAGGTTGGATCTGATCACAGAGAGGATACCCTACATTGAAGAACAAAGGAGAAGCTGCATCAAGATGATAGGAAGGGCGCAATTGCACGTTTAAAGTCAAACCTCATACCCGCCAGAGAGGATGGGCGGGCCAAAGGCGCAAAACCTATTGCAGATCAAGACCCGGGAAAGGAGCAGTGACGCCCACAAGGGACTGAGCCAGACCTGCTTTGGTGGTTCCAAGTGCCCCCTTGAGCTAGAAGTGCCCTTGAGCAGTCCTCCAAAAGACTGCACTCAGCTCCCTTTGGAGGAGGTTACCATTAACTCGATCACAGAGCCGCCGAGGAGGACTGGAAACTCTGTGTGTACTGTGATCCAGGAGAGGGGAATAGCAATCCTGCATGAGACTGAGCCGGACTCACCTCTGACAAATATGACATCTCCAGCGGTGATGGGGGTTGACGGTGGCCTGCAGCAGGGTTGGGGCCACTGCGGAGGTGCTTCCCACAGGGCATGGGGGAATAAATCCTTTGTGAGACAGATGTCATTTTCCCTACAGTAGCTTGGCTGCTGGTCAAACTACAGAGAGGGAACTTAGCTCCACCCAGCAAGAAAAGGGGTTTGGATTTAGAAATTCCCAGGGCCAGCCTGGGTGGGCATTTACTTCTGGAATAGGCTGGAATAAACAAGCAGTCAAAGAGGTCTTCAGATCCAACCACTGCCAGAGGCAAGAAAAAGACTGATCATTCCTGAATAGTCAGCAAGAGACAGAAGAACATAAACACTCTTTTCACTTTTTTTCTGAAGCTGGAGTTACTGCTGGATTTTTAAAATTTCATTTTATTCCTTATTCATTTTTATTGCTTTTTTTTTTGGTATTGTGTTGTTTTGTTTCAATTTTTTTCCCTTTTTTCGAAATCCACTCAAACCCCGTTTTTTGTTTTTTTGTTTTTTTTTGCTTTGTTTTGTTTTGGGTGTGTGAGAGTGGGTGTGTTTATTTCCTCCATTGAATTCTATTGAAACTAATAATCTTATCAGTAAGACTGAACATATTCAAGTTTACATAATTTTTTTCTTCTTCTTTTTGCTTTTAAACCAAACATATTATTTTGGTATGAACTTCCATTTCCCCATTGGCCTTTTAAGGTTCTCTGTGGGTTTTGTTTGTTTTTATTGTTTTTGCTTTGTTTTTCTATATTTTTCTATATACTTAGCTCTGTTTTAATTTTTTTCACTTCTACTACTGCTTCCCCTATAATTCTTTGCTTTCTCTGATGCTCTTTTCCTGTAGCACTAAACTCTAATACATACAAATCTTTATCTCCCTATATTTAACTTTGCAATATTATTCTATATTTCTCTTCTATCCTACCTTTCTCTTTTTCCCTTTTCCCACCATATTTTTTGGTCTGTTCTGTCCTCATTGCCTTATCCCCAACAGGGAGCCTGCTCTAGCATTATTCCCCAACTGGTACTCTACTTAGTTTGGTTATTAACTGGTGGATATCATTCTTGGTTTTCTCTATTCGCTGTGCTAACCTATTGTACTGTATTTTTGGTTGGAATGCTTGGGTTATGTTAGAGCTGTATATGTTTATGTGTATAATTCAATACGCTAGATAGTATTTGAAAAATATTTTAATTGCCATTTGTCAAAGGTATAGCTTCTGTTTCTCATTTGCGTATATATGTTTTAATATCATTTAATACCATAAAAAAACAGCCGTGAAATCTTCATTCCCTGGTCAGGCAACAAGCCCCAGGGCTTTAGGGAGGGAGCACTGATTCCATAACTCTACAATACTAGAGAACGCCTAACACTAGAGAGCACTATACAAGTGAGAATGCCAAAAACGTTACTCACGTGTATGCAAGTCCTGATATCACACAACCACCAGCATCACCCACAATAAGAAGCCCCATTCAAACAACAAACACCAACAGATGTAATTCAAAGTCTGCAAAAAAGAAATCCTAAACAGAGTCACTTAAAAATTAACAATAACAATGAAAGAGCAGAGAAATACCACACAAGTGAAGGAACAATCTACAAACACACAAGATCAAATTAATGAAGAGAATTTGGACAAACCTTCTGAAAGTGATTTCAGAAGAATGATAGTAAAGATGATCAAAGACACTGAAAACAGAATGTTAGAGAAATTGCAAGACAAAACTAACACACTGAATAAAGAAATACAAGAACTTACCAAAAAAGTAACAGAGACAAACAACTCAATGGCTGAACTGAAAAACACTGTAGAAGGAATCAAGAGCAGAGTATCTGAGACAGAAGACCGGATAAGTGAGCTGGAAGATAGAATGGTGGAAGGAACTGCTGAAAAACAGAATCTAGGTCAAAGAAGGAAAAGAACAGAGGATAGCCTCAGAGACCTCTTGGAAAATATCAGACACACCAATATTCAAATTATAGGGGTTCCAGAAGAAGAAGAAAAAAAAGAAAGGACATGAGAAAGTTTTTGAAGAGATTCTAGTTGAAAGTTTCCCCAACATGGGAAAAGAAATAGTCAATCAAGTTCAAGAAGCACAAAGAGTACCCAAGAAGAAACATACCAAGACACATATTAATGAAGCCAACACAAATTAAACACAAAGACAGAATCCTCAAAGCATCAAGTGATAAGTAACTAGTGACATTCAAGGGAAAGCCCATCTGTTTAACAGCTGATCTTTCAACAGAAACTCTGCAGACCTGAAGGGAATGGCAGGACACTTTTTTTATTTATTTATTTATTTATTTTTGTACATGTATGTTCCCAGATCAATCAGATGCATATCCCTTGACCCTCCCCACCCAGTTCCCCCCCCCATCCCTCCAGACCATCGCTCCAAGTGGTTGTAGGTACTCCTATTCCCCTAGCACAATGACAATAGCTATCTTTTCTACACATGACAGTATAGGTTCCCATGTTACTCCCTCCCATTGTTCGGTCTCCACAATGTCTCTATGTCTATTCTCTGTTTTTTCATGAGTTCACTGTGTATGTTATCATGACCATCTTACTAGATCCCATATATATGAGTTAGTATACTATACTTGTCTTTCTCTTTTTGACTTACTTCACTTTTGATGATAGGTTCTAAAGCCAGCCACCTCATTAGGACTGAGTCTTCTGCATTTCTTTTAACAGCTGAGTAGTATTCCATTGTATATATGTACCAGAGCTTCTGGATCCATTCATTTGTCGATGGACATCTAGGTTGCTTCTAGTAATCACTGGACTGCTCATTGTCTCTTTTCTGGTGATCATCGTTCCTCTAGTCATACAGACCTTCTTGGGCTCCCTAGAGACTGGCTCTAGTAGCACACTAGACCGCTAACCATGAGGGTGATATTAATTCTCTTTGAGCTCTATCTTTCTATAGCTCTGGTAACTGGAGAGCTATTATGGGGACTCATGGTCAATCCACGGATCTTACGCCCTGTGGGGCCCTGAAGGAAAGAGGGCTTTTGCAAGCATAAGGAAACTTAAGCACATTTGCAGTTTGGTACTAAAAGGACGCCGACAGGAAGAGACAGGGCATGATCTAAGGTCCATTGTCAAAACTTCTGATTGATCCCCTGGTTTCCGCGCTCTGGGCAATGCCGGCTCACCGTGAGTTCCTATTGCAATGTAAATGCGTGGTTGCTCAACCTTTAGCTTGATTGGTGTAACTATAGGAAGTCCCTTGCAAGCCCCCCTTTTCGTTTGCCTATAAAAACTGTTAGTTTACTCTAATAAAGCGGAACTACTTCGATGGAACCCCTGTCGCGTCTGATTGTCCCTTGCCTTCAGCCAGGGGGCTGCGGGGCGGACAGTTCAAGATTCGCCTCTCTCCGAGATCTCCCGGTTCCGCCGGGAGTAATCCCTGCTGCCTTCCCTTTCTGCGGAAGGTCCCTGCAACGCCCCCTGAGTTGGGAGTCTATGCCTATTATTGTCCCGGCCATTTATACCCGGGGAGGGAGGCCTTGTCCCGGGCTTGAGACAAAGATAATTAAAGCGTCCAACATTAATGTAAACTTAACAGACATTTATAGACAGTTACAACTGTTGCAGCTCTGACACTGGCAGAACTGAGTGCTTCCTGACAGGGCTGAGCTGGCTAGTCCTTGCCACCCGACAACTGCCCTGGCACTCCTGGGGGTGGGATTAAGTGCCACTTTTTGTACCACTTGATGGCAGGAGCTTCCCCGTCTGACTCAAACAACACTGCTGTACTGTGAGCCACGGGAGGTCTTCCTGTTCAGTTTCCGATTCCCCGCTAGTGTTCCGTCTCAGGTGACCAACTGGAATCCCTGTCATACTAATGTCGCCCATAGGATTCTCATACTGAGCACAGCTTTTCATCCATGTGCACTTCCCAGCACTTTCCTGCCTGGTCTGGTGTGGTAGCTGGGGACGGGAACTCAGGGAACAGGGTATGTGAGTTCAGGGACAGCTCAGGATTTTACGTAGCACACTAGACCGCTAACCATGAGGGTAAAAGAGCTCTATCTTTCTATAGCTCTGGTAACTGGAGAGCTATTATGGGGACTCATGGTCAATCCACGGATCTTACGCCCTGTGGGGCCCTGAAGGAAAGAGGGCTTTTGCAAGCATAAGGAAACTTAAGCACATTTGCAGTTTGGTACTAAAAGGACGCCGACAGGAAGAGACAGGGCATGATCTAAGGTCCATTGTCAAAACTTCTGATTGATCCCCTGGTTTCCGCGCTCTGGGCAATGCCGGCTCACCGTGAGTTCCTATTGCAATGTAAATGCGTGGTTGCTCAACCTTTAGCTTGATTGGTGTAACTATAGGAAGTCCCTTGCAAGCCCCCCTTTTCGTTTGCCTATAAAAACTGTTAGTTTACTCTAATAAAGCGGAACTACTTCGATGGAACCCCTGTCGCGTCTGATTGTCCCTTGCCTTCAGCCAGGGGGCTGCGGGGCGGACAGTTCAAGATTCGCCTCTCTCCGAGATCTCCCGGTTCCGCCGGGAGTAATCCCTGCTGCCTTCCCTTTCTGCGGAAGGTCCCTGCAACGCCCCCTGAGTTGGGAGTCTATGCCTATTATTGTCCCGGCCATTTATACCCGGGGAGGGAGGCCTTGTCCCGGGCTTGAGACAAAGATAATTAAAGCGTCCAACATTAATGTAAACTTAACAGACATTTATAGACAGTTACAACTGTTGCAGCTCTGACACTGGCAGAACTGAGTGCTTCCTGACAGGGCTGAGCTGGCTAGTCCTTGCCACCCGACAACTGCCCTGGCACTCCTGGGGGTGGGATTAAGTGCCACTTTTTGTACCACTTGATGGCAGGAGCTTCCCCGTCTGACTCAAACAACACTGCTGTACTGTGAGCCACGGGAGGTCTTCCTGTTCAGTTTCCGATTCCCCGCTAGTGTTCCGTCTCAGGTGACCAACTGGAATCCCTGTCATACTAATGTCGCCCATAGGATTCTCATACTGAGCACAGCTTTTCATCCATGTGCACTTCCCAGCACTTTCCCTGCCTGGTCTGGTGTGGTAGCTGGGGGACGGGAACTCAGGGAACAGGGTATGTGAGTTCAGGGACAGCTCAGGATGCTTGCCTTCCATCTGTGGGATGTTTATAGCCTGAAAGTTATGCCTAACTCTCCTCAAGGCTCCACTGTTACCAGGCGGGTGTCTCTTCCTGGTTCTCTTTCTCCTCCCTCTCTGGAGATCGAGCACTCTTTTGTCTTTACTTTCCCCACTTTCTGTGTCTCTGGTATTTTCCTCCCTCGTTCCAGGGAGCCCGTCTTACTCCTTGCAGATCTGAGAACGTCTTTGGTCATCTAGAAGGTGATTTGTAGATGTTTCATTTCTTGTTTAGTTCCTGGTGATTCTGTTGGGGAGCCGGTGAAATCATCTCATTCCTTCACCATCTTGATCCCCCTCTTTCTTAGTGTTTTTAATATTTAGTTTTAAGCTGGCTTTTTCACTCTCCTCCTTCACCCTCATCACAGAGCTCTTTAGTTCCTCTTTTTTTTGTGCCATTAGAGTTACATTATCTGCATATCTGAGGTTGCTGATGTTTCCTAGCATCAGCAATTACTGTCTACATGCACAATAAATGAAGTCTACACAGAACAAAACAAAAGATGTAAAAAACATTAAAATTGAGAAGAGCTAAAAACTGAAGATTGTTAGCATTAATTGTTACTTAAGAGGTCAGCAACTAAAATCACATATGTGAAGACTGCTACATGTAAACTGCATGATAATCACTACCAACAATTTATAATAAATAAAAATACAAAAAATATAAAATAGTACAAACATAATACTAAAGATAATCATCAAACTACAAATCACTATAAAGGAATTTAGAAACAGCAAAAACACAATAACTACATAGCTATCAATACAGCAAATAGTGTTTTTATTTGGGGGCAACATATATCAAAAATATTAGTGCCACTTTTGTACCACTTGATGGCAGGAGCTTCCCCGTCTGACTCAAACAACACTGCTGTACTGTGAGCCACGGGAGGTCTTCCTGTTCAGTTTCCGATTCCCCGCTAGTGTTCCGTCTCAGGTGACCAACTGGAATCCCTGTCATACTAATGTCGCCCATAGGATTCTCATACTGAGCACAGCTTTTCATCCATGTGCACTTCCCAGCACTTTCCCTGCCTGGTCTGGTGTGGTAGCTGGGGGACGGGAACTCAGGGAACAGGGTATGTGAGTTCAGGGACAGCTCAGGATGCTTGCCTTCCATCTGTGGGATGTTTATAGCCTGAAAGTTATGCCTAACTCTCCTCAAGGCTCCACTGTTACCAGGCGGGTGTCTCTTCCTGGTTCTCTTTCTCCTCCCTCTCTGGAGATCGAGCACTCTTTTGTCTTTACTTTCCCCACTTTCTGTGTCTCTGGTATTTTCCTCCCTCGTTCCAGGGAGCCCGTCTTACTCCTTGCAGATCTGAGAACGTCTTTGGTCATCTAGAAGGTGATTTGTAGATGTTTCATTTCTTGTTTAGTTCCTGGTGATTCTGTTGGGGAGCCGGTGAAATCATCTCATTCCTTCACCATCTTGATCCCCCTCTTTCTTAGTGTTTTTAATATTTAGTTTTAAGCTGGCTTTTTCACTCTCCTCCTTCACCCTCATCACAGAGCTCTTTAGTTCCTCTTTTTTTTGTGCCATTAGAGTTACATTATCTGCATATCTGAGGTTGCTGATGTTTCCTAGCATCAGCAATTACTGTCTACATGCACAATAAATGAAGTCTACACAGAACAAAACAAAAGATGTAAAAAACATTAAAATTGAGAAGAGCTAAAAACTGAAGATTGTTAGCATTAATTGTTACTTAAGAGGTCAGCAACTAAAATCACATATGTGAAGACTGCTACATGTAAACTGCATGATAATCACTACCAACAATTTATAATAAATAAAAATACAAAAAATATAAAATAGTACAAACATAATACTAAAGATAATCATCAAACTACAAATCACTATAAAGGAATTTAGAAACAGCAAAAACACAATAACTACATAGCTATCAATACAGCAAATAGTGTTTTTATTTGGGGGCAACATATATTCAGGATAGAGACTTCTGGGTCATTTAATAGTTCTACTTTTACTTTCTAAGATACTCCCATACTGTCTGCCATAGTGGTACAAATTTACATGTCCATCAACAGTATGGAAAGATTCCTATTTTTTTTTTTAACTTTTATTTTACTATTAACATTTACAGTGTTTTGTTGTTTACAGATATGTATGTTCCCAGATTATTCATATTTTATCCATATATTAGCAACATGTGCTATTTATATATTTTTTTAATAATGACAGAATTTTATTTATTTATTTTTGTTGTGGGGGGTGGTGGGTTGGGGAGGGGACGGGTGGGCGGGCCACTTCTATTGGTCTTTCATTTCTCTATTTTCATTCATCTTTGTTCTTCAGCCTATGTAGGCCCTCCATTGCTGTGGCCTCTGTTGTCATAGGGCACTGGCTCTGGGCGCATGCGCTCCAGAGCTCTGGCTCCATATTTGGACACATCGGTCCAGATGCTATGTGGCACGTAGGATCTTCCCAGGCCAGGGATCTAACTGGCGCCCCTTGCACTACAAGGTGGTGTTCTTATCCATTGAACCACCAGGGAAGTCCTATTTGTATTCATTTTAATGATAACCATTCTGACGGTCATGAAGCGATATTTCATTGTGGATTTCATTTCCTCTCTCTGATAAATAGTGCGGGGGCCTTCCACAGAAAGGAAGGCACTGGGATTGCCCCCAGCTGAACCGAGAGATCTTGGAGAGATGCAGGTCTTTCTGCCGTGTCCCCCCAGCCCCCCAGCGAATGCAGGGGACAATCAGACATGGCAGGGGTTCTGTTGAAGCAGTTGCACTTTATTAGTGTAGATTCACAGCTTTTATAGACAAGTGAAGGGGCTTTTGCACTGGACTTCCTATAGATTACACCAATCAAGCTAATGGTCAAGCAATCATCCATGAGCGCGGAAACCAGGGGAACCAATCAGAAATTTTGAGCATCACTTAACAATTTCGATCACGCCCTCATCTCTTCCTGTAGGCACCATCTTAGCTCCAAACTGAAACAATGTGCTTAAGCTTCCTTATGCTTGCAATGATCCTCTTTCAATTCAGAGCCCCACATCTGCTCCTCTTTTAAAATTAAGAGACTCTTGATGAGGCAAGGCATAGAGCTAAGAGAAGGCCAGCCTCTAGCCTCGTCAGCTCCCAACAGCGGCTGTGCCTGTCTTAGGTTGTCCTCCTCTGAGGATCTTACCCGTCATTGGCTAACCAGCCATCTTACGGGAGCTGAACAGAGTTTTTAGAGCATTTTTCATTCAAAGCCCTCATTATATGTCTCAAGTGATTTCTTGAAGGGCCATATTGACCCAGGAGTTTTGTGGGTGCCCAACGTGGGGCTCATCTTCCAGGACCTGAGCAAGCATAATTATTTTTCATTGCAACTGTCTATTGTGGGCCATAACGCCCTTGACTTAAACAGTATACCTAGCAAGACAACGAAAACAAGCAGATAGAAAGCATTTTTAAACCAGATGAATTGGTTTTGTATCCATAGCCAAAAATCATTAACCCCCTTTTGTCAGGCAAAAGCGGGGATATCTCACGTCACAGTGCAAGCGTGCCAGAATGCTTAATGTCTCGATAGCTCTGGCGTGTAGATCAAGCTATTGCTGGAGTCCCATTATGGCAACCCTCAGGTGTTCAAGTTGGTGTAGGCTGTTCTGAAGTCCCTGGGCAGAGGTGGTGGACATGTTGTTTACCGCTGTGATGGTGTGCATTTGTTGAACTCTGAGCACAGATGTTGTTACTGTTGCACTTATTAAGGAGAGAAAGAGAGAGAGAAATGCCTCAAGAACTTTCTGTTCTTGGGCCAGATATATGGTCATATTTTATCTGCAGCAGATTATAAGGTTTGATCCTTGTTTTGTGGCATAAATTTAAGGTTTCTCGCCGGTATCCATATAGGGCTGGGTTCCCCAATGGGGAATATGCACCCAAATCCTCTCCCCATCGTAAGGAGCGGATCAGGCCGCTTCCATTGGCCAGTGATGGGGTCCTTCCATCTCACTTGTATTTTAGGTTTTATTTCTTGATTGGACCACTGTTTTTGAAACAGTGCCATCAGTTCAATTTTTGAAAAATTTAAAATATTTAGGGTAAAGAGTGCCATTCCAAGTTGGTGGTGAGGGCTTATTCCCCCTTTTTGTTTTTGTAATTGGGCCTTCAAGTTTTGATGATGATGTTCAATTTTGGCCTGTCCTTGAGGGTTGTATGGGATGCATGCGGTGTGGCGAATGTGCCATTGTTGAAAGAAGTTTTGTAAATTTTTGTTAACAAAGCAGGGACCATTGTCCGTTTTTATCTGATAAGGTAGACCCAGAGTTGCAAAGCATTGCAAGAAATGACACTGGGCATGTTTTGCTTTTTGTCCTGAATGGGCTGTGGCCCAGAAGGCATGGGAATAAGTATCAATGGATACAAAGATGTACTTGAGTTTTCCGAAGGGGAAAAAGTGAGTGACATCTGTCTGCCACAACATATTAGGCCTCAGTCCTCGAGGGTTTGCTCCTGGTGACTGTAAGGGAGGAACTTGTGAGGGAGGCAGGACTTTCAATTATGCACAATTTTCTTTCAATCCTTGATGGGGATCTGTGGGAATTTCTTATTTTTATGTAACCCTCTCCAGTTGATATGGGTTAGATCATGAAGATCTTGGGCCTGTTGTAGACTATGGATCTGAACAGCATGGGATGCTGTTTTGTCAGCTAAAGAATTTCTGAAAGAGTAGATCAGTAGATTTATTCTTTAATCTACCAAAAGGTAGAATTTGGTAACCCCTAAGGTGGTGTAGGTAAATGGGTTGAATCCTTTCAGATAATAGGGTGCAGGCTTGTATCATGAGGGGAGTGGCTGGGTTGTTATCTTGGCGTATTTGAGAATTGGGTAGTCCTGGGAGCAGATTTTTTACATAGAGACTGTCAGTGAATAGATTCATTGGTTCAGAAACTTTTGTAAGTGCTAGGACAATAGCATACAGTTCTTTGAATTGTGCAGACCCCTCAAAAGGCTCGAAATATTTCTGTATGTTATGTCCAGGCATATGGGGAGGTCAGGAGATGATAACTGCACCTTCGTTTTTTCCTCCATCTGTAAAGACATTGAGGGCCTCTGGTATGGGATTAAAGAAGAATAATCGAGGGGCTATCCAATCTATGTGACTAAAATAGGCGACCCATTTATGAGGCCCATAGTGGTAGTCAAAGGTACCAAGAAACCCCTCTAGGGTTATGGTTATTCTTCCGTTGTTTCTTCGGACCCATTTAAAATCAGACAACCTATGAGGGATAGTGATCTTATCTGGTTCTCGCGCATAACTGCGAACTGCAGTTTCTCTCCCCTTTTGTATTAAGTCAGAGACTCGGTCTAGGTGGGCATAGACTCAGGGAGCCCTACCCCCCAAGGAGATGTGAATCCATTGCAGAGGCCTCTCTTTTATATTAGAGTTGCCATAAGTATTGTCAGGGTAGGCAGAACCCATAACTGTAAACTTTCTATAGGGTCATATCGAGCAAGTTGAGCTTCATCAAGCACCTTTTGAACATTTTTAAAAATTTGTCTGTGAGAGGCCGAGAGGGCAATTTCATCATGGGGCTGCTTATCTTTTAATAATTCAAAGAGTGTCAAGAGTTGGCCCGTTGAGATAGGAATCCAGGGCCGAAGCCAATTAATCTCTCCTAAAACCTGCTGTAAGCCAGTTAAGGTGTAGGAATCCTGAATAAGTAACTGAGGCTTTAAGGGACTAATGCCCTCTAGGCAAAGTCAAGATCCCAGTTAAGGTTTTTAGGAATTCCTTTGAGAGACATTTCTGTTGTAGACTATGGATCTGAACAGCATGGGATGCTGTTTTGTCAGCTAAAGAATTTCTGAAAGAGTAGATCAGTAGATTTATTCTTTAATCTACCAAAAGGTAGAATTTGGTAACCCCTAAGGTGGTGTAGGTAAATGGGTTGAATCCTTTCAGATAATAGGGTGCAGGCTTGTATCATGAGGGGAGTGGCTGGGTTGTTATCTTGGCGTATTTGAGAATTGGGTAGTCCTGGGAGCAGATTTTTTACATAGAGACTGTCAGTGAATAGATTCATTGGTTCAGAAACTTTTGTAAGTGCTAGGACAATAGCATACAGTTCTTTGAATTGTGCAGACCCCTCAAAAGGCTCGAAATATTTCTGTATGTTATGTCCAGGCATATGGGGAGGTCAGGAGATGATAACTGCACCTTCGTTTTTTCCTCCATCTGTAAAGACATTGAGGGCCTCTGGTATGGGATTAAAGAAGAATAATCGAGGGGCTATCCAATCTATGTGACTAAAATAGGCGACCCATTTATGAGGCCCATAGTGGTAGTCAAAGGTACCAAGAAACCCCTCTAGGGTTATGGTTATTCTTCCGTTGTTTCTTCGGACCCATTTAAAATCAGACAACCTATGAGGGATAGTGATCTTATCTGGTTCTCGCGCATAACTGCGAACTGCAGTTTCTCTCCCCTTTTGTATTAAGTCAGAGACTCGGTCTAGGTGGGCATAGACTCAGGGAGCCCTACCCCCCAAGGAGATGTGAATCCATTGCAGAGGCCTCTCTTTTTGTATTAGAGTTGCCATAAGTATTGTCAGGGTAGGCAGAACCCATAACTGTAAACTTTCTATAGGGTCATATCGAGCAAGTTGAGCTTCATCAAGCACCTTTTGAACATTTTTAAAAATTTGTCTGTGAGAGGCCGAGAGGGCAATTTCATCATGGGGCTGCTTATCTTTTAATAATTCAAAGAGTGTCAAGAGTTGGCCCGTTGAGATAGGAATCCAGGGCCGAAGCCAATTAATCTCTCCTAAAACCTGCTGTAAGCCAGTTAAGGTGTAGGAATCCTGAATAAGTAACTGAGGCTTTAAGGGACTAATGCCCTCTAGGCAAAGTCAAGATCCCAAGATCTTAAACGGTGGGACAGTTTGAATTTTGTCAGAGGATACATGAAGCTTTCCCTTTGAGAGACATTTCTGTAGAATTTTGTAAGCCTCTGTTAGCATTGCGGTGGTCGAGGCTCCTAAGATAATATCATCCATGTGTATATATAATTTGGTCTCTGTTAGCTGTGTGACGGGTTGGAGGAGGTCTTTTACATAGTTTTGACAAAAGGTCGGGCTATTGACCATTCCTTGGGGCAGAACTGTCCATTCAAAGCCTTCATCGGGTCCCTCGAAGTTAGTAGAGGGCACTGAAAAGGCAAACTTTTCACAATCTTGGGGATTCAAGGGTATGGAAAAGAAGCAATCTTTGATGTCTATTATCATGAGGTATAGATTATTGGGGATAGTGTGTATCCAGGGCAATCTTCTCAAGGGGGTTGCTTGAATAATCATCCTTTCATTAATCTTTCTGAGACCCTGTGGCATTCTCCATTTTCCTGAAGCCTTTTTAATCACAAATATAGGGGTATTCCATGGACTAATGGAAGGGCGGATATGTCCCATGCTTAACTGTTCAGTTATAATTTCTCGGAGGGCTTGTAACTTAAGGAGTGGAAGAGGCCACTGCTCCACCCATATTGGGGGTCCATGTTTCCATTGTATTGGAGGGACCTGGAGGGCAGTGGTGGTTTAGGATTGGGGGTGCACCTTCCACTGAGTTAATGGTTCTCCCCTACATATTTTTTCAAGTTTAGGATCTCACCTATAATTTTCAACATGGGGTTTTACAAATTGTTGTTGATATTTTTCCTCATCCAGCAAGCCCTCATAGAAACCTGTATAATCAGTAGTAATGTAGGCATCAGTTGCCCCCAATATATCTTGTCCCAATAAGTTAGCATTTAATCCAGTAGCTATTAGGGGTTTGATTGTCCCTATTGTGCCATCAGGATCTTTCCAGGTAAGCCATTTTACTGATTCTTTAGGTGGGGTATTCCCCCTGACTCCCAATATCATGGGACCTGGGATTGTTTCCCACTCGGGAAGGACCTCTTCTGCTCTGAGAACAAACCGCTCGGCCCTGGTATTGACTAAATCTCTATATTTCTTCCCCTCTATATAAATGTCCATCTTAAGTTTCAGCCCAGGCACAATAGGGATGGTCCAGTGGGCTCTGACGGGCCCCGGGGGTTTGTTGACTCCTGACAATCTAGTAGGCTGTCTTTTTAAATTGCAACTGGGGAAAGGTTTTCTGATGAGTTGATTGCGCAAATTGGGCTGGGTGAGGGGCTCCCCTTGAGTTGACGGGGCTGGTGGATACCCCTCATCTACTTTAACGGCTTGCCATCCTTATCATATTTAGATCTGCAGTCTATTTTCCAGTGATATCCCTTTTTACATCGAGGGCATGGAGTAGTGGGGGGCTTTCGGTTGGATGTTTTCTTATCTCCTTGGGGGCACTCTCTCTTAAAGTGCTCCGGTTGGCCGCAGTTAAAGCAGTGGCCTGATTCGGGTGAGGCGGGGGGCCCCTGGGACAAGGCCCTTCCCGTAGCCATTACAGTGGATAAGGCTTTAGTCATTGCCTCAGAGAGAGCCTCAGTTTGATCCTGAAGCGCATTGGTGATAGAGCGGGCTTGGTGACTATGTGTGCCTGTATCTTTAGAGCACACAACCCATCGCTCAATGGAACGATCTTTTTGTCCTGCACAGGCCAATTTACGGTCTCTATTCATTCCCTTCCAAACTAACATTTTGAAGAACTGACCTCTTAAAGGCCCTGGATGGAACTTTGTCTGTAGACTCTGTTCTACACGATCTACAAAAGTGGCAAGGTCTTTGTTATTCTTTTGCGCTACACCTCATATGGGGGGTTCAGTAGGGCCCTCAACAAGTTTTTTCCAGGCAGCTAGACATATAGCCCGTACTTGGTATGGATAAGGGGCAGGGATGGCAGCCTGCTGTATACCAGTGCTCCATCGGTCCGCCGTTCCCGGTAGCATTCTGAAAGTTATTGGAATGACGGGATTGGCAGCCTGGTTTCCCTCTGCTTGAGCATGACATTCTTCTTTGAAGAAGGCACATCATTTGATATAAATGTTATTGGGAAGTACTGCCTTACATAGCATCTTTCAATCTGGGGTGGTACAAGGTTGGTGGGCCAGCCCTTGGAGTATGGTTTCTGCCCATGGGGAGTTTGGGCCCTCCTCTGCAACCGCCTTCTTGAGTTCCTTTAGGCCATTGGCCTCCCATGGATACCAGGCAGCCGGTCTGTTTCCCCCCGGGTTAACGTTTACAGGAAAAGCTTGGGTTGGGCCCGTGAAGGGCGCTGAGGGCTCCCAAGGGTCTCCAGGATAGGTCCTCTCTCTCCAAGGTGACCCCAATGCCTTCCTACCCCCTGATGTCTCTGTGATCTCTTCAAAGGGGGAGGGAGTGTGGAGTACAGTCCTGTTTCTTGAGCTCTTGACCTCGAGTGACTGGGGAAACACTCATCATAGCTAGTTTCTTCTTCATTTTTACAGGGGTTCCAGGCTCTGCTAATAGATGGGATATAGTTTCCCATGTTGTAAAAGTGCAGAAAAGAAAGACTACTGAGGATAACCACGAAAATTCCTTACGGGAGTGGTGGCGACCAGGAGGTTGTGCTTGTTTCGTGCTTGTGAAATGGTGAAGGAGCCCCTAGTGTTGCATGGATGTTGTCTTGCTGGGGGTGGGTGCTCTAAGAGGCTCTGGCCCTTTCCGTCACCCCCTTATCCTGTCACGGGAGTCTTCAAGTGGCAGGTGCCCTAGTGGTTTTTAAATGTCTGAATGGTGCCCGCGAGGGAGAGGTTTAGGCCGTGTCCTCAATTTGAAATATAGAAAAGAGAGGCTTCCACCCAGTCGGGCTCCTGCTACTAGGGCGAACTATCTTTTTTTTTTTTGTCGGGGTGGGAGCGGGTTGTGGAGGGAGGGTGGTGGGCGGGTCACTTCTATTGGTCTTTCATTTATCTATTTTCATCCATCTTTATTCTTTCGCCCATGTGGGCCTCCCATTGCAGTGGCCTCTGTTGTCCCAGAGCACCCGCTCTGGGCACATGCGCTCTGGAGCTCCGGCTTGGTAATTGGACACATCGGTCTGGCAACTCCGCAGCACGTGGGATCTTCCCAGGCCAGGGATCAAACCGACGCCCCTTGCACTGCAAGGTGGTGTCCTTATCCACCCGACCACCAGGAAAGCCCAGGGCGAACTATCTTAAAGTCTTTTAGGACCGTCAGAGAGTAGCCCTGACCAGGATCCGTCAGTTGCTTTTTAGACTATCTGCCGGTTTGCTGGAAGTCTCGAATCGGAGAGAATGTGAAAGTAGGAATTAAAGGAAAAGCTTGGGTTGGGCCCGTGAAGGCGCTGAGGGCTCCCAAGGGTCTCCAGGATAGGTCCTCTCTCCAAGGTGACCCCAATGCCTTCCTACCCCTGATGTCTCTGTGATCTCTTCAAAGGGGCCAAGGGTTCCAGGTAGGTCCTTTCCAAGGTCCCCATGCCTCCTCCCCTGGGGAAAAAACAGTCCTGTTTCTTGAGCTCTTGACCTCAGTGACTGGGGAAACACTCATCATAGCTAGTTTCTTCTTCATTTTTACAGGGGTTCCAGGCTCTGCTAATAGATGGGATATAGTTTCCCATGTTGTAAAAGTGCAGAAAAGAAAGACTACTGAGGATAACCACGAAAATTCCTTACGGGAGTGGTGGCGACCAGGAGGTTGTGCTTGTTTCGTGCTTGTGAAATGGTGAAGGAGCCCCTAGTGTTGCATGGATGTTGTCTTGCTGGGGGTGGGTGCTCTAAGAGGCTCTGGCCCTTTCCGTCACCCCCTTATCCTGTCACGGGAGTCTTCAAGTGGCAGGTGCCCTAGTGGTTTTTAAATGTCTGAATGGTGCCCGCGAGGGAGAGGTTTAGGCCGTGTCCTCAATTTGAAATATAGAAAAGAGAGGCTTCCACCCAGTCGGGCTCCTGCTACTAGGGCGAACTATCTTTTTTTTTTTTGTCGGGGTGGGAGCGGGTTGTGGAGGGAGGGTGGTGGGCGGGTCACTTCTATTGGTCTTTCATTTATCTATTTTCATCCATCTTTATTCTTTCGCCCATGTGGGCCTCCCATTGCAGTGGCCTCTGTTGTCCCAGAGCACCCGCTCTGGGCACATGCGCTCTGGAGCTCCGGCTTGGTAATTGGACACATCGGTCTGGCAACTCCGCAGCACGTGGGATCTTCCCAGGCCAGGGATCAAACCGACGCCCCTTGCACTGCAAGGTGGTGTCCTTATCCACCCGACCACCAGGAAAGCCCAGGGCGAACTATCTTAAAGTCTTTTAGGACCGTCAGAGAGTAGCCCTGACCAGGATCCGTCAGTTGCTTTTTAGACTATCTGCCGGTTTGCTGGAAGTCTCGAATCGGAGAGAATGTGAAAGTAGGAATTAAAGTAAGAAGGACGAACAAGGAAAAACAGTATTCCGTTTTTTTGTGACTACCCTAAATCCCCACCCTCTCGGGAGTGGCGAGAAAAAGGGGAGACTCACCTTGAAATCCAGATTACTCCGAGATAATGCCTCTCTAGAGGGAGGCGCCGCGCTGAGGTCCCTGTTGGCCACTCGTCAGTTCTCTTTCAAACCCGCACGGTGATGCTGCCTTCTACTTTCTCGCCATCAGGCCCTACGTTGGCCGCCAGCTTCTGCGGGGGCCTTCCACAGAAAGGAAGGCAGCGGGATTGCCTGCAGCTGAACTGGGAGATCTCGGAGAGAGGTGGGTCTGCTGCCTGCCAGCCCATCCCCCTGGCAAGTGGGAGGCAATCAGTCACGGCAGGGGTTCTGTCGAGGCAGTTCCGCTTTATTAGTGTAGATTCACAGCTTTTATAGGCAAGTGAAGGGGGTTTTGACGGGACTGCCTATAGATTACACCAATCAAGCTAAAGGTCAAGCAATCATCCATGAGCGCGGAAACCAGGGGAACCAATCAGAAATTTTGAGCATCACTTAACAATTTCGATCACACCCTCATCTCTTCCTGTAGGTGCCATCTTAGCTCCCAACAGACACAATGTGCTTAAGCTTCCTTAAACAATGTGCTTAAGCTTCCTTTCACACCCATGTCCCTTCCTGTAGGCGCCATCTTAGCTCCAAACGGAAACGATGTGCTTAAGCTTCCTTATACTTGCAATGGTCCTCTTTCAGTTCAGAGCCCCACAGTGCAGCACTCTGGTATAAGTCCTTATTGAGAAGGTCGCCATTTCCCCTATCATATTTTGGCCTATGCAGAGGGAACACAGCCCCCTCCCCTCTCCCCATCAACAGTTAATTGGCTTAATGAATTGTTGAACATGGCTTTGAACTCCAGAACAAGATACAGATTTCCCCACAGTCAGTCCCTCCCAATAGGAAGCTTCCACAGGACCTTAACTTCATCCATCAAAGGGGAAACAGATGAAAAACACAGTCCTAGAACCAATGCTATGTTATTGTTAAAGAAGTTTAAAATGATGCTTGGGAATACAGATAATCAGAAAAGCTCAATAGAAGGAACTTGCAACAAGTCCCTATATTTCAATATTTAGTTACATGTCTGTCTCTACTTTCTCTTTTCTTGAAAGCAAGACCTGTAACTTTATATCACCCTAATTTGAGTTTCAAAAATTGTATTTGGTAAAAAATTGTTTGATAGCAACAAAACAATATTCTATTCTTTTTAGCTTCATTGTTGGCAAGCTTTCTCACATTTATTATTTTATGTAATGATGATAATTAATTTAATTGTGAAGGCACTATAAATCATTGTATGTGGGTCCTAGATTATCATGACATGAATTCAGAAGTGTTTATGTCCAACATATGATATGGAAGAGCAGTGCTTACAAATTTTATTTTTGTTAATTGAAATGGATGGAAAAGATGCCTTAAGGGGGAAGAGAATAAAGTGTACTGACCCTGAACCACTGATGAAGATGAGAATAAATGATATCCAGTTGCAGCCTATAAAATTATAGCAACCTTGGGTACAGCAGGGGGAACTGCATAAAAATAGAAGGAGCCATTGACAGAAGACTCTAGAGAAACTTGCATCACCCGTAGTAAAATTTGGGAGTGATATTAACAATCAAAACCTAAACTTCTAAAAGAAAGACATATTTCACATTCTGTGATGTACACACAGCATAACTGTAACATAGTAAAAGAAAAAAAAAAAACTTTTAAAAGAGGGAACATACAGAATTTCCTTATCAAAACCATAGTTCTCAAAGAGGTGCCAGTACAGATTATGAGATGTATTTGAACAAAATATTACATGAGATATATAACAGTCGATAGCTTACAGTGAATGGTGTCCTCGAGAGGAGACCTCCAAAAGAGATATTTTCACTTTGGGATCAAAAGACCTGGATTTGGTCACTCAGAGTTTCCTGCAGGGAACGTTTTATTAAAGAAAAAAAGTAATAAAGAAAGCTTCCAGAAAAAGAAACTGGATGAGGGTAGGACAGTACCCTAAGCAGCTATTTTAGGATGGCATTTTGTACTTTTTTGGTTGATTAGCAATAGATCAAAAGAATGTTTTAAGGATGTACAGGTCTTACTAGACCCACTCCCACAACATTAACATAAGATTAGCAAGAGGATAATCACTGGACATCAAGATTAGATGAAACATTCCAATGCAAAATAATTTGCATACATGTCTGGGATCTCAAAAAAAACTTCCCCTTTCTTTTCTTCGTTAAAGCAAGACCTGTAACTTTATATCACCCTAATTTGAGTTTCAAAATTGTATTTGGTAAAAATTGTTTGATAGCAACAAAACAATATTCTATTCTTTTAGCTTCATTGTTGGCAAGCTTTCTCACATTTATTATTTTATGTAATGATGATAATTAATTTAATTGTGAAGGCACTATAAATCATTGTATGTGGGTCCTAGATTATCATGACATGAATTCAGAAGTGTTTATGTCCAACATATATATGGAAGAGTAGTGCTTACAAATTTTTTTTTTGTTAATTGAAATGGATGGAAAAGATGCCTTAAGGGGGAAGAGAATAAAGTGTACTGACCCTGAACCACTGATGAAGATGAGAATAAATGATATCCAGTTGCAGCCTATAAAATTATAGCAACCTTGGGTACAGCAGGGGGAACTGCATAAAAATAGAAGGAGCCATTGACAGAAGACTCTAGAGAAACTTGCATCACCCGTAGTAAAATTTGGGAGTGATATTAACAATCAAAACCTAAACTTCTAAAAGAAAGACATATTTCACATTCTGTGATGTACACACAGCATAACTGTAACATAGTAAAAGAAAAAAAAAACTTTTAAAAGAGGGAACATACAGAATTTCCTTATCAAAACCATAGTTCTCAAAGAGGTGCCAGTACAGATTATGAGATGTATTTGAACAAAATATTACATGAGATATATAACAGTCGATAGCTTACAGTGAATGGTGTCCTCGAGAGGAGACCTCCAAAAGAGATATTTTCACTTTGGGATCAAAAGACCTGGATTTGGTCACTCAGAGTTTCCTGCAGGGAACGTTTTATTAAAGAAAAAAAGTAATAAAGAAAGCTTCCAGAAAAAGAAACTGGATGAGGGTAGGACAGTACCCTAAGCAGCTATTTTAGGATGGCATTTTGTACTTTTTTGGTTGATTAGCAATAGATCAAAAGAATGTTTTAAGGATGTACAGGTCTTACTAGACCCACTCCCACAACATTAACATAAGATTAGCAAGAGGATAATCACTGGACATCAAGATTAGATGAAACATTCCAATGCAAAATAATTTGCATACATAAAACAATAAATTTATTTTCAGAGTAAATCTTTATCATGGCAAACACTTAGCCTAGAAAATGTTTCTTCCTTCTCCTCCTTGGAAACCCCTGACCTCCTTACCAATTCTGCCTATTCACCCCTTTAAGTAATAAAGTCAAAAATTAGCAAAATTCAGAAATTAAGTTTTTGCTATCTTATATTTTTGTTGTTGTCTGTTCCTAGGAGAAAGATTATAGTTTTTTTAGCATTGAAAATAATTTTAAAGTAATTATTGAAGAGGTGTGAGTGAAGTTTTAAAGTGATGGATATGCCTGTGGCATAGAGAATGTTGAAAACTTCACTAGCATATACTAATCTCCAAATTCATCATTTTATTAATTAAACATGTACAGTTTTTGTATGTCAACCATAATTCAACTAGGGGGATTTAAAAAAGAAAAAAAAAAAAAAGTAATCTGCGCCGAGTAAAGAAATGAACAGCTTGAGACCTGTGGGTTAGGTTTTGTCTGGGTCATAATTAGGATTTCCATTCCGTGAGGCAACACCCCAGATAGTTCTGAGAGACTGCTTCAAAGAGCCAGTGGAGAAAATTCAATACAAGGATTTTGGTGTGGATGTAGTTCAAATGCTATTAAACAAAAGGTTTTCAAAGGGTTTTGTTTTACAGATAGCTTGGGTGGGTCTATGAGGAGGATGTGATATCTTCATGAAGGATTTTAGCTCTTTTCTAGGTGTGAGGAGATGGTGAAATTTGAAACAAAATATTACATGAGATATATAACAGTCGATAGCTTACAGTGAATGGTGTCCTCGAGAGGAGACCTCCAAAGAGATATTTTCACTTTGGGATCAAAAGACCTGGATTTGGTCACTCAGAGTTTCCTGCAGGGAACGTTTTATTAAAGAAAAAAAGTAATAAAGAAAGCTTCCAGAAAAAGAAACTGGATGAGGGTAGGACAGTACCCTAAGCAGCTATTTTAGGATGGCATTTTGTACTTTTTTGGTTGATTAGCAATAGATCAAAAGAATGTTTTAAGGATGTACAGGTCTTACTAGACCCACTCCCACAACATTAACATAAGATTAGCAAGAGGATAATCACTGGACATCAAGATTAGATGAAACATTCCAATGCAAAATAATTTGCATACATAAAACAATAAATTTATTTTCAGAGTAAATCTTTATCATGGCAAACACTTAGCCTAGAAAATGTTTCTTCCTTCTCCTCCTTGGAAACCCCTGACCTCCTTACCAATTCTGCCTATTCACCCCTTTAAGTAATAAAGTCAAAAATTAGCAAAATTCAGAAATTAAGTTTTTGCTATCTTATATTTTTGTTGTTGTCTGTTCCTAGGAGAAAGATTATAGTTTTTTTAGCATTGAAAATAATTTTAAAGTAATTATTGAAGAGGTGTGAGTGAAGTTTTAAAGTGATGGATATGCCTGTGGCATAGAGAATGTTGAAAACTTCACTAGCATATACTAATCTCCAAATTCATCATTTTATTAATTAAACATGTACAGTTTTTGTATGTCAACCATAATTCAACTAGGGGGATTTAAAAAAGAAAAAAAAAAAAAAGTAATCTGCGCCGAGTAAAGAAATGAACAGCTTGAGACCTGTGGGTTAGGTTTTGTCTGGGTCATAATTAGGATTTCCATTCCGTGAGGCAACACCCCAGATAGTTCTGAGAGACTGCTTCAAAGAGCCAGTGGAGAAAATTCAATACAAGGATTTTGGTGTGGATGTAGTTCAAATGCTATTAAACAAAAGGTTTTCAAAGGGTTTTGTTTTACAGATAGCTTGGGTGGGTCTATGAGGAGGATGTGATATCTTCATGAAGGATTTTAGCTCTTTTCTAGGTGTGAGGAGATTCAAGGATTGAGATAACCTAATCTGTTCCTAAAAGCCATTTACCTATCTAAAGATCTGTTCCACCCAGATTCCCCAAAGCACAGAGTACCTTACCCCAACTTGATTTCCTTCAGGGAATGTTGAAAGTCAGCAGCTCCCAAAAGACAGTGTTCAATCTCTGCAGAGGCAGACGGCAAATGCCCTTGTTGTCCATTCATTGGCAATCAAATTGGTAACAGCCAATTTGTAGCTGACATCTGAATAGCGTCTCAACTACAAATTGGCATTTACCAATTACATTGCCAATGACCTTGTGCATTTGAGAGCTGCTGACCTTCAATACCCCCTGATGGAGATCGGGGTGGGGTAGAGGCACACTGTGCTCCAGGGAATCTGGGGGGGCAGGTCGGTAGATAGGTGGATGCGTTTAGGAACAGATTCTATTGTCTCAACCTTTGCATCTCCTCATATGTAGAAAAGCACTAAATTCCTTCATGATGAAGTTAGATTCTAATGATTAACTGAAAACCCTTTGTAAAATGCCTGTTTATTGGTATGGAACTCCCTCCTCCTCAAAATCTTATATACTGATCCTCCTCCTGCTGCCTCTTTGGAGCAGTCTCTTAGAGCTATCTGGGGTGCTGCTTCTCGAGTTGAAGTCCTAATTATGCCCTAAATAAAACTTAACCCACAACCCATCCTTTTTAGTAGACACTGCATAAGAGCACATGATGTGAGGTACGCTCAGTAAAACACCCAATGCAGCTCGTGGTAGATGGAAAAGAGATTTATTCAGACTGGAGCCAGCGACCACCTGCGAGGAACAAAATTTTCTGCAAGGACCCCAGCTTGAGGCAAGAGATGATTTTTTAAAGGATGGGAGAATTAGTGTCACAAGACTGTTCCCTGGTACCCACACACCTGCACATTCCAGTGTCTATGACAACAAGAAACAAACAGGTTTGGTGACCAGGAAACAGAGCTCAATAAAACATATAATCAGTTCATATCCTAGGGGTAGCATAATAGCCCAGGGGCTTTTCATATCATTTTTGCATTTTTGCTTAACATAATTGTCTAGGGGCTTCTTCATGATTCACAAACAGTTTTGGTTTAGGTTACAATCAATAAAGAATAACAGAAAACAAGCAATGCTAACACAAAGCAATTTACTCTAACATGTGAGTCTCTAGCAGGTAAACCAGGAAACAAGGAATAAATCATTAAGTAGATCTCAGTAAATCATTTTATATTATGTGTCCCTTTTACATTCCCCCTTCAAATGATTACTTGAGTCAAATTGTTGACTCATTTTCAGAAGTGAGGGGGTTGTAGTGAGTTCTTAAAACCATTATTTTGATGGAATTTAACCTCTTATTTATATAACTGAAAATACTTCTGATTAAACATGGCCCAATTCCTAGTCCTATTAATTCCTTTTTTTATAGCAAAACAAAGTTGTGAGCCAGGGGACCAATTATATCAGGCACACTGTGCTCCAGGGAATCTGGGGCAGGTATTCTAGGGATTCTATTGTCTCAACCTTTGCATCTCCTCATATGTAGAAAAGCACTAAATTCCTTCATGATGAAGTTAGATTCTAATGATTAACTGAAAACCCTTTGTAAAATGCCTGTTTATTGGTATGGAACTCCTCCTCCTCAAAATCTTATATACTGATCCTCCTCCTGCTGCCTCTTTGGAGCAGTCTCTTAGAGCTATCTGGGGTGCTGCTTCTCGAGTTGAAGTCCTAATTATGCCCTAAATAAAACTTAACCCACAACCCATCCTTTTTAGTAGACACTGCATAAGAGCACATGATGTGAGGTACGCTCAGTAAAACACCCAATGCAGCTCGTGGTAGATGGAAAAGAGATTTATTCAGACTGGAGCCAGCGACCACCTGCGAGGAACAAAATTTTCTGCAAGGACCCCAGCTTGAGGCAAGAGATGATTTTTTAAAGGATGGGAGAATTAGTGTCACAAGACTGTTCCCTGGTACCCACACACCTGCACATTCCAGTGTCTATGACAACAAGAAACAAACAGGTTTGGTGACCAGGAAACAGAGCTCAATAAAACATATAATCAGTTCATATCCTAGGGGTAGCATAATAGCCCAGGGGCTTTTCATATCATTTTTGCATTTTTGCTTAACATAATTGTCTAGGGGCTTCTTCATGATTCACAAACAGTTTTGGTTTAGGTTACAATCAATAAAGAATAACAGAAAACAAGCAATGCTAACACAAAGCAATTTACTCTAACATGTGAGTCTCTAGCAGGTAAACCAGGAAACAAGGAATAAATCATTAAGTAGATCTCAGTAAATCATTTTATATTATGTGTCCCTTTTACATTCCCCCTTCAAATGATTACTTGAGTCAAATTGTTGACTCATTTTCAGAAGTGAGGGGGTTGTAGTGAGTTCTTAAAACCATTATTTTGATGGAATTTAACCTCTTATTTATATAACTGAAAATACTTCTGATTAAACATGGCCCAATTCCTAGTCCTATTAATTCCTATTTATAGCAATAACAGGGGACCTGCGATAGCAGAAATCAAAGTTGTGAGCCAGGGGACCAATTATATCAGGCTTGGAACCAATTTCTTGAAGCTTCTCTGTGGCGTTCTCTCTTTTTTTTTTTTTTTTTTTAAAGATCGATTTATTTATTTATTTTGGGCGGGGGTCAGGTTGGGGAGGGAGGGGAGTTCTCGGGCCACTTCTATTGGTCTTTCATTTCTCTATTTTCATCCATCTTTGTTCTTTGGCTCCTGTGGGCCTCCCATCGCGGTGGCGTCTGTCGTTGCAGAGCGCTGGCTCTGGGCCCATGCGCTCCAGAGCCTCCGGCTCGGTAATTGGACACATCGGTCCAGCTGCTCCACGGCACATGGGATCTTCTCAGCCCAGGGATCAAACTGGCGCCCCTTGTACTGCAAGGCAGTGTCCTTACCCACTGGACCACCAGGGGAAGCCCTGGAGCTCTCTTTGTTTTAAATCTTCTCTAACATGTGCTAGAGTACTCTGTATTATTCCTTATTGATTAGCATAGAAGCAGCAAGCTTCTCCCAGAGCCATACAGAGTCCTCTTTGAGAAAACGTAGGTCTAGTCCTCATCTATTTTGTAGTACCACTTGAGCCAAGGAGTTCACTTGCTGTTCAAGCCTAGATATAGAGTTCTCAAGTAGGCCCAGATGTTTATCACCCTGTTGGCTTAGTTCTTTCAAATGTTGATCATCAGGACTTTCAGAGAGGCTGCCCCCACAGCAGTTGACTCTGCTATTCCCAATCCTACAAGTAAGGGCACCAAGATTGGGATTGTCCTTCGGATTCTGGGGGACTGGATAAGGTTGAGATGTTCTCTCCCTTCAGCTCCTCCAAAAATATAGATTTGGGGAACTATGTGGACTAAAGTACAAAGCTCAGACTCTTTTTCTTGGAAAATCTGTAATGGTACACAATGGGTAAGACCAAGAGTACAAGCAAACCAAGTGGTGGAAGGAGCCACCAGAAGAGAATATGTATCTACATGGTCGTCAACTCTGGAATAGTTAAGAACTGAAGAACAGAAATCTCTATAGGGTGATCGATCAAGATCATATTTAGGGGAATGTATGCAAACACCTCAGCCTTGTATATCTTCTAAAGTCAGAACAGTTTCTTTTCCCCATGGACAAAGTCTTTTCTCATGAATTTCGGATAGGGTGAACTCTCCGATTTGATCATCGTTGAAGCCTATGGTGGAGTTCACTCCAATGCCTATATAATATGGTGGATGGGGATCTAAACAGAACCAGCAATTTCTGGTTAAATCAGGTCTTGTGGCATTAGCAAAGTTATACACTGCGGTTAGCATAGAAAAAAATAGAATCTGCAATGTTTAGAGAAGTGGATTGGTGAAGAGCTATATTGGACGATGTAACAGGTGCTGGAATCTTTGGGGGTCTATGGGTGACAGTTTCACAGGTGGGGAAAGAAGCTCTCGACTAGCTCCTATAGGATTTAGGATTCGTGGTAGGGCTCTTCTCTGAATAGTGAACCTCATTCCAGGTGTGCAATCCACACCATTCCATAGCGTGCAATCTGAAGCCCCAAGTTTTTCCCATTTCTTAACCTGTATGCATGGAAAAGGCATCCCATTGACAGATAACTAATTTCATGGTGTTGCAAGTCTTAAGTTTTGTATAGTGGGGCTTACACTGTCTCTCAAACTGCATATAGGGATCTTTTTATACCCAAGAGGCTATTGTTTTACAATGCCAGGTTGTACAATGATATTCATCTTTACTATGATGTTTTTTCAGATCCATCTGATGGGCAGCCATAAAATTCTAGGGTCTGTAAACTTGCCTCAGCTCTGATCGATCCACATCCATATCCTGAAGCACTAGGTCTAAATCCTATAGGGCTTACTCTTATGCCTAAATTTTGTCAAAATGTACACAGATCAAATTCAAAAACAGATTGTTTATCTCCAACATAAGTCAGTATTATTTCCCTAGTGTCAGTATTTCTAAGTTCCCAGGAAGAATTTCCTGGAATATATTGATTCATAGTAGATTCTTGACAGTCCGCAGGAAGAAAGAGCCATCCTAACATTGTCAGGGCGTAGGAGAGGAGCCTTGAACAAGTCTTATCTTTAAGGATCTTTTCCCTTAGCGTGTCTGACAACTTTCCATGTTTCAGCAGGCAGAGGAGATTCGTCCATTGTGTCAGTCTGATGTTCTCAGGATGGACTGGTGATGGCTTTCTTCACCTGGGTGTGATGAATCCGGGACCAGATGCCGTCAACTTTCACTGCCGTGGCGGTGGTCAGGATCAGGTAGGGGCCTTTCCACTTAGGCCCAAAAGCCTCTTTCTTGTATCTCTTGATCCACACCTGTTCACCTGGTTGGAAAGAATGTAAGTCAGCATGGGCATGTCCTTGGATAGTCGAGCGAACAGTCGCAGCTATGTCTTTCTGAACCTTTTGCAATGCCTGTAATGACTGAAGCAAGTTGTGGTTAGAAGCTGTATACTTCACTTCTAATCCTATTTTAGGAAGTATAGGCTGCGGTCAGTGGAACAGGATTTCAAAAGGGGTTAAGCTTTTTATATAAGGAGTACAATGTGCCCTGAGAAGGGCAAAGGGAAGGAGTGTCACCCATTCTTTGCCAGTCTCTATGGATAACTTAGTCAGGGTCTCCTTTAAGGTTTGATTCATCCGTGGTGGTTTTGACTTTCTGGAAAGCTTGGAAATCTTCCTCAGAATAAATAGGAGAGTTGGGTAGTAGCGGTGGGGGAAGTGTCAGCAAGGAAGCAGCTCCTCGAAGGGCAGCTTCTTTAACTGCTTGGTCAGCCAGTCGATTTCCCCTTTTCTTTAAAGTCTCCCTTTGGTTGGCCTGGGCAGTAGATTATTGCCACCTTGTCTGGGGCCCAGATAGCTGCTAAGAGGTCCAAGATTTCAGTTAAATTTTTAATTTATTTTCCTTCAGCTGTCAAAAGTCCTCTTTCTCTATATATGGCCCCATGTACATGAGCAGTGGCAAATGCATATCGGCTGTCCATGAAAATGTTCAGTTAGTCCAGTCCCTGTTTTTAAAGCTTCTGTCAGAGCGATCAGTTCAACCCTCTGAACCAAAGTTCCAGAGGGCAAAGTCTGAACCCATAGGTTCTCTTGTGAGACCACTGCCACCCCTGCATACCTGACTCCATGGCGCATGAAAATGCTGCCATCTGAGAATAGAATTAAGTTGGACTGTGGCCAAGGGATGTCTTTTAAGTCTGCCCACAGTCCTTGAAAAGTGTTGGCCAGCTGTAAGCAATCATGTTCAAGTTCGCCTGTCTCAGCTTTTGGCAGCAGTGTGGCAGGGTTCAAGGCACTCGTCTGCTGGAACTGGATGTGGGGCTGGTCTAGAAGCCGGGCTTGGTAATGCATTATTTGGGAGTTGGACATCTATCTATCAGGAGTGCCCCATAATAGGGCTTGTACTGCATGGGGAACCATAATCAGCAGATCTTGCCCCAAAGTCAGCTTGTCAGCACGGCCGTGGTGGCAACTGCTCTGAGACATGGGGACCAGCCCGCAGTCACAGGGACCAGCTTCTTTGACAGGTAGGTCACTGGCCTATTCCAAGGACCAGGTTCTGAGTGAGAATGCCTCGGGCAGTCCCTTTCCTTTCATCTGCATATAGATGAAGTAGCTTTCTCATGTCAGGCATGGAAAAGATCAGCAGAAATGCTGGAGCTGACATTAAGGCTCATTTAAGGATATGGAAGGCTTGTTCTCTTTCCTCAGTTCAACTGAAATCTCTTTCAGGCCCCTTGGTTATGGCATAAAGGGGCTTGGCAATTTCTGCAAACTTGGGAATACATAGGTGGCAATAACCTACAGCTCCTAAAATCTCCCAATCTGGCCTTTTGGTCTTAGGCACCAAGATGTGGGTGATGGTCTACACACCCTGGTCAGACAGGGCCCTCTTACCTTCTTGAAGAATGTATCCTAGGTAAGTCAAAGGAGGAGTGCAAAGCTGTGCCTTTTTGGTGGACACTCGGTAGCCCAGCTTTTTCAATGTCTCAAGCAAATTCTTGGTGACCTGAAGGCATTCTTCCTGGGAGACTGCAGCTAGCAAAATGTCATCCATATATTGGAGGAGGGTATCTCCGGGTTCTCTAGCTGGAATTCCTGGAGATCCTGGCAGAGAGCCTCATCAAATAGAGTAGGTGACTTTTTGAATCCTTGAGGAAGTCGGGTACAAGTTAATTGTCCATTTTTCCTTTTTCAGGGTCAGCCCATTCGAAGGTGAAGAGGGCCTGACTTACCTTGGCCAGAGGGATGCTGAAGAAGGCTTCCTTCAGGTTCAGTACAGTGCATACTTGTTTTTCTGGGGGAAGTCTGCTCAGGTGGGTATATGGGTTGGGGATAGTTAGATGTATGTCCTCAACTCACTTATTAACCTCCCTTCTGTCCTGTCCTGGCCTATAGTCTCCTGTCCCAGCCTTTTTGACTGCCAGCAATGGAATGTCCCAAGGAGAGCAACAGGGGACTAGGATTCTGGCCTGCTGAAGACGCTTGATATAAACTTCTATTCCCTTCCTGGCCTCTGTTGATAAGGGATATTGTTTTATTTGAACTGGGGCTACCGAGCTTTTAAACTGGACTATCACCCATGGCTGGTGCACAGCCAGTACTGGCAGATTTATTTTTGACCATACCCTGGGGTACTCAGTCTGCAACTGTGAGAGAAGATCCTGTTCTGATGATGGTAGCTCAGTGTCCATTAGCAGGTATTCTTCTTCCAAAGATAGGGTCAACAGGATCGTGTCAGTTTTATCTGGGTCTAGTAGGTTTGCATTGATTGAAGCCTTTTCTAAACTAATGGAGCCTCGCAGCTTGTGGAGCAAGTCCTGTCCCAAGAGGAGGTGTGGACATTCTGGTATGACCAGGAACGAATGAGTGATAGTCTTTTCTCCTAGATTTATTTTCCTTTCCTGGTCTAGGAGCAGAGCTGAGTGCCAGTTACCCCTTGAATCAAAGTCCTTTTGTCACTAAGGGGGCCACCTGCTTGTTGGAGGACTGAATAGGTGGCTCCGGTGTCCACTAAGAAATGTATATGTTTGCCCCCGACAGTTAATTTAACCACAGACTCTGGGGGGGCAGGTAATAGAGCCTTTATCCCATCAGTGAGTCCCTAATTGGAGTGCTGACGTTCTCTTTGGGTTCTTTGGGCAATTGTTTCTCCAATGTCTGAATTCTTTGTAATATGTGCATTGATCCTTCTTAAGGGGCGTCCTTTGTTTCTTATTATCATGTTTTCCTAGAAGCTATTTGCATTGGCCTTGTTTCTCCTAGAACAGCTATAACTTTTGTTATTTTCTCAGTCTGTCTCTCTTCAGAAAAATCTTTTTTCTCAAAGAACTTCTGTGCTCTTTCTACTAATTCTGACAGCAATTTTCCTTGAAAGCCTTCCATCATTTCTAATTTTCTTCGTATATCTGGGGCAGACTGAGAGACAAAGGAAATATTTAAAGCCCACTGATTTTCTAGAGCCTCTGGATTTATTGGCATATAAGTTCAATAGGCATCAAGAAGTCGTTCCAAAAATGCAGTGGGAGATTCATCTGAGCCTGACACTATCTGAGATACTTTGGATAAATTTGTAAGTCGCCTTGCAGCAGCCTTGAGAACCCCCAGCAGAGGCTGGCGATAGGTGGCGAGAGGCCCCCGACCTTGGTCGGAGTTAGGATCCCAGTCAGGCCTAACGGTGGGGAAGACATGGTCTTGACATGCAGCGTCTGCAATTCCCCTGTCTGGTCCCAGAACCAATTACCAGGCTTCCAGGAGGATATGTTCTCTTTCTTCAGAAATGAACAGAATTTGGAGGAACTGATGATGGTAGCTCAGTGTCCATTAGCAGGTATTCTTCTTCCAAAGATAGGGTCAACAGGATCGTGTCAGTTTTATCTGGGTCTAGTAGGTTTGCATTGATTGAAGCCTTTTCTAAACTAATGGAGCCTCGCAGCTTGTGGAGCAAGTCCTGTCCCAAGAGGAGGTGTGGACATTCTGGTATGACCAGGAACGAATGAGTGATAGTCTTTTCTCCTAGATTTATTTTCCTTTCCTGGTCTAGGAGCAGAGCTGAGTGCCAGTTACCCCTTGAATCAAAGTCCTTTTGTCACTAAGGGGGCCACCTGCTTGTTGGAGGACTGAATAGGTGGCTCCGGTGTCCACTAAGAAATGTATATGTTTGCCCCCGACAGTTAATTTAACCACAGACTCTGGGGGGGCAGGTAATAGAGCCTTTATCCCATCAGTGAGTCCCTAATTGGAGTGCTGACGTTCTCTTTGGGTTCTTTGGGCAATTGTTTCTCCAATGTCTGAATTCTTTGTAATATGTGCATTGATCCTTCTTAAGGGGCGTCCTTTGTTTCTTATTATCATGTTTTCCTAGAAGCTATTTGCATTGGCCTTGTTTCTCCTAGAACAGCTATAACTTTTGTTATTTTCTCAGTCTGTCTCTCTTCAGAAAAATCTTTTTTCTCAAAGAACTTCTGTGCTCTTTCTACTAATTCTGACAGCAATTTTCCTTGAAAGCCTTCCATCATTTCTAATTTTCTTCGTATATCTGGGGCAGACTGAGAGACAAAGGAAATATTTAAAGCCCACTGATTTTCTAGAGCCTCTGGATTTATTGGCATATAAGTTCAATAGGCATCAAGAAGTCGTTCCAAAAACGCAGTGGGAGATTCATCTGAGCCTGACACTATCTGAGATACTTTGGATAAATTTGTATGTCGCCTTGCAGCAGCCTTGAGAACCCCCAGCAGAGGCTGGCGATAGGTGGCGAGAGACCCCCTACCTTGGTCGGAGTTAGGATCCCAGTCAGGCCTAACGGTGGGGAAGACATGGTCTTGACATGCAGCGTCTGCAATTCCCCTGTCTGGTCCCAGAACCAATTACCAGGCTTCCAGGAGGATATGTTCTCTTTCTTCAGAAATGAACAGAATTTGGAGGAACTGTTGGCAATTATCCCAAGTAGGCTTATGGGTAAAGAAGATACTTTCTAACAAAGAAATAAATGCTTATGACTTTTCAGAAAAAGGGAGATTCTGATTTTTCCAGTTATAGAAATCTCTAGTAGAAAAAGTGACATAAACCATACAAGGGCGAAGTCCCCCACTGGTACCTCCCATCATAGGGGACTGTCTCAAGGGAAGAATGGATAGGGGTAGTTCAGCTCTAGGTTCCCCTATTCTAGAACTCGAAGATGAATCAGGGCTAGCAGGTTGATCTCAAGATGGAGGGCCAAGGGCTGGTGGGGCTAAGCGTGTCACTGGCGGGTATAAGGGTCTGGGCTGATATGAGGACCTACTACCTGTGTGGGCAGGCTTAGGGAGTCTTCTTCTCCATGGTGTCACCCAGCATGATAGGGTGGTGGGATGTTAGTGTCTTCTGGAGGAGCCTCAAGAACTGGGGGTTTCTTGTTAGGGACTTCTCTGGAAATAAGGTTAGAAACTCTGGAGAGGTTGCAAGTTGGGGCCCCCTTCATCCAAGAAGAGGGATCTTCGACTAGGAGCTTCCAAGTGAAAATATAAGGAATTTGTTTGGGGTGGCTCGGTGCTCCCAAAATAATATTCTGAACTTGAATGACAGTGGCTGGGTCAAAAGAGCCCTCAAGGGGCCATTCTATGCCAAATGCAGGCCATTCCAGAAAACAAAAAGTGATTAGTTTTCCTTTGTGGACCCAGTTGCCAAATTGGCAAGCTACATCCTGGAAATCTTTAAAATGGCCCAGAATTACCTGCAATGGGGTCGCGAGATCTGAACAGGCTTGACCCATGGTAACAGAGACAAATGCAAAAACGCACATAGGCAAAAACACTGCCAGAAGAAAGAGGCAGTTCAGGGGACAAGATGACAGGATGTAACTGGGTCCTGTCCAGGGAGAGGAGGGAGTATGTCAGCAGAAAGGGACAGATTTGGAAGCCAAGAAGCCAAAAAATCCACTCTTAGCAGAAAGGGGTGCAGTCGTCCGTCTCCCATGATCAGCACGGAGGAGTTCAGACGCTCTTCCTCAGGGCTCTGGAGCATCCTCAGGTCATGTGTCCCCTAAGGAAAGATGGGTTTCCCCATGCCGATCTGGGTGGCATCAGAGTTCCAGATGCCAGAGAGTCTGTAGTCTCATTAGAGTCTTAGAGCTTGTAAGTTTTTAAGGAGACACAGAATAGAGCATACAAACAATAGCAGAACAGAATGTTTGCCCCACAGTTGAGCAGAACGATGAAGATCCATTCCCCAGTGTTCCAACCAGGGGGTGCAGTAATAGCCAAACTATAGCAGAGAGACTATAGCAGAAGAGTGAGGACTCCACCGGAATCCTAATAGGAAGGTGGTGGCCAAAAGAGATTGGATTTTGGTTTGCTTTAATCACTGTGTGCCTACCACGTTGAGCGGAAGTTGTCTTGTCAGGGGTAGATGCCATACTGTCCTTATCCATTCCTCAGACCCCTTATCCTGTCAAGGGAGACTTTGAGTGGCAGGTGCCCTTTGGCTTTTAGTTGCCTGACTTGTGCCCAGAAGGTATTATATGGCCTGATACTCAGTTTGAATAAGGAAAAGAAAAGGGGGACTCTCACCCATTCAGGCATCAGTTACTGGAGTGGGTCAATCTGTGGGACCTTTGGAGCCCGCCGATGAGTGCCCCTGGCCAGGGTTCCTCAGTTGTCTTTGCACCCACCTGCCTGTTTGCAGAGAGTCCAAGAAAAGAAAGTTAAAAGGAAGGGAAGAAAGTGAAACAAGGAGAACAAGTTCCCAAGAATACCAAACATGTAAAGGACCTTGGGAGTGTTAAGGTGAATGAGACAAAGACAAATGTGCCTTAACCGACTACAAAGGAACCACACGATGTCTCGTTTTGGCTCCTGGGGTTGGAGATATGCACCGCATCTGGCTCTCTGAGGCACGCAACAAAAGTACACACCACCAGCAGACTTAACAGATTTCCAAGACTATCAAGCATTCAAAGGGTTTCAGGGATGTCAAGGCAGCAGAAACAAAAGTGTGCACCAACATCCAAGGAAACAAACTTACCTCCGGAAGGTTTGCAAACTTCAAAAATCCTCAGTACCACCACATATGGTGTTGTAGTCTTGGTGAGAGCTCTGGACACCGATTTCACCAAGATCCTCCCAGCCGGGGCAAGATGCCCTGTCGGCTGCCCAGGAGGGTTGGCCTCTGGTAGTCTGAAAGCCTCTGAGAATCCAAGGCCAGTTGGGGCAGTTTAACAGGACTGAGCGCATGAGATCCTGGACAAGCCCCCCAAATGGTGTGAGGTATGCTCAGTAAAACAACCAACGCAGCTCGTGGTAGATGGAAAAGAAGTTTATTAGACTGGTGCCAGCGACCACCCGAGAGGAACAGTTTCCTGCTAGGGCCCTGGCTTGAGGCAAGAGATAATTTTCTTTTTTTTTTTCATTTATTTCCTTATTTCAAAAGAGATTGGATTTTGGTTTGCTTTAATCACTGTGTGCCTACCACGTTGAGCGGAAGTTGTCTTGTCAGGGGTAGATGCCATACTGTCCTTATCCATTCCTCAGACCCCTTATCCTGTCAAGGGAGACTTTGAGTGGCAGGTGCCCTTTGGCTTTTAGTTGCCTGACTTGTGCCCAGAAGGTATTATATGGCCTGATACTCAGTTTGAATAAGGAAAAGAAAAGGGGGACTCTCACCCATTCAGGCATCAGTTACTGGAGTGGGTCAATCTGTGGGACCTTTGGAGCCCGCCGATGAGTGCCCCTGGCCAGGGTTCCTCAGTTGTCTTTGCACCCACCTGCCTGTTTGCAGAGAGTCCAAGAAAAGAAAGTTAAAAGGAAGGGAAGAAAGTGAAACAAGGAGAACAAGTTCCCAAGAATACCAAACATGTAAAGGACCTTGGGAGTGTTAAGGTGAATGAGACAAAGACAAATGTGCCTTAACCGACTACAAAGGAACCACACGATGTCTCGTTTTGGCTCCTGGGGTTGGAGATATGCACCGCATCTGGCTCTCTGAGGCACGCAACAAAAGTACACACCACCAGCAGACTTAACAGATTTCCAAGACTATCAAGCATTCAAAGGGTTTCAGGGATGTCAAGGCAGCAGAAACAAAAGTGTGCACCAACATCCAAGGAAACAAACTTACCTCCGGAAGGTTTGCAAACTTCAAAAATCCTCAGTACCACCACATATGGTGTTGTAGTCTTGGTGAGAGCTCTGGACACCGATTTCACCAAGATCCTCCCAGCCGGGGCAAGATGCCCTGTCGGCTGCCCAGGAGGGTTGGCCTCTGGTAGTCTGAAAGCCTCTGAGAATCCAAGGCCAGTTGGGGCAGTTTAACAGGACTGAGCGCATGAGATCCTGGACAAGCCCCCCAAATGGTGTGAGGTATGCTCAGTAAAACAACCAACGCAGCTCGTGGTAGATGGAAAAGAAGTTTATTAGACTGGTGCCAGCGACCACCCGAGAGGAACAGTTTCCTGCTAGGGCCCTGGCTTGAGGCAAGAGATAATTTTCTTTTTTTTTTTCATTTATTTCCTTATTTTACAGAGTTTTGTTGTTCACAGAATTGCATGTTTCCAGATCAGTCATATGCATATCCCTGGTCCCCTCCCCCCTCCCAGTCCCTCCCATCCCACCCCTCCAGGTCATCACACCAAGCCATTGTAAGTACTCTTATTCCCTTAGCGCAACAACAGTAGTTATCTTTTTCACTCATGATAGTATAGGTTTCCATCTTGCTCCCTCTATGCCTCCCACTCACTGTTCATTCCCCACAATGTCCATATGTCTATTCTGTTTTTGCATGGGTTCACTGCATGTGTTATCATTACCCTTTTACTAGATTCCGTACATATGTGTTATCATACTGTACTTGTCTTTTTCTTTTTGACTAACTTCTCTTTTTATGATAGGTTCTAGCTCCAACCACCTCATTAGGACTGATTCTTCTGTATTTACTTTTACAGCTGAGTAGTATTCCATTGTATATATGTACCAGAGCTTCTTTATCCATTCATTTGTCGATGGACATCTAGGTTGCTTCCATGATCTAGCTATTGTATAGAGAGCTGCAATGAACATTGGGGTACAGGTGCCTCTTTCAGTTTTGATTTCATCTGGGAATAAGGCTAAGAGTGGGATTGCTGGGTCATAGCATGCTTCTATTTTTCATATTTTCAGAAATCTCCGTACTGTTTTCCATAGCGGCTGTATCAATTGACATTCCCACCAGCAATGCAGGAGTGTTCCCTTTTCTCTGCACCCACTCAGGCATTTATTATCTGTCGATTTGTTGATGATGGCCATTCTGACGGGTGTGAAGTGATATCTCATTGTAGTTTTAATTTGCATTTCTCTAATAATAAGCGATGTTGAGCATTGTTTCATGTGCTTTTGTGCGGGGACCTTCCGCAGGAAGGGAAGGCAGCGGGATTACCCCCGACCGAACCGGGAGATCTCGGAGAAAGGCAAATCTTGAACTGCCCACCCGCCAGCCCCCTGGCTCATGCAGGGGACAATCCGACACGGCAGGGGTTCCGTCGGAGCGGTTCCACTTTATTAGAGTAAACTAACAGTTTTTATAGGCAAACGAAGGTGGGTTTTCAAGGGACTTCCTATAGTTACACCAATCAAGCTAAAGGTCAAGCAATTACGTATTTACATTGCAATAGGAACTCATGGTGAGCCTGCATTGCCCAGAGTGCAGAAACCAGGGTGATCAATCAGAAGTTTTGACAATGGACCTTAAATCATGCCCTGTCTCTTCCTGTAGGCATCCTTTTAGCCCCAAACTGCAAATATGTGTTTAAGTTTCCCTATACTTGCAAAGGCCCTCTTTCCTTCAGGGCCCCACACTTTTGGGCCACCTGTATGTTCTCTTTGGAGAGGCATCTCTTTAGATTTTTTTCCCAGTTTTTGTTTGGGTTGTTCATTTTTCTGGTGCTGAGTTGCCTGAGTTGCTTGCAGAATTTGGAGGTTAATTCTTTGTCTGTTGGTTCATTTGCTATGATTTTCTCCCATTCTGTGGGCTGTCTGTTCAGTTTTATTGTAATTTCTTTTGCTGTACAGAAGCTTTTAACTTTCATTAGGTCCCACATGTTCATTTTTCTTTTTAGTTCCGCTATTCGGGTCGGTGGGTCAGAGAATATCTTGCTTTGATTTATGTCCTTGAGTATTTTGCCTATATTCTCCTCTAAGAGTTTGATGGTTTCTGGTCTTACAGTTAGGTCTTTAATCCATTTGGAGTTAATCTTTGTGTATGGTGTCAGGGAATGTTCCAACTTCATTTTTTGCTTGTAGCTGTCCAGTTTTCCTAGCACCATTTGTTGATGATGGCCATTCTGACGGGTGTGAAGTGATATCTCATTGTAGTTTTAATTTGCATTTCTCTAATAATAAGCGATGTTGAGCATCGTTTCATGTGCTTTTGTGCGGGACCTTCCGCAGGAAGGGAAGGCAGCGGATTACCCCCGACCGAACCGGGAGATCTCGGAGAAAGGCAAATCTTGAACTGCCCACCCGCCAGCCCCCTGGCTCATGCAGGGGACAATCCGACACGGCAGGGGTTCCGTCGGAGCGGTTCCACTTTATTAGAGTAAACTAACAGTTTTTATAGGCAAACGAAGGTGGGTTTTCAAGGGACTTCCTATAGTTACACCAATCAAGCTAAAGGTCAAGCAATTACGTATTTACATTGCAATAGGAACTCATGGTGAGCCTGCATTGCCCAGAGTGCAGAAACCAGGGTGATCAATCAGAAGTTTTGACAATGGACCTTAAATCATGCCCTGTCTCTTCCTGTAGGCATCCTTTTAGCCCCAAACTGCAAATATGTGTTTAAGTTTCCCTATACTTGCAAAGGCCCTCTTTCCTTCAGGGCCCCACACTTTTGGGCCACCTGTATGTTCTCTTTGGAGAGGCATCTCTTTAGATTTTTTTCCCAGTTTTTGTTTGGGTTGTTCATTTTTCTGGTGCTGAGTTGCCTGAGTTGCTTGCAGAATTTGGAGGTTAATTCTTTGTCTGTTGGTTCATTTGCTATGATTTTCTCCCATTCTGTGGGCTGTCTGTTCAGTTTTATTGTAATTTCTTTTGCTGTACAGAAGCTTTTAACTTTCATTAGGTCCCACATGTTCATTTTTCTTTTTAGTTCCGCTATTCGGGTCGGTGGGTCAGAGAATATCTTGCTTTGATTTATGTCCTTGAGTATTTTGCCTATATTCTCCTCTAAGAGTTTGATGGTTTCTGGTCTTACAGTTAGGTCTTTAATCCATTTGGAGTTAATCTTTGTGTATGGTGTCAGGGAATGTTCCAACTTCATTTTTTTGCTTGTAGCTGTCCAGTTTTCCTAGCACCATTTGTTGAAGGGGCTGTCTTTGTCTCATTTTACATTTTCGTCTCCATTGTCAAAAATGAGTATCCATAGGTGCATGGGCTTATCTCTGGGTTCTCCATATTGTTCCATTGGTCTGTACTTCTGTTTTGTGCCATGATCATACTGTTTTGATGACTGTTGCTTTGTAGTATAGTCTGAAGTTAGGGAGGCTGATTTCTCCAGTTCCATTTTTCTTTCTAAGGATTGCTTTGGCTATTTGGGGTCTTTTGTGTTTCCTTACCCTATGCTTAAAACAACTGGAGAAAGAAGAACAAAAACACCCCAAAGCCAGCAGAATAAGGCAAATTATAAAGATCAGAGCAGAAATAAATGAAAAAGAAATGAAAGAAACAATAGTAAAGATGAATAAAATGAGAAGCTGGTTCTTTGAAAACTTAAACAAAATTGACAAGCCACTGGCCAGACTCATCAAATAAAAAAGAGAGAAGAACCAGATCTACAAAATCAAAAATGAAAAAGGAGAGATTACAACAGATAATGCAGAAATCCAAAGGATTCTAAGAGACAATTATGAACAACTCTATGGCAACAAACTGGACAACCTGGAAGAAATGGATAGTTTCTTGGAGAAGATTAACCTCCCAAGACTCAACCAGGAATCAACAGAAACTATGAACAACCCAATCACAAGCTCAGAAATCGAATTTGTGATTAAAAATCTACCCAAAAATAAAAGCTCAGGGCCAGATGGCTTCAAAGATGAATTCTACCAAACATTAAAGAAGAGCTAATGCCTATCATTTTAAAATTCATTCAAAAAATTGCACAGGTAGGAAAACTTCCAAACACATTCTACAAGACCACCATCACCCTGATACCAAAACCAGGCAAAGGCAACACAAAGAAAGAAAATTATAGACCAATTTCACTGATGAACTTAGACACCAAAATCCTCAACAAAATACTAGCAAGCAGACTTCAATGGCACATCAAAAAGCTCATATACCACGATCAAGTTGGGTTCATCCCAGGCATACAAGGATCCTCCAATTCAAAATCACAAAGGAGACATTTTTTGCTTGTAGCTGTCCAGTTTTCCTAGCACCATTTGTTGAAGGGCTGTCTTTGTCTCATTTTACATTTTCGTCTCCATTGTCAAAAATGAGTATCCATAGGTGCATGGGCTTATCTCTGGGTTCTCCATATTGTTCCATTGGTCTGTACTTCTGTTTTGTGCCATGATCATACTGTTTTGATGACTGTTGCTTTGTAGTATAGTCTGAAGTCAGGGCGGCTGATTTCTCCAGTTCCATTTTTCTTTCTAAGGATTGCTTTGGCTATTTGGGGTCTTTTGTTTTCCCTTACCCTATGCTTAAAACAACTGGAGAAAGAAGAACAAAAACCCCCCAAAGCCAGCAGAATAAGGCAAATTATAAAGATCAGAGCAGAAATAAATGAAAAAGAAATGAAAGAAACAATAGTAAAGATGAATAAAATGAGAAGCTGGTTCTTTGAAAACTTAAACAAAATTGACAAGCCACTGGCCAGACTCATCAAATAAAAAAGAGAGAAGAACCAGATCTACAAAATCAAAAATGAAAAAGGAGAGATTACAACAGATAATGCAGAAATCCAAAGGATTCTAAGAGACAATTATGAACAACTCTATGGCAACAAACTGGACAACCTGGAAGAAATGGATAGTTTCTTGGAGAAGATTAACCTCCCAAGACTCAACCAGGAATCAACAGAAACTATGAACAACCCAATCACAAGCTCAGAAATCGAATTTGTGATTAAAAATCTACCCAAAAATAAAAGCTCAGGGCCAGATGGCTTCAAAGATGAATTCTACCAAACATTAAAGAAGAGCTAATGCCTATCATTTTAAAATTCATTCAAAAAATTGCACAGGTAGGAAAACTTCCAAACACATTCTACAAGACCACCATCACCCTGATACCAAAACCAGGCAAAGGCAACACAAAGAAAGAAAATTATAGACCAATTTCACTGATGAACTTAGACACCAAAATCCTCAACAAAATACTAGCAAGCAGACTTCAATGGCACATCAAAAAGCTCATATACCACGATCAAGTTGGGTTCATCCCAGGCATACAAGGATTCTTCAATATCCACAATTCATTCAGTGTAATACACCATATCAACAAATTGAGAGACAAAAATCTCACGATCATCTCAATAGATGCAGAAAAAGCCTTTGACAAAGTACAACACCCATTTATCATAAAAACTCTTCAAAAATTGGGCATAGAAGGAACCTATCTCAACATAGTGAAAGCTATATATGAGAAGCCCCCAGCGAACATTATCCTCAACAGTGAAAACCTGAAAGCATTTCCTCTAAGATCAGGAACAAGACACGGGTGTCCACTTTCATCATTATTATTCAACATAGTCCTGGAATTTCTATCAACAGCAATAAGAGAAGAGAAAGATATAAAAGGAATCCAGATTGGAAAAGAAGAATTAAATCTCTCTTTTTTTACAGACGACATGATATTATACATAGAAAACCCAAAAGACACCATTGCAAAGCTACTAGAACTAATCATTGAATTCAGAAATGTCATGAGATGCAAAGTCAATACACAGAAATCACTAGCACTCCTATACACAAACAATGAAAAATCAGAAAATGAAGTCAAAGAGGCAATCCCTTTCACCATCACAATCAAAAGAATCAAATATCTAGGAATAAACCTACCCAAAGAAACAAAAGAATTGTACACAGAAAATTACAAGACTCTCGTGAAAGAAATTAAAGAAGACTTAAACAGATGGAGAGATAGTCCATGCTTCTGCACTGGAAGAATCAATATTGTGAAAATGACGATACTACCAATTGTCATCTATATTTTCAATGCGATCCCTATCAAACTACCAATGACATTCTTCACAGAACTAGACCAAAGAATCAAACCGTTCATATGGAAATGCAAAAGAGATGATTTTTAAAGACTGGGAGAATTAGTGGCACAAGACTGTTCCCTGGTACTCACACACCTGCACATTCCAGTGTCTATGACAACAAGAAACAAACAGGTTTGGTTACCAGGAAACAGAGATCAATAAAACATGTAATCAACTCATACCTCAGGTGAAACATAATTACCCAGGGGCTTTTCATATCATTTTTGCATTTTTACTTAACATAATTGTAGAGGGGCTTCTTCATGATTCACAAACAGTTTCCTTTTAAGTTACATCAATAAAGATTAAGAGAAAACAATCAATGCTAACACAAAGCAGTTTAGTGTAGCAGGTGAGTCACTAGCAGGTAACCCAGGAAACAAGGAATAAATCATCAAGTAGATCTAAGTAAATCATTTTATATTATGTGTCCCTTTTACACACACATGATTTCTTATAATACCTTCATAGAAATTTTCATTGAAATATTAATTAACTGACCATACAACCCAGCAATCCCACTCTTAGCCTTATACCCTGATGAAATCAAATCTGAAAGAAGCACCTGTACCCCAATGTTCATTGCAACTCTCTATACAATAGCTAGATCATGGAAGCAACCTAGATGTCCATCGACAAACGAATGGATACAAAAGGTCTGGTACATATATACAATGGAATACTACACAGCTGTAAAGAGAAATGCAGAAGAATCAGCCTTAATAAGGTGGCTGGATCTAGAACGTATCATCAAAAGTGAAGTTAGTCAGAAAGAGAAAGACAAATACAATATATTAACACATATATATGGAATCTAGTAGGATGGTGATGATGGCACATGCAGTCAAGCAATGGAAAGACAGACATGGACAGTGGACATATGGACATTGTGGGGAAGGAACAGTGGGTGGGAGGTGTAAAGGTAGTAGCATGAAGACTTGTACTACCATAAGTGAAGAAAATAGCTATAGTCATTGCTCTGTGAGAAAAAGGGACCCTTCAGGGGTGCTGTGTGATGGTCAGGAGGGGTAGGAAGGGGGGGATATACATATGACTAATCTGGGAACAAACATATCTGTAAACAACAAAACTCTGTAAAAGTTAAAAGTAAAATAAAAATTTTAAAATATATTAATTTTGCAAAAGAGATGATTTTTAAAGACTGGGAGAATTAGTGGCACAAGACTGTTCCCTGGTACTCACACACCTGCACATTCCAGTGTCTATGACAACAAGAAACAAACAGGTTTGGTTACCAGGAAACAGAGATCAATAAAACATGTAATCAACTCATACCTCAGGTGAAACATAATTACCCAGGGGCTTTTCATATCATTTTTGCATTTTTACTTAACATAATTGTAGAGGGGCTTCTTCATGATTCACAAACAGTTTCCTTTTAAGTTACATCAATAAAGATTAAGAGAAAACAATCAATGCTAACACAAAGCAGTTTAGTGTAGCAGGTGAGTCACTAGCAGGTAACCCAGGAAACAAGGAATAAATCATCAAGTAGATCTAAGTAAATCATTTTATATTATGTGTCCCTTTTACACACACATGATTTCTTATAATACCTTCATAGAAATTTTCATTGAAATATTAATTAACTGACCATACAACCCAGCAATCCCACTCTTAGCCTTATACCCTGATGAAATCAAATCTGAAAGAAGCACCTGTACCCCAATGTTCATTGCAACTCTCTATACAATAGCTAGATCATGGAAGCAACCTAGATGTCCATCGACAAACGAATGGATACAAAAGGTCTGGTACATATATACAATGGAATACTACACAGCTGTAAAGAGAAATGCAGAAGAATCAGCCTTAATAAGGTGGCTGGATCTAGAACGTATCATCAAAAGTGAAGTTAGTCAGAAAGAGAAAGACAAATACAATATATTAACACATATATATGGAATCTAGTAGGATGGTGATGATGGCACATGCAGTCAAGCAATGGAAAGACAGACATGGACAGTGGACATATGGACATTGTGGGGAAGGAACAGTGGGTGGGAGGTGTAAAGGTAGTAGCATGAAGACTTGTACTACCATAAGTGAAGAAAATAGCTATAGTCATTGCTCTGTGAGAAAAAGGGACCCTTCAGGGGTGCTGTGTGATGGTCAGGAGGGGTAGGAAGGGGGGGATATACATATGACTAATCTGGGAACAAACATATCTGTAAACAACAAAACTCTGTAAAAGTTAAAAGTAAAATAAAAATTTTAAAAATATATTAATTTACTGCCTCTGTAACTACCATTTATGAATTTGCTAGACAAAATAGATATTTCTCAGGTATTGCTTTTCTTTTTAAAATATTTATATATTACCCTGAAAGGCTATACTGAAAAAGATGAAAGTAGTCAGAGTAGACAAAAAATATAAAACAAATAATTTTTAATAATAGCACAACAGATTATGTTTCTTCTGGAAATTCTTGGGTGGAAATGTTAGTGTTCCTTTAAAAAAAATGTTTAAAGTACAAAATAAAAAAAAAAACAGATTTGATATTGTTTGTGGAGAATTTGAGGAATTCAAGCTTATATTGACTTGTTTTAAAAACTGTTCAATTTTCTTTAGACTGTGGAATCTTATGCAAAAATTTTGACTCTACATTATTAATTTGACTAAATGTATTGTTCCATATCTCCCACATAATTCACTTCTTGTGACTCATTATTCTCTGGGAATTTTTAATATTGAGAATATTTTTTAACCCTTGAATGTAATTACTGGATAAATTTCTCAATCAACATTCAAAGATGCAAATTAATTATATTGGTGTGATAGATAGTCAGAGTAGATAAATGCCATTCTCTTGTAGCTTCCAAAATATGTTCTATTAAGCAGGGATTCCAGGACTTCCCTGGTGGTCCAGTGAGTAAGGACACTGCCTTGCAGTGCAAGGGGCGCTGGTTCGATCCCTGTCCTGGGAAGATCCCACGTGCCGCGGAGCGGCTGGACTGATGTGTCCAATTACCGAGCCGGAGCTCTGGAGTGCATGCACCCAGAGCCGGTGCTCTGCGACAACAGAGGCCACCGTGATGGGAGGCCCAAACAGGTCAAAGAACAAAGATGGATGAAAATGGACAAATGAAAGACCAATAAAAGTGGCCCAACTGCTCCCCTCTCTCCCCACCCCACCCCCACCAAAAGAAATAAACAAGTCTTTAAAAAAAAAAAAAAAAAGCAGGGATTCCAGAAATTTTACATAGACACAATTATATCAGTGTTCAAAAATTGTATTTGGGGATTTCTTGGCTAAATCAAAATTGACAAATTGTTAAAGATTTTCTCAGAATAGTTACTACATTATTGTGATTGTGAATCTTCAAGGGAAGACAAATGCTTTCCAATTTTTTGACTCTGATGTACATTTTCCACACAATATTCTATAGGAGCACACTACAAGAAAACTCCATACTTAGGCAATTCTCTGGTGCCTCAGATGGTAAAGAATCCGCCTGCAACGTGAGAGACTCAAATTTGATCCCTGGATCAGTAAGATGGCATGAAAGAAAACGGCTATTCACTTCAGTATTCCTGCCTGTAGAATCCCATGGACTGAGGACCCTGGTGAACTACAGTCTATGGGTTGCAAAAAGTTCAAAATGATTGATCCACTAACACACACAAAATATACATACACACATATATATGCATATATATGTGTTCCAAGTGCACTGAAAAATGCATTCATTAAACAATATTATTTTCAAATATTAATTCGTTAAGCAACATACTTGCTTTTATTTGTGGCTCTATACAACTAACCTATTAAGTAATTATTTTCACAATTAAATCAATATTAAAATAAAAATAATGCATTTATTCACTGTAGTAAAAAAAAGCATTAATCATAATTCAACTTAAAAAGAGATCTTTATTTTCATATGTATTCATATTACTTTGATTATTTTATGAGCTGTATTTTTTCTAATGCCACTTTTTATTAATATATTTTAATATGTTCTCATCATTTTAAACTATTATTTGTAGTTAATGTGCAAATATCTGAAGTCAAATGTTTTTGCAGGTCCTATTTTTGGTACCATATTCAGTAACTGTTCTTGCAAAAAATCAATCATATTAAATATTTTCTTTTTTATACTTCTTTTAAAATAGACCCTAATGCTTCTGTAAATTCTGTCTTCAGGTGGTACATAATACTAGTATGGCTCACCCTCTGACCTTAGTGTATATTTAATCTGTTAATGAGGGCAAATAATTTTGATAAGTCCTATAGTCATTACCATTTTATTTAGAAATGAAAATTCTATATTTTTAAAATTAAACGTGCACTTTAAAAATGTATTTAATTATTTAATTGGACCATAATTACTTTTGAATACTGTGATAGTTTTCACCTGTGTCCCACCGCCCCCATCCTGCTCTCTAATACCTCCTTACCCTATCCTTCTGGATTGTCCCAGAGCACTGGCTTTTGATGCCCTACTTCATGCATCAAACTTTCACTGGGTATCAATTTACATATAGCAATGTACATGTTCCAATGCTATTCTCTCAAATTATCCCACCCTTGCCTTCTCCCATTGAGTCCAAAAGTCTTTTCATTGCATCTGTGTCTCCTTTCCTATCTTCCATGTAGGATTTTCATTACTGTCTTTCTAAATTTCATATATATGTGCTAATATACAATATTTGTCTTTCTGTTTCAGACTGATTTCATTCTGTATAATAGGCTCCAGTTCATCCACTTCATTAGAACTGATTCATGTATTTTTATAGCTGAGTTATATTCCATTCTGCATATGAGTCACACCTTCCTTATCCATTCATCTGCTGATGCACATCTATGTTGCTTCCATGTCCTAGGTATTGCAAATAGTGGTGCAATGAATATTAGGGTACATGTGCCCTTTTCAGTTTTGATTTCCTGGACAATGTATGCCCAATAGTTGGATTGCCTGATTGTATGGCAGTTCTATTCCCAGTCGTTTAAGGAATCTCTACACTGTTTGCCATAGAGGCTATACCGGTTTGCATTCCCGGAAGCATTGTAACAGAGTTCTTTTTTCTGCACACTCTCTCCATAAATTATTGTTTGTAGATGTTTTGATAATGGCCATTCTTATCTGCATGAGATAATATTTCATTTGACTTTGATTTGCATTTCTCTACTAATGAGTAATGGTGTGTACCTTTTCATGTGTTTATTAGCCATTAGGTGTCTCTTTGGAGAAATGTCTATTTAGGTCTTTTGCCTGCTTTTTGATTGGGCTGTTCATTTTTATAGTATTGTGATTCAGGAGTTGCTGGCAATTTTGGAGATAAATTATTTGTCAGTTGTTTCATTTTTTACTATTTTTTCTCATTCTGAAGGCTGTCTCACAGTTTCTTTCATTGTGCAAAAACTTTTAAGCTTAATTAGGTCTCATCTGCTTATTTTTATTTTTATTTTCATTACTCTGGGAGGTGAGTCACAGAGGACCTTGCTGTGATCTATGTCAGAGAGTGTTCTGCTTATGTTTTCCTCTAAGAGTTTTGTTTTATAGTTTCTGGTCTTATATTTAGGCTTTTAATCCATTTTGAATTTATTTTTGTGTATGGTGTTAGAAAGTGTTATAGTTTCATTCTTCTACATGTATTGGACCTGTTTTCCAAGCATCACTTGTTGAAGAGACTTTTTCCTCATTGCATATTAAAAGTTATTCTTTTATAAAAAGTTAATAAAATAAAAATATTAATGAAAATAGAAGATATTTTATATTTTAACCATGAAATGTCTAATAAAACATTTCTTTCAAGGTATGTATTTCACGGACAGAGGAGGCTGACAGGCTGCAGGCCTTAGGGCCACACTGAGTCAGAAATAACTGAGTTAACTTTGCATGCACAAATACATGTAGTTACAATCTAAGACAGGCCCAACACTTCTTTTACCATATAACTGACACATGCTTTATTGACCACCTAGACATGAGGGATGACAGTTATGTTCATCTGATGGGTTGGCATAAACCATGGTAGCATTAGGTGACACATCGTGTAACCAGAAGGAGCAGCAGAACTGAAATCTTTCAAGTCCCACTAAAGACCAGCAAGCATTAGCTTTTCTTAGCTATTTATGCTGAAGAGAACTTTATCAGGCATTCTTGAAAGGGAAGTGTTATTTATGATGTAAAATCTGGATCTAATCAAGAAAGTGATTTCAATATCCTCTTATAGGTTTCCCCTCCTGTTAAACTTAAGACTATTACATCTCACATGCTACTGCATCTACCACAGATGTGGTAGAACTTGGAGATGAAAAATGGAGATTTATCAAAAATATTTGTAAAGTAAATGATTAACATGCTGACCTGCAATCTATATTTTCTTTTAAGTGGGATAAACACCTTTAAAAGAGAAAGAATTTGACCCTTTCTAATCTCCTTGTAAATGTGGCAGTGTTGTTCTTTTGGCAAACACTATATTTTGCTGGAGCGTCTCTATTTTTGGAATACTTTTAACTGGATGTGTCTCATTTATTTAGAATCACTTGTGGGAATCAAACATAGACTCTACAGTTTTATAGAGTATGACTCCCTGAAAAATATCACAGAAGATATGTAATTATGTGAAGATGAATGGAGATATTTCTGACCAAAATTACTTTTTCTGTGTACAATACTGTACATTCTGCATAAGCACATATTAGGCTGTAGTCAGAAAGGACCTGGGAACCCTGACATTTCCTGTTGCGCTTGTGAATTGAAGACTTTTCAAATCAAAATTAGCATATTAAAAGTTATTCTTTTATAAAAAGTTAATAAAATAAAAATATTAATGAAAATAGAAGATATTTTATATTTTAACCATGAAATGTCTAATAAAACATTTCTTTCAAGGTATGTATTTCACGGACAGAGGAGGCTGACAGGCTGCAGGCCTTAGGGCCACACTGAGTCAGAAATAACTGAGTTAACTTTGCATGCACAAATACATGTAGTTACAATCTAAGACAGGCCCAACACTTCTTTTACCATATAACTGACACATGCTTTATTGACCACCTAGACATGAGGGATGACAGTTATGTTCATCTGATGGGTTGGCATAAACCATGGTAGCATTAGGTGACACATCGTGTAACCAGAAGGAGCAGCAGAACTGAAATCTTTCAAGTCCCACTAAAGACCAGCAAGCATTAGCTTTTCTTAGCTATTTATGCTGAAGAGAACTTTATCAGGCATTCTTGAAAGGGAAGTGTTATTTATGATGTAAAATCTGGATCTAATCAAGAAAGTGATTTCAATATCCTCTTATAGGTTTCCCCTCCTGTTAAACTTAAGACTATTACATCTCACATGCTACTGCATCTACCACAGATGTGGTAGAACTTGGAGATGAAAAATGGAGATTTATCAAAAATATTTGTAAAGTAAATGATTAACATGCTGACCTGCAATCTATATTTTCTTTTAAGTGGGATAAACACCTTTAAAAGAGAAAGAATTTGACCCTTTCTAATCTCCTTGTAAATGTGGCAGTGTTGTTCTTTTGGCAAACACTATATTTTGCTGGAGCGTCTCTATTTTTGGAATACTTTTAACTGGATGTGTCTCATTTATTTAGAATCACTTGTGGGAATCAAACATAGACTCTACAGTTTTATAGAGTATGACTCCCTGAAAAATATCACAGAAGATATGTAATTATGTGAAGATGAATGGAGATATTTCTGACCAAAATTACTTTTTCTGTGTACAATACTGTACATTCTGCATAAGCACATATTAGGCTGTAGTCAGAAAGGACCTGGGGAACTGCACAGGAAAAGCTGCACATTTCCTGTTGCGCTTGTGCCTAGTAATTGGTTATATCCTTTAAAAATTTAGTAAATCTTTGTGCTAAGTATAATGTTAGATTTCTTTAAGTCTTCTTGAAAAATCTAATCATTTGTGTCATCATCCCATTTTGGAAGCTTTTTAAAAATTTATTGTAACTATGGTGCATTAATAATAATACACTCTAAAGTGAAAATATGGAACAAAAGCTAAACTAGCTGAGACTGTCATTAGGAAAAAGCAAGAACGGTCTCCTCCTATACCTGGAATAGTGCAGATCTCTAAAAAAATCTGGTCTCTAAGAGAGAAATTTGCCACTCATGGCTCTAACAACAGACATTCTGCTATTATGTTGCTTAGTATTATTTAGAATGTAACTTTCCCTTTTCTGTACATAAGCATGGAATGGACTGATTATCTGTTGTTTAGCTATAGTTTCTGAACTATTGTTTGGTGTGTTTCCCACATTCCATTGACTGTTATAACCATAAGTCATAAATCTAATTTGGTGAGCATCAATAAACATTGTATTTTAAAAATAGTAGAATGGAGTAGAGTAGAACATATAGAACAAAATATAAATGGAAAAAAAGGAAAAATATCAAGTGACATTTACCTATTTAAGTTTAGGTATTGCTTATTTACTTACAAGTATGTTTGTATCTGAAAAGGCAGGGAAGAGATAATGAGAAAATATGAACTCACTTTATGACTAAGGATCATAGTAAAAAATAAAAAAGAAATGCCATGTCATTTATTATGCAATGATAGTCTAGAATCTTAACTAGTCTAGTCTTTTGTTAAGAGCACATTTTTTGACAATTTAAGAACCATGATCTTTCTTTACATAGGATTTATTCTGATATAGTGTAGTATAAATGTTTTATGTAGACAGACAGTGAGGGATGGAATTTGCAAGGCTGACATCAAACCTTGTGACTTGAAATTTAAATCTGAATTGAGCCTTGAGGGCTCAGATTAATTTCTGTCCTGAAAAAGTGCAATTTGTTTTTTAAAATCACCATAAAATTATACAAAAAAAATAACAAACACACAAAAAAACAGTACCAAGCAGGTTTACCAAATGATAAATCAGTCATTAGATGTGAAATACACTATAGAATACACTATACCTATAGCATAATCTAAGCTTTTTAAATAAAAGAAAGGTATTTGTAAAATGCCAGTGTGTATTTTGTGCAACCTCAAATTTTAGAGGGAAATGTTTTTTTATTTGCTTGAATGGTGCAAACATAGAAAGGCTTGCTTGTCTCTCACAGTGCACTGTAGCACAAAAGAAAATAAAACCATTGGAATGATATTATGAGGAGGAAAAAGAAAGTCAAATTATACATTTAAAGCTTTATTCTGACAAAAGTTCTAATTTTTATAATTAGTACTTTCTATAATGGCAAATTATTATTTCAATTCAATGAAACAGGTTGCTAAAACATTTAACAGGAATTATGGTCATTGTACTAAAATCAATGGCATTTTAAATCTAACAAATATGTATTCCATCAGTCCATGAACATTAGGCTATCCCATAACCAGGACTGCAGGAAATCTTCATGTGGTCTTTGGTCAGATGGTTCCCCAAACCACCCGTCATTCTGTTTTTATGGTATGAAAGCAGGAAACAATGTATTCAATTACTTTCCTAAAAATAAGCACATTATAATGCTGAGTCTGAACACTAATATTTACAAAATATATATTCTATACCTGAAAGTCTTCTGAATTTTTCTCATAGATTATCTCATTCAATGAATAAAACCACATTCTGAGGTATTTAGTAGTATATTCATCATATGGGTAAAGAAATCGCAAGAAATGTAACTTTCTGTAGGTTCCAGAAAACATTGGAACTATATGAATCAACTCAGATATACAAGGATAAACCCTACCCTACACACTCTCCTTCCCTTTCCTTTTTTTATTTCTTTAGATTTCCCTGTTCCTTCCTTCCTCCCTCATTTTTTTTCTTTCTTTCTTCATCTTTTACACTTTCTACCTGAATATTTATATTCAATGCCATCTTGCTTAGATGTTACAGACCATCAATTACTTTGCTTTCATCTGTTCTTCATCCACTGAAGTCATCAGCTACTCACAATCTCTCCTGTACCTTACAATAATACCTGTCATATAATCAGTCTAAGCCAAGTTTGGAGAATAGTATTTGAAAATTACATACTTTCACAAATTGCTTGCACTTAACTTCAGGTATATTTTGTGGAACCTCAAATTTTAGAGGGAAATGTTTTTTATTTGCTTGAATGGTGCAAACATAGAAAGGCTTGCTTGTCTCTCACAGTGCACTGTAGCACAAAAGAAAATAAAACCATTGGAATGATATTATGAGGAGGAAAAAGAAAGTCAAATTATACATTTAAAGCTTTATTCTGACAAAAGTTCTAATTTTTATAATTAGTACTTTCTATAATGGCAAATTATTATTTCAATTCAATGAAACAGGTTGCTAAAACATTTAACAGGAATTATGGTCATTGTACTAAAATCAATGGCATTTTAAATCTAACAAATATGTATTCCATCAGTCCATGAACATTAGGCTATCCCATAACCAGGACTGCAGGAAATCTTCATGTGGTCTTTGGTCAGATGGTTCCCCAAACCACCCGTCATTCTGTTTTTATGGTATGAAAGCAGGAAACAATGTATTCAATTACTTTCCTAAAAATAAGCACATTATAATGCTGAGTCTGAACACTAATATTTACAAAATATATATTCTATACCTGAAAGTCTTCTGAATTTTTCTCATAGATTATCTCATTCAATGAATAAAACCACATTCTGAGGTATTTAGTAGTATATTCATCATATGGGTAAAGAAATCGCAAGAAATGTAACTTTCTGTAGGTTCCAGAAAACATTGGAACTATATGAATCAACTCAGATATACAAGGATAAACCCTACCCTACACACTCTCCTTCCCTTTCCTTTTTTTATTTCTTTAGATTTCCCTGTTCCTTCCTTCCTCCCTCATTTTTTTTCTTTCTTTCTTCATCTTTTACACTTTCTACCTGAATATTTATATTCAATGCCATCTTGCTTAGATGTTACAGACCATCAATTACTTTGCTTTCATCTGTTCTTCATCCACTGAAGTCATCAGCTACTCACAATCTCTCCTGTACCTTACAATAATACCTGTCATATAATCAGTCTAAGCCAAGTTTGGAGAATAGTATTTGAAAATTACATACTTTCACAAATTGCTTGCACTTAACTTCAGGTATATTTTGTGGAACTACTCATCTAATATTTAAATATTAGTTAGCCAAATGCTAACCATTTCAAATCTTTCAGTAATAGGCAGCTTACTTCTAACTTTGAAAATGGCTAATAAAATAAATTTTCACATTAAAGTGAAATGTGATTGTATGGCTTTGTTCATTTGTCAATCAATATTGAGTGATTTGTTGTTGTTTAATCATTAATTGTTGTCCAACTGTTTGCAACCCTATGGACTGTAGCACACCAGACAGCATGTTGAGTGATTATCATATGCTAATCACAGTTTAGGTCCTAAAGATACATCAGAAAAACAAGAAACAAAACAAAACAAACAAGTGAAAACAATGGTCCAAGAATTTGTAGAGCTTATAATTTATTCTCAGGCCAGAACATTTACATTATTTTTTTCATGTTCATGTTTCAGGTGTTATATGAAGTCTTATGTAAATCTTTAATCTTCTTTTCCATGAATAAAATATTCTTTGTTAAAGTGATATCTGTGGAACACATTTTAAAATTTCACCATTTACACTCATTTGTAAGTTAAGTGTTCCTCAGATGAACACAGAAGGAGTATATGTTAATGTCAAAGTAAATAGAATAATGATATGTTGAATCTATATAATCCATAAACAAACAAGCTGTTTGAGATTTGGATTTTTTTTATACAAATGTACCAATAAATTTAAGGACTGATGAATTTGGTGAGTTATTGGTTTATGTAACATTTCCTAGCTAGCATATACTCCTTTAATTTTTACTTTCCCTTTCCTTTTTTATTTCTTTAGATTTCCTGTTCCTTCCTTCCTCCCTCATTTTTTTTCTTTCTTTCTTCATCTTTTACACTTTCTACCTGAATATTTATATTCAATGCCATCTTGCTTAGATGTTACAGACCATCAATTACTTTGCTTTCATCTGTTCTTCATCCACTGAAGTCATCAGCTACTCACAATCTCTCCTGTACCTTACAATAATACCTGTCATATAATCAGTCTAAGCCAAGTTTGGAGAATAGTATTTGAAAATTACATACTTTCACAAATTGCTTGCACTTAACTTCAGGTATATTTTGTGGAACTACTCATCTAATATTTAAATATTAGTTAGCCAAATGCTAACCATTTCAAATCTTTCAGTAATAGGCAGCTTACTTCTAACTTTGAAAATGGCTAATAAAATAAATTTTCACATTAAAGTGAAATGTGATTGTATGGCTTTGTTCATTTGTCAATCAATATTGAGTGATTTGTTGTTGTTTAATCATTAATTGTTGTCCAACTGTTTGCAACCCTATGGACTGTAGCACACCAGACAGCATGTTGAGTGATTATCATATGCTAATCACAGTTTAGGTCCTAAAGATACATCAGAAAAACAAGAAACAAAACAAAACAAACAAGTGAAAACAATGGTCCAAGAATTTGTAGAGCTTATAATTTATTCTCAGGCCAGAACATTTACATTATTTTTTTCATGTTCATGTTTCAGGTGTTATATGAAGTCTTATGTAAATCTTTAATCTTCTTTTCCATGAATAAAATATTCTTTGTTAAAGTGATATCTGTGGAACACATTTTAAAATTTCACCATTTACACTCATTTGTAAGTTAAGTGTTCCTCAGATGAACACAGAAGGAGTATATGTTAATGTCAAAGTAAATAGAATAATGATATGTTGAATCTATATAATCCATAAACAAACAAGCTGTTTGAGATTTGGATTTTTTTTATACAAATGTACCAATAAATTTAAGGACTGATGAATTTGGTGAGTTATTGGTTTATGTAACATTTCCTAGCTAGCATATACTCCTTTAATTTTTACTTTTATAAAATGATGGGCTTATAAAAATAAATTCTGAGTGGAAGCTATTCATAACTAGTTCCAATTCTTCTTATCCTTCTGCTCATGATATTTTCCCCTAGAAATTTCTAACTGTTTTCGTTTAAAAGAAAAAATTATTCTAAGTCTCATTTGAGGGGAGGAATACAGGAAGGAAGTTCAAGAGTGAGGAAACATATGTATACCTATGGTTGATTCATGTTGATTCTAGGAAATAAACAAGAACTCTGTAAAAAAAGAAAAAGAAAAAGTCTTTCAGTTGATTTCTTAGGATAGGTTAGCATCCACAAACACAACTTATGGGGGCACAATGAATAAACAAAAACTGTATACTCTGTCCAAGTCTGTCCTATCATTTTTCTACAGTGAATAGTCTCGATGAAATGGAAACAGGACCTTTGACGAATAAGACTTTAACATCCATTGTGTCAAGAATAGTTTTTATCAGTGACATCAGTTTCTTTGGGAATCATTGTGCATCTCTAGCTTAACCCGTGCCGTCTAGAAAGACAGGATTCAAGTTTTAAAACTACATTTACTCCTTACACACAAGGGGAAAGTGACCTTGCAATGAAAATTAAAAGGTATGCTTGTGGTCAGAAAATACAGAAACATGTTAGCCAAGGAATATATATATATATTTTCACAAAAATCTGAAAGTAACACATTTTAAAAATGTGTATAAAGTGATAGTGAAATTACATTTTTAAAGGTCTCTTTATTTTTTAAGATAAAAATTTTGTCATCAAGGAGAATCCTGAATCCAGTGATTTGTATCTTTATGTGAAGGACATGTGCAAACACAAAGAAAAGATAGCCATGTGACTACTGAAGGCAGAGACTAGAATACTACAGCTTCATTTTGTTTTTCCCCATCCTCACTTGGAGTATATATTCTTGCTTGCCTCTCCACTACATTTTGGAGCAGATAACTTGTTTTCTAGTTTCACAGGTTGACAGATGAAGAGGCGTTTTGCCCCCGGATAGGCGATATCTAGAGTCTCATCCACTTCTCATTTAGTTGATTTTTATGGTAAGATACAAAACTTTCTGAACTGATGAAATAGGTGAAGACTTTGGGGGATATTACAGTGAGTATATATGGCACATAGGACAGATGTGAATTGGGGGCCAGACTATAATGAATTAAATAATGTCCTCTCAAATGTATATCTACCGAAAACCTCAAGAATATGAGATTATTTGAAAATCAGGTGTTTGGCAATGAAATTATTTAAGATGCTTATTGACACAGGGTTTGAATCCAAGTCTCTGGCATTACAGGCAGATTCTTTTCCATCTGAGCTACTAGGGAAGCACGATGTTGATTAGTGTCCTTTAAAAGACGCCATATGTAGACAGAGGAGAGGAAGATATCATGTGAAGGAGACAGGTAAGAGTGACACAACTACAAGTCATGTAATAATGGAAAACAAAACTGTATACTCTGTCCAAGTCTGTCCTATCATTTTTCTACAGTGAATAGTCTCGATGAAATGGAAACAGGACCTTTGACGAATAAGACTTTAACATCCATTGTGTCAAGAATAGTTTTTATCAGTGACATCAGTTTCTTTGGGAATCATTGTGCATCTCTAGCTTAACCCGTGCCGTCTAGAAAGACAGGATTCAAGTTTTAAAACTACATTTACTCCTTACACACAAGGGGAAAGTGACCTTGCAATGAAAATTAAAAGGTATGCTTGTGGTCAGAAAATACAGAAACATGTTAGCCAAGGAATATATATATATATTTTCACAAAAATCTGAAAGTAACACATTTTAAAAATGTGTATAAAGTGATAGTGAAATTACATTTTTAAAGGTCTCTTTATTTTTTAAGATAAAAATTTTGTCATCAAGGAGAATCCTGAATCCAGTGATTTGTATCTTTATGTGAAGGACATGTGCAAACACAAAGAAAAGATAGCCATGTGACTACTGAAGGCAGAGACTAGAATACTACAGCTTCATTTTGTTTTTCCCCATCCTCACTTGGAGTATATATTCTTGCTTGCCTCTCCACTACATTTTGGAGCAGATAACTTGTTTTCTAGTTTCACAGGTTGACAGATGAAGAGGCGTTTTGCCCCTGGATAGGCGATATCTAGAGTCTCATCCACTTCTCATTTAGTTGATTTTTATGGTAAGATACAAAACTTTCTGAACTGATGAAATAGGTGAAGACTTTGGGGGATATTACAGTGAGTATATATGGCACATAGGACAGATGTGAATTGGGGGCCAGACTATAATGAATTAAATAATGTCCTCTCAAATGTATATCTACCGAAAACCTCAAGAATATGAGATTATTTGAAAATCAGGTGTTTGGCAATGAAATTATTTAAGATGCTTATTGACACAGGGTTTGAATCCAAGTCTCTGGCATTACAGGCAGATTCTTTTCCATCTGAGCTACTAGGGAAGCACGATGTTGATTAGTGTCCTTTAAAAGACGCCATATGTAGACAGAGGAGAGGAAGATATCATGTGAAGGAGACAGGTAAGAGTGACACAACTACAAGTCATGTAATAAAAAGGATTCCTGACAATCACCAAAAGCAAAAAGCCCAGGAATTGGTCTTCTCTAGTCTTCAGTTAAAGCGTGACACTGTCGGCATTTTGATTTGGGACTTATAACCTCCAGAACTGTAAAAAAATTTCTATTGTCTTTAAAATACAGAGTTTGCAGTAAATTGTTACAGCAGTCCAAGAAAGTTAATACTCAACCATACAAAAATAACTTTCTTTATCTCCCCCACCGCACTGTGGAATATCACATGATCAGCTGATTCCCTCTTAAGATGACACTGCATCTGATGCCTCCCTTTAGCTTTTAGTTTGGCCTTCTCTAAGCTAAAATCAACAGTTCCTTTCAACATTTTTGATGTAGTATAATTACATCTTGGTTTCTGTACCTCAAAGACTTATAGGTTGCCAACCCCTTATTAAAATATCAAGCCCAAACTAAGCATATTCCAGATATGGGTTATCCAAGGGACAGTAAAATGTCTGAATTTAATCTCTGATGAAAACAATTCTATTATATCCATGTAATAATTGTGTGGGCATTTTAAACATTCATTAATGTGTTGAAATATATTATTTGTAATCTACATCTTATACTTTATTTTCATATACTTATTAAATTCTGAAAATATCCAGCATATACTTGAGCAAAGAATTTGGAAACCAATATATGGATTATTATATGTTCCTGTTAAATTGAATTCACTTTGAGGCTGTACATTTAACTTTAAGCACTTATTCATAATTTGAATTTTGAATTTCAGTACATAAGTTCAATCCTACAGGTTTTTGCCTAATCACAAATTTGAAATTTGAATATATTTTCAATAAAAACTAAAGCTAGTGATATAGTGGTCCCTCTCAGAAAGCTATACAAATTCTCTACTTCAAATCTGCTATCTGTATTCCTTTAATGAGTCTTCTGACTTATTGTATACTATATGATACATTAATAATGATAAAATTTCAGCAGAACCTCTTTAATTTTACATAATTAAAATTTTTATTGAATTATATGTAAGCACAAAGTATGTTTTCTCTATAATGCATTTCAAAATCTATACCAAGTAATATGTTTCAAAAAGTGTGGAATGAACCATTAGCACTTAAGATGTTAATTTGAGTTATTTGATCATATGAATCAGAATGGCATATATCCCCTATATCACTTTTCAAATAAATATGTCTACATCACTGTGGAGAGTGCAGTCAGCACACTGTCTCCAGCTGACAGCTCTAAACAGTACTATGAATAAGTTCACAGCTCCTAGGGAAGTTTGCATATGGTAGAGATACAAAGCATGGTCATTTAGACCCATTGTGGCAGAGATCTAATGGGCAGTGTTTTTTTCCAGTGCTCCCTGCTGGGTTGGTTGAGGTTGTCAGGCTTCATTTCAATTCAGTTTATTTGTTGCCTAGTCCTACTCACTTTCCATTCTTTTTTCCAGTGTCAATCTACATCTCATACTCTAAATTCTATCTCAGCATATACTTTGTAAAATCATCTTTATGTTAAAAATCAATACATTTTTACAATGATATGAGATAATTTTCTTTAGGCAAATATATTTCAGTGGAAAGCAGAAGAAGGAAAGTTCTAGAGTAGAGATGGTGTCAGAATAGAACAGCCTGGACAGGTACTTTCCATTGAGGATTTGACACAAGAACAAGGAAACCCTGTAACTGCTTATGTATAAGCAGAAGCAGACAGTAAGGAGAAGCAAAGAAAATGAATGATCCCAAGGACAAATATAGTTGCAAGTTAGCTACAATCTTTTGGTTCACTTAATGATAGATTTAGCATGGATTGTTTTTCTGATGTTGAGGTCAGAGGCAAAGTCAGCTCTAATTTTAAACAAGACTATAATTTAAGGTCTAGGCCCGATTGTCAGTACACTTCATTATCTTGCCTAATCTCAAGCTTCTACTGAAATTAACTTTATGACTAACTAAAGGAAGTGGTGATACTGATTCAGCAGAAATATTTTTGAACTGAGATCTCCATAAAGACAAATCAAGGGAAAATCAAATAGCTTTAAACCTTTGTTCAGTTCAATTCAGTGTGGTCACTCAGTCTTGTCTGATTGTTGATAAACAAAATCAATCCATTGGACCATTTAAGAAAGAAAGTAAGTCTGAAGTTTGACTATATTGAGCAAGTACTCTATGAAATTATTATAGAAGTAAATATGCCCAAAGTTAAATCAAAAACAGATACAAAGTGCTACTTCAGCTATTACATGTTGAATTAACTCTTTGTTTGTCAAGTACACCATGTAACTGCAAAACACTTTTTCATGTGTCCTATTGACCAACAAAGTATCTCCTTAATCCCTTTGCAGAAGGCTCTCTTACAAAAGCATGCACCATTTGAGATATTTAAGAATACTGCAGCTTTAATCAGGCTTGTGTTTTGAAAGAGGACATGTCTTATTTCTTCTTTGTTCATATATCTAGATACTGAATATACTTTCATAGGTCCAGAAAGCAGTCCAATTTTCTTCACTGGTATTCTCATTCATATTTTTCAGTAAAATTTATTTATCCATAGCTAATAGATATGAATCAACTCAAAACTGTAAGTGACTTGCAGTGTTTAGTTATATGCCTATTCACAAATTTGAAAGTTGAATATATTTTCAACAAAAACTGAAGCTAGTAAAACTTAACTGTGGTCCCTCTCAGAAAGCTATATGAATTTTCTACTTCAACTCTACCATTTCTCTTATATTATACTATCAAAGGATTTATGTGGATATAGAGCAAGAGAAATTATTTATGAAAATTTATAAAAATGCAGACTATCACAGTACATTGTGATTATTTATTCTTGGAGTCAAACTCAGAATTAGCTATAAGAATGACTCTTTCTTTCCTTTGATCCTAGAAATCATAAGTATTATTACTGATTGATTTCACTGATGTTCTAAAAGATATATTGAGGCTAATAACTACTGAGTAGATATTGAATCTCTTGGGACACACATGGGCTTCTAGGAAAATTACATGGAAAAAGTAGGATGTTACATAGATATTTTGATTATCATGACATTAACAGAGAATGGAGAAGAAATTAGTGTACTCTCACAGCCTTCCAGGTCTCTATTACCCATATTACATACCCCCCCCCACACACACATATATAATTTCAGTATCATCATCAATTGTAACTAATTAAATAGGTGGCAAAGCAAATTTTAAGGTTAGGAAAAATAAGTGTATAACACTTCTAGGACTTATTATTTTTTAATTTATAGACTTGAATTTGTAAAATTTATGTCCTTTCTACATCATTAAAGTGACTCCACCAATAATATGATTTCCACTAGCAGCATTTTGTTTTTAAAACCAGTGTTTTTTTTTTTAATATTGTATGCATATCTAGATGAATTTTAAAGTTATTGAAATAAAAATCTGAAGAGAGCATCTTCATATTAAACCTTTTAATTTTATCTTTTTAATTTAGTTTTTAAAATTTTATTGAAATATAGAAGATCTATAAATTTGTTTCATCTTCAGGTGTATAATAAAGTGAATCATTTATACATACACATATAAGGCCATTACAGAGCATTGAGTGGGTTTCCCTGTGGTATACAATAGGTCTTTATTAGCTCTCTGTTCTACATATAGCAGTGTATATGTCACTCCCAATCTTCCAATTTGTCCTTCCCCCTCTTGTCATTGGTAATTATGCTTTTATTTTCCAAATCTGTAACTCTATGTTTTTTAGATAAGTTCATTTGTATCATTTTTTAGATTCCACATATAAATAACACAATGTTATATTAGCATTTTATATCTGTTTTTATTTCAATGACAGTTAATGAGCAATGTGTACATTTGTGTAAAAAAAAAACCAATAAGCAAATAATCTGTGGCCCTCTCAGTAACAAACTCAAAAAGGATTTATGTGGATATAGAGCAAGAGAAATTATTTATGAAAATTTATAAAAATGCAGACTATCACAGTACATTGTGATTATTTATTCTTGGAGTCAAACTCAGAATTAGCTATAAGAATGACTCTTTCTTTCCTTTGATCCTAGAAATCATAAGTATTATTACTGATTGATTTCACTGATGTTCTAAAAGATATATTGAGGCTAATAACTACTGAGTAGATATTGAATCTCTTGGGACACACATGGGCTTCTAGGAAAATTACATGGAAAAAGTAGGATGTTACATAGATATTTTGATTATCATGACATTAACAGAGAATGGAGAAGAAATTAGTGTACTCTCACAGCCTTCCAGGTCTCTATTACCCATATTACATACCCCCCCCCCACACACACACACACATATATAATTTCAGTATCATCATCAATTGTAACTAATTAAATAGGTGGCAAAGCAAATTTTAAGGTTAGGAAAAATAAGTGTATAACACTTCTAGGACTTATTATTTTTTAATTTATAGACTTGAATTTGTAAAATTTATGTCCTTTCTACATCATTAAAGTGACTCCACCAATAATATGATTTCCACTAGCAGCATTTTGTTTTTAAAACCAGTGTTTTTTTTTTTAATATTGTATGCATATCTAGATGAATTTTAAAGTTATTGAAATAAAAATCTGAAGAGAGCATCTTCATATTAAACCTTTTAATTTTATCTTTTTAATTTAGTTTTTAAAATTTTATTGAAATATAGAAGATCTATAAATTTGTTTCATCTTCAGGTGTATAATAAAGTGAATCATTTATACATACACATATAAGGCCATTACAGAGCATTGAGTGGGTTTCCCTGTGGTATACAATAGGTCTTTATTAGCTCTCTGTTCTACATATAGCAGTGTATATGTCACTCCCAATCTTCCAATTTGTCCTTCCCCCTCTTGTCATTGGTAATTATGCTTTTATTTTCCAAATCTGTAACTCTATGTTTTTTAGATAAGTTCATTTGTATCATTTTTTAGATTCCACATATAAATAACACAATGTTATATTAGCATTTTATATCTGTTTTTATTTCAATGACAGTTAATGAGCAATGTGTACATTTGTGTAAACAAACCAATAAGCAAATTTCTACTATAAATCAACTACTTAGCAATGGAACTATAATGGAATTTCCTAAACCATAATGCATTACAATAAACTGTGGTAACAGTGGTTGACTATTACTTCAGTCAATTTGATTAAAACTGTCTCAATCATCTGACTTCTTTAACACTTTTTTCTTGGGAAATATTTTCCCATGATCTCTTATGTTTCTGCTGTCTTCCAAGTAAAAGCACTGATTTCGTTTGTATCAGACTTCCTTTTCAGGATGCTTGTATAACAAACAATCTAGAAAGATAGTGATGATATCTCTTGTAGAGCAAATGCTCACAGCCTGAGTATATAAAATATTTGCCTCTTTCAAGGTCAAGAGAGGCAGGCATACTTACTGAGGTCTAGTACAGATTCATAACACTCAATATATCTGGTAGTCAAGGAAAGGAAGCACTGATTCCCTTCCTTCCCCATAACCCTCACCACAAAAAAGGAAAGCCAACACCTTATTGGTCATCTTCTATATTGAATATAGTGTATGCTTGACCTCAGTATTCTACTTGACTTTTTTTTATTGGTTATCTCATAATTTAACATCTGTTGCATGAGATTCACACAAATAGGGTTCACTGGAAGACATTCATTAACCCTCTGGCATGATCTCTAACTTTGGAGCTGTATACCTTAATCAACTATTTACCTATAACTCTCTTTGACTAATGGTTTGAAGATTGTAGCCTTTGGTAAAGAAAGGTGACCTACACCTAAAAAAATTCATTGCCTATCCAACACAATGATTAGATACATACCATCCGAAAATGAGCGTTGCTCTGAAACTTGCCACTGGGCTCTTGTCAAAACAAAATGCCTTCCTTGTGGAGACTTACTGATCTCTGTTTAAAAAAAAAAAAAAAAAAAAATTTGAGCTAGGTCAACTTAAACTCAATAACTAACAAGTGGAAAGGACTCAACAAATTATACAGGTCAAGTGGAAATTTGACATTCAATAATAAAGCAGGCCTGGTCTTAGTGATATCTTGACTTTATCTGAAAAACTAACAACAGTCCCTTTGGTGGAAAATTTATCTTACATTCTGTTATCTGAAACATAATTTCTGGTTCAATGGAGTCCTTGAATTTTAGAGATTTACCTAAAACTTAGCCTTAGCTTATTGATGATTTGACTAAGCTAAAAATAGAGGTGGAAACTAGACTGTTATATCATTTCAACTTACTGTCAACTATACAGAAATAATGCTGGACCTAGTTATTACAATCAAAGGTAGAGCTCTACTGTTATTATGGCCTAAGCCAATATTCTCTTTGATGAACCTCATGATATTTTGAATGACATTTAAATCATTTCAGTTGTATAGCTGATTGGTCTGCCACTTGGAAAACTAAAGAATGATAGATTAAAGACAATACCCTTTTGCTTCCTTAGGCAGATTCATTCCTAGGTACTTTATTTTGTTGTTGTTGCAATGGTAAATGGAATTGTTTCCTTAATTTCTCTTCTGTTCATTCATTCTTATATACAGGAATATAAGAGGTTTCTATGCATTAATTTGTCTTCTGCAACTTTACCAAATTCACTGAATAGGTCCAAGTAATTTTCTGGTGGAATCTTTAGGATTTTCTATGTAGCATGTCATCTGCAAACAGTGACAGTTTTACTTCTTCTTTTCCAATTTGTATTATTTTACTTATTTTTCTTCTCTGATTGACATGGTGAATTCGTCCAAACTATGTTGAGTAAGCGTGAGAAAGGGTATCCTTGTCTTATTCCTGATCTTAGGGGAAGTACTTTGAATATTGTACTACTGAGAATGATGTTTGCCATGGGTTTGTCATATATGACCTTTATTATGCTGATGTAAGTTTCCTCTATCCTCATTTTCTGGAGAGTTTATAAGTGGGTGCTGACTTTTGTCAAATCTTTTTTCTGTATATATTCAGATGATCATAAGGTCTTTATCCTTTAATTTGTTAAATTAAAAGTCACATTGACTTCCATATATTAAAGAATTCTTGCATTCCTGGGATAAATCCTACCTGATCAGAGTGTACGGTTTTTTAAATGTGCTGATGAATTATGTTTGGTAGTTTATGGTTAAGAATTGTGTCTATATTGATCAGTGATATTGGTCAATAATTTCCCTTTTTTGTGCTATCTTGGTCTGATTTTGGTATAAGGGTGATGATGGCCTTGTAGAACAAATTTGGGATTATTCTTCCCTAGGCAATTTTGTGAAAAGTTTTAGAAAAGGATAGGTCTTAGCTCTTCTCTAAATGTTTGATAGAATTCACTTTTGAAGCTATCTGGTCTTGGACTTTTATTTATTGGAAGAATTTTAGTTACAATCTCAATGACATTACTTGTAATTGCTCTGTTTATATTTTCAAATTCTTCCTGATTCAGTCTTGGAAGATTACACCTTTCCAAGAATTTGTCCATTTCTTCAAGGATGTTCATTTACTGGCATATAGATGCGTGTAATTGTCTCTTATGATCCTTTATATTTCTGCAATGTCAGTTGTGACTTCTTCCTTCTCACTTCTGATTTTATTAATTTGGGTTTTCTCTCTTTTTTTCTCTTGAGGAGTCTAGTTAAAGGTTTATCAGTTTTGGTTATCTCCTCAAAAAAACCAACATTTACTCTTATTGATCTTTCCTATCATTTTCTTCATTTCTATTTCTTTCAGAAAACTAGAAAACACTGATAGAAGGAATCAAAGAGGACATAAACAGATGGAAAAAATATGCCATGTTCTTGGTTTGAAAAAACCAATATAGTGAAAATAAACATACTATCTGAATCAAAGTACAGATTCAATGCAATTCCTATCAAATTACCAATGGCATTCTTCACATATTTTTCTTCTCTGATTGACATGGTGAATTCGTCCAAACTATGTTGAGTAAGCGTGAGAAAGGGTATCCTTGTCTTATTCCTGATCTTAGGGGAAGTACTTTGAATATTGTACTACTGAGAATGATGTTTGCCATGGGTTTGTCATATATGACCTTTATTATGCTGATGTAAGTTTCCTCTATCCTCATTTTCTGGAGAGTTTATAAGTGGGTGCTGACTTTTGTCAAATCTTTTTTCTGTATATATTCAGATGATCATAAGGTCTTTATCCTTTAATTTGTTAAATTAAAAGTCACATTGACTTCCATATATTAAAGAATTCTTGCATTCCTGGGATAAATCCTACCTGATCAGAGTGTACGGTTTTTTAAATGTGCTGATGAATTATGTTTGGTAGTTTATGGTTAAGAATTGTGTCTATATTGATCAGTGATATTGGTCAATAATTTCCCTTTTTTGTGCTATCTTGGTCTGATTTTGGTATAAGGGTGATGATGGCCTTGTAGAACAAATTTGGGATTATTCTTCCCTAGGCAATTTTGTGAAAAGTTTTAGAAAAGGATAGGTCTTAGCTCTTCTCTAAATGTTTGATAGAATTCACTTTTGAAGCTATCTGGTCTTGGACTTTTATTTATTGGAAGAATTTTAGTTACAATCTCAATGACATTACTTGTAATTGCTCTGTTTATATTTTCAAATTCTTCCTGATTCAGTCTTGGAAGATTACACCTTTCCAAGAATTTGTCCATTTCTTCAAGGATGTTCATTTACTGGCATATAGATGCGTGTAATTGTCTCTTATGATCCTTTATATTTCTGCAATGTCAGTTGTGACTTCTTCCTTCTCACTTCTGATTTTATTAATTTGGGTTTTCTCTCTTTTTTTCTCTTGAGGAGTCTAGTTAAAGGTTTATCAGTTTTGGTTATCTCCTCAAAAAACCAACATTTACTCTTATTGATCTTTCCTATCATTTTCTTCATTTCTATTTCTTTCAGAAAACTAGAAAACACTGATAGAAGGAATCAAAGAGGACATAAACAGATGGAAAAAATATGCCATGTTCTTGGTTTGAAAAAACCAATATAGTGAAAATAAACATACTATCTGAATCAAAGTACAGATTCAATGCAATTCCTATCAAATTACCAATGGCATTCTTCACATATTTAGAACAACCAAAAATTACAACTTATAAGGAAACACCAAGGATTTAAAATAGCCAAAGTAATTTTGAGAAAGAAAATTGAAGTGGGAAGAATTAGAGTTCTCTAGTTAAAACTATAGTACAAAGTCACAATAATCAAAACTGTATCGTATTGGCACAAAAATAGACATATAGACCAATGGTACAGGATAGCAAGTCTAGATATAAACCCGTGCACCTATGTTCATATAAACTATGGCAAAGGAGACAAGAATATACAACAGAGAATAGATACACTCTTCAATAAATGGTACTGTGAAATCCATGCAGCTACATATGAAAAGCTGAATGTAGAACACTATCTAAACCATACACAAAAATAAACTTAATATTGAATAAAAGCCTAAGTGTTAGGCCGGACACTACAAAGCTCTTAGAGGAAAATATAGGGAAAACACTGTTTGACATAAGTCACAGAAAAATCTTTATTGACTCACTTCCTAAAATCCTGAAAATAAAACTGCATACAAATAGAAGCTAATTAAACTTAGAAATGCTTGCATAACCAAGGTAACCATAAACAAGATGAAAGGGCAACCATCAAAATGGTAGAAGATATTTGCAAATGAAGCAACAGACAAAGGTTGGTCTGCGAAATATACATTTTATTGAGATCAATTAAAACAAAAATAAACCTAATTTTAAAAAAAGAGCAGAAAATCTAAGGAGACATTTCTCCAGAGAAGACTTACAGATAGCCAAAAGGCACATGAAACTATGTTCAACATCATTGATTATTAGAGGAATGGAAATCAAAACTACAATGAGGTATCACCTCATAGCGACCAGAATAGCCATCACCAAAAAAAACTTTTTTTCAAGCAATGATAGCTGGAGAGGGTGTGAGAACGCTATTATATTATTGATGGGAGCCTGATCCTATTGGTTGGAGCCCTCTTACACTGTTGGTGGGAATGTAAATTAGTACAGCCACTGTGGAGAGATTCTTTAAAAAAAAAAAAAAAAAAAAAAGATCTCCCTATGACATAGCAATTCCACTACTGGGCATATACCCTGAGAAAACCATAACTGAAAAAGCCATGTACCTCAGTGTTCACTGAAGCACTATTTACAATAGTCATGTAATGAAAGCAGTCTAGATGCCCATTGAGAGATAAATTGATAAGGCAGATACTGTACATAAATACATTGGAATAATATTCAACTATTCAAAAGGGATCAAACAGAATCAGTTGAAATGGTAATGTTCATGAACCTACAGCCCATCATACAAAGTGAAGTATATCAGAAAGAGAAAATAAATATCATATATTAACATATATATGTGGAAATTAGAAAAATGGTATGAATGGAAATGTTTACTGGGCAGGAATAGAGGCATAATTGTAGAGAACAGACTTGCGGACACAGAGCAGGGAGGAAGTAGGGGACAAATTGAGAGAGTAGCACTGACATATATAGACTATTATGTGTAAAACTAATAGTGGGAAGCTGCTATGTAGCACAGGGACTCAGCTTGGTGCTCTTTGATGACCTAGAGGCATGGAATGGAAAGTGGGAGGGTCAAAGGGGAGGGAATATGTGTACACATATGGTTGCTTCATGATGTTATACAGCCCAAATTAATACAGCATTGTAAATCAATTATATTCCAATTTAAAAAAAGAAAAAATGGACACAACCTTTTCTTTGTCTTTTTCCTCTTCCTCCTCCTGCTTTCTCTTCTTCTCTCCTCCACTCACTTCCCTCATTCTGTTTTTGTCAAAGCCACTCACAGTGAACTGATACTTGATCAACTTTTGTCTTCTTTTTAAAAGACTACTTAAAAATAGAATAACAGAAGACTTCTAAATCTACATTTCTCACTTCTTGGTCCACTCAAGTAAGGACAGTTGTGTTCATTGAAAACAGCTGTCTCCAGATAGGGCTTTCCTGGTAGATCAATTGATAAAGAATTCACCTGCAGTGCAAGAGACCAGTATTTGAGTCATGGGTCAGGAAGATCTCATGGAGAAAGGACAGGCTATGCACTCCAATCTCCTTGCATGGAAAATTACATGACTCATCCGTGGGGACACAAAGAATTGGATGCAACTGAGTTTATTGACTTTGACTGTGTCCTTAAATATGGATCACCTCATCTGGTCTGCTTTCTGATTAATTGGCATAACAAGATGAATGGAGGGTAAGATAGATGTATTTTATTTTTTATTTTGGCCCTTTTATTGGTTTTTTTTTTATTTATTTTTCTTCATCCATCTTTATCCTTTGGCTTGTGTGGGCCTTGCATTACAGTGGCCTCTCTCACATGTGCTCCAGAGCTCTGGCTAGTAATTGGACACACTGGTCCAGTCCAGGTGCTCCATGACACATGAGATCTTCCCAGGCCAGAGGTGGAACCAGTGACCCTTGCATTGCAAGGTGGATTCTTTACCCACTGGACCACCAAGGAAACCCTAGATGTATTTTTGAAATATGAAATTTCATCTAGTCTTAAGTATAGTGGTGCTTTCTTGTGCTTAACAACTCCAGACCAGTCTGTTTATTATATCAAGTACAATCAAAGACGGTCTAGGGATTTCAAAATGATTATGGTGTAATCACATGTATCCCTGGGTTGGGAAGTTCCCCTGGAGGAGGAAAAGGCCACTCTCTCCAGTACTGTTGCCTGGAGAATTCCACGGGTTGTAAAGAGTTAGACAAGACTGAGAAACTTCACTTCAATCACATGTATTTCTTTTTTTATTGACATGGTTCTAGATCATAACCAACAAAAGTCAGTTGACTACACTGGATCCTAAGTATCCAAATAATGATGTTTATGGGCCAACGTGGCAGACAGAATGTGTCTTTCTAATTTATATATAAACACTGTTCTTGCACATTACCCTTTTGGATAAAAGGTCTACAATCAAGCAAGAGATGGTTGAAGGTAAAAAGAGTTTGTAATTGCTAGAATGGGACATACCAAATTTTGGAATGGCAGTAAATGGAGGAAGCAATCATGGTGGTGCTTGGGAAGGGACAAACTCGGATTCTAGAAATTATGATGTGAATGACACTAATGATCTTTTTCTTTAAGGACTTTCTTGAACATCCTCTCACTAAGAATGACGTGGTCTTATGAGAAGTCTGATAGACCTAACTTTTGTATCTTCAATGAGATATAAAGCTACCTTCTGTTATTCTGTGAGATATAAAAGTTAAATTTGGTTTTATGAGAAGTCTGATAGCCTTAACCTTTATATCTTCCATGTCAAAATAACTGCCAGTACCTTGAAATATCGTCCCACCCTGTTTTCCTGGAACTCTTGTTTATTCCAAGTTTGTCTTCTTCAAGGATGTTCATTTACTGGCATATAGATGCGTGTAATTGTCTCTTATGATCCTTTATATTTCTGCAATGTCAGTTGTGACTTCTTCCTTCTCACTTCTGATTTTATTAATTTGGGTTTTCTCTCTTTTTCTCTTGAGGAGTCTAGTTAAAGGTTTATCAGTTTTGGTTATCTCCTCAAAAAACCAACATTTACTCTTATTGATCTTTCCTATCATTTTCTTCATTTCTATTTCTTTCAGAAAACTAGAAAACACTGATAGAAGGAATCAAAGAGGACATAAACAGATGGAAAAAATATGCCATGTTCTTGGTTTGAAAAAACCAATATAGTGAAAATAAACATACTATCTGAATCAAAGTACAGATTCAATGCAATTCCTATCAAATTACCAATGGCATTCTTCACATATTTAGAACAACCAAAAATTACAACTTATAAGGAAACACCAAGGATTTAAAATAGCCAAAGTAATTTTGAGAAAGAAAATTGAAGTGGGAAGAATTAGAGTTCTCTAGTTAAAACTATAGTACAAAGTCACAATAATCAAAACTGTATCGTATTGGCACAAAAATAGACATATAGACCAATGGTACAGGATAGCAAGTCTAGATATAAACCCGTGCACCTATGTTCATATAAACTATGGCAAAGGAGACAAGAATATACAACAGAGAATAGATACACTCTTCAATAAATGGTACTGTGAAATCCATGCAGCTACATATGAAAAGCTGAATGTAGAACACTATCTAAACCATACACAAAAATAAACTTAATATTGAATAAAAGCCTAAGTGTTAGGCCGGACACTACAAAGCTCTTAGAGGAAAATATAGGGAAAACACTGTTTGACATAAGTCACAGAAAAATCTTTATTGACTCACTTCCTAAAATCCTGAAAATAAAACTGCATACAAATAGAAGCTAATTAAACTTAGAAATGCTTGCATAACCAAGGTAACCATAAACAAGATGAAAGGGCAACCATCAAAATGGTAGAAGATATTTGCAAATGAAGCAACAGACAAAGGTTGGTCTGCGAAATATACATTTTATTGAGATCAATTAAAACAAAAATAAACCTAATTTTAAAAAAAGAGCAGAAAATCTAAGGAGACATTTCTCCAGAGAAGACTTACAGATAGCCAAAAGGCACATGAAACTATGTTCAACATCATTGATTATTAGAGGAATGGAAATCAAAACTACAATGAGGTATCACCTCATAGCGACCAGAATAGCCATCACCAAAAAAAACTTTTTTTCAAGCAATGATAGCTGGAGAGGGTGTGAGAACGCTATTATATTATTGATGGGAGCCTGATCCTATTGGTTGGAGCCCTCTTACACTGTTGGTGGGAATGTAAATTAGTACAGCCACTGTGGAGAGATTTTTAAAAAAAAAAAAAAAAAAAAAAAAGATCTCCCTATGACATAGCAATTCCACTACTGGGCATATACCCTGAGAAAACCATAACTGAAAAAGCCATGTACCTCAGTGTTCACTGAAGCACTATTTACAATAGTCATGTAATGAAAGCAGTCTAGATGCCCATTGAGAGATAAATTGATAAGGCAGATACTGTACATAAATACATTGGAATAATATTCAACTATTCAAAAGGGATCAAACAGAATCAGTTGAAATGGTAATGTTCATGAACCTACAGCCCATCATACAAAGTGAAGTATATCAGAAAGAGAAAATAAATATCATATATTAACATATATATGTGGAAATTAGAAAAATGGTATGAATGGAAATGTTTACTGGGCAGGAATAGAGGCATAATTGTAGAGAACAGACTTGCGGACACAGAGCAGGGAGGAAGTAGGGGACAAATTGAGAGAGTAGCACTGACATATATAGACTATTATGTGTAAAACTAATAGTGGGAAGCTGCTATGTAGCACAGGGACTCAGCTTGGTGCTCTTTGATGACCTAGAGGCATGGAATGGAAAGTGGGAGGGTCAAAGGGGAGGGAATATGTGTACACATATGGTTGCTTCATGATGTTATACAGCCCAAATTAATACAGCATTGTAAATCAATTATATTCCAATTTAAAAAAAGAAAAAATGGACACAACCTTTTCTTTGTCTTTTTCCTCTTCCTCCTCCTGCTTTCTCTTCTTCTCTCCTCCACTCACTTCCCTCATTCTGTTTTTGTCAAAGCCACTCACAGTGAACTGATACTTGATCAACTTTTGTCTTCTTTTAAAAGACTACTTAAAAATAGAATAACAGAAGACTTCTAAATCTACATTTCTCACTTCTTGGTCCACTCAAGTAAGGACAGTTGTGTTCATTGAAAACAGCTGTCTCCAGATAGGGCTTTCCTGGTAGATCAATTGATAAAGAATTCACCTGCAGTGCAAGAGACCAGTATTTGAGTCATGGGTCAGGAAGATCTCATGGAGAAAGGACAGGCTATGCACTCCAATCTCCTTGCATGGAAAATTACATGACTCATCCGTGGGGACACAAAGAATTGGATGCAACTGAGTTTATTGACTTTGACTGTGTCCTTAAATATGGATCACCTCATCTGGTCTGCTTTCTGATTAATTGGCATAACAAGATGAATGGAGGGTAAGATAGATGTATTTTATTTTTTATTTTGGCCCTTTTATTGGTTTTTTATTTATTTATTTTTCTTCATCCATCTTTATCCTTTGGCTTGTGTGGGCCTTGCATTACAGTGGCCTCTCTCACATGTGCTCCAGAGCTCTGGCTAGTAATTGGACACACTGGTCCAGTCCAGGTGCTCCATGACACATGAGATCTTCCCAGGCCAGAGGTGGAACCAGTGACCCTTGCATTGCAAGGTGGATTCTTTACCCACTGGACCACCAAGGAAACCCTAGATGTATTTTTGAAATATGAAATTTCATCTAGTCTTAAGTATAGTGGTGCTTTCTTGTGCTTAACAACTCCAGACCAGTCTGTTTATTATATCAAGTACAATCAAAGACGGTCTAGGGATTTCAAAATGATTATGGTGTAATCACATGTATCCCTGGGTTGGGAAGTTCCCCTGGAGGAGGAAAAGGCCACTCTCTCCAGTACTGTTGCCTGGAGAATTCCACGGGTTGTAAAGAGTTAGACAAGACTGAGAAACTTCACTTCAATCACATGTATTTCTTTTTTTATTGACATGGTTCTAGATCATAACCAACAAAAGTCAGTTGACTACACTGGATCCTAAGTATCCAAATAATGATGTTTATGGGCCAACGTGGCAGACAGAATGTGTCTTTCTAATTTATATATAAACACTGTTCTTGCACATTACCCTTTTGGATAAAAGGTCTACAATCAAGCAAGAGATGGTTGAAGGTAAAAAGAGTTTGTAATTGCTAGAATGGGACATACCAAATTTTGGAATGGCAGTAAATGGAGGAAGCAATCATGGTGGTGCTTGGGAAGGGACAAACTCGGATTCTAGAAATTATGATGTGAATGACACTAATGATCTTTTTCTTTAAGGACTTTCTTGAACATCCTCTCACTAAGAATGACGTGGTCTTATGAGAAGTCTGATAGACCTAACTTTTGTATCTTCAATGAGATATAAAGCTACCTTCTGTTATTCTGTGAGATATAAAAGTTAAATTTGGTTTTATGAGAAGTCTGATAGCCTTAACCTTTATATCTTCCATGTCAAAATAACTGCCAGTACCTTGAAATATCGTCCCACCCTGTTTTCCTGGAACTCTTGTTTATTCATTTTCTGGGTAAATAAATGATTCCTGCCCCTTGTCATGAAGAAGCAGGAAAAAAAAAAAAATGTCTCCTTTCAGGAAGTTTTCCTGAAAACAAGGTTTAGTCAAAATAGTTCAGACTGAAATAGGACCTCTAAAATCTACCAGCTTAATGGGAGGCCACAATGAAAACTCTGTTAACTTGGCACTCTACTGATGTAGTTTCACTTAGAATTTCAATAACTAGAAGAGCCTCTTTTTTTTTTTTTCCATTGACACCATATGTACCCCCAAGACTATGCTTCTTATCATTAATTTACATTTGCTACCAAATTATGGTAATTTATACCTTAGTAGGGATTATAAGAGACTTTTAACTATTAAATAAATATCAGTAGATTATGTAACTCTCAGAAAACTACAACGTTCTTTCAAAATGAGACTATTCTTGATTATGTGGGGGATCTTCCAGTGGTATAGCTAACTTCATATTAACACACAGTCTTCACTATGATGAGAGTCATACAATTAGAAATGATGGTATGGATTTTGTGTATGAATTTATCTGAAGTGGCCTGTTTTGTCCTTGAAAGACATCTACATCAGTATAAACTCACTATCTTAAGATATTTTTATGGGTGATAAAATTTCCTTAGACATTCTTGCCTGCTAAGGCATAGTCAGTGTAGTTACTAATATATACTTCTGGCCTTCAATTGAAGACTCAGGCAAAATTAAAATATCAATAAAGGAATGTAAGGAGAAAAACCCAAAAGGATTTTAAACATAGGTTGTGATGGTTTATAGGATTTGTTCAACTGGTTCTGTTCAGGATCCTAGGGTCATGCTTGATATCAATGTTGCAGATTGCCCACCCTGTTGCTTAGTTTTCTATGGAAATAATTTTAAAGTATATAACAAAAATTGTACAAATTGATTTTAAATCAATCATTCTATTTTATAACATATTAAAGTGGCTTAATGGAGTAGAAAAACTCAACAAAAGTCAAGATAATATAAAACATGCTATAAAACTAAAAGGTGTATATTGTTAGGAGACATAGGTCATTGACACAACGTCTTTTTTCCACTCATGTTGTGAGTAGAGACACTGGCAACTATTATTCCTGACTATTTTCTTTAAAAATTTATATATAGTGTACCACCTTAGAAGATAGAGGTAATGCCTTCCCTCTGAAGTAAAAGATTAGTTTCCTTACATCCCTAGTAGACAAAGTCTAGTTCTGTAACAAACCTGAAATACTTACTGCCTGTTATAAAATACTTAATTTATATTTGCTACCAAATTATGGTAATTTATACCTTAGTAGGGATTATAAGAGACTTTTAACTATTAAATAAATATCAGTAGATTATGTAACTCTCAGAAAACTACAACGTTCTTTCAAAATGAGACTATTCTTGATTATGTGGGGGATCTTCCAGTGGTATAGCTAACTTCATATTAACACACAGTCTTCACTATGATGAGAGTCATACAATTAGAAATGATGGTATGGATTTTGTGTATGAATTTATCTGAAGTGGCCTGTTTTGTCCTTGAAAGACATCTACATCAGTATAAACTCACTATCTTAAGATATTTTTATGGGTGATAAAATTTCCTTAGACATTCTTGCCTGCTAAGGCATAGTCAGTGTAGTTACTAATATATACTTCTGGCCTTCAATTGAAGACTCAGGCAAAATTAAAATATCAATAAAGGAATGTAAGGAGAAACCAAATGGATTTTAAACATAGGTTGTGATGGTTTATAGGATTTGTTCAACTGGTTCTGTTCAGGATCCTAGGGTCATGCTTGATATCAATGTTGCAGATTGCCCACCCTGTTGCTTAGTTTTCTATGGAAATAATTTTAAAGTATATAACAAAAATTGTACAAATTGATTTTAAATCAATCATTCTATTTTATAACATATTAAAGTGGCTTAATGGAGTAGAAAAACTCAACAAAAGTCAAGATAATATAAAACATGCTATAAAACTAAAAGGTGTATATTGTTAGGAGACATAGGTCATTGACACAACGTCTTTTTTCCACTCATGTTGTGAGTAGAGACACTGGCAACTATTATTCCTGACTATTTTCTTTAAAAATTTATATATAGTGTACCACCTTAGAAGATAGAGGTAATGCCTTCCCTCTGAAGTAAAAGATTAGTTTCCTTACATCCCTAGTAGACAAAGTCTAGTTCTGTAACAAACCTGAAATACTTACTGCCTGTTATAAAATACTTAATTTCCTCAAGGTCAGGTTTCCTCTCATGTATGATTTGCTACATTGCCCTCTTCATGTGACCTTGTGGGAACTGTAGTTTTAGGACCTTGTATAAAAATACACTGAGTATCTTTCTGCTTTTAATGTTATGTGTGCTTAAGTTATTTACCTGTATGCCCCAAAACATGGTGGCAAGATAATTCATTTGCCTTCAAACACAGTGAAATAATAAGCATTTTATTGTTCTTGACTATGTAGTTCTTGACTTAGAATGGCAACACAAGAAATACTGAAACTCTGGTCCTCTTTAGCCCATGTGAAAATGATTACTAAGTGGAAAACAGTAACTCCCATGATATGCAACTGATAGAGAGTTAATTACTGTGTAGTTGGGTACTGGATACCTGTTTTTACTTGGATTTCAGTCAGAAAGTGAATCTTGCTGGCCAAGTGGATATATACTCTTCCTGCCTCCGATTATGAGTACCACGTAAGGAATAAAGGATACAGCCAGTAGAGAGAGCATATATCAGGGCCATGTGTTATGGGATAGAAAAATAGATATAGGGCTTCCCTGGTGGTCCAGTGGGTAAGGACACCGCCTTGCAGTGCAAGGGGCGCTAGTTCGATCCCTGGCCTGGGAAGATCCCACGTGCCGCAGAGCGACTGGACCGATGTGTCCAATTACCGAACCAAAGCTCTAGAATGCATGCACCCAGAGCCAGTGCTCTGCGACAACAGAGGCCACTGCGATAGCAGGCCCATACGGGCCAAAAAGAACAAAGATGGATGAAAATAGATAAATGAAACACCAATAGAAGTGGCCCGCCCGCTCCCCGCCCACCTCCCCCCCCAAAAAAAAACAACAACAAAAAAAAGAAAAATGGATTTACATGTCCAAGTAGACTGACACAAATCATCACTAAATTAATTGGTTAAACAGATTGCCAGCATTATGAGAAGTGAATTTCAGAGAAGCAAACACATAACGCAGCTATTGTAAGACCAAGTTTAAGCATTAATAGGCTATTATCTGCAAATAAAATTAAGTACACTAAAACAAAGAAATGACAGACCATTACAAAGTGTCATGAAACAAGAGATTGGAGGCAGGGGCAGGATAGAGATTAACAGCTAGTCTGCAACAACTCAGGAAGAGAAAATTCCTAATCTCAAATATCAATAACAATAATCCCATTAATCATACTCATTAATTATGCTAAACACTGAGAAAAAATAATTTGAAAATTAGAATCACTGAAAAACCTTACCAAACTCTATACAATTTTACTTATTTTAATGTATGACAAAAATGAATGTAGTTCTCCCCACAATAGATAGAATCAGCCATTTTCAGAAAACTAGCTTATTATTTTGATAAAGAATGAAAAAGTCTCTTCAATTGCTACTATGCATAGATATCTCATGATTGGAGTAAGAACAAAAAGATAAATAGTGTCAAACACTGACTAACTGATCAACTCAAATGACTGCCTGATGTCAACCAAATGTGCAGAATATGAAAAATAAGTGATTGCTATATCATCACCAAAAATGAGTCTTCTATGCTGTGATATGCAGGATAAGAAGCAATGGAAATGGGCATGGAACAGACAGGGTCAAATTTTGAAACGAGTATTTCAAGACTGTATATTGTCACCCTGCTTATTTAACTTATATGCACAGTACATCATGGGAAATTCAGGCCTGGATAAAGCACAAGCTGGAATCAATACTGCTGGAAGAAATAACAACAGACTCACATATGCAAATTATACATTTTAAGGGTATTTATATAGATAGATAGATCCTCTTGATGAAGGTGAAAGAGGAGAGTGAAAAAGCTGGCTTAAAACTCAACATTCAGAAAATGAAGATCTCTCCAGTACTGTTGCCTGGAGAATTCCACGGGTTGTAAAGAGTTAGACAAGACTGAGAAACTTCACTTCAATCACATGTATTTCTTTTTTTATTGACATGGTTCTAGATCATAACCAACAAAAGTCAGTTGACTACACTGGATCCTAAGTATCCAAATAATGATGTTTATGGGCCAACGTGGCAGACAGAATGTGTCTTTCTAATTTATATATAAACACTGTTCTTGCACATTACCCTTTTGGATAAAAGGTCTACAATCAAGCAAGAGATGGTTGAAGGTAAAAAGAGTTTGTAATTGCTAGAATGGGACATACCAAATTTTGGAATGGCAGTAAATGGAGGAAGCAATCATGGTGGTGCTTGGGAAGGGACAAACTCGGATTCTAGAAATTATGATGTGAATGACACTAATGATCTTTTCTTTAAGGACTTTCTTGAACATCCTCTCACTAAGAATGACGTGGTCTTATGAGAAGTCTGATAGACCTAACTTTTGTATCTTCAATGAGATATAAAGCTACCTTCTGTTATTCTGTGAGATATAAAAGTTAAATTTGGTTTTATGAGAAGTCTGATAGCCTTAACCTTTATATCTTCCATGTCAAAATAACTGCCAGTACCTTGAAATATCGTCCCACCCTGTTTTCCTGGAACTCTTGTTTATTCATTTTCTGGGTAAATAAATGATTCCTGCCCCTTGTCATGAAGAAGCAGGAAAAAAAAATGTCTCCTTTCAGGAAGTTTTCCTGAAAACAAGGTTTAGTCAAAATAGTTCAGACTGAAATAGGACCTCTAAAATCTACCAGCTTAATGGGAGGCCACAATGAAAACTCTGTTAACTTGGCACTCTACTGATGTAGTTTCACTTAGAATTTCAATAACTAGAAGAGCCTCTTTTTTTTTTCCATTGACACCATATGTACCCCCAAGACTATGCTTCTTATCATTAATTTACATTTGCTACCAAATTATGGTAATTTATACCTTAGTAGGGATTATAAGAGACTTTTAACTATTAAATAAATATCAGTAGATTATGTAACTCTCAGAAAACTACAACGTTCTTTCAAAATGAGACTATTCTTGATTATGTGGGGGATCTTCCAGTGGTATAGCTAACTTCATATTAACACACAGTCTTCACTATGATGAGAGTCATACAATTAGAAATGATGGTATGGATTTTGTGTATGAATTTATCTGAAGTGGCCTGTTTTGTCCTTGAAAGACATCTACATCAGTATAAACTCACTATCTTAAGATATTTTTATGGGTGATAAAATTTCCTTAGACATTCTTGCCTGCTAAGGCATAGTCAGTGTAGTTACTAATATATACTTCTGGCCTTCAATTGAAGACTCAGGCAAAATTAAAATATCAATAAAGGAATGTAAGGAGAAAACCAAATGGATTTTAAACATAGGTTGTGATGGTTTATAGGATTTGTTCAACTGGTTCTGTTCAGGATCCTAGGGTCATGCTTGATATCAATGTTGCAGATTGCCCACCCTGTTGCTTAGTTTTCTATGGAAATAATTTTAAAGTATATAACAAAAATTGTACAAATTGATTTTAAATCAATCATTCTATTTTATAACATATTAAAGTGGCTTAATGGAGTAGAAAAACTCAACAAAAGTCAAGATAATATAAAACATGCTATAAAACTAAAAGGTGTATATTGTTAGGAGACATAGGTCATTGACACAACGTCTTTTTTCCACTCATGTTGTGAGTAGAGACACTGGCAACTATTATTCCTGACTATTTTCTTTAAAAATTTATATATAGTGTACCACCTTAGAAGATAGAGGTAATGCCTTCCCTCTGAAGTAAAAGATTAGTTTCCTTACATCCCTAGTAGACAAAGTCTAGTTCTGTAACAAACCTGAAATACTTACTGCCTGTTATAAAATACTTAATTTCCTCAAGGTCAGGTTTCCTCTCATGTATGATTTGCTACATTGCCCTCTTCATGTGACCTTGTGGGAACTGTAGTTTTAGGACCTTGTATAAAAATACACTGAGTATCTTTCTGCTTTTAATGTTATGTGTGCTTAAGTTATTTACCTGTATGCCCCAAAACATGGTGGCAAGATAATTCATTTGCCTTCAAACACAGTGAAATAATAAGCATTTTATTGTTCTTGACTATGTAGTTCTTGACTTAGAATGGCAACACAAGAAATACTGAAACTCTGGTCCTCTTTAGCCCATGTGAAAATGATTACTAAGTGGAAAACAGTAACTCCCATGATATGCAACTGATAGAGAGTTAATTACTGTGTAGTTGGGTACTGGATACCTGTTTTTACTTGGATTTCAGTCAGAAAGTGAATCTTGCTGGCCAAGTGGATATATACTCTTCCTGCCTCCGATTATGAGTACCACGTAAGGAATAAAGGATACAGCCAGTAGAGAGAGCATATATCAGGGCCATGTGTTATGGGATAGAAAAATAGATATAGGGCTTCCCTGGTGGTCCAGTGGGTAAGGACACCGCCTTGCAGTGCAAGGGGCGCTAGTTCGATCCCTGGCCTGGGAAGATCCCACGTGCCGCAGAGCGACTGGACCGATGTGTCCAATTACCGAACCAAAGCTCTAGAATGCATGCACCCAGAGCCAGTGCTCTGCGACAACAGAGGCCACTGCGATAGCAGGCCCATACGGGCCAAAAAGAACAAAGATGGATGAAAATAGATAAATGAAACACCAATAGAAGTGGCCCGCCCGCCCCCCTCCCTCAACTCCCCCCCCAAAAAAAAACAACAACAAAAAAAAGAAAAATGGATTTACATGTCCAAGTAGACTGACACAAATCATCACTAAATTAATTGGTTAAACAGATTGCCAGCATTATGAGAAGTGAATTTCAGAGAAGCAAACACATAACGCAGCTATTGTAAGACCAAGTTTAAGCATTAATAGGCTATTATCTGCAAATAAAATTAAGTACACTAAAACAAAGAAATGACAGACCATTACAAAGTGTCATGAAACAAGAGATTGGAGGCAGGGGCAGGATAGAGATTAACAGCTAGTCTGCAACAACTCAGGAAGAGAAAATTCCTAATCTCAAATATCAATAACAATAATCCCATTAATCATACTCATTAATTATGCTAAACACTGAGAAAAAATAATTTGAAAATTAGAATCACTGAAAAACCTTACCAAACTCTATACAATTTTACTTATTTTAATGTATGACAAAAATGAATGTAGTTCTCCCCACAATAGATAGAATCAGCCATTTTCAGAAAACTAGCTTATTATTTTGATAAAGAATGAAAAAGTCTCTTCAATTGCTACTATGCATAGATATCTCATGATTGGAGTAAGAACAAAAAGATAAATAGTGTCAAACACTGACTAACTGATCAACTCAAATGACTGCCTGATGTCAACCAAATGTGCAGAATATGAAAAATAAGTGATTGCTATATCATCACCAAAAATGAGTCTTCTATGCTGTGATATGCAGGATAAGAAGCAATGGAAATGGGCATGGAACAGACAGGGTCAAATTTTGAAACGAGTATTTCAAGACTGTATATTGTCACCCTGCTTATTTAACTTATATGCACAGTACATCATGGGAAATTCAGGCCTGGATAAAGCACAAGCTGGAATCAATACTGCTGGAAGAAATAACAACAGACTCACATATGCAAATTATACATTTTAAGGGTATTTATATAGATAGATAGATCCTCTTGATGAAGGTGAAAGAGGAGAGTGAAAAAGCTGGCTTAAAACTCAACATTCAGAAAATGAAGATCATGGTATCTGGATCTGGTCCAGTCACTTCATGACAAACAGGTGGGGAAAAAATTGAAACAGTGGCAGGTTTTATTTTCTTGGGCACATAAAGCACTGTGGATGGTAATTCTATCCATGAAACTAAAGGATACTTGTTCCTTGGAAGAAGAGCTATCACAAACTTAGAGCATTACAAAGCAGAGGGCTCACTTTGCCAACAAAGGTCCACCTCATCAAAACCATGATTGTTTGTTTGTTTGTTTGTTTTCCCCTCAGTGGTAATGTACATATGTGAGAGTTGGACCACAAAAGAGGCTGAGCACCAACAAATTGCTATTTTTGAACTATGGTCCTGAAGAAGACTCTTACGAGTCCCTTGGACAGCAAGAAGATCAAACTGGTTAGTCCTAAAGAAATCCGCTCCAAATATTCATTGGAAGGATTAATGCCGGAGCTGAGGCTTTGATACTTGGCCACCTGATGTGAAGAGTCAACTCATTGGAAAGCTCCTGAAGATAACAACAGATAATTAGATGGTTAGATGGTATCCCTTACTCAGTGGGCATGAGCATGAGCAAACTCATGGACACAAGGAAGGATAGGGGACCTCAGTGTGCTGAGGTTCATTGGGTCACAAAAGGTCAGACATGACTTAGTGACTGAGCAACAACAAATACTGCAGTAAGCCTTATCAGGAAAGACCTCTTGGGCTTCCCCTGGTGGTCCAGTGGGTAAGGACACCACCTTGCAGTGCAAGGGGCGCCGGTTCGACCCCTGGCCTGGGAAGATCCCACTTGCCGCGGAGCAGCTGGACTGATGTGTCCAATCACCAAGCTCTGGAGCTCGGAGCGCATGCGCCCAGAGCCAGTGCTCTGCAACAACAGAGGCCACCGCGATGGGAGGCCCACAGGAGCCAAGAAACGAAGACAAATGAAAATAGAGAAATGAAAGACCAATAGAAGTGGCCCGCCCACTCCCCTCCCTCCCCAACCCGAGCCCCGCCCAAAGTAAATAAATAAATAAATCTTTAAAAAAAAAAAGGAAAGACCTCTTTGAGAAGGTGGCTTTTAGGCTGAGGGGATCATGTGAAAAGAAAGCATATGAAGGAAAATCAACTACATTTTTTTTCCAATGTATAAGGAAATTTAGAAACATGCATTTATTAAGGGGCCTGTTTTTAAATGCGATTCTTAAAATTGATATTCTATTTACCCAAATTTATACTCCACTTTAAATTAAAAACATTGGTTATATCCCTTGTACTATAAATATATGTATGTGCTGTGCGGTGTTAAGCCACTTCAGTCATGTCTGACTATTTGTGTCCCAGATAGACTGTTGCCTTCCAGGCTCTTTTATCCATGGAACTTCCCACAAAAGAATACTGGAATGGATTGCCTTGCCCTCCTCCCAGGGATCATCCTGACCCAAGGATCAAAACCATCTCTCTCTTTTTTTGTTTGTTTGTTTGTTTGTTTGTTTACTTTGATTTTACAGAGTTTTGTTGTTTACAGCTCTATATAAGCCCTAATCTGTCATAGGCATATCGTTGATCTCTCCCACCTAAGCCCTCCTCCCACTACCTCCAATCCCGTCCCTGAAGGCTGTTGCCTAGACCCCATGAACGACCCCTTAGTTCCACAGTGCATTCACAATGGTTATCTATTTTACATATGATAGTGTAGGTTTCCATGTTACTCTTTCCAAACTTTTCATTCACTGTTTCCTCCCCCAAATGTCCATAGGTCTTTCTCTATGTCTGTTTCTCCATCAAAACTATGCATGTGTATTTACTGCTACCTTCTTACTAGATTACATATATATGTGTTAGTATACTGTACTTGTCCTCTTTTTGACTTACTTCACTTTGTATAATAGGTTCTAGATGCATCCCTCTCATTAGGACTGATTATTATGCATTTATTTTTATAGCTGAGAAATATTCCATTGCATATATGTACCATAGCTTCTTTATCCATTCATTCATTGATGAACAGTGAGGTTGTTTCATGTTTTAGCTATTGTATACAGTTCTGCAATGACTATTGGGTACAGGTATCTTTTTCAATTTTGATTTCATCAGAGTATAAGCCTAATAGTGGGATTGCTGGGTCATATGGTGCTTCTATTCTTAGTTTTTAAAAGAATCTCCCTACTGTCTTCCATAGTGGTTGTATCAATTTACATTCCCACCACCACTATCAATAACAAAAAGCCATTAATAGCATGTGAAGGTGATCATGGTATTGAGTCTTCAGCATTCTTCAATATTATAGTGTTACTAATTTGTATTAATTCAGTATTGAAAAAGATTTTCTGAATTTAATTTGCATTTCTTTTGTTACCAGTTCTACTGAACTTTGAAATTCGCTCATTAGACCTTTTATTTCTTCTCTGAATTGTATATTGTAGCAATTGTATTATTTTGTCCAATATTTTAGTGTTTTAAAATCCATTTGTGTAAGCTTTTTATGTTTTAAAAGTCACAATTGTAGCAAATATATATATATATATCTTTTACCTCCTGTATTTTCAGACATGTTCTTTACCACTAGTGCCACCTGGGAAGCCCATATATATATGCATACTTGTATTTTATTATTTTAAAAATAATAATTGGTACCTCTTAATCCTATACCCCATTTGCCACTGCCCCCTTTCTTCCCTCATTGGCAACCATTAGTGTGTACTCAGTTTCTTTTTTTCTTTTTTAAATGTTGGTTTGTTTGTTTTTATTTACATACAAATTGTCACAGAATATTTTTATGTTCCTTATCTGATTTATTTCACTATAGATACAGATATAGATATATCCCTCTCTCCCTATCTATCTATCTATCTATATTTGAAGAAGATAATGTCAAACTGCTCCAGTGTTCTTGCCTCAAAAGTTCCATGGACAGAGGAGCCTAGTGGGCTATAGTTGAATGGGGTGAATAGGTAGACTTGTTAAGGAGGACAGCTTGTTCCAAGGAGAAGGGGGTTGGGGTGGAGGAGCAAACATTTTTAGCCAAGGTGCCTTTACCTTGATTGCCATACCTATGACAATAATCAGTTTTGCTGAAAACATTTTTTAAACCTAGAGCTAATGTTTATAACAACAATGTATCTTGCTGGAGGACATGATTCTCTTTCTTGTACCTATGTTATCTAAAGATATACATTGTGGGTCATATGGTGCTTCTATTCTTAGTTTTAAAAGAATCTCCCTACTGTCTTCCATAGTGGTTGTATCAATTTACATTCCCACCACCACTATCAATAACAAAAAGCCATTAATAGCATGTGAAGGTGATCATGGTATTGAGTCTTCAGCATTCTTCAATATTATAGTGTTACTAATTTGTATTAATTCAGTATTGAAAAAGATTTTCTGAATTTAATTTGCATTTCTTTTGTTACCAGTTCTACTGAACTTTGAAATTCGCTCATTAGACCTTTTATTTCTTCTCTGAATTGTATATTGTAGCAATTGTATTATTTTGTCCAATATTTTAGTGTTTTAAAATCCATTTGTGTAAGCTTTTTATGTTTTAAAAGTCACAATTGTAGCAAATATATATATATATATCTTTTACCTCCTGTATTTTCAGACATGTTCTTTACCACTAGTGCCACCTGGGAAGCCCATATATATATGCATACTTGTATTTTATTATTTTAAAAATAATAATTGGTACCTCTTAATCCTATACCCCATTTGCCACTGCCCCCTTTCTTCCCTCATTGGCAACCATTAGTGTGTACTCAGTTTCTTTTTTTCTTTTTTAAATGTTGGTTTGTTTGTTTTTATTTACATACAAATTGTCACAGAATATTTTTATGTTCCTTATCTGATTTATTTCACTATAGATACAGATATAGATATATCCCTCTCTCCCTATCTATCTATCTATCTATATTTGAAGAAGATAATGTCAAACTGCTCCAGTGTTCTTGCCTCAAAAGTTCCATGGACAGAGGAGCCTAGTGGGCTATAGTTGAATGGGGTGAATAGGTAGACTTGTTAAGGAGGACAGCTTGTTCCAAGGAGAAGGGGGTTGGGGTGGAGGAGCAAACATTTTTAGCCAAGGTGCCTTTACCTTGATTGCCATACCTATGACAATAATCAGTTTTGCTGAAAACATTTTTTAAACCTAGAGCTAATGTTTATAACAACAATGTATCTTGCTGGAGGACATGATTCTCTTTCTTGTACCTATGTTATCTAAAGATATACATTGTGGGTGTATGTCTGGTAAGACCTTTATCACCTTAAAATATTATTTAGATCTATTGTTAATAACCAATTGAAAAGCATAAAACGCCAAACCTAAAATGGCTTCTGGGGGTATTCTTCTATCCCTCTTCCAGTATCTGTGCTAGAAGTTTTCTCTGTCTTTTTTTCTTTAATGAACTTTTCACTGCATGAAGTTCTGAGTGACCAATGCCAAATATTTTTGATCCCAATGTGAATTCTTCTCCTTTGAAGATCAAGAATTTAACACTATACATGATATCCTGTCTAGCTTCATCTATCACAGTCATTGGGGTTGCAAAGAGTCAGACTCTGCTTCAGTTCAGTTCAACCCCTTCGGCATGGCCAAATCTTTGTGAACTCATGAACTGCAGCATACCAGGTTTCATTGTCCTTCACCATTTCCCAGAGCCTGCTAAAATTCATGTCCATTGACTTAGTGATGCCATCCAAACACCTCTTCCTCTGTTCTCCTCTTAACCTTTTGCCTTCTATTTTTCCCAACATCAGGCTTTTTTCCAATTAGTCATCTCTTTGCATAAGGTGACCAAAGTATTGGAGCTTCAGTTTTAGCTTCAGTATCAGTCTTTCCAATGAATATTCAGGTTTTATTCCCTTTACAATTGACTAGTTTGATCTTCTCACAGTCCAAGGAACTCAGGAGCCTTCTCCAGCCCCACATTTCAAAGGCATCAATTCTTGGATGCAAAGTCTTCTTTATGGTCCTGCTCTTACATCCATACATGACATTGGGAAAACCATAGCTTTGATTACATGGACTTTGATTGGCAAAGTGATGGGTCCATTTTTGAATACACTCTTTAGTTTTTATCATAGCTATTCTTGTAAGGAACAAGAATCTTTTAATTTCATGGCTACAATCACCATCTGCAGTTCTTTTGGAGCCCAAGAAAGTAAAGTCTGTCACTGTTTCCACTGTTTGCCCATCTATTTGCCATGAAGTCATGGGACTGGATGCCATGATCTTCATTTTTTAAATTTTGAATTTTAGGCCAGCTTTTTCATTCTCCTCTTTCACCTTCATCAAGAGGCTCTTTAGCTTTGGGGTAAAATGCCCTATAGATATTTATTAAATATTACTCTAATGTGTCTTTTAGGCCAATTTCTTTATTCTTTTTGTTGATGATCTGTCCATTGGTGTAAGTGGGGTGCAAAAGTCCCCTACCATTTCTGTAGTATTGTCAATTTCTTAACTTTTGCCTGTTAATATTTGTTTTATATATTTAAGTACTCCTATACTAGGTTCATATATATGTTTAAAATATTATATACTCTTGTACTGATCCTTTTATCATTTTATAATATCTTTATATTTTTTATAGACTTTTAAATTTCACCTTTACTGATATGAGTATTGCTACCTCAGCTTTCCTTTTGCTTCTATCTGAAGGGAGTATCCTTTTTGACTCTCTTACTTTAAAGTCTGAATGTGTCTCTTCTACTAAGCATATAGGTGGGCCATATTTTCTAATTCACAGTCGCTCTATGTCATTTGATGATACTCTTCAACCTGTTTATATTTAATGTGATTGTTGATAGGTATATACTTGTGGCTCTTTTGTTACCTGTTTTATGTTTGTTTTCTGCAGTTTTTCTATTTTCATTGTTTCTTTTTAACCTTTTGCCTTCTATTTTTCCCAACATCAGGCTTTTTCCAATTAGTCATCTCTTTGCATAAGGTGACCAAAGTATTGAGTTTCAGATTCAGCTTCAACATCAGTCCTTCCAGTGAATATTCAGGTTTTATTCCCTTTACAATTGACTAGTTTGATCTTCTCACAGTCCAAGGAACTCAGGAGCCTTCTCCAGCCCCACATTTCAAAGGCATCAATTCTTGGATGCAAAGTCTTCTTTATGGTCCTGCTCTTACATCCATACATGACATTGGGAAAACCATAGCTTTGATTACATGGACTTTGATTGGCAAAGTGATGGGTCCATTTTTGAATACACTCTTTAGTTTTTATCATAGCTATTCTTGTAAGGAACAAGAATCTTTTAATTTCATGGCTACAATCACCATCTGCAGTTCTTTTGGAGCCCAAGAAAGTAAAGTCTGTCACTGTTTCCACTGTTTGCCCATCTATTTGCCATGAAGTCATGGGACTGGATGCCATGATCTTCATTTTTTAAATTTTGAATTTTAGGCCAGCTTTTTCATTCTCCTCTTTCACCTTCATCAAGAGGCTCTTTAGCTTTGGGGTAAAATGCCCTATAGATATTTATTAAATATTACTCTAATGTGTCTTTTAGGCCAATTTCTTTATTCTTTTTGTTGATGATCTGTCCATTGGTGTAAGTGGGGTGCAAAAGTCCCCTACCATTTCTGTAGTATTGTCAATTTCTTAACTTTTGCCTGTTAATATTTGTTTTATATATTTAAGTACTCCTATACTAGGTTCATATATATGTTTAAAATATTATATACTCTTGTACTGATCCTTTTATCATTTTATAATATCTTTATATTTTTTATAGACTTTTAAATTTCACCTTTACTGATATGAGTATTGCTACCTCAGCTTTCCTTTTGCTTCTATCTGAAGGGAGTATCCTTTTTGACTCTCTTACTTTAAAGTCTGAATGTGTCTCTTCTACTAAGCATATAGGTGGGCCATATTTTCTAATTCACAGTCGCTCTATGTCATTTGATGATACTCTTCAACCTGTTTATATTTAATGTGATTGTTGATAGGTATATACTTGTGGCTCTTTTGTTACCTGTTTTATGTTTGTTTTCTGCAGTTTTTCTATTTTCATTTTTTCTTTTAGTAGTTTTACTTCTGGTTTGATGATTTTCTCTCTCTTTTTACTTTATGGTTATTTTGCCTTTACAGAATTTTGTTGTTTACAACTATATGTAAACTCAGATCAGTCATAGGTATTTCTTTGATCCCTCCCACCTGAGCCCCTCTCTCAGTCCCTCCCCATCCCAACCCTCCAAGTTGTTACATTGCCCCCTTATATGATCCCTTAATCTTACAGTGTATGGACAATGGTTATATCTCTTTTACATATGATATGTCCTTTCTTCATATTTTTTGTGTATCTATTGTAGGCTTTTCATTTGTGATCACCATGGAGCTTGTGTTGTTGACCTATAACTGTTTTCACATGTTTTAAGCTGATTGGCATTTAAATTCAAGCACATTCTAATAAATCTCCATTCTTTTAGAATTCTTGCTTCCTATGCTTTGCTTCTTTGATGATAAATTTCACATCTTCCATGTATTCCTTAATAACTGTTTGTTGTAGTTACTGTTGATTTTGCCATGTTTATCTTTTAATTTTGTACTAACTTAAGTGGTTGATTCACTAGATTTACTGTTTATTTGCCTTTACTAGTAGGTTTTTTCCTTTCCTATACTTTCTTACTTCTTTTCCCTTCCAATTAAGGAGGCACTTTAGTACTTTTTACAAGATCATTTTAGTAATTAGGTGAAAGAGTTCCCTATCCTTGTCTTGAAGTGATGCCCAAGTGTGGGTACATAACTATGCAGTCTGCACATATCCAGTTGCTTCGGTGGGAGAGCTGGAAACGTAGTGATTACAAGTCACATTTTTCATTTCTAGGGTGTGCTGGAAATTACCATACTGATGGGAAGTTTTACAGATGAAGGAGCTAGAACGCATGTGAGCTGGGACTTTCCCTGTGCTCAGTGACAGTTCTTGACCTATCACTTGTGGACTTGTGCCCAAGGGGGTGGGAAGAGAAGCCATAAGCTGCTGCTTCTTCTTCCATGTGAACCCTCCTTGACAATGGCAGTTAGTAGAGACCAATTCAAGTTAAATGTCTCTAATGACAGATTTAAAGTTGTTTTCAATCCAGAGCCATAAATTAACTTTGCATTTATCAGTAAATTTTGCTATAACTGATGCTAATAAATTCAAAATCAGGCTTCCCAGATGTCACTAGTGATAAAGAACCTGCCTGTCTTCCATGGACAGAGGAGTCTGGTGGGCTATAGTCCATGGGGTCACAAAGTGTTGGAATTGAATGACAAACACTTTCACTTTCAAATTCAAACTCACTTTTTATATTTCCTCTTCCACATAAAAGTACTGAAAATATTGTACTTATATTTTTCTTCGCCAACTTAAATACATGTTTCATATATTTATTATCAATTAAATTAACATATAAATATTAAAAATTGCATACTATAATATAACTAAGTACATTCATAAATTACATAAATATATAATGTATATAATATTAATATGTAAATGATCTATATTAGGGGATTTGGAGTAGCATGAAATGAGTAATAGATTGGCAGTGAATAAAGAGTGCTTTCAGTCACTTATTATCAACTTCAAAATCTTGCCTAACCTTTTTGAGGTAATAATGGACTCCTTTGTTGATTTCACACTGTTGCTACAGAAATCAAGTTTGTTAATGCATGTCAAAACATCTGAAGTATTTGAATAGTTTTTAATTTAAAAGAGTATTGTGACTATTAAAAGGGATAACAGCCTTTTTTAAAATTTTTGCCTAAGTTTTTTTGTTGTTCAGTCATTAAGTCATGTTATTTTCTCTGTAACCTCATACATGGCATAAACACAGGCTCCTCTTTCCTGTATCTACTGAAATTAGCTCATATTCAAGTCCATTGGGTCAGTGATGTTATCTAACCATCTTTTATTCTTCCACTCCTTCTCTTTTTGCCTTTAATTTTACCCAGCATAAGTGTCTTTTCCAATAAGACAGCTCTTCCCATTAGGTGGCCCAATGTTAGAGCTACAGGTTAAGCATCAGGTTTCAATAGTCATTTTAGATTCAGTGGACTTGTGCCCAAGGGGGTGGGAAGAGAAGCCATAAGCTGCTGCTTCTTCTTCCATGTGAACCCTCCTTGACAATGGCAGTTAGTAGAGACCAATTCAAGTTAAATGTCTCTAATGACAGATTTAAAGTTGTTTTCAATCCAGAGCCATAAATTAACTTTGCATTTATCAGTAAATTTTGCTATAACTGATGCTAATAAATTCAAAATCAGGCTTCCCAGATGTCACTAGTGATAAAGAACCTGCCTGTCTTCCATGGACAGAGGAGTCTGGTGGGCTATAGTCCATGGGGTCACAAAGTGTTGGAATTGAATGACAAACACTTTCACTTTCAAATTCAAACTCACTTTTTATATTTCCTCTTCCACATAAAAGTACTGAAAATATTGTACTTATATTTTTCTTCGCCAACTTAAATACATGTTTCATATATTTATTATCAATTAAATTAACATATAAATATTAAAAATTGCATACTATAATATAACTAAGTACATTCATAAATTACATAAATATATAATGTATATAATATTAATATGTAAATGATCTATATTAGGGGATTTGGAGTAGCATGAAATGAGTAATAGATTGGCAGTGAATAAAGAGTGCTTTCAGTCACTTATTATCAACTTCAAAATCTTGCCTAACCTTTTTGAGGTAATAATGGACTCCTTTGTTGATTTCACACTGTTGCTACAGAAATCAAGTTTGTTAATGCATGTCAAAACATCTGAAGTATTTGAATAGTTTTTAATTTAAAAGAGTATTGTGACTATTAAAAGGGATAACAGCCTTTTTTAAAATTTTTGCCTAAGTTTTTTTGTTGTTCAGTCATTAAGTCATGTTATTTTCTCTGTAACCTCATACATGGCATAAACACAGGCTCCTCTTTCCTGTATCTACTGAAATTAGCTCATATTCAAGTCCATTGGGTCAGTGATGTTATCTAACCATCTTTTATTCTTCCACTCCTTCTCTTTTTGCCTTTAATTTTACCCAGCATAAGTGTCTTTTCCAATAAGACAGCTCTTCCCATTAGGTGGCCCAATGTTAGAGCTACAGGTTAAGCATCAGTTGTTTCAATGAATATTCAGAGTAGGTTCATTTTAAGATTCACTGGTTTGATCTTACAGTACAAGGGACTCTCTAGAGTCTTCTCTAGTACCACAGTTAGAAAGCATAAATTCAGTGCTCAGCCTTCTTTATGATCCAACTCTCACATCTGTACATAACTAGTAGGAGATCCACAGCTTTGACTATATACATCTTTGTTGGCAAAGTAATGTCTCTGCTCTTTTATACACTATCTTGATTTGGAATAGCTTTCATTTCAAGGAAGAGGCATCTTTTAATTTCATGGTTCCAGTCAATGTGCAGTGATTATAGAGACCAAGGAAATAAAATATATCACTGCTTCTACTTTTTCCCTTTGTGCTTGCCATTAAATGATGGGATCGGAGGCTGTGACCTTAATTTTTAATGGTGAATTTTAAACCAGGTTTTTGAGTCTACACTTTTACCTTCATCAATAAGCTCTTTAGGGTCTTCCCTGCAGCTCACTGGTGAAGAGTTTGCCTGCCAATACAGAAGACACAAGCTCAATCCCTCATCCAGGAAGATCCCATATGCTGCGTGCGGAGCAATTAAACCCCTAAGCCACAACTATTGTGCCTGTGATATAGAGCCACAGAGCCGCAACTATTGAAACCCGTGTGCCCTAGAGCCTGAGTTTCACAACAAGAGAACTCATCACAACAAGAAACATGCTCACCTCAACTGGAGAGCAGTCCCCACTCCATGTAACTAGAGAAGAGTCTGCAGGAGCAGTGAAAACCCAGAATATCCAAAATTAAATAATAAAATAAATAAACAAAAATAAGCTCTTTAGATTCCCTTCATTTTCTCTTTTTAATTTCTCTACTTGAGTGGTATCATCTGCATATCTGAGGTTACTCATATTTCTTACAGCCATCTGGATTCCTGCTTGTGATTCGTCCAACCCAACGTTTCACATGATACATTGTGCACATAAGTTAATCAAGATAACAATATAGAACCTTGTCATTCTCTCCCAATTTTGAACCAATCTGCTCTTCCATGTTTAGTTCTAACTGTTGCTTCTTGAACCCACATGCATTCTTCTCAGAATACAGGTAAGGATCTGCTATTTCCATCTTTTTAAAACTTTTCCAGTTTGTTGTGACACACAAAATTTCAGAGAAGTCAATGAAGCAGATGTAGTTGTTTTTGTGTTTGCGTCTTTGGATTTCGTTTCTTTTTTACTCTGATCCAATAATTTGATTTCTGGTACCTCTGCCTCTTCTACACCCAGCTGTACATCCAGAAATTCTCAGTTCACCTACTGACGAAGGGGACCCTAAAGGATTTTAAGCATAACCTTACTAGCACCTGAAATGAAGATAACTGTATGGCAGTTTGGACATTCTTTCACATTGACCTTCCTCAGAATTGAAATGAAAACTGACCTTTTGCAGTTTTGTAGCCATTGCTAAGTTTTCCAAATTTGGTGGCATATTTCATGCAGCGCTTTAACAGCAATATCTTTTAGGATTTTAAATATCTCAGATGGAATTTCATCATCTCCACGAGTTTTGTTCTAAATAAGGACTCTTCTTAAGGTCCACTTGATTTCATGTTCCAGGATGTCTGGTTCTAGGTGAGTGACTATACAACTTTGGCTATCCATATTATTAAAACATCCTTTGTATAGTTCTTTTGTGCATTATTGCTATGCCATAATCTTTTCTGCTTCTGTTAAGTTCTTGCAGTTTCTGTCTTTTATCACATCTTCCTTGCATGAAATATTCATTTGATAGCTTCAATTTCAATTTTATTAATGAAATCTCTTGACTTTATCCTTTTGTAGGTTTCTTCTATCATTACATTGTTACTTTAAGAAAACCTTATCTCTCCTTGCTATTCTTTGGGATTCTGCACTCAGTTGTGTATAGCTTTACCTTCCCTCATAGCTAATTTGGGTAGACTTTTCAAAAAATTGCCTAATCATCTCTTGAAACAAACTTTATAAATATATTTTACCTGCTATTTCCTATATTGTTACTTTGTTTCTGACTGTATTACTCCTACTTTTCTTCCCCATTAACAGTGTTTTCTCAGATCTTCTGGAAAGAAAAGAAACTGAGGCTTATATGTATGATCATATTTATCTACTTCAAATTATAAAATAAAATGACAAGTACACAATTGGTGTACTACATTCAAGAAAATATACATCTCATTTTTCACAAGTTCAGAATCAATTTAATATATTCTTGTCTTGTCATCATGTTCAAAGAAGTATTTTAATACATTAACAATTTAACATAGAACAAATTGTTCATTAAAAATTAAAAAAGTTTCCATTTCCACATTTAAAATGAAATAAAGCTAAAGAATTCTTTTTTATTATTTATTTGTTTTTTAACTTTTATTTTAATTTGAGCTTTTACAGAGTTTTATTGTTTATGGATATGTATGTTCCCAGATTAGTCATATGTATATGTCACCTTCCCACTCCTCCAGACCATCACACAGCACTCTTGAAGGATCTCCTTTTCTCACAGAGCAATGACTATAGCTATTTTCTTCACTTATGATTGTACAGGCCTTCATGCTACTTCCTTTATGCCTCCCACCCTCTGTTCCTTCCCAACAATGCCCACATGTCCCCTGTCCATGTCTGTCTTTCCATCACTTCACTGCATATTACATCATCACCATCCTACTAAATTCCATATATATGTGTTAATACATTGTACATGTCCTTCTCTTTTTGACTGACTTCACATTTTATGATACGTTCTAGATCCAGCCACCTCATTAAGGCTGATTCTTCTGCATTTCTCTTTACAGCTATGTAGTATTCCATTGTATATATGTACCAGAACTTATTCATCCATTCATTCATCAATGGGCATCTAGGTTGCTTCCATGATCTAGCTATTGTATAGAGAGCTACAATGAACATTAAGGTACAGGTGTCTCTTTCAGTTTTGATTTCATCAGGATGTAAGTCTAATAGTGGGATTGTTGGGTCAAAGGCTGCTTCTGTTTTTCATTTTTTAAGAAATCTCCATACTGTCTTCCATAGAGGCTGTATCAATTTACATTTCCACCAGCAATTCAGGAGTGTACCCTTTTCTCAGCACCCTCTCCAGCATTTATTGTCTGTTGATTTGTGGATGATGGTCATTCTGACCATCTCATTGTGGTTTTGGTTTGCATTTTTCTAATTATAAGTGAAGTTGAGCATCGTTTCATGTGTCTTTGGGCCGTCTGTATGTCCTCTTTTAAGAGGTGTCTGTTTAGGTCCTTTTCTATTTTTTGATGGGGTTGTTATAGTATGATCTTTTCTATCAAATTATAAAATAAAATGACAAGTACACAATTGGTGTACTACATTCAAGAAAATATACATCTCATTTTTCACAAGTTCAGAATCAATTTAATATATTCTTGTCTTGTCATCATGTTCAAAGAAGTATTTTAATACATTAACAATTTAACATAGAACAAATTGTTCATTAAAAATTAAAAAAGTTTCCATTTCCACATTTAAAATGAAATAAAGCTAAAGAATTCTTTTTTATTATTTATTTGTTTTTTAACTTTTATTTTAATTTGAGCTTTTACAGAGTTTTATTGTTTATGGATATGTATGTTCCCAGATTAGTCATATGTATATGTCACCTTCCCACTCCTCCAGACCATCACACAGCACTCTTGAAGGATCTCCTTTTCTCACAGAGCAATGACTATAGCTATTTTCTTCACTTATGATTGTACAGGCCTTCATGCTACTTCCTTTATGCCTCCCACCCTCTGTTCCTTCCCAACAATGCCCACATGTCCCCTGTCCATGTCTGTCTTTCCATCACTTCACTGCATATTACATCATCACCATCCTACTAAATTCCATATATATGTGTTAATACATTGTACATGTCCTTCTCTTTTTGACTGACTTCACATTTTATGATACGTTCTAGATCCAGCCACCTCATTAAGGCTGATTCTTCTGCATTTCTCTTTACAGCTATGTAGTATTCCATTGTATATATGTACCAGAACTTATTCATCCATTCATTCATCAATGGGCATCTAGGTTGCTTCCATGATCTAGCTATTGTATAGAGAGCTACAATGAACATTAAGGTACAGGTGTCTCTTTCAGTTTTGATTTCATCAGGATGTAAGTCTAATAGTGGGATTGTTGGGTCAAAGGCTGCTTCTGTTTTTCATTTTTTAAGAAATCTCCATACTGTCTTCCATAGAGGCTGTATCAATTTACATTTCCACCAGCAATTCAGGAGTGTACCCTTTTCTCAGCACCCTCTCCAGCATTTATTGTCTGTTGATTTGTGGATGATGGTCATTCTGACCATCTCATTGTGGTTTTGGTTTGCATTTTTCTAATTATAAGTGAAGTTGAGCATCGTTTCATGTGTCTTTGGGCCGTCTGTATGTCCTCTTTTAAGAGGTGTCTGTTTAGGTCCTTTTCTATTTTTTGATGGGGTTGTTCATTTTTCCTGTGCTGAGTTGTCTGAGTTGCTTGTAGGTTTTGGAGATGAATTCTTTGTCTGTTGTTTCATTTACTAAGTTTTTCTCCCATTCTGTGGGTTGTCTGTTCAGCTTTATTGTAATTTCTTTTGCTGTACAGAAGCTTTTAACTTTCATTAGGTCCCACATGTTCATTTTCTTTTTATTTTTTTTTTTATTTTTTGGTTCCACTCTTCTAGCAGGTGGGTCAGAGAAGATCTTGCTTTGATTTATGTCCTTGAGGGTTTTGCCTATATTCTCCTCTAAGAGTTTGATGGTTTCTGGTCTTACATTTAGGTCCTTAATTCATATTGAGTTGATCTTTGTGCGTGGTGTCAGGAAATGTTCCAACTTCATTTTTTTGCTTGTAGCTGTCCAATTTTCCCAGCACCATTTGTTGAAGAGACTGTCTTTGTCCCATTTTATAGTTTCACCTCCTTTGTCAAAAATAAGATACCCGTAGGTGTGTGGCTTTACCTCTGGGTTCTCTATCTTCTTCCATTGGTCTGTGCTTCTGTTTTTGTGCCAGGATCATACTGTCTTGATGACTGTTGCTTTGTAGTCTACTCTGAAGTTAGGGAGACAGACTCATCAAGCTCCATTCTTCTTTCTCAGAATTGTTTTGGTTATTAGAGGTCTTTTGTGAAGCCATATGAACTGTGTTATTCTTGGTCTAGTTCTGTGAAGAATGTCATTGGTAATTTGATAGGGATCACAATGAATCTATAGATGACATTTGGTAGTATCTTCATTTTTACAATATTGATTCTTCTGACCCAGGAACATGGAATATCTCTCCATCGGTTTAAGTCTCCTTTAATTTCTCTCATGAGTGTCTTGTAATTTTCAGTGTACGGTTCTTTTGTTTCTTTGGGTAGGTTTATTCCTAGATATTTGATTCTTTTGGTTGCAATGGTGAAGGGGATTGCCTCTTTGATTTCTTTTTCTGATTGTTCATTTTTGTATAGGAATACCAGTGATTTCTGTGTATTGATTTTGTATCTGTGACTTTGCTGAATTCACTGATTAACTCTAGTAGTTTTGTAACGGTGTCTTTGGGATTTTCTATGTATAATGTCATGTCATCTGCGAATAGAGTTAGACTTCTTCTTATCCAGTCTGGATTCTTTTTATTTCTTTCTCTTGTCTTATTGCTGTTGCTAGAACTTCCAGGACTATGTTGAATAAGAGTGGTGAAAGTGCACACCCTTGTCTTGTTCCTGATCTTAGAGCAAATGCTTTCAGTTTTTCACCATTGAGGATAATGTTTGCTGTGGGCTTCGCATATATGGCTTTCGCTATGTTGAGATAGGTTCCTTCTATGTCCATTTTCTGAAGAGTTTTTATCTAAATGGATGCTGTATTTTGTCGAAGGCTTTTTCTGCATCTATTGAGATGATTATGTGATTTTTGTCTCTAAATTTGTTGATATGGTATATCATATTAATTAATTTGCAGATATTGAAGAATCCTTGCATGCCTGGGATGAATCAAACTTGATCATGAGGTATGAGGTTTTTCATGTGTCGTTGAATTCTATTTGCTAGGATTTTGTGGGAGATTTTGGTTTCTAAATTCATCAGTGAAATTGGTCTATAATTTTCTTTCTTTGTGTTGCCTTTGCCTGGCTTTGGTATCAGGGTGATGGTGACCTCATGGAATGTGTTTGGAAGTTTTCCTTCCTGTGCAAGTTTTTGGAAGAGTTTTAGAAGGACAGGCATTAGCTCTTCTTTAAATGTTTGGTAGAATTCACTTGCGAAGCCATCTGGCCCTGAGCTTTTATTTTGGGTAGATTTATTATCACAAAGTCGATTTCTGAACTTGTGATTGGCCTGTTCATAGTTTCTATATCTTCCTGGTTCTTTCTTGGGAGATTAATCTTTTCCAAGAAACTATCCATTTCTTCCAGGTTGTCCAGTTTGTTGCCATAGAGCTGTTCATAATTGTCTCTTAGAATCCTTTGGGTTTCTGCATTATCTGTTGTAATCTCTCCTTTTTCATTTTTGATTTTGTGAATCAGGTTCTTCTCTCTTTTTTCCTTGATGAGTCTGGCCAGTGGTTTGTTGATTTTATTTACCTTTTCAAAGAACCAGCTTTTTGTTTTATTTATCATTACTATTGTTTCTTTCATTTCTTTTTCATTTATTTCTGCTCTGATCTTTAGGATTTCCCTTCTTTTGCTGGCTTTGGGGTGTTTTTGTTCTTCTTTCTACAGTTTTTTAAAGCATAAGTCTATATCGTCTGTTTGAGATTTTCCTAGTTTCTTGAGGTAGGATTGAATTTCTATAAACTTCCCTCAGAACTGCTTTTGTAGTATCCCATAGGTTTTGCACAGTCGTGTGTTCATTGTTGTTTTCTTCTGGGAATTTTTAAATTTCTCCTTTGGTTTGCTTTCGGGAGGTATGCTGGTTTATCTAAATGGATGCTGTATTTTGTCGAAGGCTTTTTCTGCATCTATTGAGATGATTATGTGATTTTTGTCTCTAAATTTGTTGATATGGTATATCATATTAATTAATTTGCAGATATTGAAGAATCCTTGCATGCCTGGGATGAATCAAACTTGATCATGAGGTATGAGGTTTTTCATGTGTCGTTGAATTCTATTTGCTAGGATTTTGTGGGAGATTTTGGTTTCTAAATTCATCAGTGAAATTGGTCTATAATTTTCTTTCTTTGTGTTGCCTTTGCCTGGCTTTGGTATCAGGGTGATGGTGACCTCATGGAATGTGTTTGGAAGTTTTCCTTCCTGTGCAAGTTTTTGGAAGAGTTTTAGAAGGACAGGCATTAGCTCTTCTTTAAATGTTTGGTAGAATTCACTTGCGAAGCCATCTGGCCCTGAGCTTTTATTTTGGGTAGATTTATTATCACAAAGTCGATTTCTGAACTTGTGATTGGCCTGTTCATAGTTTCTATATCTTCCTGGTTCTTTCTTGGGAGATTAATCTTTTCCAAGAAACTATCCATTTCTTCCAGGTTGTCCAGTTTGTTGCCATAGAGCTGTTCATAATTGTCTCTTAGAATCCTTTGGGTTTCTGCATTATCTGTTGTAATCTCTCCTTTTTCATTTTTGATTTTGTGAATCAGGTTCTTCTCTCTTTTTTCCTTGATGAGTCTGGCCAGTGGTTTGTTGATTTTATTTACCTTTTCAAAGAACCAGCTTTTTGTTTTATTTATCATTACTATTGTTTCTTTCATTTCTTTTTCATTTATTTCTGCTCTGATCTTTAGGATTTCCCTTCTTTTGCTGGCTTTGGGGTGTTTTTGTTCTTCTTTCTACAGTTTTTTAAAGCATAAGTCTATATCGTCTGTTTGAGATTTTCCTAGTTTCTTGAGGTAGGATTGAATTTCTATAAACTTCCCTCAGAACTGCTTTTGTAGTATCCCATAGGTTTTGCACAGTCGTGTGTTCATTGTTGTTTTCTTCTGGGAATTTTTAAATTTCTCCTTTGGTTTGCTTGATAATCAGTTGGTTTGTTAGGTATGTCTTGTTTAATCTGTACGGGTTTTTGTTTTTAGCGGTATTTTTCCCTGTTGATCTCTAGACTCATTGCATTGTGGTTCGAGAAGATGGTTGATATAATTTCAGTTTTCTTGAATTGATTCAGGTTTGCTTGGGGGCCCAAGATGTGGTCTATCCTGAAGAATGTTCCATGAGCACTTGAGATGAAAGTGTATTCTTTTGCTTTTAGATGGAAGGTTCTAAAGATATCCATGAGGTCTATCTCTTCTAGTGTGGCATTTAAGGCTTGTGCTTCTTTATTAATGTTCTGTTTGGATAATCTGTCCATTGTTGTGAGAGAAATGTTTAAGTCTCTTACTATTATTGTGTTAGTGTCAATGTCTTCTTTTATGTCTGAAAGTGTTTCTCTTATGTATAGGGGTGCTCCTGAGTTGGATGCATAGATATGCATGATTGTTATGTCTTCCTCTTCAATTAATCCCTTGCTCATGATGTAGTGTCCTGCCTTGTCTCTTCGAATCTTCTTTATTTTGAGGTCTATTTTGTCTGATATGAGGATTGCTACTCCAGCATTCTTTTGAGTCCCATTTGCATGGAATATCTTTTGCCATCCTCTCACTTTCAGTCTATGAGTGTCTCTAGGTCTGAAGTGAGTTTCCTGGAGACAGCACATGTACGGGTCTTGTTTTTGAATCCATTCAGCCAGTCCGTGTTTTTTCATTGGGGCATTTAGTCCATTTACATTCACAGTAATTATTAATACAAATGATCCTATTGTCATCTTTTTAGTGTTATGATGGCTTTGTTTTATGAATCTTCTCCTTCTCTTATACTTGTTGCCTATATAAGTCCCTTTAACACTTGTTGTAAGGTTGGTTTGGTGTGACTAAATTCTTTTAATTTTTGCTTATCTGTAAAACTTTTGATTTCTCCATCAATTTTGAATGAGATTCTTGCAGGGTAGAGGGTTCTTGTTTGCAGATTATTTTCTTTTTTTTTTTTTTTTTAAACCTTTATTTTACTATTAACTTTTACAGAGCTTTGTTGTTCACAGACATGCATGTTCTCAGATTAGTCACATGTATATCCCCCCCTTCCCTCCCCTCCCGACCATCACACAGCACCCCTGAAGGATCCCCTTTTCTCACAGAACAATGACTAGAGCTATTTTCTTCACTTATGATAGTACAGGCCTTCATGCTACTTCCCTTACGCCTCTCAACCACTGTTCCTTCCCCACAATGTCCATATGTCCACTGTCCATGTCTGTCTTTCTGTCGCTTCACTGCATGTGCCATCATCACCATCCTACTAGATTCCATATATATGTGTTAATATACTGTATTTGTCCTTCTCTTTCTGACTGACTTCACTTTTTAGGATACGTTCTAGATCCAGCCACCTCATGAGGGCTGATTCTTCTGCATTTCTCTTTACAGCTGTGTAGTATTCCATTGTATATATGTACCAGACCTTTTGGATCCATTCGTTCGTCGATGGGCATCTAGGTTCCTTCCATGTTCTAGCTATTGTATAGAGAGCTGCAATGAACATTGGGGTACAGGTGCTTCTTTCAGTTTTGATTTCATCAGGGTATAAGCCTAAGAGTGGGATTGCTGGGTCATATGGTGCTTCTATGTTTAGTTTTTAAAGAAATCTCCAGACTGTCTTCCATAGAGGCTGTATCAATTTACACTCCCACCAGCAATGCAGGAGGGTTCCCTTTTCTCCGCAGCCTCTCCAGCATTTATTGTCTGTCGATTTGTGGATGATGGCCATTCTGACGGGTGTGAGGTGACATCTCATTGTAGTTTTGATTTGCATTTCTCTAATTATTAGTGAAGTTGAGCATCGTTTCATGTGTTTTTGGGCCATCTGTATGTCATCGTTGGAGAGGTGTCTGTTTAGGTCCTTTTCCCATTTTTTGATTGGGTTGTTCGTTTTTCCAGTGCTGAGTTGTCTGAGTTGCTTGTAGATTTTGGAGATTAATTCTTTGTCTGTTGTTTCATTTGCTATGATTTTCTCCCACTCTGTGGGGTGTCTGTTGAACTTTTTTGTAATTTCTTTTGCTGTACAAAAGCTTTTAAGTTTCATTAGGTCCCACATGTTCATTTGTCTTTTTAGTTCCACTATTCTAGTAGGTGGGTCAGAGAAGATCTTGCTTTGATTGATGTCCTTGAGGGTTTTGCCTATATTCTCCTCTAAGAGTTTGATGGTTTCTGGCCTTACATTTAAGTCTTTAATCCATTTTGAGTTGATCTTTGTGTATGGTGTCAGGGTATGTTCCAATTTCATTTTCTTGCATGTAGCTGTCCAATTTTCCCAGCACCATTTGTTGAAGAGGCTGTCTTTGTCCCATTTTATATGTTCGCCTCCTTTGTCAAAAATAAGGTACCCATAGGTGCGTGGCTTTATCTCTGGGTTCTCGATCTTGTTCCATTGGTCGATATTTCTGTTTTTGTGCCAGTACCATACTGTCTTGATGACTGTTGCTTTGTAGTAGAGTCTGAAGTTGGGGAGGCTGATCCCCCCAGCTCCATTCTTCTTTCTGAGGATTGCTTTGGCTATTCGAGGTCTTTTGTGTTTCCATATGAACTGTGTTATTCGTTGGTCTAGTTCTGTGAAGAATGTTATTGGAAGCTTGATAGGGATCGCATTGAATCTATAGATGACATTTGGTAGTATGGTCATTTTCACAATATTGATTCTCCCGACCCAGGAACACGGAATATTTCTCCATCTGGTTCTTTTAAGTCTTCTTGTTTTTAAGAATTTTTTTTTTTGAAGAGTGGGATTGCTGGGTCATATGGTGCTTCTATGTTTAGTTTTTAAAGAAATCTCCAGACTGTCTTCCATAGAGGCTGTATCAATTTACACTCCCACCAGCAATGCAGGAGGGTTCCCTTTTCTCCGCAGCCTCTCCAGCATTTATTGTCTGTCGATTTGTGGATGATGGCCATTCTGACGGGTGTGAGGTGACATCTCATTGTAGTTTTGATTTGCATTTCTCTAATTATTAGTGAAGTTGAGCATCGTTTCATGTGTTTTTGGGCCATCTGTATGTCATCGTTGGAGAGGTGTCTGTTTAGGTCCTTTTCCCATTTTTTGATTGGGTTGTTCGTTTTTCCAGTGCTGAGTTGTCTGAGTTGCTTGTAGATTTTGGAGATTAATTCTTTGTCTGTTGTTTCATTTGCTATGATTTTCTCCCACTCTGTGGGGTGTCTGTTGAACTTTTTTGTAATTTCTTTTGCTGTACAAAAGCTTTTAAGTTTCATTAGGTCCCACATGTTCATTTGTCTTTTTAGTTCCACTATTCTAGTAGGTGGGTCAGAGAAGATCTTGCTTTGATTGATGTCCTTGAGGGTTTTGCCTATATTCTCCTCTAAGAGTTTGATGGTTTCTGGCCTTACATTTAAGTCTTTAATCCATTTTGAGTTGATCTTTGTGTATGGTGTCAGGGTATGTTCCAATTTCATTTTCTTGCATGTAGCTGTCCAATTTTCCCAGCACCATTTGTTGAAGAGGCTGTCTTTGTCCCATTTTATATGTTCGCCTCCTTTGTCAAAAATAAGGTACCCATAGGTGCGTGGCTTTATCTCTGGGTTCTCGATCTTGTTCCATTGGTCGATATTTCTGTTTTTGTGCCAGTACCATACTGTCTTGATGACTGTTGCTTTGTAGTAGAGTCTGAAGTTGGGGAGGCTGATCCCCCCAGCTCCATTCTTCTTTCTGAGGATTGCTTTGGCTATTCGAGGTCTTTTGTGTTTCCATATGAACTGTGTTATTCGTTGGTCTAGTTCTGTGAAGAATGTTATTGGAAGCTTGATAGGGATCGCATTGAATCTATAGATGACATTTGGTAGTATGGTCATTTTCACAATATTGATTCTCCCGACCCAGGAACACGGAATATTTCTCCATCTGTTTAAGTCTTCTTTAATGTCTCTCATGAGTGTCTTGTAATTTTCTGTGTACAGTTCTTTTGTTTCTTTGGGTAGGTTTATTCCTAGATATTTGATTCTTTGGGTTGCGATGGTGAAGGGGATTGCCTCTTTGATTTCATTTTCTGATTTTTCATTGTTTGTGTATAGGAATGCCAGTGATTTCTGTATATTGATTTTGTATCCTGCAACTTTGCTGAATTCGCTGATTAACTCTAGTAGTTTTGTAATAGTGTCTTTGGGATTTTCTATGTATAATATCATGTCATCTGCAAATAGAGAGTTTGACTTCTTCTTTTCCAATCTGGATTCCTTTGATTTCTTTCTCTTCTCTTATTGCTATTGCTAGAACTTCCAGGACTATGTTGAATAGTAGTGGTGAAAGTGGACACCCTTGTCTTGTTCCTGATCTTAGAGGGAATGCTTTGAGTTTTTCACCATTGAGGATAATGTTCGCTGTGGGCTTCTCATATATGGCTTTCACTATGTTAAGATAAGTTCCTTCTATGCCCATTTTTTGAAGAGTTTTTATCATAAATGGATGTTGTACTTTGTCAAAGGCTTTTTCTGCATCTATTGAGATGATCATGTGATTTTTGTCTTTCAATTTGTTGATATGGTGTATCACATTGATTGATTTGCGAATGTTGAAGAATCCTTGCATGCCTGGGATGAACCCAACTTGATCGTGATGAATGAGCTTTTTGATGTGTTGCTGAATTCTGTTTGCTAGGATTTTGTTGAGGATTTTGGCATCTAGATTCATCAGTGAAATTGGCCTATAATTTTCCTTTTTTGTGATGTCTTTGCCTGGCTTTGGTATCAGGGTGATGGTGGCCTCGTAGAATGTGTTTGGAAGTGTTCCTTCCTGGGAAAGTTTTTGGAAGAGTTTTAGAAGGACAGGCATTAGCTCTTCTTTAAATGTTTGGTAGAATTCACTTGTGAAACCATCTGGCCCTGGGCTTTTATTTTTGGGTAGATTTTTGATCACAAGGTCGATTTCTGAGCTTGTGATTGGCTTGTTCATAGTTTCTATTTCTTCCTGGTTGAGTCTTGGGAGATTAATCTTCTCTAAGAAACTGTCCATTTCTTCCAGGTTGTCCAGTTTGTTGCCATAGAGTTGTTCATAATAGTCTCTTATAATCCTTTGGATTTCTGCATTGTCCGTTGTAATCTCTCCTTTTTCGTTTTTGATTTTGGTGATCTGGTTCTTCTCTCTCTTTTTCTTAATGAGTCTGGCCAGTGGTGTGTCGATTTTATTGACTTTTTCGAAGAACCAGCTTTTTGTTTTATTTATCTTTACTATTGTTTCTTTTGTTTCTTTTTCATTTATTTCTTTCTCTTCTCTTATTGCTGTTGCTAGAACTTCCAGGACTATGTTGAATAGTAGTGGTGAAAGTGGACACCCCTGTCTTGTTCCTGATCTTAGAGGGAATGCTTTGAGTTTTTCACCATTGAGGATAATGTTCGCTGTGGGCTTCTCATATATGGCTTTCACTATGTTAAGATAAGTTCCTTCTATGCCCATTTTTTGAAGAGTTTTTATCATAAATGGATGTTGTACTTTGTCAAAGGCTTTTTCTGCATCTATTGAGATGATCATGTGATTTTTGTCTTTCAATTTGTTGATATGGTGTATCACATTGATTGATTTGCGAATGTTGAAGAATCCTTGCATGCCTGGGATGAACCCAACTTGATCGTGATGAATGAGCTTTTTGATGTGTTGCTGAATTCTGTTTGCTAGGATTTTGTTGAGGATTTTGGCATCTAGATTCATCAGTGAAATTGGCCTATAATTTTCTTTTTTTGTGATGTCTTTGCCTGGCTTTGGTATCAGGATGATGGTGGCCTCGTAGAATGTGTTTGGAAGTGTTCCTTCCTGGGAAATTTTTTGGAAGAGTTTTAGAAGGACAGGCATTAGCTCTTCTTTAAATGTTTGGTAGAATTCACTTGTGAAACCATCTGGCCCTGGGCTTTTATTTTTGGGTAGATTTTTGATCACAAGGTCGATTTCTGAGCTTGTGATTGGCTTGTTCATAGTTTCTATTTCTTCCTGGTTGAGTCTTGGGAGATTAATCTTCTCTAAGAAACTGTCCATTTCTTCCAGGTTGTCCAGTTTGTTGCCATAGAGTTGTTCATAATAGTCTCTTATAATCCTTTGGATTTCTGCATTGTCCGTTGTAATCTCTCCTTTTTCGTTTTTGATTTTGGTGATCTGGTTCTTCTCTCTCTTTTTCTTAATGAGTCTGGCCAGTGGTGTGTCGATTTTATTGACTTTTTCGAAGAACCAGCTTTTTGTTTTATTTATCTTTACTATTGTTTCTTTTGTTTCTTTTTCATTTATTTCTGCTCTGATCTTTATGATTTCCCTTCTTCTGCTGGCTTTGGGGTGTTTTTGTTCTTCTTTCTCCAGTTGTTTTAAGCGTAAGGTAAGGTCGTCTGTTTGAGATTTTCCTAGTTTCTTGAGGTGGGATTGTAATGCTATAAACTTCCCTCTTAGAACTGCTTTTGCAGTATCCCATAGGTTTTGCACTATCGTGTGTTCATTGTCATTTTCTTCTAGGAATTTTTTTATTTCTCCTTTGATTTCCTCAATGATCAGTTGGTTTTTTAGGTATGTGTTGTTTAATCTCCATGTGTTTGTGTTTTTAGCGGTTTTTTTCCTGTAGTTGATCTCTAGTCTCACTGCATTGTGGTCCGAGAAGATGGTTGATAGAATTTCAGTTTTCTTGAATTGACTGAGGATTGATTTGTGGCCCAAGATGTGGTCTATCCTGGAGAATGTTCCGTGAGCACTTGAGAAGAAAGTGTATTCTTCTGCTTTTGGATGGAAAGTCCTAAAGATATCAATGAGGTCCATTTCTTCTAGTGTGGCATTTAAGGCTTGTGTTTCTTTATTAATTTTCTGTTTGGATGATCTGTCCATTGGTGTGAGAGGAGTGTTAAAGTCTCCTACTATGATTGTGTTGCTGTCAATGTCTTCTTTTATGTCTGAAAGTGTTTGTCTTATGTATTGGGGTGCTCCTGTGTTGGGAGCATAGATATTTATGATTGTTATGTCTTCTTCTTGGATGGATCCCTTAATCATGATGTAGTGACCTGCCTTGTCTCTTAGAATCTTCTTTACTTTAAAATCTATTTTATCTGATATGAGGATTGCTACTCCAGCTTTCTTTTGATTTCCATTTGCATGGAATATCTTTTTCCAGCCTCTCACTTTCAGTCTATGAGTGTCTCTAGGTCTGAAATGAGTTTCCTGGAGGCAGCATATGTATGGGTCGTGTTTTTGGATCCATTCAGCCACTCTGTGTCTTTTGGTTGGGGCGTTTAGTCCATTGACATTCAAAGTAATTATTGATACAAATGATCCTATTGTCATCTTCTTAGATGTTATGATGGGTTTGTTTCGTGGATCTTCTCCTTTTATACTTGTTGTCTATATAAGTCCCTTTAACATTTGTTGTAGGGCTGGTTTGGTGTGACTAAATTCTTTTAATTTTTGCTTGTCTGTAAAGCTTTTGATTTCTCCATCAATTTTGAAGGAGATCTTGGCAGGGTAGAGGATTCTTGGTTGCAGATTATTCTCTTTCAGCCGTTTAAATGTGTCCTGCCATTGCCTTCTGGCCTGCAGAGTTTCTGTTGAAAGATCAGCTGTTAAACGGATGGGCTTTCCCTTGTATGTCACTAGTTGCTTTTCCTTGCTGCTTTGAGAATTCTATCTTTGTGTTTAATTTGTGTTAACTTCATTAATATGTGTCTTGGTGTGTTTCTTCTCGGATTGATTCTGTTAGGTACTCTTTGTGCTTCTTGGACTTGATTGACTATTTCTTTTCCCATGTTGGGGAAATTTTCAACTATAATTTCTTCAAAAATTTTCTCATAGCCTTTCTTTTTTTCTTCTTCTTCTGGAACCCCTATAATTCGAATATTGGTGCGTTTGATATTATCCCAGAGGTCTCTGAGGCTGTCCTCTGCTCTTTTCATTCTTTGAGCTAGAGTCTGTTTTTCAGCAGTTACTTCCACCATTTTATCTTCCAGCTCACTTATCCGGTCTTCTGTCTCAGATACTCTGCTCTTGATTCCTTCTACAGTGTTTTTCAGTTCAGCAATTGAGTTGTTTGTCTCTGTTACTTTTTTGGTAAGTTTTTGTATTTCTTTATTCAGTGTGTTAGTTGTATCTTGCAATTTCTCTGAAATTCTGTTTTCAGTGTCTTTGATCATCTTTACTATCATTCTTCTGAAATCACTTTCAGAAAGTTTGTCCAAATTCTCTTCATTAATTTGATCTTGTGTGTTTGTGGATTCTTCCTTCGCTTGTGTGGTATTTCTCTGCCGTTTCATTGTTATTATTAATTTTTTAAAACTGATTCTGTTTGGGATTTCCTTTTCCCAGACTTTGAGTTACGTCTGTTGGTGTTTGTTGTTTGGATGGGGCTTCTTATTCTGGGTGATGCTGGTGATTGGGTGATGTCAGGACTTGTATACAAGTGATTACCTTTGCTGGCGTTCTCACTTGTATACTGCTCTTTAGTGTTATGCGTTCTCTAGTATTTGGAGTCAGTGCACCCTCAAAACCCCGTGGCTTGTTGCCTGACCAGGGAATGAAGATTTCACGGCTGGTTTGTTATGGCATTAAATGATATTAAAACATATATATGCAAATGAGAAACAGAAGGTATACCTTTGACAAATGGCAATTTAAAAATTATGCAAGTACTATCTAGCGTATTGAATTATACACATGAACATATACAGCTATAACATAACCCAAGCATTCCAATCAAAGATACAGTACAATACGTTAGCACGGCGAATAGAGAAATCCAAGAATGATATCCACAAGTTAATAAGCAAACTAAGTAGAGTACCAATTGGAGAATAATGCTAGAGCAGGATCCCCGTTGGGGATAAGGCAATGAGGACAGAACAGACTAAGAAATAAAGTGGGGAAAGGGAAAAAGAGAAAGGGAAGATAGAAGAGAAATATAGAATAATATTGCAAAGTTAAATATAGGGAGATAAGGATTTGTATGTATTAGAATTTAGTGGTATAGGAAAGGAGCTTCAGAGAAAGCAAAGAATTATAGAGGAGGTAGTAGTACAAATGAAAAAATTATTAAAAATTAAAAGATCTAAATTTTATAGAAAAATATAGAAAAACAAAGCAAAAATAATAAAAACAAACAAAACCCCCACAGAACCTTAAAAGGCCAATGGGGAACCAGAAGTTTATACCAAAATAAAATGTGTGGTTTAAAAGGAAAAAAAAAAAAAAAATTATGTAAACTTGAATATATTCAGTCTTACTGATAAGATTAGTAGCTTCAATAGAATTCAGTGAAGGAAATGAACACACCCACTCTCTCTCTCACATACCCCCCCAAAAAAAAAAAAAAAAAAAAAAAAAAGCGGTGGGTGCACTGAGTGGGTTTGGAAAAAAGAGAAAAAAAAAAAAAATTGAAACAAAGTAATACAATACAAAAAATGAAATTTTAAAGTCCAGCAGTAACTCCAGCTTCAGAAAAAACGTGAAAATAGTGTTTATGTTCTTCTGTCTCTTGCTGACTGTTCAGGAATTATCAGTCTTTTTCTTGCCTCTGGCAGTGGTTGGATCTGAAGACCTCTTTGACTGCTTGTTTTGGCCTATTCCAGAATTAAAAGGCCCGCCCAGGCTGGCCCTGGGAGTTTCTTAATCCAAATCCCTTTTCTTGCTGGGTGGAGCTAAGTTCCCCCCTATGGCATTAAATGATATTAAAACATATATATGCAAATGAGAAACAGAAGGTATACCTTTGACAAATGGCAATTTAAAAATTATGCAAGTACTATCTAGCGTATTGAATTATACACATGAACATATACAGCTATAACATAACCCAAGCATTCCAATCAAAGATACAGTACAATACGTTAGCACGGCGAATAGAGAAATCCAAGAATGATATCCACAAGTTAATAAGCAAACTAAGTAGAGTACCAATTGGAGAATAATGCTAGAGCAGGATCCCCGTTGGGGATAAGGCAATGAGGACAGAACAGACTAAGAAATATAGTGGGGAAAGGGAAAAAGAGAAAGGGAAGATAGAAGAGAAATATAGAATAATATTGCAAAGTTAAATATAGGGAGATAAGGATTTGTATGTATTAGAATTTAGTGGTATAGGAAAGGAGCTTCAGAGAAAGCAAAGAATTATAGAGGAGGTAGTAGTACAAATGAAAAAATTATTAAAAATTAAAAGATCTAAATTTTATAGAAAAATATAGAAAAACAAAGCAAAAATAATAAAAACAAACAAAACCCCCACAGAACCTTAAAAGGCCAATGGGGAACCAGAAGTTTATACCAAAATAAAATGTGTGGTTTAAAAGGAAAAAAAAAAAAAAAATTATGTAAACTTGAATATATTCAGTCTTACTGATAAGATTAGTAGCTTCAATAGAATTCAGTGAAGGAAATGAACACACCCACTCTCTCTCTCACATACCCCCCCAAGAAAAGAGAAAAAAAAAAATAAAAAAGCGGTGGGTGCACTGAGTGGGTTTGGAAAAAAGAGAAGAAAAAAAAAAAATTGAAACAAAGTAATACAATACAAAAAATGAAATTTTAAAATCCAGCAGTAACTCCAGCTTCAGAAAAAACGTGAAAATAGTGTTTATGTTCTTCTGTCTCTTGCTGACTGTTCAGGAATTATCAGTCTTTTTCTTGCCTCTGGCAGTGGTTGGATCTGAAGACCTCTTTGACTGCTTGTTTTGGCCTATTCCAGAATTAAAAAGGGCCCCCCCAGGCTGGCCCTGGGAGTTTCTTAATCCAAATCCCTTTTCTTGCTGGGTGGAGCTAAGTTCCCTCCTGTAGCTTGACCAGCAGCCCTGCAGTTTGACCAGCAGCCAAACTACAGTAGGGAAAATGGCGTCTGTCTCACAGAGGATTTATTCCCACACGCTCTATGGGAAACACTTCCACAGTGCCCCGACCCTGCTGCAGGCCACCGTCGACCCCGCCACCGCTGGAGACGTCCCGGTTACTCAGAGGTGAGTCTGGCTCAGTCTCATGCGGGATCGCTATTCCTCTCTCCCGGATCACAGTGCGCAGAGACTTTCCAGTCCTCTTGGCGACTCTGTGATCGGGTTAATGGTAACCTCCTCCAAAGGGAACTGAGTGCCGCCCTTCCGAGGCCTGCTCAAGGGCACTTCTAGCTCAAGGGGCACCTGGACCCTCCAAAGCAGGTCTGGCTCAGTCCCTTGTGGGTGTTAGTGCTCCTCACCGGGTTTTGATCTGCAACAGGCTTTGCGGCTTTGGCCCGCCCAGCCTCTCCGGCGGGTATGAGGTTTGACTTTTAAAAGTGCGATTGCACCCCTCCTACCGTCTTGATGCGGCTTCTCCTTTGTTCTTCTATGTGGGGTGTCCTCTCTGTGATCAGATCCAACCTCCTTTCGTCGATGGTTTCCCAGGAACTCGTCGCAATTCAGGCGATTTTGCAGGAGAGATGAGTGCACGTCCTTCTACGCCGCCATCTTAGCTCCGAGATTATTTTCTTTTAGCCATTTAAATGTGTCCTGCCATTCCCTTCTGGCCTGCAGAATTTCTGTTGAAAGATCAGCTGTGAAACGTATGGGCTTTCCCTTGTATGTCACTAGTTGCTTTTCCCTTACTGTTTTTAGTATTCTGTCTTGGTGTGTTTCTTCTTGGATTGATTCTGTATGGTACTCTTTGCTCTTCTTGGACTTGATTGGCTATTTCTTTTCCCATGTTGGGGAAATTTTCAACTAGAATCTTTTCAACAATTTTCTCATATCCTTTCTTTTTTTCTTCTTCTTCTGAAACCCCTACAATTCAAATATTGGTGCATTTGATATTATTCCACAGATGTCTGAGGTTGTCCTCTGCTCTTTACATTCTTTGAGCTTGATTCTGTTTTTCAGCCATTACTTCCAGCTGAATTATGTGGTCTTCTGTCTCAGATAGTCTGTTCTTGATTCCTTCTACATTTTTTTCACTTCAGCCATTGAGTTGTTTGTCTCTGTTACTTTTTTGGTAAGTTCTTGTATTTCTTTATTCTGTGTGTTAATTGTGTCTTGCAATTTCTCTAATACTCTGTTTTCGGAGTCTTTGATCATCTTTACTATTATTCTTCTGAAATCACTTTCAGTAAGTTTGTCCAAATTCTCTTCATTGATTTGATCTTGTGTGTTTTTAGATTGTTCCTTCACTTGTGTGGTATTTCTCTGCCATTTCATTGTTATTATTAATTTTTTAACTGACTCTGTTTGGGATTTCCTTTTCCCAGACTTTGAGTTACATCTGTTGGTGTTTATTGTCTGGATAAGGCTTCTTATTCTGGGTGATGCTGGTGGTTGGGTGATGTCAGGACTTGCATACAAGTGATTACCTTTGTTGGCATTCTCACTTGTATACTGCTCTCTAGTGTTAGGCGTTCTCTAGCATTGTAGAATTTTGGAGTCATTGCTCCCTCCCTAAAGCCCTTGGGCTTGTTGCCTGACCAGGGAATGAAGATTCCATGGCTGTCTTGTTATAGTATTAAATGATATTAAAACGTATATACACAAATGAGAAACAGAAGGTATACCTTTGACAAATGGCAATTAAAATATTATGGAAATACTATCTAGCATATTGAATTATACACACAAACATATACAGCTGTAATATAACCCTAGCATTCCAACCAAAAATACAGTGCAATATGTTAGCACGGCAAGTAGAAAAAACCAAGAATGATATCCACCAGTTAGTAACCAAACTAAATAGAGCACAAATTGGGGAATAATGCTAGAGCATGGTCCCAGTTAGAGATAAGGCAATGCGACCAAAACAGACTAAGAAATATGGTGGTAAAAGGGAAAAAGAGAAAGGGAGGATAGAAGAGAAATATAGAATAATACTGCAAAGATAAACATAGGGAGATAAACATTTGTGTGTATTAGACTTTAGTGCTATAGGAAAGGAACATCAGAGAAAGCAAAGAGTTATAGAAGAAGTATTGGTACAAATAAAAAGCTTTAAAAATTAAAACTGAGATAAGTATATAGAAAAATAAGAAAAACAAAGCAAAAACAATAAAAACAAACAAACCCCCCACAGAACCTTAAAAGGCCAATAGGGAACCAGAAGTTTATACCAAAATAAAATGTGTGGTTTAAAAGGAAAAAGAAAAAAAAAAAAAAAAAACTATGCAAACTTGAATATATTCAGTCTTACTGATAAGATTAGTAGCTTCAATAGAATTCAATGGAGGAAATAAATACACCCATAATAACACACCCTCCTCTAAGAAAAAAGAAAAAGTAAATGGGTTGGGCACTGAGGGGGTTTGGAAAAAGGGGAAAAAAAAAACAATTGAAACAAAACAATAGCCATAAAAAAAGAATAAGGAATAAAATGAAATTTTAAAAATCCAGCAGTAACTCCAGCTTCAGAAAAAAAGTGAAAAGAGTGTTTATGTTCTTCTGTCTCTTGCTGACTATTCAGGAATGATCAGTCTTTTTCTTGCCTCTGGCAGTGGTTGGATCTGCAGACCTCTTTGACTGCTTGTTTATTCCAGCCTATTCCAGAAGTAAATGCCCACCCAGGCTGGCCCTGGGAGTTTTTTTTTTAATGATTATGGAAATATTTTATCTAGCTTTAATTGGACATTCCCTAAAGACCTTGGGCTTGTTGCCTGACCAGGGAATGAAGATTCCATGGCTGTCTTGTTATAGTATTAAATGATATTAAAACGTATATACACAAATGAGAAACAGAAGGTATACCTTTGACAAATGGCAATTAAAATATTATGGAAATACTATCTAGCATATTGAATTATACACACAAACATATACAGCTGTAATATAACCCTAGCATTCCAACCAAAAATACAGTGCAATATGTTAGCACGGCAAGTAGAAAAAACCAAGAATGATATCCACCAGTTAGTAACCAAACTAAATAGAGCACAAATTGGGGAATAATGCTAGAGCATGGTCCCAGTTAGAGATAAGGCAATGCGACCAAAACAGACTAAGAAATATGGTGGTAAAAGGGAAAAAGAGAAAGGGAGGATAGAAGAGAAATATAGAATAATACTGCAAAGATAAACATAGGGAGATAAACATTTGTGTGTATTAGACTTTAGTGCTATAGGAAAGGAACATCAGAGAAAGCAAAGAGTTATAGAAGAAGTATTGGTACAAAAAAAAAGATTAAAAAATTAAAACTGAGATAAGTATATAGAAAAATAAGAAAAACAAAGCAAAAACAATAAAAACAAACAAACCCCCCACAGAACCTTAAAAGGCCAATAGGGAACCAGAAGTTTATACCAAAATAAAATGTGTGGTTTAAAAGGAAAAAGAAAAAAAAAAAAAAAAAACTATGCAAACTTGAATATATTCAGTCTTACTGATAAGATTAGTAGCTTCAATAGAATTCAATGGAGGAAATAAATACACCCATAATAACACACCCTCCTCTAAGAAAAAAGAAAAAGTAAATGGGTTGGGCACTGAGGGGGTTTGGAAAAAGGGGAAAAAAAAAACAATTGAAACAAAACAATAGCCATAAAAAAAGAATAAGGAATAAAATGAAATTTTAAAAATCCAGCAGTAACTCCAGCTTCAGAAAAAAAGTGAAAAGAGTGTTTATGTTCTTCTGTCTCTTGCTGACTATTCAGGAATGATCAGTCTTTTTCTTGCCTCTGGCAGTGGTTGGATCTGCAGACCTCTTTGACTGCTTGTTTATTCCAGCCTATTCCAGAAGTAAAATGCCCACCCAGGCTGGCCCTGGGAGTTTCTTAATCCAAATCCCTTTTCTTGCTGGGTGGAGCCAAGTTCCCTCCCTGTAGCTTGACCAGCAGCCCTGTAGTTTAACCAACAGCCAAACTACAGTAGGGAAAATTGTGTCTCTCTCACAAAGGATTCATTCCCACACTCCCTGTGGGAAGGACTCCTGCAGTGACACCGACCCTGATGCAGGCCACCGTTGACCCCTGCCACCACTGAAGATGTCATATTAGTCAGAGGTGAGTCTGGCTCAGTCTCATGCAGGATCGCTATTCCTCTCTCCCTGATTACAGTGCGCACAGTTTCTGGTCCTCCTCGGCAGCTCTATGATCAGGTCAATGGTAACCTCTTCCAAAGGGAACTGAGTGCCGTCCTTCCGAGGACTGCTTAAGGGCACTTCTAGTTCAAGGGGGCCCAGGGAATCCAACCTGTATCTCTTACACCCCCTGCACTGGGAAGCAGGATCTTTGCCACTAGCACCACCTGGAAAACCCCAAACAGCAACAAATGGCATGAATGGAAAGATTACTGTCACTTCAATATTTATTTTTGTTGTTGTTAATATTATTGTGTTACAATAAATGAGTAAGATAATGTATTCATTTTATAGAGATAAACTTAGGTAACATGGGTCATTCCTAGTCACCTAGCTAATAGTTCATGCATTTCCAACCCATAAGTCAAGGTTAAATATGAATTGACCTACTTTCATTTTTTATATTATAAAATGAAGTCTATGTATAAAGCAGTATTTCTTCCTGTGTCATATCAAATACTTGCTAAAAGTAAAATTGTCACTATACACTACAGACACAAAATCACAATTTTTTTATGGATTTTTTGTTTGTTTGTTTGTTTGTTTTGTTTTTTGTCACACTGTGGTACATGGTGATCTTAATCCTCACACAGGGATGGAACCTATGATCCTTGCATTGGGAATGCAGAGTCTTAATCAGTGGACTACCAGGGAAGTCCTTAAAAGCAAATATAAAGACATGCGTCTAATGCTGTCTATCATTATCATAAACCTAGCATTAATTCAATTCCATTTACCATGCTCTAAATGTTGAGAACAAGCTTAGTTACCAAGAAGAACTAGCCAAATGGTGAATCTGCATAAAATTACTGAGTCAACCCAAAAGTTCATTTAAGTTTTTTCTATAAGGTGGTATAAATTACAGAAGTTCCAGGGTCCTAGCTTCTTTTAATATACCAGTTTTCTGTTATCTAACTGTGATTTGTGAGTGTTACTGATTGTTCCCTCTATAAACGGCATCACAATCAAGTTTATTCACTTATTTTCTATTTATTCATTAGTCACAAATGATTCTCAGTGTTTGAAAATTAATGATGGACAATGCTTACTGTGCAAGGACTAAATCTTAATTGGTGCACTGCATGGCATTCCAGGATCATGTAAATGAATGTAACAGGATGATAAAACTAAGTACGGTTCATATATAACTGTGAAGTTTGGACTAGATCTGAAGGTAGAGAAAGCAATCTTACCTAAGTGGAGGAAATGAAAAAAAATGCTATTCATATGTAAAAGTCCTATTGTAAGGAGAAATATATATTCAGTAACTGAAGAGTGATCATATGACATGCCTGAGTGACGTGCATGATATGCAATATTAAGTATGTTGGGCTTCAGACCAATTTAATTTATAAAAATGTTTCAAACATGGGAAGGGGGCCAGGAGAATTTCACATATTGGCTTCAAAAAGTACACTCTAGGTAGAATATGAAAATTGACAATGGTAACTATTTAGAAATCAGCCACAGAAGATGGCAGCATAGAAGGATGTGCACTCATCTCTCCTGCAAAATTGCCTGAATTTTAATGAGTTCCTGAAAAACCATCGACCGGAGGAGGTTGGATCTGATCACAAAAATGATACCCCACATTGAAGAACAAAGGAGAAGCTGCAACAAGATGGTAGGAGAAGTGCAACTGCACTTTTAAAAGTCAAACCTCATACCTGCCAGAGAGGCCAGGTGGGCCAAATGTGCAAAGCCTGTTGCAGATCAAGACCCAGGAAAGGAGCAGTGACATCCACAAGGGACTGAGCCAGACCCTCCTTAGAGGGTCCAAGTGCCCCCTTGAACTAGAAGTGCCCTTGAGCCATCCTCAGAAGGATGGCACTCAATTCCCTTTGGAGGAAACCATTGAAGCATGACTTGGACTGTCTTTATTATCTTCAAGTTATGGTATACAGTTAGAAAGTGGACAGTACCATGATCTGAATTATAAGTGAACTCTGGTTGCTCTGAAGCAGTTTAGATGAGAGTGAATGTTAAAGAAAAATGATAGCAGTAAAGCTAGAAAAGACTGAAGATTAAGAAAAGGCAAATGGGGTGGAACTAACATGGCTACGTAGAAGGACGTGCACTAATTTCTCATGCAAAATCAGCTGAATTGCAAGTAGCTCCTGAAGAACCATCGACAGGAAGAGGTTGTATCCGATCACAAAAAGGATACGCCACATACAGGAGCAAAGGAGAAGCTGCCAGAAGATGGTAGGAGGGGCACACTCATGCTTTTAAAAGCCAAACTTCAAACACGCCAGAGATCCTGGGTGGGCCAAATACTCAAAGTCTGTTGCAAATCAAGACTTGGGAAAAGAGCGGTGATGCCCACAGGGGACTTACCCAGATCTGCTTTGGAGGGTCCAAGTGCCCCCTTGAGCTAGAAGTGCCCTTGAGCAGTTCTCAGAAAGACACAGCACTTAATTCCCTTTGAAGGAGGTTATCATTAACCCGATCATAGAGCCACCGTGTAGGAATGGAGATGCTGTGCTCATCGAGATTCGGGAGAAGAATAGTGATCCTGCATGGCACTGAACCAGACCCACCTCTAAATATTCAGAAGTCTAGGTGGAGCCAGGTATTGATGGTGGCCTGCATCAGGGTCAGAGACACTGCGGAAGTGCTTCTCATAGAGCATGTGGGAATAAATCCTTTGTGAGAAAGACACCATGACCCTTACCATAGTGTGACTGCTGGTCAAAATACAGGGAGAGGAGGCTTCCCCTGGTGGTCCAGTGGGTAAGGACACTTTGGCCTTGCAGTGCAAGGGTCGCTGGTTCGATCCCTGGCCTAGGAAAACCCCATGTGTCACGGAGTGGCTGGACCAATATGTCCAATTACCAAGCCGGAGCTCTGGAGTGCATGTGCCCAGAGCCAGTGCTCTGTGACAACAGAGGCCACTGTGATGGGATTCCCATGCAGGCCAAAGAAAAAAGATGGATGAAAATAGATAAATGAAAGACCAATAGAAGTCTCCCGCCTGCCTCCCTTCCTACCCCAACCCCCCTTCCCCAAAAAAATTACAGAGAAGGAACTTAGTTCCATCGAGCAATGAAGGTACCTGGGTTAATGAATAAGAAACTACCAGGGCCAGCCTGGGCAGGCCTTTTCGTTCTGGAATAGGAGGAAGTAAACAAACAGTAAAAGAGACATTTATATTCAACCACTGACAGAGGCAAGAAAAAGACTGATAATTCCTGAATACTCAGCAAGGGAGAGAAGAACATAAACATTCACTATTTTCATGTTATGACTGGTGCTGGATTAACCCTGGATTTTATTTTGTTTTTTATTATTTTTTCTTTCCTTTTCTTTTTTTTTGTCCTTTTTTACTCTTTTTTTCCCCCCATTTTTTCCTCATCCCCTCTGCCCTCCCTGCCTTTTTCCTTTCCTTCTTTCCTCCACTGAAATCTATTGAACTACCAATCATATCAGAAAGAATGAATATATTCAAGTGTTCATAGTTTTCTGCTTTGGAGGGTCCAAGTGCCCCTTGAGCTAGGCCTTGAATTCCAAGACCCACCTTTGAAGGAGGTTATCATTAACCCGATCATAGAGCCACCGTGTAGGAATGGAGATGCTGTGCTCATCGAGATTCGGGAGAAGAATAGTGATCCTGCATGGCACTGAACCAGACCCACCTCTAAATATTCAGAAGTCTAGGTGGAGCCAGGTATTGATGGTGGCCTGCATCAGGGTCAGAGACACTGCGGAAGTGCTTCTCATAGAGCATGTGGGAATAAATCCTTTGTGAGAAAGACACCATGACCCTTACCATAGTGTGACTGCTGGTCAAAATACAGGGAGAGGAGGCTTCCCTGGTGGTCCAGTGGGTAAGGACACTTTGGCCTTGCAGTGCAAGGGTCGCTGGTTCGATCCCTGGCCTAGGAAAACCCCATGTGTCACGGAGTGGCTGGACCAATATGTCCAATTACCAAGCCGGAGCTCTGGAGTGCATGTGCCCAGAGCCAGTGCTCTGTGACAACAGAGGCCACTGTGATGGGATTCCCATGCAGGCCAAAGAAAAAAGATGGATGAAAATAGATAAATGAAAGACCAATAGAAGTCTCCCGCCTGCCTCCCTTCCTACCCCAACCCCCCTTCCCCAAAAAAATTACAGAGAAGGAACTTAGTTCCATCGAGCAATGAAGGTACCTGGGTTAATGAATAAGAAACTACCAGGGCCAGCCTGGGCAGGCCTTTTCGTTCTGGAATAGGAGGAAGTAAACAAACAGTAAAAGAGACATTTATATTCAACCACTGACAGAGGCAAGAAAAAGACTGATAATTCCTGAATACTCAGCAAGGGAGAGAAGAACATAAACATTCACTATTTTCATGTTATGACTGGTGCTGGATTAACCCTGGATTTTATTTTGTTTTTTATTATTTTTTCTTTCCTTTTCTTTTTTTTTGTCCTTTTTTACTCTTTTTTTCCCCCCATTTTTTCCTCATCCCCTCTGCCCTCCCTGCCTTTTTCCTTTCCTTCTTTCCTCCACTGAAATCTATTGAACTACCAATCATATCAGAAAGAATGAATATATTCAAGTGTTCATAGTTTTTTTTTTTTTTTTTTTCTTTTAAACCACACATTTTATTTTGCTATATACTTCTAGTTCAGCATTGGCCTATTATGGTTCTGTGGAGGTTTTGTTTCTTTTTATTGTTTTTGCTTTGTTTTTCTATATTTTTCTATATACTTATATCCTGTCTTTAATTTTTAAATATTTTATATGTATTATCACTTCCTCTACAACTATGTATTTGCTTTCTCTGATGCTCTTTTCCTACAGCACTAAACTCTAATATATACAAAATTTAATCTCCCTGTATTTAACTTTGCGTTATTATTCTATCTTTCTCTTCTAAATTCCATTTCTCTTTTTTCTTTCCCCACCATATTTATTAGTCTGTTTTGCTCTCATTGCCTCATCCCTAGTTGGAACCCTGCTCTAGCACTATTCTCCAATTTATGCTCTAGTTAGTTTGGTTATTAACTGTTGGATATCATTCTGGGTTTTCTCTATTCGCCATGCTAATGTATTTTACTGTATTTTTTGTTAGTATGTTTGCATTATGTTATGGCTGTATATGTTTGTGTGTATAATTCAGTACACTACATAGATTGGCATGATGTTTTAACTACCATTTGTCAAAGATATACCTTTTGTTTCTCATTTGTGTATATATGTTTTAATATCATTTAATGCCATAAGGAATCAACTGTGAAATCTTCATTCCCTGCTCAGGCAGTAAGCCCAGGGTCTTTATGGAGGAAGCACTGACTAGAAAAACCTACAATACCAGAGAACACCTAGCACTAGAGAGCATTAAATAGTAAGAACTCCAACAAAAGCAAACACTTGTATGCAAGTCCTGACATCATCCAACCACTAGCATCACCCCAAATAAGATACCTAATCCAAACAACAAAAATCAGCCTACAGAACTGAAAATCTGGGGAATGGAAACCCCAATCATAGTTCGTTAACAAATTAATAACAAGAATGAAATGGCAGAGAAGTACCACACAAATGAAAGAACAATCTACAAACACACAAGTTCAAATAAACAAAGTGGAATTAGACAAATGTTCTGAAAGAGAATTCAGAAGAATGATAGAAACAGTGATCCAAAACACCAAAAACAGAATTTTAGAGAAATTGTAAGACAAAATTAACACACTGAATAATCAAATATAAGAACTTTAAAAACACAAAACAGAGACAAACAACTCAATTGCTGAACTGAAAAACACTGGAGAAGGAATAAAGTACAGAGTTTCTGAAACAGAAGAACAGATAAGTGAGCTGGAATATGGAATGGTGGAACTAACTGCTGAAGAACAGAACCAAGGTCAAAGATGGAAAACAGCAGAAGATAGCCTCAGATACCACTGGAATAATAACAAATGTACCAATATTCAAATTATAGGGGTTCCAGAAGAATAAGAAGAAAAAAGAAAGAATATGAGAAAGGAAAGTGTATGAGTAAGGGTATGAAAGGAGATTATTGTTTAAAATTTCCCCAACATGGGAAAAGAAATAGTCAATCAAGTACAAGAAGCGCAGAGTACCATACAGGATAAAGCCTAGAAGAAACACACCAAGGCACATATTAATTAAGTTAAAAAAAAAAAAGCAAAAGCAACAGTGTTGTTATTAAAACTGTTGGATATCATTCTGTGTTTTCTCTATTCGCCATGCTAATGTATTTTACTGTATTTTTTGTTAGTATGTTTGCATTATGTTATGGCTGTATATGTTTGTGTGTATAATTCAGTACACTACATAGATTGGCATGATGTTTTAACTACCATTTGTCAAAGATATACCTTTTGTTTCTCATTTGTGTATATATGTTTTAATATCATTTAATGCCATAAGGAATCAACTGTGAAATCTTCATTCCCTGCTCAGGCAGTAAGCCCAGGGTCTTTATGGAGGAAGCACTGACTAGAAAAACCTACAATACCAGAGAACACCTAGCACTAGAGAGCATTAAATAGTAAGAACTCCAACAAAAGCAAACACTTGTATGCAAGTCCTGACATCATCCAACCACTAGCATCACCCCAAATAAGATACCTAATCCAAACAACAAAAATCAGCCTACAGAACTGAAAATCTGGGGAATGGAAACCCCAATCATAGTTCGTTAACAAATTAATAACAAGAATGAAATGGCAGAGAAGTACCACACAAATGAAAGAACAATCTACAAACACACAAGTTCAAATAAACAAAGTGGAATTAGACAAATGTTCTGAAAGAGAATTCAGAAGAATGATAGAAACAGTGATCCAAAACACCAAAAACAGAATTTTAGAGAAATTGTAAGACAAAATTAACACACTGAATAATCAAATATAAGAACTTTAAAAACACAAAACAGAGACAAACAACTCAATTGCTGAACTGAAAAACACTGGAGAAGGAATAAAGTACAGAGTTTCTGAAACAGAAGAACAGATAAGTGAGCTGGAATATGGAATGGTGGAACTAACTGCTGAAGAACAGAACCAAGGTCAAAGATGGAAAACAGCAGAAGATAGCCTCAGATACCACTGGAATAATAACAAATGTACCAATATTCAAATTATAGGGGTTCCAGAAGAATAAGAAGAAAAAAGAAAGAATATGAGAAAGGAAAGTGTATGAGTAAGGGTATGAAAGGAGATTATTGTTTAAAATTTCCCCAACATGGGAAAAGAAATAGTCAATCAAGTACAAGAAGCGCAGAGTACCATACAGGATAAAGCCTAGAAGAAACACACCAAGGCACATATTAATTAAGTTAATGCAAGCAAAACACAAAGACAGAATTCTAAAAGCAAGGGAAAAGCAACTAGTGACATGCAAGGGAAACCCCATACATTTAACAGATAATCTTTCAACAGAAACTCTATAGGACAGAAGGGAATGCCAAGACACATTTAAAGCGCTGAAACAGAGTAACCTGCAACCAAGAATCCTCTACCCTGCAAAGACCTGATTCAATATTGATGGAGAAATCAAAAGCTTTACAGATAAGCAAAAATTAAAAGAATTTAGTAACACCAAACCAGCCTTACAACAAGTGTTAAAGGGACTTATATAGGCAACAAGTATAAGAGAAGAAGAAGAAGATCTATAAAACAAAGCCATGGTAGCATCTAAGAAGATGACAATAGGATCAATTGTATCAATAACTACTTTGAATGTACATGGACTAAATGCCCCAACCAAAGACACAGACTGGCTGAATGGATTCAAAAACAAGACCCATACATATGCTGCCTCCAGGAAACTCACTTCAGACCTAGAGACACTTACAGACTGACAGTGAGAGGATGGAAAAAGATATTCCGTGCAAATGGGACTCGAAAGCTGGAGTAGCAATCCTCATATCAGACAAAATAGACCTCAAAATAAAGAAGATTCGAAGAGACAAGGCAGGACACTACATCATGAGCAAGGGATCAATCCAAGAGGAAGACATAACAATCATGCATATCTATGCATCCAACACAGGAGCACCTCAATACATAAGAGAAATACTCTCAGACATAAAAGAAGACATTGACAGCAACACAATCATAGTAGGAGACTTTAACACTCCTCTCACACCAATGGACAGATCATCCAAAAAAAAAACAGGACAACCTAGTACATAAAGAAACCACATAGAAAATTGACTAGCCAAAGGATATCAAAGACAATTCAAATTGGTTAAGAATAAAAAAAGAAAGAATATGAGAAAGGAAAGTGTATGAGTAAGGGTATGAAAGGAGATTATTGTTTAAAATTTCCCCAACATGGGAAAAGAAATAGTCAATCAAGTACAAGAAGCGCAGAGTACCATACAGGATAAAGCCTAGAAGAAACACACCAAGGCACATATTAATTAAGTTAATGCAAGCAAAACACAAAGACAGAATTCTAAAAGCAAGGGAAAAGCAACTAGTGACATGCAAGGGAAACCCCATACATTTAACAGATAATCTTTCAACAGAAACTCTATAGGACAGAAGGGAATGCCAAGACACATTTAAAGCGCTGAAACAGAGTAACCTGCAACCAAGAATCCTCTACCCTGCAAAGACCTGATTCAATATTGATGGAGAAATCAAAAGCTTTACAGATAAGCAAAAATTAAAAGAATTTAGTAACACCAAACCAGCCTTACAACAAGTGTTAAAGGGACTTATATAGGCAACAAGTATAAGAGAAGAAGAAGAAGATCTATAAAACAAAGCCATGGTAGCATCTAAGAAGATGACAATAGGATCAATTGTATCAATAACTACTTTGAATGTACATGGACTAAATGCCCCAACCAAAGACACAGACTGGCTGAATGGATTCAAAAACAAGACCCATACATATGCTGCCTCCAGGAAACTCACTTCAGACCTAGAGACACTTACAGACTGACAGTGAGAGGATGGAAAAAGATATTCCGTGCAAATGGGACTCGAAAGCTGGAGTAGCAATCCTCATATCAGACAAAATAGACCTCAAAATAAAGAAGATTCGAAGAGACAAGGCAGGACACTACATCATGAGCAAGGGATCAATCCAAGAGGAAGACATAACAATCATGCATATCTATGCATCCAACACAGGAGCACCTCAATACATAAGAGAAATACTCTCAGACATAAAAGAAGACATTGACAGCAACACAATCATAGTAGGAGACTTTAACACTCCTCTCACACCAATGGACAGATCATCCAAACAGAAAATTAATAAAGAAACACAAGACTTAAATGACACACTAGACATGAACCTCATAGAAATCTGTAGGGCATTCCATTCAAAAGCAGAATACAATTTCTTCTCAAGTGCTCATGGAGTATTCTCCTTGATAGACAACATCTTGGGCCACAAATCAAACCTCAGTCAATTCAAGAAAATTGGAATTACATCAACCATCTTGTCTGACCACAGTGTAATGAGGTTAGAGAACAACTACAGGAAAAAAAAAAAAAAAAAAACTCTAAAAACACAAACACGTGGAGATTAAACAACACCTAAAAATCAAACTATCGAGCAAATCAAAAGAGAAATGAAAGAATTCCTAGAAGAAAATAACAATGAACACACGACAGTGCAAAACCTATGGGATACTGCAAAAGCAGTTCTAAGGGAAGTTTATAGTAATACAATCCTACCTCAGGAAACTATAAAAATATCAAACAGACGACCTAACCCTATGCTTAAAACTATTGGAGAAAGAAGAACAAAAACTCCAAAGTTAGCAGAAGAAGAGGAATCATAAAGATCAGAGCAGAAATAAATGAAGAAGAAATGAAATAAACAATAGTAAAGATAAATGAAATGAAAAGCCGGTTCTTAGAAAAGGTAAACAAAATTGAATAACTGCTGGCTGGACTCATGAAGAAAAAAAGAGAGAAGAACCAGATCAACAAAATCAAAAATGAAAAAGGAGAAATTACATCAGATAATGCAGAAATCCAAAGGATTATATGAGACTATTATGAACAATTCTATGGCAACAAACTGGACAACCTGGGAGAAATGGACAGTTTCTTGGAGAAGGTTAATCTCCCAAGACTGAACCAGAAACAAATAGAAACTATAAACAACCCAATCACAAGCTCAGAAATCAAATTTGTGAATAAAAATCTACGCAACAGTAAAAGCCCAGTGCCAGATGGCTACACTGGAGAATCTGACCAAACATTTAAAGAAGATCTAAAGCCTGTCCTTCTGAAATTATTACATAAAACTGCACAGGAACACTTCCAAACAACCCTTCCTAAAAAAAAAAAAAGGCCTTTTCCAACACAATCATAGTAGGAGACTTTAACACTCCTCTCACACCAATGGACAGATCATCCAAACAGAAAATTAATAAAGAAACACAAGACTTAAATGACACACTAGACATGAACCTCATAGAAATCTGTAGGGCATTCCATTCAAAAGCAGAATACAATTTCTTCTCAAGTGCTCATGGAGTATTCTCCTTGATAGACAACATCTTGGGCCACAAATCAAACCTCAGTCAATTCAAGAAAATTGGAATTACATCAACCATCTTGTCTGACCACAGTGTAATGAGGTTAGAGAACAACTACAGGAAAAAAAAAAAAAAAAAAACTCTAAAAACACAAACACGTGGAGATTAAACAACACCTAAAAATCAAACTATCGAGCAAATCAAAAGAGAAATGAAAGAATTCCTAGAAGAAAATAACAATGAACACACGACAGTGCAAAACCTATGGGATACTGCAAAAGCAGTTCTAAGGGAAGTTTATAGTAATACAATCCTACCTCAGGAAACTATAAAAATATCAAACAGACGACCTAACCCTATGCTTAAAACTATTGGAGAAAGAAGAACAAAAACTCCAAAGTTAGCAGAAGAAGAGGAATCATAAAGATCAGAGCAGAAATAAATGAAGAAGAAATGAAATAAACAATAGTAAAGATAAATGAAATGAAAAGCCGGTTCTTAGAAAAGGTAAACAAAATTGAATAACTGCTGGCTGGACTCATGAAGAAAAAAAGAGAGAAGAACCAGATCAACAAAATCAAAAATGAAAAAGGAGAAATTACATCAGATAATGCAGAAATCCAAAGGATTATATGAGACTATTATGAACAATTCTATGGCAACAAACTGGACAACCTGGGAGAAATGGACAGTTTCTTGGAGAAGGTTAATCTCCCAAGACTGAACCAGAAACAAATAGAAACTATAAACAACCCAATCACAAGCTCAGAAATCAAATTTGTGAATAAAAATCTACGCAACAGTAAAAGCCCAGTGCCAGATGGCTACACTGGAGAATCTGACCAAACATTTAAAGAAGATCTAAAGCCTGTCCTTCTGAAATTATTACATAAAACTGCACAGGAACACTTCCAAACACATTCTACAAGGCTGCCATTACCCTAATACCGAAGCCAGGCAAAGACAACACAGACACAAAAAATTTTAGGCCAATTTCACTGATGAATATAGATGCCAAAATCCTCAACTAAACCCTAGCAAACAAAATTCAGCAACACATCAAAAAAACTAGCGTAATTTCATCAAGTCAGGTTCATTCCAGGCATGCAAGGATTCCTCAATATCCACAAGTCAATCAGTGTGATACATCATAATAACAAACTGAGAGATAAAAACCACATCATAATCTCAATAGATACAGAAAAAGCATTTGACAAAGTTCAACACTCATTTATGATAAAAACTCTTCAGAAACTGTGCATAGAAGGAACCTATCTCAACATAGTGAAAGCCATAAATGAGAAGCCCACAGCGAACATTATTCTCAGTGGTGAAAAACAGAAAGCAATCCCTCTATAATCAGGAACAAGACAAGGTTGTACAATTTCACCGTTATTATTCAACATAGTCCAGAAAATTCTAGCTAAAACAATGAGAAGAAAAAGAAAGAAAAACAATCCATATTTGAAAAGAAGAAGCAAAGCTCTATTTGCAGATGACATGCTCTTATACATAGAAAAACCCCAAAGACATTATTACAAAACTATTGGAGATAATCAACGAATTCAGCGAAGTCGCTGGATAGAAAGTCAGTACACAGAAATCACTGGCATTCCTATACACAAACAATGAAAAATCAGAAAACGAAATCAAAGAGGCAAGTCCCTTCACCATCGTAACCGAAAGAATAAAATATCTAGGAGTAAACCTACCCAAAGAAACAAAAGAACTGTACACTGAAAATTACAAGACACTCATGAGGGACATTAAAGAAGATTTAAACAGATGGAGAGATATTCCATTTTCCTGGGTCAGAAGAATCAATATTGTGAAAATGACCATACTACCAAATGTCATCTATAGGTTCAATGTGATCCCTATCAAACTACCAATGACATTCTTCACAGAACTAGACCAAAGAAGAGCACAGTTCATATGGGAAACACAAAAGATCCCGAATAACCAAAGCAATCCTGAGAAAGAAGAATGGAGCTGGAAATGCAAATCAAAACTACAATAAGATATCACCTCACACCAGTCAGAATGACCATCGTCAAGAAGTCTACAGACAATAAATACTGGAGAGGGTGCGGAGAAAAGGGAACACTCTTGCATTGCTGGTGGGAATGTAAATTGATTCAGACGCTATAAAAGACAGTTTGTAGATTCCTTAAAAAACTAAAAATAGAAGCACCTTATGACCCAGCAATCCCATTATTAGGCTTATACCATGATGAAATCAAAATTGAAAGAGGCACTTATATCTGAATGTTCAGGCAGCACTCTATACAATAGCTAGAACATGGAAGCAACCTAGATGTCCACTGATGAATGAATGCATAAAAAAGCACTGGTACATACTGGTATATACAATGAAGTACTAAACAGCTGTAAAAAGAAATGCAGAAGAACCAGTTCTTATGAAGTGTTTGGATCTAGAACCTATCATAAAAAGTGAAGTAAGTCAGAAAGAGAAAGACAAGTGAAATATACTAACACATATATAAGGAATCTAGTAGAATGGTCATGATACTACACGCAGTGAAGTGATGAAAAAACAGATGTGGAGAATAGACATGGATATTTTGGGGAATGAAGAGTGGGTGGGATGAGTAAAAGATATAGCATGAAAACCTATACTATCATATGTGAAAAAAATAATTATTGTCATTGTGCTGTGAGAAAAGGGGATCCTGCAGGGGTGCTGTTGACAACCTGGAAGGGTGGGATGTGGGGATATATATATGACTAATCTGGGATCATATATATCTGTAATCAACAAAACTCTGTAAAAGTAGAAGTAAAATAAAAATTTTTTTGAAATGAAGAAATCAGCCATGAAGAATAGGGAAACAATGCCATTTGCAGTAACTTGGGTGGATCTAGAGGTTGCCATACTTAATGAAGCAAGTCAGATAAAGAAAGGAAGATGTAATATGCTATCATTTGTATGGGGAATCAAAACAAAAGATACAAATGAATTTCCTTAAACATATATAAACACAGAAACAAGGGAATCAAATAAATTTGGCACAAAAGATCCCGAATAACCAAAGCAATCCTGAGAAAGAAGAATGGAGCTGGAAATGCAAATCAAAACTACAATAAGATATCACCTCACACCAGTCAGAATGACCATCGTCAAGAAGTCTACAGACAATAAATACTGGAGAGGGTGCGGAGAAAAGGGAACACTCTTGCATTGCTGGTGGGAATGTAAATTGATTCAGACGCTATAAAAGACAGTTTGTAGATTCCTTAAAAAACTAAAAATAGAAGCACCTTATGACCCAGCAATCCCATTATTAGGCTTATACCATGATGAAATCAAAATTGAAAGAGGCACTTATATCTGAATGTTCAGGCAGCACTCTATACAATAGCTAGAACATGGAAGCAACCTAGATGTCCACTGATGAATGAATGCATAAAAAAGCACTGGTACATACTGGTATATACAATGAAGTACTAAACAGCTGTAAAAAGAAATGCAGAAGAACCAGTTCTTATGAAGTGTTTGGATCTAGAACCTATCATAAAAAGTGAAGTAAGTCAGAAAGAGAAAGACAAGTGAAATATACTAACACATATATAAGGAATCTAGTAGAATGGTCATGATACTACACGCAGTGAAGTGATGAAAAAACAGATGTGGAGAATAGACATGGATATTTTGGGGAATGAAGAGTGGGTGGGATGAGTAAAAGATATAGCATGAAAACCTATACTATCATATGTGAAAAAAATAATTATTGTCATTGTGCTGTGAGAAAAGGGGATCCTGCAGGGGTGCTGTTGACAACCTGGAAGGGTGGGATGTGGGGATATATATATGACTAATCTGGGATCATATATATCTGTAATCAACAAAACTCTGTAAAAGTAGAAGTAAAATAAAAATTTTTTTGAAATGAAGAAATCAGCCATGAAGAATAGGGAAACAATGCCATTTGCAGTAACTTGGGTGGATCTAGAGGTTGCCATACTTAATGAAGCAAGTCAGATAAAGAAAGGAAGATGTAATATGCTATCATTTGTATGGGGAATCAAAACAAAAGATACAAATGAATTTCCTTAAAAACATATATAAACACAGAAACAAGGAACATAAAATCCTATGGTTATCATACTGGAATGATGGTAGAGGGATATATTAGGAGTATAGGATTAACAGATGCATACTACTATATCTAAAATAGATGAAGAACAAGGACCTACTGTACAGCTCAGAGAATCACGTCTAATATAATAAAGTAACTTACAACGAAAAAGAAGCTGACAAAGTGTACGCACACTACCTAATCAGTTTGCTATACACCTGATTGATACATTATAAATAAACTATATTCCAAGAAAAAAAAAGAAAACCGTAAAGATGCCTGTAATTGAAGCTGAAAGGTATCTTGGGTGTTAGAAGAGAAGTCTGACTCTTTTTTTAAGAGATCATTTTTATTCTCTGAGGAGAAAAAGAATGCTGCAGATGAATCCTTCCATTCCCTCTAAAAGATCCCAGAGTACATGTTACAAACAGCATCTAGGATGGCTAGATTCCTCTAATATTCTTTTTTGTTAGTTTTTTGATAACTGCTTAAAAGGATTTTGTTGTTTTCTGTCAAATATCAACATAAATCAACCATTGGGATACATATATCCCCTCTGTATTGAATCTCCCTCCTATCTTTCTCCCCACCCCATACCTCTATGTTGTTACAAGTCCCCTGATTGGGTTCCCTTAATTTATACAGCAAATTCCCATTGACTATCTATTTTACATGTCCTAATGTGCTTCATTTTTTGCTTTTTTTTTTTTTTTTTGACTCTGTCATCCTTTATTTTTCATCCATCTTTATTTTTTGGCATGTTTGGGCCTCCTGTCGCAGTGACCTCTGTCATTGCAGAGCACTGGCTCTGGGTGCATGCACTCCAGAGTGCTGCCTCTGTACTTGGACACACTGGCCCAGTCACTCCTCTGCATGTGGGATATTTCCAGGCTAGGAATCGAACCGGTGCCCCTTGCATTACAAGGCAGACTCTTTACCCAATGGGCCACCAGGGAAACCCTACATGTCTTAATCTAAGTTTCCCTGTTACTATTTCCATAGACCTCACCCTCTCCTACGTCACTCAACATGTTCATAACTTTGTTCTCTATGTTGTTTCTCCATGTTTCTGTATGGGGAATCAAAACAAAAAAATGAATTTCCTTAAAACATATATAAACACAGAAACAAGGAACATAAAATCCTATGGCTAACATACTGGAAAGATGGTAGAGGGATATATTAGGAGTATAGGATTAACAGATGCATACTACTATATCTAAAATAGATGAAGAACAAGGACCTACTGTACAGCTCAGAGAATCACGTCTAATATAATAAAGTAACTTACAACGAAAAAGAAGCTGACAAAGTGTACGCACACTACCTAATCAGTTTGCTATACACCTGATTGATACATTATAAATAAACTATATTCCAAGAAAAAAAAAGAAAACCGTAAAGATGCCTGTAATTGAAGCTGAAAGGTATCTTGGGTGTTAGAAGAGAAGTCTGACTCTTTTTTTAAGAGATCATTTTTATTCTCTGAGGAGAAAAAGAATGCTGCAGATGAATCCTTCCATTCCCTCTAAAAGATCCCAGAGTACATGTTACAAACAGCATCTAGGATGGCTAGATTCCTCTAATATTCTTTTTTGTTAGTTTTTTGATAACTGCTTAAAAGGATTTTGTTGTTTTCTGTCAAATATCAACATAAATCAACCATTGGGATACATATATCCCCTCTGTATTGAATCTCCCTCCTATCTTTCTCCCCACCCCATACCTCTATGTTGTTACAAGTCCCCTGATTGGGTTCCCTTAATTTATACAGCAAATTCCCATTGACTATCTATTTTACATGTCCTAATGTGCTTCATTTTTTGCTTTTTTTTTTTTTTTTGACTCTGTCATCCTTTATTTTTCATCCATCTTTATTTTTTGGCATGTTTGGGCCTCCTGTCGCAGTGACCTCTGTCATTGCAGAGCACTGGCTCTGGGTGCATGCACTCCAGAGTGCTGCCTCTGTACTTGGACACACTGGCCCAGTCACTCCTCTGCATGTGGGATATTTCCAGGCTAGGAATCGAACCGGTGCCCCTTGCATTACAAGGCAGACTCTTTACCCAATGGGCCACCAGGGAAACCCTACATGTCTTAATCTAAGTTTCCCTGTTACTATTTCCATAGACCTCACCCTCTCCTACGTCACTCAACATGTTCATAACTTTGTTCTCTATGTTGTTTCTCCATTGCAGTCCTGCAAATAAATTTACTAGCACCATCTTTCTAGATTCCACATATATACATTTTGTATATGATATTTTTCTTTCTCTTTCTAACTTCACGCTGTATAATAGATTCTAAATTCATACATTTCATTAAAACTGACTCAAATATGTTCCTTTCTATGGCTGAGTAATATTCCATTGTGTATGCGCACCACTGTTTCTTTATTGATTAATCAGTTGATGGACATCTACATTGCTTGCATGTTCTATCAATAGTAAATAGTGCTAAAATGAACATCGGGGAGGATATTTCTTTTTCAGTTTTGGTTTCTTCAGAGTCTATGCCTTGTGCGGGGAGCTGCCCTGTTTCAAGGGGTTTCTTTTAAGGAAACATAGCTCTGGGAGCTGCCCTGGAAACAGGGGCTGATAACAGCATAGCTCTCTGTCCCGCCGCCCCAGGTATTGTGAAGACGTTCCTGAGCTATGGTAAAGGACACCTGGAGCCTCAGTACAGATAAAAAGGTCTTGAGGGGCTTTATGCCCCGGAACCATTGTAATCTAAAGAACTTTGAATATGTTAATGACTTACCAGGAGGTAATACCTAGTTAATGGCCTGCCTTAAGGAGAGGATGCTAGGTCTGAGAAACCTGGCCTAAAGCATGTATACACTACTGTTTGCTGTGTGTTATCTGATTTTGAGAAGTATAAAATGTATGAGCGAATTCAATAAACTTGTCAGCAGCTTGTCAGCAACCTGTAGAGTTGTCGGCCTTCTTGCTGTCCCTCTCAACCCCATCTTTTCTGTCCTTCTTTCTTTTCTTAGCCTATCTGCCACTCTCTTCAGGATCTGTTTGACTGCCGGCTGGCCCAGCAGCCTTGTAGTAGGATTGATGGGTCATATGGTGGTTGTATTCCTAGAGTTTTTAAGGAATCTCCATACTGCCTTCCATAGTGCCATCGTTGCTGTATGCGTTTACATTTCCACCATCAGTGCAATAGGATTCCCTTTTCTCCAGACCTTCTCCAGCATTTACTGTTTGTAGACTTTTTCATGATGGCCATTCTGAATTGTGTGAGGTGATGTTGCAGTTTTGATTTACGTTTCTCTAATAATGAGCGATATCGAGCATCTCTTCATGTGTTAGTTAACCATTTCTATGTCTTTTTTGGAGGAATTTCTGTTTAGGTCTTTTTACTGGGTTATTTGTTTGTCTGGAAATGAGTTGTATGAGCTGTTTGTATATTATGTGAATTAATCCTTTATCAGTTGTTTCATTTGTTATTACTTTCTCCCATTTTTAAAGCTTTCTTTACACTTTGTTTGTAGTTTACTGTGTAAAAGCTTTCAAGATTGATTAGGTCTCACTTGATTATTTTTATTTTTATTTACATTCCTCTAGGAGGTGGGCCATAAAGTATCTTGCTTTATTTATGTCATTAAGTATTTTACCTATAGTTTCCTCTAAGAGTTTTATATTTTCTGGTCTTATTACATATAGGCCTTTAATACATCTTGAGTTTATTTTTGTGTATGATGTTAGGAAGTGTTCTGATTTCATTATTTTACACATAACTGTCCAGTTTTCCCAGCATCACTTACCGAAGAGGCTATTTACCCCATTGTATATCCTTCCTTCCTGGTCAAAAAGAGGGTACCATATGTGCATGGATTTATATCCAGTCTCTCTATGTTGTCCCATTAGTTTATATTTCTGTGTTTGTGCCAGTACCATACTGTCTTGATGAAAGTAACTTTGTAGTATAGTCTGAAGTAAGGAAGGTTGATTCCTCCAGCTCCATTCTTCTTTTTCAAGACTCCTTTGGCTATCTGGGTTCTTTTGTATTTCCTTTTTTTTTTTATTTCCAATTATGGATTGTGATTTTGTTTTTATTTTTGCTATGTGTGCCTTGCTGTCCCTCTCAACCCCATCTTTTCTGTCCTTCTTTCTTTTCTTAGCCTATCTGCCACTCTCTTCAGGATCTGTTTGACTGCCGGCTGGCCCAGCAGCCTTGTAGTAGGATTGATGGGTCATATGGTGGTTGTATTCCTAGAGTTTTTAAGGAATCTCCATACTGCCTTCCATAGTGCCATCGTTGCTGTATGCGTTTACATTTCCACCATCAGTGCAATAGGATTCCCTTTTCTCCAGACCTTCTCCAGCATTTACTGTTTGTAGACTTTTTCATGATGGCCATTCTGAATTGTGTGAGGTGATGTTGCAGTTTTGATTTACGTTTCTCTAATAATGAGCGATATCGAGCATCTCTTCATGTGTTAGTTAACCATTTCTATGTCTTTTTTGGAGGAATTTCTGTTTAGGTCTTTTTACTGGGTTATTTGTTTGTCTGGAAATGAGTTGTATGAGCTGTTTGTATATTATGTGAATTAATCCTTTATCAGTTGTTTCATTTGTTATTACTTTCTCCCATTTTTAAAGCTTTCTTTACACTTTGTTTGTAGTTTACTGTGTAAAAGCTTTCAAGATTGATTAGGTCTCACTTGATTATTTTTATTTTTATTTACATTCCTCTAGGAGGTGGGCCATAAAGTATCTTGCTTTATTTATGTCATTAAGTATTTTACCTATAGTTTCCTCTAAGAGTTTTATATTTTCTGGTCTTATTACATATAGGCCTTTAATACATCTTGAGTTTATTTTTGTGTATGATGTTAGGAAGTGTTCTGATTTCATTATTTTACACATAACTGTCCAGTTTTCCCAGCATCACTTACCGAAGAGGCTATTTACCCCATTGTATATCCTTCCTTCCTGGTCAAAAAGAGGGTACCATATGTGCATGGATTTATATCCAGTCTCTCTATGTTGTCCCATTAGTTTATATTTCTGTGTTTGTGCCAGTACCATACTGTCTTGATGAAAGTAACTTTGTAGTATAGTCTGAAGTAAGGAAGGTTGATTCCTCCAGCTCCATTCTTCTTTTTCAAGACTCCTTTGGCTATCTGGGTTCTTTTGTATTTCCATATGGATTGTGATTTTGTTAATATTGTTGTTCTAGTTCTGTGAAAACATGTCATTGGTAATTTGATAGGAATTGTATTGAATTAATAGATGGAAGTTGGTAGTATTTTCATTTTTTTGCAATACTGGTTCTTTCAACATGGGTACATGGAATATCCTGCCATCTGTCATCTTTGATTTCTAGCATTAGTGTCTTATAATTTTCTGTATATAGCTCTCTTGTCTCCTTAGGTAAGTTTATTCCTAGATATTTTATTCTTTTTGTTGAAAGGGTGAATTAGATTGATTCCTTAATTTCTCTTTATGGTTTTTCATTGTTAGTATATAGGAATGCAAGTGATTTCTGTGTATTGATTTTGTATCCTGCAACTTTCCTAAATTCATTGATTAGCCCTAGTATGTTTCTGATAGTATCTTTAGGAATTTCTATTTTATATGCAAAGAGTGAGAGTTTGACTTCTTTTCCAGTCTGGATTCCTTTTATTTCTTTTTCTTCTCTTTTTGCCATAGCTAGGATTTCCAAAACTATGTTGAATAACAAGGGTTAGAATGGACAACCTTTTCTTGTTCCTGATCTTAGAAGGAATGCTTTCAGTTTTCACTACTGAGAATGATTTTTTGCTGAGGGCTTATTCCATATGACCCTTATTATGTTGAGGTAAGTTTATTCTGTGTCCATTTTTGGAAGAACATTTATCATATACCAGTGCTGCATTTTATCGAAGGCTTTATTTTTTGTGTCAATTGAGATCATCATATGGCTTTTATCTTTCAATTTCTCATTGTAGTATATCGCATTGATTGATTTGAGTATATTGAAGACTCCCTGTGTTCCTGGAATAAACCCTTTTTGATCATGGCATATGATCTTTTTATTGTATTGTTATATCCTGTATGCTAACATTTTGTTGAAGATTTTTACATCTATGTTCATCAGTAATATTAGCCTGTGATTTTTTCTTTTTTTCTTTTTCTTCTTGTGATGTTTTTGTCTGGTTTTCGTATCAGACTGACTGTGGTCTCAGTAACCTACCTGTTGGTTTGAAATGTGTTGTTTAACATCCATGTGTTTGTCACTATTTGCAGCATTTTTTTTTTTCTGATATTGATATCTAGTCTCATAGCATTGTGGTCAGAGAATATGTTTGATACAATTTCAATCATCATAAATTTACCAAGGCTTAATTTGTGGCCCAAGTTGTGAACTATCCTGGAGAATGTTTCATGTGCACTTGACAAGAAAGTATATTCTTCTGTATTTGGATGGAGAGTCCTAAAGATATCAATCAGGTCCATTTTGTTTAAGGTTTCACTTAAGGTGTGTGTTTCCTTATTGATTTTCTGTTTTAATGATTTGTGCATTATATCCTTCTGTATTTGGATGGAAATTCCTAACGATATCAATCAGGTCCATTTGTTTAAGGTTTTGTTTAAGGCTTGTATTTCCTTATTGATTTTCTGTTTTAATGATCTGTGCATTGGTGCAAATGGGGTGTTAAAGTCCCTTACAATTGTTGCGTTACTGTCAATTTTCTCTTTTTATCTGCTATTTTTTTGCCTTATATATTGAGATGCTGCTGTGTTGGGTGTATAAACATCAACAATTGTTATGTCTTCTTCTTGGATTGATCCCTTAATTATCTGTTATATCCTTCTTTATCTCTTGTAATAGTCTTTATTTTAAAGTCTATTTTGTCTAAAATGAGAATCGTCAGTCCAGCTTTCTTCTGATTTCCACATGCAAGAAACATATTTTCCCATCCTTTTACTTTCAGTCTGTATGTGTCTCTGAGTTTGAAGTGTGTTTCTTTTAGACAGCATACACATGAATCTTGTTTTTCTATCCATTGAGCCAGGCTGCATCCTTTGGTTGAAGTGTTTAATCCATTTGCATTTAAAGTGATTATATATATGTGTGTGTGTGTGTGTCTGTGTGTGTGTGTGTGTGTGTGTTTGTGTTTGACATGTTCTTAATTGTTTGGGGTTTGTTTTTGTAGGTCTTTTCTTTATCTTGTGTTTAATACCTATATACATCCCCAGAGTTACTTGTTGTCAAGCTAGTTTGATAACGTTAAATTCTCTTACCTTTTGTTTATCTGTGAAGCTTTTGATTTCTCCACCAACTTTGAATGAGGTCCTTGCCAGGTAGAATAATCTTGGTTGTAGATTTTTTCTTTCAGTACTTTAAATGCATCCTGCAATTCTCTTCTGGACTGCAGAGTTTCTACTGGAAGATCTCCTGTAAATTGTATGGATTTTCCCTTGGATGCTATTTGCTGCCTATTCTGTGCTGCTTTTAGATTTTTTTTTTAAATGTATTTAGCCTCTGTTAGCTTTATTAGTATGTGTTCTGGCATGTTTCTTCTTGGATTTATCCTATAGAGGACTCTCTGTGCTTCTTGGACTCGATTATTTCCTTTCCCACATCAGGGAAGTTTTTAACTATGATCTCTTCAGATTTTTTCTCAGTGCCTTTATTTTCCTCGTCTTCCTCTGGGACCCCAAATAATTTGAATGCTGATGTGTTAAGAATTGTCCCAAAGTTCTCTGAGGCCATCTTCTATTCTTTTCAATATTCTTCTTTTATTTTCTCTTCAATATTTTCTCTTCAATATTTTTCACTAACATTCTATCTTCCAATTCACTTATTCCATCTTCTGCTTCTCTTATTCTACTATTGATTCCTTCATATGTGTGTGTGTGTGTATGTGTGTATATATATATATATATATATATATATATATATATACACATATATATGCCACTTCTATTGGTCTTTCATTTATTTGTTTTTCATCCATCTTTGTTCTTTGACCTGTGTTGGCCTCCTATCGCAGTGGTCTCTTTTGCTGAAGAGAACTGGCTCTGGGTGCATGTGCTCCAGAGCTCCAGCTTGGTAGTTGGGTGCATTGGTCCAGTCGCTACTTCACATGTGGGATCTTTCCAGGCCAGGGATCAAATCGGCACCTCTTGCACTGAAAGACAGTGTCCTTGCCCACTGGGACCACCAAGAAAGCCCCTGATGCCTTCTAGAATAATTTTAATTACACTACTTTTGTTATTCTTTATAATGTTTTTATTGTTTTTTGTTATTATTTTCTTATTCTTTACTTCTTCCATGTCCTTGGTAATTATTTCTTCCATATTTACATTCTATTTTCAAGTATTTGAAACATCTTTACTATCATTATTCTGAATTCTTTTTCAAGTTATTTATTGTCGTGTATTTCTAAAATGTTGTAGATTTTTTCTTTCAGTACTTTAAATGCATCCTGCAATTCTCTTCTGGACTGCAGAGTTTCTACTGGAAGATCTCCTGTAAATTGTATGGATTTTCCCTTGGATGCTATTTGCTGCCTATTCTGTGCTGCTTTTAGATTTTTTTTTTAAATGTATTTAGCCTCTGTTAGCTTTATTAGTATGTGTTCTGGCATGTTTCTTCTTGGATTTATCCTATAGAGGACTCTCTGTGCTTCTTGGACTCGATTATTTCCTTTCCCACATCAGGGAAGTTTTTAACTATGATCTCTTCAGATTTTTTCTCAGTGCCTTTATTTTCCTCGTCTTCCTCTGGGACCCCAAATAATTTGAATGCTGATGTGTTAAGAATTGTCCCAAAGTTCTCTGAGGCCATCTTCTATTCTTTTCAATATTCTTCTTTTATTTTCTCTTCAATATTTTCTCTTCAATATTTTTCACTAACATTCTATCTTCCAATTCACTTATTCCATCTTCTGCTTCTCTTATTCTACTATTGATTCCTTCATATGTGTGTGTGTGTGTATGTGTGTATATATATATATATATATATATATATATATATATATATACACATATATATGCCACTTCTATTGGTCTTTCATTTATTTGTTTTTCATCCATCTTTGTTCTTTGACCTGTGTTGGCCTCCTATCGCAGTGGTCTCTTTTGCTGAAGAGAACTGGCTCTGGGTGCATGTGCTCCAGAGCTCCAGCTTGGTAGTTGGGTGCATTGGTCCAGTCGCTACTTCACATGTGGGATCTTTCCAGGCCAGGGATCAAATCGGCACCTCTTGCACTGAAAGACAGTGTCCTTGCCCACTGGGACCACCAAGAAAGCCCCTGATGCCTTCTAGAATAATTTTAATTACACTACTTTTGTTATTCTTTATAATGTTTTTATTGTTTTTTGTTATTATTTTCTTATTCTTTACTTCTTCCATGTCCTTGGTAATTATTTCTTCCATATTTACATTCTATTTTCAAGTATTTGAAACATCTTTACTATCATTATTCTGAATTCTTTTTCAAGTAGTTATTGTCTCTTCATTTATTTGGTCTTGTGTATTTCTAAAATGTTCTTTCTTGTGTTATATTTCTTTTTTTATTTATTTATTTTTCTTTTTTCTTCTCTTGTTCCATTTGATGTTTCCTTTTCCCAAGATTTATTTTTGTATTTTTCATTCCTTCTTCCTTTTAGTTATTGCCCTCAGGAAAAAAGTTTGATTCAGTGTTTTGTGTTGATTTATTTTTAGGGGTGCCTAGTGCCTGGTCTCATGAACTTCTTACACTGGAAATCTGCTTCTGTTAAGGAACACAATCCTTTTCATCTGAGGCAACATCAGAGAAGGACAACAGATGGTTTCAAATTCATCCCATACTTTCTGTGCTCTACCCTCAGAAGATGTCAAGGCGAGAGAAGTCATGAGTCTTCTTTAATTTTATGGGAAAGATCAGCATTTAATGGTCCTTTAAAAGCTCTCTTTATATGACTATGACAACAGTCTTCTGTAGGTCTGTGACTCCTGCTTTATCCCCCAGTTCTAAAGTTATACAAGTCTTCTAATAGACAGGAAAGATCGAGTCCCTGACTTTCTCATTATGTTATACTTAGTTCAATATTTCAAAGGCATTTGTAGTTTTAGAGTAGAGACACAGAGTATAAGTCTGCAGTTAATTTGTTAATTTTTACTGAGTAAACAACTCCCTGGGAATGATCAGCAGTTACAGTATATTAGATGAATTGAGATATTTTGAAACACTACAATATTTTTATTTTATCTTTGGTGGTACAGTTGAAGTGGAAACTATTTCAAATAAATGATAAACACAAATAAGGTTGAGCAAGTGGTATTTTTAGTATAAATGCTGAAAATATTGTAAGTTACTGTGTCAGTGGGAAAAGGGATTTGTTAAATATGCAGAACATGGTGTGAAGGCTAAGAGAAATAGACACCAACAAAAGTAAGTTCATTTAAGGAAAGTGCTTGACATAAGTGAAAAATCTATGAATAAAAAATAGGATGAGCCTTGGGATTGTGCTACCATAACTACACTAAATTCAGTAGGACAAAATATACTCTATGTTTTCACTATTTTCTAATTTAATGCTGTCAAGTATCAAGTATGACAAAAATTTTCATATTCTACAAACATGAATTTCAGAAACTTAAAAATTAGAGGAAAATAAGAAATGCAGAGGACATAGAATCAAATATTAGCTGTTTAACATTTTATTATAACAACAGAGAAACAAGGAATGGTTAGGAGAAAGAAATGGTTGGCTTACCCATACTGTTAGATGTGAAACAAAACTATTTGGATAAAGAATGAAATTAAGTGATCTGTCAAATAATTTGCACTATTGAGTGGGAAAGAATTTACACTGATAAATAGGAACAATTATTTCCAGGGATAATTCAATTCCTAGCTCCTAAATTGTTAAAGTAATGGGAAAGAATTCAACTTATTGTTTAAAGATTTATTTTGAAAAATGTGTAATTTTATTTTTCCCAGCCTTTGTATTCCAAAATCAATAATGTTTTGATGGTGATTTTCAGTGCTTGACTTGTTGTAGATTAGTTGTGTCCGTCCCCTAAAAAATGGAACCTATATGAACCGAAGTGTTCAGATGCCTTTTCTAAGTATTATAGCAGATTGAGTTGTTCTGTCTTGCATGCACTTCTGTGGTTATTGTTACTGCTTATCTCTTTTTGTGTGAAAAGGTCCACATTTGGAATCATATAAACCTGGAGTCAAATGTGCCATTATTAACCATATTCAATTTTAGTGAAAATGATACACTTCTTTAAGCCTGTAATTTTCTCATGTATTAAATGTTACCTATCTTGCAGATTTATTGCTTATTCTGAAACTGATTCATTGACAGATATTGATTGAATAATAATTCTAAATGCTGAGAATGAAATGGCAAGTAAAAGTATGTGTAGTCAATGATGTCATGGAGCTTAAAGGTTAGTAGCAGAGAAAGAGATTAATCATACAATCACATATATATCACAACTCTAATGCTAGAAAGAGCAACATTGTATCTAAAAAACATATGGTAAAGAAATTTGACATAATAAAAAGGACGTCCAAGACTTTCTTGAAGAAATAACTTGGTATTAGAAAGATGAAAAACATTTCATGTGTTCATCAAGGACAGACTTGGAAAAGAGAGAATAGTGCATGCAAAAGTCTCAACAGAGGGACAAAATATACTCTATGTTTATATTTCAAATTTATTAGCTTTTTGTTTAAAAAAAAATTAGAGGAAAATAAGAAATGCAGAGGACATAGAATCAAATATTAGCTGTTTAACATTTTATTATAACAACAGAGAAACAAGGAATGGTTAGGAGAAAGAAATGGTTGGCTTACCCATACTGTTAGATGTGAAACAAAACTATTTGGATAAAGAATGAAATTAAGTGATCTGTCAAATAATTTGCACTATTGAGTGGGAAAGAATTTACACTGATAAATAGGAACAATTATTTCCAGGGATAATTCAATTCCTAGCTCCTAAATTGTTAAAGTAATGGGAAAGAATTCAACTTATTGTTTAAAGATTTATTTTGAAAAATGTGTAATTTTATTTTTCCCAGCCTTTGTATTCCAAAATCAATAATGTTTTGATGGTGATTTTCAGTGCTTGACTTGTTGTAGATTAGTTGTGTCCGTCCCCTAAAAAATGGAACCTATATGAACCGAAGTGTTCAGATGCCTTTTCTAAGTATTATAGCAGATTGAGTTGTTCTGTCTTGCATGCACTTCTGTGGTTATTGTTACTGCTTATCTCTTTTTGTGTGAAAAGGTCCACATTTGGAATCATATAAACCTGGAGTCAAATGTGCCATTATTAACCATATTCAATTTTAGTGAAAATGATACACTTCTTTAAGCCTGTAATTTTCTCATGTATTAAATGTTACCTATCTTGCAGATTTATTGCTTATTCTGAAACTGATTCATTGACAGATATTGATTGAATAATAATTCTAAATGCTGAGAATGAAATGGCAAGTAAAAGTATGTGTAGTCAATGATGTCATGGAGCTTAAAGGTTAGTAGCAGAGAAAGAGATTAATCATACAATCACATATATATCACAACTCTAATGCTAGAAAGAGCAACATTGTATCTAAAAAACATATGGTAAAGAAATTTGACATAATAAAAAGGACGTCCAAGACTTTCTTGAAGAAATAACTTGGTATTAGAAAGATGAAAAACATTTCATGTGTTCATCAAGGACAGACTTGGAAAAGAGAGAATAGTGCATGCAAAAGTCTCATGGTATCAGAGGGAAGGATATGGCCATAAAACTACCAGACCCTGTAACACAGATAACAAGTTAACTGTGATAAAATTTAATTATAAAATGAAGTAAGAGTCAAATTATGCTGAACTTGAGCATTCTTTGTTCTTAAAATGATCTAGTACCTGAAGCAAAAGAATGGGGAAATCAGTCTTGTGTTTGTTTATGCATATTTAGACATCGATAAATATTTTATCGATTTCCATGTAGAAACAATCTCTAGTGGAGAGGTGATATGCTGTGACAGCAGTAAGAAACACATATTCTCATGTAAATAATATATATGACAGACCTTATTCATTCATTAATGATTTGAAGCAGGACTACTATGTCCATTATGCTGAGCAAAGATGCTCCAACATCAAAAAATGTATTATCAGTAGTAGATAAAAATCTAAAAATTATCTTCTACCATATTTTACAATGTAAAAGTATTTCAAATACTATACTATGAATGACTGTAATACTGTTTTCTGAAATATTTATAATGACTTATTCATTGTTGTATAGACAAGGCAACCATGAAACACATATTTTGTTTACACTAGTAACCATATTGTTAATTCTTCATCATCAATGAAAAATTTTATACCTGTACATAAACATAAATTCATTTTTCACATTTACTTTTTTATTTTGTGTGTCTTGTGTTAGTAATATGTATGACATTTTCATTGTTTGTATTTAGCATATAAGAAAATATTGATGTAGGGTACTGACAAAGACTTCCCAGGTAGCTCTAGTCATGAAGAACACATCTGTCAATGTAGGAGATATAAGAGATGTGGGGTCAATTCCTGGGTCAGGGAAATATCCTGAAGAAGGGCATGGCAATACACTCCAGTATTATTGCCTAGAGAATCCCATGAGCAGAGGAGCAGGGCAGGCTACAGTTCACAGGGGCACAAAGAATCAGTCATGACTGAAGAGATGTGATTAATTTTGTAACTATATGCCATGAATGTAAGCTATTGTTACAGTACACAATTGTAAGTATATATATTTTTTTTCTCATGAGCTTCTAAATAATATTTTGTTTTTTATTACTCATTTTACTGTTAGAATATGTTATATATATATATATATACACACATGCACACACACACTATATATGGCTAAAGTATTGGAGCTTCAGATTCAGCATCAGTTCTTTCAAAGACTATTTAAGGTTTGTTTAAGGTTTGTTTCCTTATGATTGACTAATTTGATGTCATTCCTTTCCAAGGGACTCTCAAGAGTCTTCTCCAGAAACACAGTTCCTAAGTATCAATTCTTTGGTGCTCACCCTTTTTATGGTCCAATTTTCACATCCATATATAACTACTAGGAAAACCATAGTTTTGACTCTGTGAACTGTTGTAAGCAAAATGATGTATCTGCTTTTTAAAACTGTCCAGGATTGGCAAAAATTTGCTTCCAAGAAGCAAGTATCTTCTAATTGCATGCCTACAGTCATCATCCAAAGTGATTTTCGAGACCAAGAAAATAAAACCTGCCACTGTTTCCATTTTTCCTGGTCTATTTGCAATGAAGTGTTGGGACTGGATGCCATGACCATAGTTTTTTTGAGTGTTGAGTTTTAAGTCAGTTTTTACTCACATTTTTATCCTTATCAAGAGGCTCTGAAGATTTCCTTTGCTTCCTGCTTTTAGACTAGTGTCATCTGCATATGTAAGATTGTTGATATTTTTCCCAGCAATCTTGATTCCAGCTTTTGAGTAATCCAGCCATGTATTTCACATGATGTACTTTGCATAAAATTTAAATAAGCATGGTGACAATATACAGCTTTGAAACACACCTTTCTTAATTTGTAACCAGTCCATTAAATGTCCATTTCTAACTTGCTTCTTCACCTGCATACAGGTTTCTTAGGATACAGGTGAGGTGGTATGGTATTCTTATCCTTTTAAGAATTTGTTAACATACAGTCAAAATCTTTAGCATAGTCAATGAATCAGATGTAGATGTATTTTCTTGAATTATCTTGCTTTCTCTATGATCCAGTGGATACTGTCAATTGATCTCATATTCTTCTGTCTTTTCTAAATACAGCTTGGACATCTGGAAAGTCTCAGTCGATGTACTATTGAAGCCAGCTTGAAGAATACTGAGCATAACATTACTAGCATGTGAAATGAACACAGTTGTATGGTAGTTTGAACATTCTTTGCCGTAGCTCTTCTTTGGGACAGGAATGAAAACTAAACTTTTCTATTTCTGTGGTCACTGCTGAATTTTCCAAATTAGCTGACATATTGAATGTAGCACTTTAATAGTATCATTTTTCAGGATATGAAATAGCTAATCTGTAATTCTACCACCTCCACTAATTTTGTTCGTAGTAAGATTTCCAAAAGCCCACTTGGCTTTATGCTACAGGATATCTTCCTCTAGGTGAGTGATCACACCATTGTGGTTATCTGGGTAATTAAATTTTCTGGGTACAATTCTTTTGTGTATTCTTTGCATCTCTTCTTATTTTCTTCTTATTTTATTCAATTCTTACCAATTCTGTCCTTTTTTATGCCTATCTTTGGATGAAATGTTTCTTTGACATTTCCAGTTTTCCTGAAGAGATCTATAGTCTTTCCATTTCTGTTGTTTTCGTGTTTCTTTGCATCATTCATTGAAGATGCCCTCTTGTCTCTCCTTGCTATTGTTTGAATTCTGCATTTAGTTAGGTGTGCCTTTTGCTTTCTTCTTTACTGTTTGCTTGTTATATTTCTTCAGTAATTTGTAAAGCCTCCTCAGACAACCACTTCGCCTTTAGCTTTTCATTTTCTTTGAGACAATAGTGTTCTCTGCCTCCTGTACAATATTATGGACCTCTGGCTACAGTTCTTAAGGCACTCTGATTACTAGAAATAGTCTCTTGAATCTATTTGTCACCTACACTATATATTCATAGGGAATTTGATTTAAGTTCCTACACTATATGAATCTTGTCCATTTCTAACTTTTTACCTGCATACAGGTTTCTTAGGATACAGGTGAGGTGGTATGGTATTCTTATCCTTTTAAGAATTTGTTAACATACAGTCAAAATCTTTAGCATAGTCAATGAATCAGATGTAGATGTATTTTCTTGAATTATCTTGCTTTCTCTATGATCCAGTGGATACTGTCAATTGATCTCATATTCTTCTGTCTTTTCTAAATACAGCTTGGACATCTGGAAAGTCTCAGTCGATGTACTATTGAAGCCAGCTTGAAGAATACTGAGCATAACATTACTAGCATGTGAAATGAACACAGTTGTATGGTAGTTTGAACATTCTTTGCCGTAGCTCTTCTTTGGGACAGGAATGAAAACTAAACTTTTCTATTTCTGTGGTCACTGCTGAATTTTCCAAATTAGCTGACATATTGAATGTAGCACTTTAATAGTATCATTTTTCAGGATATGAAATAGCTAATCTGTAATTCTACCACCTCCACTAATTTTGTTCGTAGTAAGATTTCCAAAAGCCCACTTGGCTTTATGCTACAGGATATCTTCCTCTAGGTGAGTGATCACACCATTGTGGTTATCTGGGTAATTAAATTTTGTTTTTGTACAATTCTTTTGTGTATTCTTTGCATCTCTTCTTATTTTCTTCTTATTTTATTCAATTCTTACCAATTCTGTCCTTTTTTATGCCTATCTTTGGATGAAATGTTTCTTTGACATTTCCAGTTTTCCTGAAGAGATCTATAGTCTTTCCATTTCTGTTGTTTTCGTGTTTCTTTGCATCATTCATTGAAGATGCCCTCTTGTCTCTCCTTGCTATTGTTTGAATTCTGCATTTAGTTAGGTGTGCCTTTTGCTTTCTTCTTTACTGTTTGCTTGTTATATTTCTTCAGTAATTTGTAAAGCCTCCTCAGACAACCACTTCGCCTTTAGCTTTTCATTTTCTTTGAGACAATAGTGTTCTCTGCCTCCTGTACAATATTATGGACCTCTGGCTACAGTTCTTAAGGCACTCTGATTACTAGAAATAGTCTCTTGAATCTATTTGTCACCTACACTATATATTCATAGGGAATTTGATTTAAGTTTAACTTGGCTGGCCTCATGGTTTTCCCCACTTTCATTAGTTTAAGCCTGAATTTCACTTTGAGGAACTAATGTATCTGAGTCACAGTAAGCTCCAGGTATTGTTTTGCTGACTATAAACTGCTTCTCTATCTTCAGCTACAAACAATGCAATCAGCTGATGTTAATATTGATCATTTGGTGATGTTCTTGTATACAACCATCTCTTACGTTGTTGAAAAGGGGTGCTTCCTATGACCAGTGCATTCTCTTGACTGAATTTTGTCACCCTTTGCTCTGCTTCAGTTTGTACTCTAAGATGAAGCTTACATATTACTCCAGGTATCTCTTGACTGCCTAATTTTTCATTCTAAGCCCCTATGATAAATGGAATACCTATTTTTTAGTGTTTGTTCCAGGAGGTGTTCTAGGACTTTATAGAACTGATCAACCTCAGCTTTTTCAACATCAGTGTTTGGAGCACAGATGTGAATTACTCTGATGTTGAATAATTTCCCTTGGAAATGAATTGAGATTATTCTGGTTTTGAGTTTGCTCCCAAGTACTGAATTTTGAATTATTTTGTTGATTATGAGGACCATTCCATTTTTTCTATCAGATTCTTGTCCACAGTAGTAGATATAATGGTCATCTGAATTAAAATTACCCATTTCTGACCATTTTAGTTCACTGATTCTTAAGGTGTCAATATTTATTTTTGCCATCTCTTGCCTGATCACACTCAATTTAACTTGACTCATGTACTTAACATTCCAGGTTCCTATGAAATACTCTTCTTTACCATATCATATTTCACTTTTATCACCAGACACATTCACAATTGAGCATTGTTTCCTCTTTGTCCCATCTACTTCATTCTTCCTGGAGCTATTAGTGATAGCCCTCTGGTCTTCCCCAGTAGCATAATGGACACCTTCTGACCCAGGGGACTCAACATTGGTGTCATATATTTTTGCCTTTCATACAGTCTATGGGATTCTGACAGCAAATATACTGGTGTGGTCTGTCATACCCTCCTCCAGGGTATCACGTTTTCTCAAAACGCTACCCTATGTTCTGTCCATTTTGGGTAGCACTGCACTGCATGCCTTATACCTTCATTAAGTTAGGAAGCCCCTTTCCCACAACAAGGCAGAAATCCATTATGGGTAGAAACTGACAAATCAAGAAGGATCCAATATAGATGATACATAGTTTTCCACTGGAATAGTTTGATTTGTTTGTTTGTTTGTTTCACCAAAAAAAAAAAAAAAACTCCTATATTTTATAGTATAATATTTCTCCCAGAATGGCACAATCAATATCATCTTGTCAAAAAATTTAAAGTTTAAGGTGACTGTGTACAATGCTTTATTGGTTTTTTTTTTTTTTTTTTTTTAAATTATTTATTTATTTATTTATTTATTTTGGGCGGGGGTCGGGTTGGGGAGCGAGGGGAGTGGGTGGGGCACTTGTATTCGTCTTTCATTTATCTATTTTCATCTGTCTTTGTTCTTTGGCTCCTGTGGGCCTCCCATCGCGGTGGCGTCTGTCGTCGCAGATTACCGGCTCTGAGCGCATGCGCTCCAGAGCTCCGGCTCGGTAATTGGACACATCCGTCCAGCCGCTCCGCGGCACGTGGGATCTTCCCAGGCCAGGGCTCGAACTGGCGCCCCTTGCACTGCAAGGCGGTGTCCTTACCCACTGGACCACCAGGGGAAGCCCGCTTTATTGGTTTTATATCATTTTAGATACACTATCTTAAAAATATAGATTCACAGTCACTTTTGTTGTTTTTGTTTTTTGTCACTGAGTCATGTCCAAGTTTTGCAACCCCATGGACTGTTACTCATCAAGCTTCTCTGTCTATGGGATTCAACATTCCAGGTCCAGAAATACTCTTCTTTACCATATCATATTTCACTTTTATCACCAGACACATTCACAATTGAGCATTGTTTCCTCTTTGTCCCATCTACTTCATTCTTCCTGGAGCTATTAGTGATAGCCCTCTGGTCTTCCAGTAGCATAATGGACACCTTCTGACCCAGGGACTCAACATTGGTGTCATATCTTTCTGCCTTTCATACAGTCTATGGGATTCTGGCAGCAAATATACTGGTGTGGTCTGTCATACCCTCCTCCAGGGTATCACGTTTTCTCAAAACGCTACCCTATGTTCTGTCCATTTTGGGTAGCACTGCACTGCATGCCTTATACCTTCATTAAGTTAGGAAGCCCCTTTCCCACAACAAGGCAGAAATCCATTATGGGTAGAAACTGACAAATCAAGAAGGATCCAATATAGATGATACATAGTTTTCCACTGGAATAGTTTGATTTGTTTGTTTGTTTGTTTCACCAAAAAAAAAAAAAACTCCTATATTTTATAGTATAATATTTCTCCCAGAATGGCACAATCAATATCATCTTGTCAAAAAATTTAAAGTTTAAGGTGACTGTGTACAATGCTTTATTGGTTTTTTTTTTTTTTTTTTTTTTTAATTATTTATTTTTTTATTTATTTATTTTGGGCGGGGGTCGGGTTGGGGAGCGAGGGGAGTGGGTGGGGCACTTGTATTCGTCTTTCATTTATCTATTTTCATCTGTCTTTGTTCTTTGGCTCCTGTGGGCCTCCCATCGCGGTGGCGTCTGTCGTCGCAGATTACCGGCTCTGAGCGCATGCGCTCCAGAGCTCCGGCTCGGTAATTGGACACATCCGTCCAGCCGCTCCGCGGCACGTGGGATCTTCCCAGGCCAGGGCTCGAACTGGCGCCCCTTGCACTGCAAGGCGGTGTCCTTACCCACTGGACCACCAGGGGAAGCCCGCTTTATTGGTTTTATATCATTTTAGATACACTATCTTAAAAATATAGATTCACAGTCACTTTTGTTGTTTTTGTTTTTTGTCACTGAGTCATGTCCAAGTTTTGCAACCCCATGGACTGTTACTCATCAAGCTTCTCTGTCTATGGGATTCTCTAGGCAAGAATACTAGAGTGAGTTGTCACTGTCTTTTCCAAGGAATCTTCCTAAATCAGTGATCGAACCTGCATTCCCTGCATTGGCAGGAGGATTGTTTTTACTGCTGAGCCACCAGGGAAGCCCTCACAGTTAGCTCTGTGTGTGTGTGTCTGTGTGCGTGTGTGTGTGTGCGCGCATGCTTTAGTCACTTGTTTATGTACATCTCTTTGACACCCAATGGACTATGGTATGGTCCAATAGATTGGTAGCTGCAACATCAGAGGGTGAAGGAAAAAGAAAAAGAAACAAACAGAAAGGTCAAACAAACAACAACAATCAAACAAATCAAACAACAAACAAATCAAAAGGCAACCCCAAAGCATGTCAAATTTTTCTTGCTGAATATGCAGGAACTCTGGTCCTATCAGCCAGAAGAAAAATTCTATCTGTCCATAGAAATGTGTAGGCAATTCTGGAGTGGAAGATGGTGGAGTAGAAGGACGTGCACTCTGTGTTCCTGCAAGAGCACCATAATTGCAACCAGCTGCTGAAAAGCCATTGACAGGGAAAGGTTGGTTCCGACCACAAAAAAGAGACCCCACATGCAAGAGCAAAGGAGAAGCCTCAGCAAGATGGTAGGAGGGGCACTATCATACTTTTACAAATCAAGCCTCAAACCCATCAAAGAGACTGGGTGGACTAGACATGCCAAAACCTCTTACACACCAGGACCCAGGAAAGAAGCAGTGACCTCCACATGCCAGACTTACCTCTGAGTGTTCTGAAGTCTCCAGCGGTGGCAGGGATTAGCGGTGGCCTGCCACAGGGTGAGGGACACTGGGGCAGTGGTCCTGATAGAGCGATGCGAATAGATCATTTTAGATACACTATCTTAAAACATATAGATTCACAGGTCGACTTTTGTGTCCTTACCCACTGGACCACCAGGGGAAGCCCGCTTTATTGGTTTTATATCATTTTAGATACACTATCTTAAAAATATAGATTCACAGTCACTTTTGTTGTTTTTGTTTTTTGTCACTGAGTCATGTCCAAGTTTTGCAACCCCATGGACTGTTACTCATCAAGCTTCTCTGTCTATGGGATTCTCTAGGCAAGAATACTAGAGTGAGTTGTCACTGTCTTTTCCAAGGAATCTTCCTAAATCAGTGATCGAACCTGCATTCCCTGCATTGGCAGGAGGATTGTTTTTACTGCTGAGCCACCAGGGAAGCCCTCACAGTTAGCTCTGTGTGTGTGTGTCTGTGTGCGTGTGTGTGTGTGCGCGCATGCTTTAGTCACTTGTTTATGTACATCTCTTTGACACCCAATGGACTATGGTATGGTCCAATAGATTGGTAGCTGCAACATCAGAGGGTGAAGGAAAAAGAAAAAGAAACAAACAGAAAGGTCAAACAAACAACAACAATCAAACAAATCAAACAACAAACAAATCAAAAGGCAACCCCAAAGCATGTCAAATTTTTCTTGCTGAATATGCAGGAACTCTGGTCCTATCAGCCAGAAGAAAAATTCTATCTGTCCATAGAAATGTGTAGGCAATTCTGGAGTGGAAGATGGTGGAGTAGAAGGACGTGCACTCTGTGTTCCTGCAAGAGCACCATAATTGCAACCAGCTGCTGAAAAGCCATTGACAGGGAAAGGTTGGTTCCGACCACAAAAAAGAGACCCCACATGCAAGAGCAAAGGAGAAGCCTCAGCAAGATGGTAGGAGGGGCACTATCATACTTTTACAAATCAAGCCTCAAACCCATCAAAGAGACTGGGTGGACTAGACATGCCAAAACCTCTTACACACCAGGACCCAGGAAAGAAGCAGTGACCTCCACATGCCAGACTTACCTCTGAGTGTTCTGAAGTCTCCAGCGGTGGCAGGGATTAGCGGTGGCCTGCCACAGGGTGAGGGACACTGGGGCAGTGGTCCTGATAGAGCGTATGCGAATAGATCATTTTGGAGAGGATCGCCATTTCCCCTATCATAGTTTGGCCTCTGGTCAAATTACAGAGAGGGGAGCATAGTTCCACCCAGCAACAAAGATAACTGGATTAATGATCAAGAGACTGGCCCACTTAAGTCAGGGGAGGGCTTTTTAGTGCTTGAATAGGTGGAACAACAGAAAAACAGTAAAAGAGGCTTTCTGATATGACTGCTGCCAGAGACAAGAAAAAGACACTGTTAGGACCATAATTTCTGCATAGTCAGCAAGGGAAAGGCTGCTGATAGCAAAATCCACGCACCAAAAACATTCATTATTTCTGCATTTTGACTTGCTCTGAAGTTGTCTCTGGATTTGTTTCTTTCTTTTTTTTCTTCCTCCTCCTCCAACCTTTGTTTTTATTTTTTAGTTGTTTTCTTTCTTTGCCCTCTGCTATTGTAGCTACCAATCTTATTAGTACTATTAAATATATTTAAGTTTTCAAGATTCTTTTTTAAACCACACATTTTATTTTTGTTATACAGTAGTTATATTGATTCTACATTGTTTATGTGTGTGTGTGTGTGTGTGTGTGTGTGTGTGTGATTCTCTGGATATTTTGTTTTGGTTATTTTGTTTTTTTCTTTAATCTACATTTTTCTCTTTTTTAATTTTAATTTTTTATATGTATTCTTATTTTTTCTCAAACTGTTCCTTCCCTTTCTTCACTGCTCTTTTCCTATTGCAATAAACTTTAACACATATAAATCCTCTTTATATTCCTATGTTTAACTTTGCATTACTATTCAATATTTCTTTTCTATCCTTCCTTTCTCTTCTTTCTTTTCCTCATCATATTTCTTAGTCTGTTTTGTTTGCATGGCCTTATCCACAACTGGGACCTTGCTCTATCATTTTCTTCCACTTTACGATTCAGTTCGTTTTGTTCTTAATTGGTAGATATTGTTTCTGGATTCCTCTATTTTCTGTGTTAGTCTATTGTAGCTGTGTGTGTGTGTGTGTGTGGCCTGTTTGGATAATGCTATGGCTATATATGAATGCCTGCATATTTCAGTATGTTAAATAATATTTGCAAGATATTTTAATTGCCATTTGTCAAGGGTGTGCCTTCTGTTTCTTGTTTTTGTATATTTGTTTTAATACATTTTAATGCCATAACAAACCTGCCATGGAATCAGCATTCCCTGATGAGGCATCAAGCCCAGGCCCTTCAGAAAGTGAGCACTGACTCCAAGACCCTACACTGCCAGAAAATGCCTAACACTAGAGAGCATTAAATAGTGAGAACTTCCACAAAGGCAAGCACTTGTATGAAAGACACAGCATCACCCAACCACCACAGCACGCTGAATAAAATACCTCCAACAACAAACAAGATATATATATATATATATATATATATATATATATATATATATATATGAAGACCTACTTCAGATTTGCCTGTCAGAGGGAAAAAAAGAAAATAAAAACTAAAAACTCACCTCCTCCCACACCCTACAAGAAGCTTACAGAAACCACTGGACAAATCTTGCAAGGGCAGAAACCAAAAGTGAGAATGAATTCAGCCTCAAAGCCTGGGAAAAGGAGACCTCAACCATAGTCAGTTAAAATAATAATAATAATAATAATAATGAAAAGACAGAGAAGTACCTTACAAATGAAGGAACAATCTACAAACACACAAGTCCAAATAAACAAAGAAGAATTAGACAGACTTTCTTAAGGAGAATTTGGGATACAAATAGTAAAGATGATCCAAAACCTTGAAAATGCAATATTACAGAAAATGCAAGAATCAACTAACACATTGAACAAAGAAATACAAGAACTTAAAAATAAACAGAGAAAAATAAATCAATTATTGAACTTAAAAATACTCTAGAAGGAATTGTTTGAGGTGTGCTCAGTGAAGCACCCAACTCCGCTCGTGGTAGATGGAAAAGAGATTTATTAGGCTGGTGCCAGTGACCACCCTCAAGGAACTAGGTTTCCTGCGAAGGCTCCGACTGGAGGTAAAGGGCAGTTTTTAAAGGCTGGTCGAATCAATGGTAAAAGACCCTCTCCTTTGATTGAGATTGGCCACATATGCTCATTCCCTTTTACAATCAACAGAATAGTCTCGGGGCTTCTTCGTAAATTGCAGTCAATTACAATCAATAAAGATTTAACAGAAAACAGTGCTAACAGAGAGCATTTAATCTAACAGATGAGTCACTAACCAGTAACCATCTGTTAAACAATTATGCACTCCTTTTACAGAATCAATGTGCCTTCTGTTTCTTTTTTATATTTGTTTTAATACATTTTAATGCCATAACAAACCTGCCATGGAATCAGCATTCCCTGATGAGGCATCAAGCCCAGGCCCTTCAGAAAGTGAGCACTGACTCCAAGACCCTACACTGCCAGAAAATGCCTAACACTAGAGAGCATTAAATAGTGAGAACTTCCACAAAGGCAAGCACTTGTATGAAAGACACAGCATCACCCAACCACCACAGCACGCTGAATAAAATACCTCCAACAACAAACAAGATATATATATATATATATATATATATATATATATATATATATATGAAGACCTACTTCAGATTTGCCTGTCAGAGGGAAAAAAAGAAAATAAAAACTAAAAACTCACCTCCTCCCACACCCTACAAGAAGCTTACAGAAACCACTGGACAAATCTTGCAAGGGCAGAAACCAAAAGTGAGAATGAATTCAGCCTCAAAGCCTGGGAAAAGGAGACCTCAACCATAGTCAGTTAAAATAATAATAATAATAATAATAATGAAAAGACAGAGAAGTACCTTACAAATGAAGGAACAATCTACAAACACACAAGTCCAAATAAACAAAGAAGAATTAGACAGACTTTCTTAAGGAGAATTTGGGATACAAATAGTAAAGATGATCCAAAACCTTGAAAATGCAATATTACAGAAAATGCAAGAATCAACTAACACATTGAACAAAGAAATACAAGAACTTAAAAATAAACAGAGAAAAATAAATCAATTATTGAACTTAAAAATACTCTAGAAGGAATTGTTTGAGGTGTGCTCAGTGAAGCACCCAACTCCGCTCGTGGTAGATGGAAAAGAGATTTATTAGGCTGGTGCCAGTGACCACCCTCAAGGAACTAGGTTTCCTGCGAAGGCTCCGACTGGAGGTAAAGGGCAGTTTTTAAAGGCTGGTCGAATCAATGGTAAAAGACCCTCTCCTTTGATTGAGATTGGCCACATATGCTCATTCCCTTTTACAATCAACAGAATAGTCTCGGGGCTTCTTCGTAAATTGCAGTCAATTACAATCAATAAAGATTTAACAGAAAACAGTGCTAACAGAGAGCAATTTAATCTAACAGATGAGTCACTAACCAGTAACCATCTGTTAAACAATTATGCACTCCCTTTTACAGAATCAATAGCAGAGCATCTGAGGCAGAAAAATGGATATGTGAGCTAGAGTATAGAATGGTGAAAATAACTGCTGAGAACGATATAAAGCTCAAAGATGAAAAGAGCTAAGGACAGGTTCAAAGACCTCTGGGATAATGTCAAATGTACCAACATTCGAATTATAAGGGTTCCAGAAAAAGAAGGAAAATAGAAAGGGCATGAGAAACATTTTGAAGAGTCCCATACAGGATAAACACTAGGAAAAAACACATACTAACATACACTAATTAAGCTATCAGAAAGTAAACTCAAAGAAAGAATATTAAAAACAGCAAGGGAAAGGAACAATTGACACACAAGAGAAACCCCATATGTTTATTTTCCTTTTTTTTCTTAAAAGATAGAAAGTTTTATTAAACAAACCTGGAGTCAACAGTATTTATTATTTCATAAATTAAGGAAGCTGTAAAAATTTGGTAGACTCTATATACAACATCACAGTGATTTTCATTGTGCAAGGAACCCACAGATTTACAAAGAGGCTTTCTGGTTTTTTTTTTTTTTTTTTTTTTCATTTATTCCACATGAGAAACTGAGAAGATCAGATGGAACTCTAAGGCTTTGACTACCCTACAGAGCTGGAAAAACAGCATTTCTGGGAAGCAGGAAAAGACACGCCTGCAAGTGGAAAGGCTTCCAATCCTGTATGCAAAAAACAAAACAAAACAAAATGGAACGAAAACCACACACACCTGTAATGACGTTTTGTTTGTTTGCTTGTTTGTTTTTTAACTATAATAACACAGGTGTCCTCTGTGGAGGTTCAAACAGAGGACCCACAGAAACTCTCAAGATGCCATTGAGGAAAGCAACAGAGGAAAGTGTTACAGATTGTTTCATGTTGATGATGGGGGACTGGACGTGACTCCCACAGAGTCTTCTAAAAACAAGGGTGATGGGAAAGCATTTGGTGAAAACGCTCACCCACAAATGTACCAACACAGAGAGAGACACACACACACAGACTTACATGTATCAAGACCACTGTACATGTGCATTTCTGTTTTGGGTAAGACAACAGCACCCTCTCCAACTACACTCATCAAAAATGAATCAAAGAAACACAGCACACAACGTGTCAAACAGGAGCAAACAATATGCCAGGTAGATGGACCCCCAAAGAAAGATCAGGGCAGGCAACTCGCTTCAAATCTCAATGGGGAGCGGGCAAGGCTTTCCACGAGGATGTCCACTTTGTGATGCAACATCGGAAGGCTGGAGATTTAAAAAAAAAAAAGACAAGGCATCCCGTCTTTTCTGCGCCTGTAGCTAGATCAAGGATTCCAACTTGTTGATGGGGACTGGGTGCCGTCTGCCAGGCTACCCTATAGGGCTGGACCTCAGTGCCTACTGAGCCCAGCATTGGGGCCTGGCATGAACAGGACAGTGGTGAACCTCACCATTAAACGTGTTTTCACACTGAGAGGTGGGAGGTGGTAGGGAGCAAGCCCACGTGACATGACTCAATTACTTAGCTGTTACTGGTCACTCTGGCCAGTGGCAGACTGGTCATGAGGTCCAGATGGACAGAAGGAAACCAGACCTCGCCTGAGACGTGGATAAACAGGTCCTGCTGGAGTGTGGCTCATGGAATGAGAATGGAGGGGTTTGAGAGCATCAGGATAGTGTGCCGTGGGCATGTGTATCTGTGTAGTTTGAGAAATCGACAGCAGAAATCATGATTATTATTTTCCCCATTGCTGGTCAATGACACACTTCTGCTGAGTGGGATATTTCAGTGGCTATGACTGTGAGCCAGCTGGCACTGCATTCCCTTCTGGATTTTATACACACCCATCAAAGCAAGCAGGCTTTTCTGAAAACAAGAACCACTTCGATCCACCTCTTTCCAATAGATGCATTTCTCTAAAGACGTTTTTAAAATTTTCTTTTGTTGAATGTGGACCATTTTTAATGTCTCGACTCGACATTTAAAGTCTCGACTTTCTAATTGTTATGACATTATTTCTGGTTTTAATTTTTTTTGACGTTGTTTGTTTTCTATTTTGTTTGTTTGTTTGTTTTGACAGCGAGGCATGTGGGATCCTTGCTCCCTGACCAGGGATCGAAGCCATGCCCCAGGGCACTGGAAGCGTGGCGTTTTAATCACTGGCCTGCCAGGTATGTCCCAAGACTTGTTAAACAGTGCTCTCATTTAAAGAAAGAGTGCCAGCCTTGTCCAACGGCAGGAGACAAACATACATCAATCCTTTTCTGGTTTAGAATGTTATACAGATGCCCATGCAGTTTCTTCCAAAACTCCACACTCTGATCATTTTCTGATCCAAAATGCGAACCTCTCAGAATGCAGCCGTGGAGGAAACGATTTTTCTTTGGTGGCATGTTACGAGCATTCCACATGCTAAAGTCTCATGTTGACCAGAGGCAGCTTAGCGTTATGCTAGACTGCTGAATTCAGGGCCCAGCCAGCAGCAGACATGGTCTTTGAGGATGAAAAAGGTGAGGCCCTATAGGGCTGGACCTCAGTGCCTACTGAGCCCAGCATTGGGGCCTGGCATGAACAGGACAGCGCTGAACCTCACCATTAAACGTGTGTTCACACTGAGAGGCGGGAGGTGGTAGGGAGCAAGCCCACGTGACATGACTCAATTACTTAGCTGTTACTGGTCACTCTGGCCAGTGGCAGACTGGTCATGAGGTCCAGATGGACAGAAGGAAACCAGACCTCGCCTGAGACGTGGATAAACAGGTCCTGCTGGAGTGTGGCTCATGGAATGAGAATGGAGGGGTTTGAGAGCATCAGGATAGTGTGCCGTGGGCATGTGTATCTGTGTAGTTTGAGAAATCGACAGCAGAAATCATGATTATTATTTTCCCCATTGCTGGTCAATGACACACTTCTGCTGAGTGGGATATTTCAGTGGCTATGACTGTGAGCCAGCTGGCACTGCATTCCCTTCTGGATTTTATACACACCCATCAAAGCAAGCAGGCTTTTCTGAAAACAAGAACCACTTCGATCCACCTCTTTCCAATAGATGCATTTCTCTAAAGACGTTTTTAAAATTTTCTTTTGTTGAATGTGGACCATTTTTAATGTCTCGACTCGACATTTAAAGTCTCGACTTTCTAATTGTTATGACATTATTTCTGGTTTTAATTTTTTTTGACGTTGTTTGTTTTCTATTTTGTTTGTTTGTTTGTTTTTGACAGCGAGGCATGTGGGATCCTTGCTCCCTGACCAGGGATCGAAGCCATGCCCCAGGGCACTGGAAGCGTGGCGTTTTAATCACTGGCCTGCCAGGTATGTCCCAAGACTTGTTAAACAGTGCTCTCATTTAAAGAAAGAGTGCCAGCCTTGTCCAACGGCAGGAGACAAACATACATCAATCCTTTTCTGGTTTAGAATGTTATACAGATGCCCATGCAGTTTCTTCCAAAACTCCACACTCTGATCATTTTCTGATCCAAAATGCGAACCTCTCAGAATGCAGCCGTGGAGGAAACGATTTTTCTTTGGTGGCATGTTACGAGCATTCCACATGCTAAAGTCTCATGTTGACCAGAGGCAGCTTAGCGTTATGCTAGACTGCTGAATTCAGGGCCCAGCCAGCAGCAGACATGGTCTTTGAGGATGAAATGGGCCTGTCAGGGTTGAAGGTGATGTAAACCACATTTGGGACTGTTGGAATGCCCTTTCTTTCCCATTTGTTTTGCACGACTTGATGGGCAACAACATTTTTTTCCTTTTTTTTTAAAGAAAGAAGAAACTTATCAGTGCATTTGAATGTTAATTTTCCCTGCCTGTGTTCAGTTGCTTCAGTCAGATCTGATTCTTTGCAATCCCGTGGATGGTAGCCCGCCAGGCTCCTCTGTCTGGGGGAGTCTCCAGGCAGGAAGGCTGGAGGGAGTGGCCATAATCTTCTCCATTTTCCTGCATAGAGGTTTTCAAAATTAAGGCAATGCATTTCCCTGTGTTCTTGTGCTTTTTCCCCACCTCAATAAATTAAATCCTGGACAGGAAGAATGAAGCTAGAGCAGGGGCCCTGGAATCAGTGTGCTTAAGAAAGATGCTTCCTTGATTTTGTATTTTCCCAAGACTAAGGGTGCAAATGATAACCCTTATGTTTCGATCGTCCAAGGACACGCGAGTTCTGCTTTTTCCCTCGTGGGTCTTTTATCTCCAGGCAGGTGCGCCTGGAGGACTGAACCTTCCAGCATTCCATGATGATACAGCTCCACTGTGGGAATGCTAAAATGTCAGGCCCACTCAGCTCATGGCTTCATCCAACAAGTGCAGACCGAACGTTGCAGCTCTGTGGGAATAGTTACCCAAATGCACCCACCGAACAAAAGTTTTTACTGAGCTTCTGTTTGTCCAGTGGACATGACTCTATCTGGGCCTCACTCTTATCCATGGAGTGGAGGGCTGAGGTCATGTAGGAGAAGGCGGAGATGTAAGGCCTTTGATGCAAACTTTTCATGGAGGTCCTCTGTCTTCACATCTCCCACAGATAGGCATGACCCATGTGTTCTGATTCATGAGCACCAGCTGGTCAAATCTGACAGATGAGGCTATGGCCTTTGACATGTTCTCTATGTAAGGGATGCTTTCCCCAAACAGCTCTTCCACACCCACACATGTGCCTACAGAAGAGAGATTACACAAAACTTGGGAAAACGACCCACCTTACTGGCCCAACATGGGAAAAACAGTGCAGATGGCCAAGAACCCACCAGGTGACCCGAGAACACCTGAGTGTCAGACACCTGGGAGACACATTCCCTGAGGGTACTCTGTCCCCAACCTGGTAGGCCAAGGAGCAGGACCTTTCTCACAGGAAAAGGGAGGAAGCTGGTGTTCTTCTGGGAGCATCTCCTAACAGTCAGCTGAAGGTTCCAGAACCAACGTCTTAAATGCAGAGCTCCATGGGCCTGCATGGGCGTGACTGAACCTTAGGACCAAGGACACACCATGTCTGAGCCAACTCAGGCTTTCCAGCAGAGTCCACGGAAAACACAGGACCCCTTGAGATGTTCACAGCTGAGGTCAGAATCTGAAAGCAGAAGGAAGAGAAGAGAATCAAGAAGGCCATGAAGGTGGGACAGGCCCCGAGGATCTCCGACCACACCCAACTTCTGGGAAGACCCCTTCTTAACAGTCACAGGCTCATGGTGTCACGGGCACTGTGCTGCAGCTTACTCTGACTCCTATTCTTATTAGTTCTCACTAACAGATACTTTCTTAAATAGATCAGAGACTTTTTACAGTCACAGTGTAGTCCTCAGAGTTGTGAGGTCAAAAAATAATAGTCAGGTGCGCCTGGAGGACTGAACCTTCCCGCATTCCATGATGATACAGCTCCACTGTGGGAATGCTAAAATGTCAGGCCCACTCAGCTCATGGCTTCATCCAACAAGTGCAGACCGAACGTTGCAGCTCTGTGGGAATAGTTACCCAAATGCACCCACCGAACAAAAGTTTTTACTGAGCTTCTGTTTGTCCAGTGGACATGACTCTATCTGGGCCTCACTCTTATCCATGGAGTGGAGGGCTGAGGTCATGTAGGAGAAGGCGGAGATGTAAGGCCTTTGATGCAAACTTTTCATGGAGGTCCTCTGTCTTCACATCTCCCACAGATAGGCATGACCCATGTGTTCTGATTCATGAGCACCAGCTGGTCAAATCTGACAGATGAGGCTATGGCCTTTGACATGTTCTCTATGTAAGGGATGCTTTCCCCAAACAGCTCTTCCACACCCACACATGTGCCTACAGAAGAGAGATTACACAAAACTTGGGAAAACGACCCACCTTACTGGCCCAACATGGGAAAAACAGTGCAGATGGCCAAGAACCCACCAGGTGACCCGAGAACACCTGAGTGTCAGACACCTGGGAGACACATTCCCTGAGGGTACTCTGTCCCCAACCTGGTAGGCCAAGGAGCAGGACCTTTCTCACAGGAAAAGGGAGGAAGCTGGTGTTCTTCTGGGAGCATCTCCTAACAGTCAGCTGAAGGTTCCAGAACCAACGTCTTAAATGCAGAGCTCCATGGGCCTGCATGGGCGTGACTGAACCTTAGGACCAAGGACACACCATGTCTGAGCCAACTCAGGCTTTCCAGCAGAGTCCACGGAAAACACAGGACCCCTTGAGATGTTCACAGCTGAGGTCAGAATCTGAAAGCAGAAGGAAGAGAAGAGAATCAAGAAGGCCATGAAGGTGGGACAGGCCCCGAGGATCTCCGACCACACCCAACTTCTGGGAAGACCCCTTCTTAACAGTCACAGGCTCATGGTGTCACGGGCACTGTGCTGCAGCTTACTCTGACTCCTATTCTTATTAGTTCTCACTAACAGATACTTTCTTAAATAGATCAGAGACTTTTTACAGTCACAGTGTAGTCCCTCAGAGTTGTGAGTCTTGGACTTGGGCAATAAAGTGTTGTGGTCTCCAGTATCATCAAACCAAGAGTAGATTTATTAATCATAGTCCATATAAAAATCAGAATCAAGATTCCATTAATCAGAATTCAAATAAAGGCAAGCACAAATAATCAGAACTCAATCGAATAATCAGAACTTCTTAAGTATAATCAGAACTCAATTAAGTAAAATTGGAACTCAATTAAATAAAATCAGAACTCAATCAAATGCAAGCAGAAGTTCTTACCCCAGAGCTTGAGAGTCTTGATCTCACATCAGGCACAGCTGATCTCCATGAGCAAGCCTACCACACTATCTTAACTTGCACTTTTATATTTTCTCAACTAGAAATCTCAAGTTAATTAGTAATCATAAAAGTGGTTATTACAAGAGATTTTGCTCCTCTAGAGATGCAAAAGTGATTACTCCTGGAGTTTTTTGCTTCTCTACTAGTGCCTAGGTAAACACCTTTGTCCTTGAGGGGAAACATGTGTTTGTACAGAAAACATTCTTACAATTCTTAATCTGCAAAGAGAACTATGAGTTGTAAAGAGTGTGTTTCACTATAACTAAAAAAGCACAAGTGAAAGAACTTTTGTGCTCTGTACTAGTGCCTAGGCAAGCATCTGTCTCAATGTTTATCAAAGGTGATAGTTTAAGTCTATAAACTGCTAATTTTATGAGTGGGGCTATTTCAGGCCCAGGCTTTTATCAGTAACTAGCTGCTTAGTCATCCCCAGAGGAGGTCTCAGAGAGGCAGGACTGCTTATCACTAGTGTGAAAAGATATTTGTCTGCTCGGCCTGGGTATCTTTTCTTGATCTTTTCTGTGAGAAGTGAGCAGGGAACCATCTCTTTGTACTAATGACCACCCTTGTGGGAGCATTTGACATACCCACAAAGTGAGAGGAGGGGTGAAGTGGCATTCCGACCAAAACACCCAACTTCTGGGAAGACCCCTTCTTAACAGTCACAGGCTCATGGTGTCACGGGCACTGTGCTGCAGCTTACTCTGACTCCTATTCTTATTAGTTCTCACTAACAGATACTTTCTTAAATAGATCAGAGACTTTTTACAGTCACAGTGTAGTCCCTCAGAGTTGTGAGTCTTGGACTTGGGCAATAAAGTGTTGTGGTCTCCAGTATCATCAAACCAAGAGTAGATTTATTAATCATAGTCCATATAAAAATCAGAATCAAGATTCCATTAATCAGAATTCAAATAAAGGCAAGCACAAATAATCAGAACTCAATCGAATAATCAGAACTTCTTAAGTATAATCAGAACTCAATTAAGTAAAATTGGAACTCAATTAAATAAAATCAGAACTCAATCAAATGCAAGCAGAAGTTCTTACCCCAGAGCTTGAGAGTCTTGATCTCACATCAGGCACAGCTGATCTCCATGAGCAAGCCTACCACACTATCTTAACTTGCACTTTTATATTTTCTCAACTAGAAATCTCAAGTTAATTAGTAATCATAAAAGTGGTTATTACAAGAGATTTTGCTCCTCTAGAGATGCAAAAGTGATTACTCCTGGAGTTTTTTGCTTCTCTACTAGTGCCTAGGTAAACACCTTTGTCCTTGAGGGGAAACATGTGTTTGTACAGAAAACATTCTTACAATTCTTAATCTGCAAAGAGAACTATGAGTTGTAAAGAGTGTGTTTCACTATAACTAAAAAAGCACAAGTGAAAGAACTTTTGTGCTCTGTACTAGTGCCTAGGCAAGCATCTGTCTCAATGTTTATCAAAGGTGATAGTTTAAGTCTATAAACTGCTAATTTTATGAGTGGGGCTATTTCAGGCCCAGGCTTTTATCAGTAACTAGCTGCTTAGTCATCCCCAGAGGAGGTCTCAGAGAGGCAGGACTGCTTATCACTAGTGTGAAAAGATATTTGTCTGCTCGGCCTGGGTATCTTTTCTTGATCTTTTCTGTGAGAAGTGAGCAGGGAACCATCTCTTTGTACTAATGACCACCCTTGTGGGAGCATTTGACATACCCACAAAGTGAGAGGAGTGGGGTCTTCTTCCCCGCATAGTGGCATTCCCTGCAAATAACCTAACTTCTCTTCCTCACTACTTTTCCCATCAGAACTGTTCTCCTTATAATTAGAGTCCCAGTATCTGTCAGTAAAGATGCCTTTGCTTGCCCATGACAATGGCCACACACTCAGCCCCCAGTTTTGGTAACCAATGGAGTTCACAATCCTTCCAATACCTTTCAGGTCCCAAGAGGAAACAGAACTGACCCAAAGCTTATTCTGCACAAGCCTGGCAGGTCTACAAAACCAGAAATGAAAGCAAACGTAAAAGGGAGAAGCGAGAGTCAGCAGAAACAAGCAAACTTCCAACCCTTGGATGGCATCCCTGGTGTGACCTGCTTGTTCCTAAAAGCAGATGGAAAAGGAAACAATTGTCTCAGTTCACTGAGCCAGCAAAAAAGAAACTCTTGTGTTTGGGAGAGGCATTTTGGTCTACAGGATGGAAGCTGCCCTACGCTTAGGTAGCCATCCCTATACAGAGTAAGAGATTTTTTTTCCATGCCAAAGAAAAGTTCTTTGAAAAGCATTTCTGGTCAACATCTTGTCATGGTCTAAAGTTCAAAGTCACATCTGCTTCCCTTCCCTTCTGGTTTCTAGGCCCAAGTCCCACCAGACACACAGGAGTTAAACCAACTGGACACAGACAGTTGCAAACATAAAACATATCTAAGATGACCTCAAACTGGACACATCACACTTTCAACATCCTGTCCCCCCAGGAGAACATATTATTAAAAAGTCTGACAGAAGGAATAATGTATATCATGGCTCAACATCTGTGCTCCAAGTAGACTGTCCTTTTCACAGACACACGTGGACACACCACTGGTGCTGAGCACTGAACACCTTCAGTGCATGCTGACCAAGTCGATGAGAAAACACACACACACACACACACACACACAACCATGAGATTCCAGCAGGAACACCAAGCAAAAGGAAGACAAGAAAATATACAACCAAATGATTTTCCACGTGTCCTACTCTGCAATGGATTTCCAGTGGCTTAAGTAACACCAGGGTCATGGACATCCACAGGTCTTCAATCTCTTTATACACACATTGGGGAAACTGTGAATGTGGAGACATTCTTTCTTCAAGTAGAAGATACTTCCTCATATTTGTACAGCCATGTAGGCTCTGATCACCCTGTTTCTTCCAAGCAGGTCTTCGAGCTCAGAAATCCTTGAAGACCTCCAAGTTTTTCTGTGAAACGGGTGGGGCCATGCTCCCGTCGCTCTCAGGATAGTTTTCAAAGTTGGAGATGTCCACCTCACTGCACAGCTTGGGCACAATTGGGGTCTTCAGTTTCCTTTCCCAGACGGCATCCCAGTCCATGGCCCAGAACCATCAATGGCACTTTATATTGTCTGCTCTGTTCTTCATGTTTCCTAGTTTCTGCCGGTAACAAGCAGTTTTTTAACAAGATCTTTGATGTTGAAGCCCAAATGTATGGGGAAATTGATCTTGCCTATGAGAATCTTCTGATAGATTCCAGAGGCGTTGTCATGAAAAAATGGCGGAAACCCTGAGAGCATCTCAAATATAAGGATGTAGAGAGCCCAACAGTCCACAGAGTAAGAGATTTTTTTTCCATGCCAAAGAAAAGTTCTTTGAAAAGCATTTCTGGTCAACATCTTGTCATGGTCTAAAGTTCAAAGTCACATCTGCTTCCCTTCCCTTCTGGTTTCTAGGCCCAAGTCCCACCAGACACACAGGAGTTAAACCAACTGGACACAGACAGTTGCAAACATAAAACATATCTAAGATGACCTCAAACTGGACACATCACACTTTCAACATCCTGTCCCCCCAGGAGAACATATTATTAAAAAGTCTGACAGAAGGAATAATGTATATCATGGCTCAACATCTGTGCTCCAAGTAGACTGTCCTTTTCACAGACACACGTGGACACACCACTGGTGCTGAGCACTGAACACCTTCAGTGCATGCTGACCAAGTCGATGAGAAAACACACACACACACACACACACACACACAACCATGAGATTCCAGCAGGAACACCAAGCAAAAGGAAGACAAGAAAATATACAACCAAATGATTTTCCACGTGTCCTACTCTGCAATGGATTTCCAGTGGCTTAAGTAACACCAGGGTCATGGACATCCACAGGTCTTCAATCTCTTTATACACACATTGGGGAAACTGTGAATGTGGAGACATTCTTTCTTCAAGTAGAAGATACTTCCTCATATTTGTACAGCCATGTAGGCTCTGATCACCCTGTTTCTTCCAAGCAGGTCTTCGAGCTCAGAAATCCTTGAAGACCTCCAAGTTTTTCTGTGAAACGGGTGGGGCCATGCTCCCGTCGCTCTCAGGATAGTTTTCAAAGTTGGAGATGTCCACCTCACTGCACAGCTTGGGCACAATTGGGGTCTTCAGTTTCCTTTCCCAGACGGCATCCCAGTCCATGGCCCAGAACCATCAATGGCACTTTATATTGTCTGCTCTGTTCTTCATGTTTCCTAGTTTCTGCCGGTAACAAGCAGTTTTTTAACAAGATCTTTGATGTTGAAGCCCAAATGTATGGGGAAATTGATCTTGCCTATGAGAATCTTCTGATAGATTCCAGAGGCGTTGTCATGAAAAAATGGCGGAAACCCTGAGAGCATCTCAAATATAAGGATGTAGAGAGCCCAACAGTCCACTTTTCTGCCATGTCCCTTGGTCTGGAAGACCTCAGGGGCCAGATACTCAGGCGTCCTTCAGAGGGTCCATGTCTTGTTGGCCAGTTTCTTGGGCAAGCTGAAGTTGGTCAGCATAATGTGGCCTTCTCGGTCCAGCAGGATGTTCTTGGGCTTCAGGTAGACGATCTCCCTGGAGTGCAGGTACTTGGTTCAGACGATCTCCGCCATGTAGAAGAGCCCTGCATTGTTGGAGAAGCGGCCACAGTTATGCAGGTAGCTGAAGAGCTCACCACCTGGCGCGAACTCCATCAGCATGTACAGGAAGCGGTTGTCATGCACAGTCCAGAACAGCTGGACAAGGAACGGGTGGCTTGTCTCCTGCAACAAGGTCTTCTCATTGTGGATGTGCTCCTGCTTCATCTGGATGATGTCCGGGAGGCTCATCACCTTCAGAGTGAAGAAGCATTGGCTGGTCTTCCCCCGGACCAGATGCACGTGGCCAAACGTCTCTGTACCCACAGTGGTCAGTGTGTGGAAGTCCTGCAGGTGGTAGGTGGGCAGCTCTGGTGCACGTGCCTAGGCATCAGGAGTCCCCTCAGCACCCTATTGCGAGCCCTCCATGGGGTGCAGGGTGCTGGGCCTCCCTGGGCATGGACTCTGAGGGTGGTGTGGTGACAGCATCAGCCATGCCCAAACATGCATGGGCCCTTGTCTTGCACCAGTAGGCCAGGTGCCATGGGAACAATGGCGAGGTGCACAGCACAGGCGCTCAGTGCAGCCAGAGCAGCAGCAGCAGTAGCAGTGGTGGCCACAGCGAGTCCGGATGAGAGAGGCACACGGCCTCGGGGAGTAAGTGCGGGGGTGGCAGTGAGGCAGGATCCCAGCCATAGGCACCGGGCAGCTCGTTCATTCCTCAGACCTGCATCTGTCGCCCCTGGTGCCAGCACTGATAGAGAGTCAGGGACTGAGAGGGCCAGGAAGCGGCCTGGGTGGAGCCCAAATGTATGGGGAAATTGATCTTGCCTATGAGAATCTTCTGATAGATTCCAGAGGCGTTGTCATGAAAAATGGCGGAAACCCTGAGAGCATCTCAAATATAAGGATGTAGAGAGCCCAACAGTCCACTTTTCTGCCATGTCCCTTGGTCTGGAAGACCTCAGGGGCCAGATACTCAGGCGTCCTTCAGAGGGTCCATGTCTTGTTGGCCAGTTTCTTGGGCAAGCTGAAGTTGGTCAGCATAATGTGGCCTTCTCGGTCCAGCAGGATGTTCTTGGGCTTCAGGTAGACGATCTCCCTGGAGTGCAGGTACTTGGTTCAGACGATCTCCGCCATGTAGAAGAGCCCTGCATTGTTGGAGAAGCGGCCACAGTTATGCAGGTAGCTGAAGAGCTCACCACCTGGCGCGAACTCCATCAGCATGTACAGGAAGCGGTTGTCATGCACAGTCCAGAACAGCTGGACAAGGAACGGGTGGCTTGTCTCCTGCAACAAGGTCTTCTCATTGTGGATGTGCTCCTGCTTCATCTGGATGATGTCCGGGAGGCTCATCACCTTCAGAGTGAAGAAGCATTGGCTGGTCTTCCCCCGGACCAGATGCACGTGGCCAAACGTCTCTGTACCCACAGTGGTCAGTGTGTGGAAGTCCTGCAGGTGGTAGGTGGGCAGCTCTGGTGCACGTGCCTAGGCATCAGGAGTCCCCTCAGCACCCTATTGCGAGCCCTCCATGGGGTGCAGGGTGCTGGGCCTCCCTGGGCATGGACTCTGAGGGTGGTGTGGTGACAGCATCAGCCATGCCCAAACATGCATGGGCCCTTGTCTTGCACCAGTAGGCCAGGTGCCATGGGAACAATGGCGAGGTGCACAGCACAGGCGCTCAGTGCAGCCAGAGCAGCAGCAGCAGTAGCAGTGGTGGCCACAGCGAGTCCGGATGAGAGAGGCACACGGCCTCGGGGAGTAAGTGCGGGGGTGGCAGTGAGGCAGGATCCCAGCCATAGGCACCGGGCAGCTCGTTCATTCCTCAGACCTGCATCTGTCGCCCCTGGTGCCAGCACTGATAGAGAGTCAGGGACTGAGAGGGCCAGACGGAAGCGGCCTGGGTGGAGCCGCATGCTCCCTCCTGTCCCCATATGTGTAAGAGCTGATCTCTCAGCAGAAACTCTGCAGGTCACAAGGGAATGGCAAGACATACTTAAAGTACTGAAAGATAAGCAATCTACAACCAAGATTATTCTGCCTGGCAAGGATCTCATTCAAAATTGATGGAGTGCTCAAAAGTTTTACAGATAAGCAAAAGTGAAAGGAATTTAGTACCACCAAACCAGTCTTACAGCAAATGTTAAAGGGACTTATATAGTTAACAAATAAAAGAGAAGAAAAAGATCTAGAAAACAAACCCCAAACATTTATGAATATGGCAATAGGAACTTTTTTCTTTTCTTTCTTTCTTTATTTTTTTAATCAATAATTGCCTTAAATGTAAAAGGATTAAATGGTCTGACCAAAAGATATAGATTAGCTACATAGATACAATAGCAAGACCCATATATATGCTATTTACAAGAAACCCACTTCAGACCGAACCACATTTATAGACTGAAAGTGAGAGGATGAAAAGACGTATTCCATGCAAATGGAAATCAGAAGAAGCTGGAGTAGCAATCCCCATTTCACACAAAATAGACTTTAAAATAAAGAAGATTATAAGAGACAAGGCAGGGCACTACATAATGGTCAAGGGACCAGTGCAAGAGGAAGAAATAGCAATTATAAATATCTATGCACCCAACTTAAGGTCACCTCAGTACCTAAGGCACACACTCTCAGACATAAAAGAAGAAACTGACTGCAACACAAAAACAGTAGGAGACTTTAACACCTCTCTTACAGCAATGGGCCAATCATCAAAACAGAAAGCTAATAAGGAAACATAAGCATTAAATGATACATTAGATGAGATGGATTTCATTAATATTTTTAGGGCTTTTGATCCAAATGCAGAAGAATACACTTCTCAAGTGCTCATGGAATATATTCCAAGATAGACCACATCTTGGAGTCATAAATCAAGTCTCAGTAAATCTAATAAAATTGAAGTCATATCAGCTATATTTTCTGACCACAGTATTGTGACATTAGATATCAATTACAAGGGGAAAAATGCAAATAACACAAACTCATGGAGACTAAACAATACACGTGTGAGTAATGAATAGATTACTGAGGACATCAAAAGGTGGCTTGAATCTAGAACCTATTGTACAGAGTGAAGCATTTCAGAGAAAGATAAATATTGTATACTGATATATATATATATATATATATCAGTATAGAATGATGGTGCTGATAAATGAATATGCAGAGTAACAACTGAGAGGTGGTCATATCTTATGGGCATTGTATTGAAGGAGGAGAATATGTTATGGGTCTAGGGGATCTCAAACAGGAGTTCTCTGTTGACTTGGAGGGATGGGATGGGGAAGGATGTAGGGGTGTTCAGGAGGGGGGTCATATGTATACCTATGGCAGATTCTGGTCGATGTGTGTCAGTAAACAACAAACACTGCAAAAAAAATCATATTAAAAAAAATCCAGTTTGTTGTGATCCACACAGTCAAAAACTTCAGAATACTCAGTGAAGTGGAAAGTAATATCTTTTTATCTTTCTTTGTTTGTTTTAGGAATTTTCTTTTGTTTATTTTTGTTTTTTTTTTCCCTATGATCCATCAAATGCTGGCAATTTGATCTCTGGTTCCTCTGCCTTTCCTAAATACAGATTGTACATCTGGAAGTTCTCTGTTCACATACTGCTGAAGTCTAGCTTGAAATACTTGGAGCATAGCATTACTAGCATGTGAAATGAGCATAGTTGTATGGTAGTCTGAACATTCTTTGGCATTGCCCTTTTTTGAGATGGGAACAAAAAGTGATATTTTCCAGTCCTTTGGCCACTGCTGAGTTTTCCAAATCTGTTGGCATATTTAGTGTAGCATTTCCATAGCATCGAATTGTAGGATCCAAAATAGCTCTGTCGGAATTCCATCACCTCCTCTTGCTTTATTCATAGTAATGCTTCCTAAGGCCCACTTGACTTTACATTCTAGGCTGTCTGGCTCTAGGTGTGTGACCACAACATTCAGGACATTAAGAGATATTTTGTAGAATTCTTCTGTGTATTTTTGTCACTTTTTAATCTCCTCTTCTTCAGGTAAGTCCTTGCCATTTATGAGTCCATAAATCAAGGCTCAGTAAATCTAATAAAATTGAAGTCATATCAGCTATATTTTCTGACCACAGTATTGTGACATTAGATATCAATTACAAGGGGAAAAATGCAAATAACACAAACTCATGGAGACTAAACAATACACGTGTGAGTAATGAATAGATTACTGAGGACATCAAAAGGTGGCTTGAATCTAGAACCTATTGTACAGAGTGAAGCATTTCAGAGAAAGATAAATATTGTATACTGATATATATATATATATATATATCAGTATAGAATGATGGTGCTGATAAATGAATATGCAGAGTAACAACTGAGAGGTGGTCATATCTTATGGGCATTGTATTGAAGGAGGAGAATATGTTATGGGTCTAGGGGATCTCAAACAGGAGTTCTCTGTTGACTTGGAGGGATGGGATGGGGAAGGATGTAGGGGTGTTCAGGAGGGGGGTCATATGTATACCTATGGCAGATTCTGGTCGATGTGTGTCAGTAAACAACAAACACTGCAAAAAAAATCATATTAAAAAAAATCCAGTTTGTTGTGATCCACACAGTCAAAAACTTCAGAATACTCAGTGAAGTGGAAAGTAATATCTTTTTATCTTTCTTTGTTTGTTTTAGGAATTTTCTTTTGTTTATTTTTGTTTTTTTTTTCCCTATGATCCATCAAATGCTGGCAATTTGATCTCTGGTTCCTCTGCCTTTCCTAAATACAGATTGTACATCTGGAAGTTCTCTGTTCACATACTGCTGAAGTCTAGCTTGAAATACTTGGAGCATAGCATTACTAGCATGTGAAATGAGCATAGTTGTATGGTAGTCTGAACATTCTTTGGCATTGCCCTTTTTTGAGATGGGAACAAAAAGTGATATTTTCCAGTCCTTTGGCCACTGCTGAGTTTTCCAAATCTGTTGGCATATTTAGTGTAGCATTTCCATAGCATCGAATTGTAGGATCCAAAATAGCTCTGTCGGAATTCCATCACCTCCTCTTGCTTTATTCATAGTAATGCTTCCTAAGGCCCACTTGACTTTACATTCTAGGCTGTCTGGCTCTAGGTGTGTGACCACAACATTCAGGACATTAAGAGATATTTTGTAGAATTCTTCTGTGTATTTTTGTCACTTTTTAATCTCCTCTTCTTCAGGTAAGTCCTTGCCATTTATGGTCTTTATTGTGCCATACTTGCATAAAATGTTCCCATGGTATCTCCAATATTCTTGAAGAGAACTCTAGTCTTCCCCATTCTATTATATTCCTCTCTCTTTGCATTGTTCTCTTAAAAAAAGACTTTATCTCTTCTTGGTATTCTCCACAAATCTTCATTCAGTTGGGTGTATCTTTCCCTTTCTTCTTATATTTCTTCCATTCATTTGAGAAACTGATGTTGTTACTTTTTTATTAAATAGAAATTTTAGCTTATTCAAGTCCTTATATAAAGTACAAATTCTATTTAATAAAAATATGTCAACATTGGTTCATCAACTCTGATTTCCATAACAATGTATTAATAATAGATTAAACTGTGTGTGGTGGTTACTTGAGGCTTCTCTGGTAGTTCATGAGTAAAGAATTTGCTTGCCAATGCATGAGATGTTAGTTTGATTCCTGGATGAAGACAATCTCCTAGAGATTGGTTTGAGCTTCCCAGGTGGTGTACTGGTAAAGAATCCACCTACTATTGGAAGCCATGTGAGAAACACAGGATCAGGCCCTTGATTTGGAAAATTCCCTGGAGTAATAAAAGGCAACCTGCTGCAGTGTAATTGACTGGAAAATTCTAGAAAAGAGAAGCCTATTGGGTTACAGTCCGTGGAGTCATAAAGAATCAGACACAACTGAGCACATACACACACACACACACACACGCCCCACACACAGGTTTATTTGTTTTTTACTTTTTTTTTTTCTTTTTCAGGGTTTTATTAATAACACAATATTATATATTTTGATCTATTTTTTATTTTAACAGAGTTTTGTTGCTTGCTGCTACACAGCAACCTGACTCTGCCATTGGTATGCATATGATGACATCTAAATTATATTTAGTTTTTACATCTCTTTAGTCTTCATTTGATTGTGATAATTGTTCTAACTTTTATTATTTTGATGAATTTACAGTATGATGAATAGCTTCTCAAGATTAGACTGGAATTATGGATTAAGAGAATGTGGATCACATGGTAAACTGTCAGTTTCATTACATCATATCAAGGTTACATATTTACATACTATCAATATCACCATGATTTATGACAGTTGATGCTGAAATTGACCTCCTGATTGAAGTAGGATTTGTCATGCTTCTCTACATTTCTTCCCATTTAAAGGAGAAGTTTGAAAATTAATATCTTCTTTTGGATAGGAAATATTTTAAAATATTTTTAGGATTATTGAGAAAGACAAGTGCTGAGACAGAGAAAGAAAAAAGGATCAACAAGGTTATGACTTTCAGAGAAAATGCAAGGATTTCTGGGCAATGCTATAAATGTCCAGGATTATATTGGCCAGAGCTGGACTGCATTTTTTTTTTTTCTGAGACTGTGGAGAAACTTGGTAGGAATAGAAAATCCATAACTGTGTTTGGCAAGTCTCATATGTTCGTTTTTAATGGCCCAGTTTGTTTGGTTTCATTTTGCTTCATGGAGTGCAAGGAGATGTCTGAGACTAGCCATGTAGCAAAACCAAAAATTTAACAAACTAGAAATTAGTGAAAAAATCACTAAGCAATGGCTGAAGGTTTATTTCAGGTTAAACGCCATCATTTTTTCCACATTAAATAATTATATCCAGATAATGTTAATAGAACACTGGTTGGAAGCACAGTTACAAACTGGCAAAAGTAAGTATAGTTGAAAGTCATAGGGATATGAGATTCTGTTGAGAGTGAGCTAAAATATCTAAACAAAAGAAAGGAAAGCATAAAATAACTTGAAGATGGTGATACTTAAAAAGATGTAATGAATGGGTTCAATAATTGAATTCAAAACAATGCTTGAAAAGAGAGTAGAATAAAGATGTTGTGATGAGAGAAATTTCAAATGGCAATATATGGAAAATAGTATGAACATCTTCATCCAGTTGACAGTTATATGAAAAGTCTTCCAAAGTAGAGAAATGATTTTAAAAATATATTAAACATCAGGACATAAGCATATAGCTTACTACAAAGGTAATAGTAATACATATTGGTATTCTGATGATGTTAGCTTGCAAGGTTGATAAGAAAGTGAGTCAGGCATAATAATCTATTTAAATATCAAGTTGTAACGCTAAGGTTGACAGATAATTGTAACAAGGATAATAAGCAAGAGTAGTACTTGATATTTTGTGAGAGGAATTGTAGTTGGCAGGCAATGTGGAACCAGAAGAATGTTAAACCATTCAAAACTTTGTTTATGATGATGGAAAAAGAAATAATAAAGAAAAGAGTGGACTGTTTTTAAGAGGGAAGCAAGGAGAAGGAAAAAGTAAGTTTTAGCTAATCAGATATTATAGTACATTAGAGAAAGATAAGTACTTTAACCCAAAACAAGGTCATACAAATTCACAGTGTAGTAATTTACATATGTTGGTATTATTATCAGCTTAGATTTAGTATGATGAAACAGAAGTTTCTTCTTCTAGCTACTGAGTAATAAAAGTTGCATAATTGGTTTTGCAAAATGCTTGCATAAGGACTTTGATGGTACCGAGTTTATCATTATTATTAATATATAGGGGTAGCAATATATAAGCAGAATAAAAATGATGGAAGAATTACTGTGGTAGACTGTGACCCTAAGTTCCCAAACTTACTGTTCATCAATGGGCATATGAGGAAGATTGAAAACAGACATCTAACTGTAATTTTGAGCTCTGACTCTTGGAGACAGGATATGAGTCAAATAGCACTTGAACTGCTTATGTTTATTGATAGCAAATGCATTCTACTCAGTATCCTGAAATATGAAAACACAATTCATTATGTGTCTGTTTTTTTCAGAGGAGGTATCCTATAAGTAATCAATTTGGTTTTGCTTTTATATTGGTGACAGAAATGATTTCCAGGATGTGTTACTTGACTCCTACCCATTCTGTTATAATGTTATTTGGAATCTAGTATGTTAAAATTTTCTCTATACAAAAATGAAATAAAATTGTTCTTCATTCCATGTAAGATAAACAATGAATAAGTACACAAGGATTTCTGACACTGTTTATTTCATTGTTTGGCTTAATGAAAATTCCAAAATTCCAGCTCACTTGACATTTTAGGATTTTCTCTAACAAAAGTCCTCAAAAATGTTTCTAAAGTATTTATGGTTGTATCTATCTTTTTTCCTCCAAAGCCTTTATTTTGTTTTAATTTTTTGTTTTGCTTTGTTTCTATATCAAGAAATATCTAAAATAAACACAGGAATTTTACCATTGTGCAGATAATTGTAGCTGAAGTGTGAAGCGTGAAGTTTTGCAAATATGTATCGTTGAATATGTGGACTTTAAAAATATTTCTTTCAAATTTTAATAGACATCTCTTCTATCTGCTCTCATGATATGTATTCCACTAATTATTTATTGAATTTTTAGCACTAAAATCACAAAACACATTTACAAATTAAAATCATAAAATGGCAAAAATTGAAACACTGAGATGGATGAAAATGAAATTTTAATTCATGTTTTCATACACCTGTCACCATTGGACTCTATAATGAAGTTTTCATCCAGTAGTTATAAGTCCGTTTGAGAGGGCCTATAGACTAGATGTCTAAGATCAAGGTGTTAGCAGATTTGGTTTCTCCTAAGACCTCTCTCCTTGGCTTGCAGATGTCTATCCCTATAATTTCACATGGTCTTTACTCACGAGCATCCAATGTGACACTGTGTGTTCCCAAATGTCTTAAAAGGACACAACTGAGATCCATTTGCCTTATCGTAACGTCCTAATTTTAACTGAACTATATCTTTAAAGGCCTCTTCTCAAAATTAGTTACTTTCTTAGGTGCTAATCATGAGAGTTTCAACATGCAAATGTTGGAGGAGATATATTTCAGTCCATCACACACACACACACACACACACACACACACACACTTTATATATATTGAAGACCAAGAGGAAAGCCAAAAGCCAGGATTAAGTGAATGGTTTCAACCAGTATCTAAATGGCAAAGGAAGAAGCTAATAAAATAGAAACAATGGGAAGAACAATGAGAACTCAAACAAAAGTGGAAGGAAAAACGAAAGAGAAAGCAATTAGAACCACAGTGTCAACGTGAATCAAATTCAGATGGAAGTGACAGAAAAAGTATTTGAAGAGCTGTTGTTCAAAGCCCACTTCACCTTATCATTGAAAGCAGTTTTGACAGCCTGATGGTATTAAAGGGCATTAAGAAACATCATAAACAGATTCAGGAATGTTATGCAGAATATCGATGAGCACTGCATCCCGTGCAGTTTTATTTGACAAGCCATGGAGGCCAGTTGAAAAAGAATGGCTGAAAATGACAAAGGATGGGTCAATTGAAAGGATATCCACTTCAAGCCAGAGCACTATAGTGAATTCATGCAGAAAGAAGACCTGATTTATCTTATATCAGATTCACCTAATATATTAAAGGAATTAGATGAATCAAAGGCCTATGTGATCGCAATCATCACAAGGGACTCACATATAAACATGCGTCAGATCACGGAACTGATCATGCACAGCTCCCCCTTGGAAATTTTGTGAAGATGAATACTAGAAAAGTTTTGGCATTTAATCATGTGTTTGAGATTATTCTAGAATACCTGGAGATGAGAGAGTGGCAAGAAGCATATTTTTTTACTATTTTACCCCAAAGGAAAGGAGCTGTTCCCACAGACTAATGCTGCGAAATTTCTTCACATAACAAGACGTACACCAGTGTTGAAGATGGATTGAACAATGATTCCAGTGAGGAGGAAAATAGAAATGAAGTAGATTCACCACATGAGGAAGAAAAGCAGGATAAAGAAAACAGCAGTGAATCTACACTGAACTCTATACCACAATAATATCATCTATTTTTTCTTCTTCAGTTTATGGAAAAATTAGCAGAAAATGAGACGTTCTATAGAATATTTGAATTGGAAGAAAATTTCATTTTCTCTTTTTTCTCTCACACAAGTATTACCCAGGCTTGACCCTGATTACATTCTAAGAACAGACAAGATTGGGAACGGTCTGGTTGGTATGGCCGTAGACAATTTCCCTTATTTCTTTTGTGATTTCTTTTAAACTTTTTTTAGAACTAAGTGATAAATACTCATAAGAAAGCATTTTTTGTTTTTACATGAGTTAAAAATGTAAGAGAATAAAAGCATTACTTGAGACTATTACCCTGTTAATAGGCAGACTTATAAGACTTATAAGATTCTGTTCTTCAGAATGTGCCTTTTGACCTTTCAGTTTTATTGCTGTTTGTATGTTTAAGTCAATGTCTTTCTGATTTATGGCCTGCTTATTTGTGAAGGCATATATTCTAAATTTCTTATAAGTCTAACAAAATTTTATGAATGGGAGGTTACCTTCTATTTGCATCTTTTATATTCAGTTTAATTATTTCAAAAGAATATAGTGATTTCAGGAACAAAGAAATATTGGATTAATAAGGGGCTTCCCTGGTATATAAATTGTAAATAATCCACCTGCCAGTGTGAAGACATGAGTTCAGTCCCACAATCAGAAAGATCCCCTGGAGAAGGAAAAAACAACTCACTCCAGTATTCTTGGATTGGATTGATAAACTCAAAAACTGGTGTCTTTTGAACTACAGAGCCATATCTATTCTTCTTTTGTTATGAATTTCAGGTTCTAAGGCAAGCACTGAGGGAGTTAAGACTTTAATCTATTTTCTTAATTTCAGTAATGATGGTTAAATTATTTTGATTACAAAATTTAATTTTGGGGGCTAGATTATTTTGAAGGGCTGTTGAGGAATTTCCCTGGTGCTCCAGTGCAGGGGACCAATGCTAATGCAGGGGACATGGGTTCGATCTCTGGTCTGAGAAAATTCCCATGCTGTGGGGTATAAGTAAGCCCGTGCATCACAACTACTATGCCTGTGCGGTGCCATCAAGCCACAGGCTCTAGAGACTGTGCTCCACAAGAGAAGCCACCGCTATGAGAAAGCCACGCACAGCCAGTGGAATCTACACTGAACTCTATACCACAATAATATCATCTATTTTTCTTCTTCAGTTTATGGAAAAATTAGCAGAAAATGAGACGTTCTATAGAATATTTGAATTGGAAGAAAATTTCATTTTCTTTTTCTCTCACACAAGTATTACCCAGGCTTGACCCTGATTACATTCTAAGAACAGACAAGATTGGGAACGGTCTGGTTGGTATGGCCGTAGACAATTTCCCTTATTTCTTTTGTGATTTCTTTTAAACTTTTTTTAGAACTAAGTGATAAATACTCATAAGAAAGCATTTTTTGTTTTTACATGAGTTAAAAATGTAAGAGAATAAAAGCATTACTTGAGACTATTACCCTGTTAATAGGCAGACTTATAAGACTTATAAGATTCTGTTCTTCAGAATGTGCCTTTTGACCTTTCAGTTTTATTGCTGTTTGTATGTTTAAGTCAATGTCTTTCTGATTTATGGCCTGCTTATTTGTGAAGGCATATATTCTAAATTTCTTATAAGTCTAACAAAATTTTATGAATGGGAGGTTACCTTCTATTTGCATCTTTTATATTCAGTTTAATTATTTCAAAAGAATATAGTGATTTCAGGAACAAAGAAATATTGGATTAATAAGGGGCTTCCCTGGTATATAAATTGTAAATAATCCACCTGCCAGTGTGAAGACATGAGTTCAGTCCCACAATCAGAAAGATCCCCTGGAGAAGGAAAAAACAACTCACTCCAGTATTCTTGGATTGGATTGATAAACTCAAAAACTGGTGTCTTTTGAACTACAGAGCCATATCTATTCTTCTTTTGTTATGAATTTCAGGTTCTAAGGCAAGCACTGAGGGAGTTAAGACTTTAATCTATTTTCTTAATTTCAGTAATGATGGTTAAATTATTTTGATTACAAAATTTAATTTTGGGGGCTAGATTATTTTGAAGGGCTGTTGAGGAATTTCCCTGGTGCTCCAGTGCAGGGGACCAATGCTAATGCAGGGGACATGGGTTCGATCTCTGGTCTGAGAAAATTCCCATGCTGTGGGGTATAAGTAAGCCCGTGCATCACAACTACTATGCCTGTGCTCTGGTGCCATCAAGCCACAGGCTCTAGAGACTGTGCTCCACAAGAGAAGCCACCGCTATGAGAAAGCCACGCACAGCCACTAGACAGTAGCCCCCGATTGCCAGCGACTAGAGAAAGTCTGCACACAGCAATGAAGACCCACCACAGCCAAACATAAATAGAAGACCCAACGTAGTCAAATACAAATAAACAAACTTATTAAAAAAAGAAAAGAATCCATTTGAAGATTCTTTGAAGAATCCATTTTTGTCATTACCCAAATTAAAAAAGAAACAATTCTTAAGAAAAAAAAAAAAAACAAAACCTTACCCCTTAGCAGCTATCTGTTTCTTCTAATATGCATGTCTTTTAAATAAAATATGTTGTTTCCTCAGTAAATAAAATACACACACACACACACACACACACACACACACACAAAACAGGACCTGCCACAGCAATCTTGATTGAAGCTTGTAGATCATCCAGCTGAGCATTTTGCATGATGTGCTCTGCATACTGTTTAAAGAAGCAGAGTGATAATAAACAGCCTGTTTGTACTCATTTCTCAATTTAGATTCAGTAAGTTGTCCCTTGTAAGATTGTAGCCATTGCTTATTGACCTCCACACAGTTTTGTCAAGAAACAAGCAACATGTTCTGATATACTCGTCCCTTTAAGAATTTTCCACACTTTGTTGTGATCTACACTGTCAGAGGCTTTCTTGTAGTCAATGAAGTAAAAGCAGATATTTTTTCTCTTTTTCTGAAATGCCCTTGCTTTCTCTGAGATCCAGTAACTGTTGACAATTTGATCTATGGTTCCTCTGCCTTTTCTAAACCAAAATTTACATCTGAAATTTTTTTACTCACATACTGCTGAAGCCTAACTTGTAGGATTTTGAGTATAAACTTACTAGCATGGGAGATGAGTGCAATTGTTTGGTAGTTTGAACATTCTTTGGCTTTGAATTTCTTTGGGACTGGAATAAAAATGGATCTTTTCCAGTCCTGTGGCAACCGTTGAATTTTCCAAATTTGCTGGCATATTGGTCCATGCTGTGGGTATAAGTAAGCCCGTGCATCACAACTACTATGCCTGTGCTCTGGTGCCATCAAGCCACAGGCTCTAGAGACTGTGCTCCACAAGAGAAGCCACCGCTATGAGAAAGCCACGCACAGCCACTAGACAGTAGCCCCCGATTGCCAGCGACTAGAGAAAGTCTGCACACAGCAATGAAGACCCACCACAGCCAAACATAAATAGAAGACCCAACGTAGTCAAATACAAATAAACAAACTTATTAAAAAAAGAAAAGAATCCATTTGAAGATTCTTTGAAGAATCCATTTTTGTCATTACCCAAATTAAAAAAGAAACAATTCTTAAGAAAAAAAAAAAAAACAAAACCTTACCCCTTAGCAGCTATCTGTTTCTTCTAATATGCATGTCTTTTAAATAAAATATGTTGTTTCCTCAGTAAATAAAATACACACACACACACACACACACACACACACACAAAACAGGACCTGCCACAGCAATCTTGATTGAAGCTTGTAGATCATCCAGCTGAGCATTTTGCATGATGTGCTCTGCATACTGTTTAAAGAAGCAGAGTGATAATAAACAGCCTGTTTGTACTCATTTCTCAATTTAGATTCAGTAAGTTGTCCCTTGTAAGATTGTAGCCATTGCTTATTGACCTCCACACAGTTTTGTCAAGAAACAAGCAACATGTTCTGATATACTCGTCCCTTTAAGAATTTTCCACACTTTGTTGTGATCTACACTGTCAGAGGCTTTCTTGTAGTCAATGAAGTAAAAGCAGATATTTTTTCTCTTTTTCTGAAATGCCCTTGCTTTCTCTGAGATCCAGTAACTGTTGACAATTTGATCTATGGTTCCTCTGCCTTTTCTAAACCAAAATTTACATCTGAAATTTTTTTACTCACATACTGCTGAAGCCTAACTTGTAGGATTTTGAGTATAAACTTACTAGCATGGGAGATGAGTGCAATTGTTTGGTAGTTTGAACATTCTTTGGCTTTGAATTTCTTTGGGACTGGAATAAAAATGGATCTTTTCCAGTCCTGTGGCAACCGTTGAATTTTCCAAATTTGCTGGCATATTGAGTGCAGCACTGTAAAAGTGTCATCTTTTAGGATTTTAAATAGCTAAACTGTAATTCCACCATCTCCACTAGCTTTAATTATAGTAATGCTTCATAAGGCCCATGTGACTTCAAACTCCAGGATGTGTGACTCTAGGTGGGAGACCACACCACTGTGGTTATCAAGTCATTAAAATCTATTTTTTGTAGTTTTTCTCTGTGTTCTCGCCACCTCATCTTAACCTTTTCTGACTCTGTTAGGTCCTTACAATTTATACACTTTATCATGCTCATTCTTTCATGTAATGTTTTTCTTTCTGTCTCCAAGATTCTTGAAGAGATCTCTAGTCTTTTACATTGTATTATTTCATCTATACACAGGTGTTTTTTTCTCATAAATAGATTTGTATACATATAGCATAAAATAGACCTACAGATTTCTCCTTCATAATGCAAGGAAGGCTAATAGTTCTTGGAGTGTTCCCTGGGTATCTCAGAGAGTTTTATGGACTCATGTTAATTTAATAATAACATTGGCTTTTTCCACTGTGCATTGAAATTAACACCAATGGTTAAAAAAAAAAAAAAAAAAAAAAAACATGGTGACTGAAATTGCCAGTGTATATGCACAGATCAAGGAAATGGTACTAAATCATGCTAGTCATTACCTACTTCATGAAGGAATTCAGAGCAACTTTTTAAAAGTTTGCTTAAGAATTCTTTAAATAGAATAGAATAATTTATTTTATTAAACTGTGACTCTTGAGTACACATTTTTGATAGTCTATATGATGAAATGGTAAGTACACTTAAGGTACTTGTCTTCATAATCATTATAATAGTTGTTTTGAGGTGTATTGAAATGGAGCAGGACCCTATGGTCCATGCTCCCCTCTTAATGTCCTCTGCCTGCCTTTTTTCTGTGGAAAACTTTAAGATTTAGTTTAATCAGATAAATGAGAGATGTGCAAACAAAGGAAATAAAGAGGACTAAATAAAAATAACCTAATCATTAAGCATAATCAAGGTTTGGCTTTGAATTTCTTTGGGACTGGAATAAAAATGGATCTTTTCCAGTCCTGTGGCAACCGTTGAATTTTCCAAATTTGCTGGCATATTGAGTGCAGCACTGTAAAAGTGTCATCTTTTAGGATTTTAAATAGCTAAACTGTAATTCCACCATCTCCACTAGCTTTAATTATAGTAATGCTTCATAAGGCCCATGTGACTTCAAACTCCAGGATGTGTGACTCTAGGTGGGAGACCACACCACTGTGGTTATCAAGTCATTAAAATCTATTTTTTGTAGTTTTTCTCTGTGTTCTCGCCACCTCATCTTAACCTTTTCTGACTCTGTTAGGTCCTTACAATTTATACACTTTATCATGCTCATTCTTTCATGTAATGTTTTTCTTTCTGTCTCCAAGATTCTTGAAGAGATCTCTAGTCTTTTACATTGTATTATTTCATCTATACACAGGTGTTTTTTTCTCATAAATAGATTTGTATACATATAGCATAAAATAGACCTACAGATTTCTCCTTCATAATGCAAGGAAGGCTAATAGTTCTTGGAGTTTTCCCCTGGGTATCTCAGAGAGTTTTATGGACTCATGTTAATTTAAAAAAAACATTGGCTTTTTCCAATGTACATTAAAATAAACAACAATGGTAAAAAAAAAAAAAAAAAAAAAAAAAACATGGTGACTGAAATTGCCAGTGTATATGCACAGATCAAGGAAATGGTACTAAATCATGCTAGTCATTACCTACTTCATGAAGGAATTCAGAGCAACTTTTTAAAAGTTTGCTTAAGAATTCTTTAAATAGAATAGAATAATTTATTTTATTAAACTGTGACTCTTGAGTACACATTTTTGATAGTCTATATGATGAAATGGTAAGTACACTTAAGGTACTTGTCTTCATAATCATTATAATAGTTGTTTTGAGGTGTATTGAAATGGAGCAGGACCCTATGGTCCATGCTCCCCTCTTAATGTCCTCTGCCTGCCTTTTTTCTGTGGAAAACTTTAAGATTTAGTTTAATCAGATAAATGAGAGATGTGCAAACAAAGGAAATAAAGAGGACTAAATAAAAATAACCTAATCATTAAGCATAATCAAGGACCTTTAGTTCCTTTTCAAGGGCTATAGATAATATTCTGAGTCATATTCTGTGACCTGTTTTAAAGGCACTAAAACACCAGGGTGAAGACGTTAACTACATTATGACAAGATTGTAGCCACGACATAAGCTGTTACAATTCTGAGAACTGGCCTCAAAGAAATGGAATCAAATGGACCCATGAAGTGAAGATTAACTGTACTTAAAATAAGCAAGATAATGCTGATCAGACCACAAATGATGAATTTGAAGATGACTATCAGAACTGACTGTGATGTTTCTGCATGTAGTCCCTTCCTTCTGTTTATAAAAGGTCTTGGCCCACTTGTTGCCAGAAGGGGAAGTCAGTCTTTGACAGATATCCATCCACTCCCCCGAACCAACTGCCAGCGTCTGAAATAAAGCAAACTTCCCTTTCTAACTACCTAGCTTGTTTCTTGGCTTTCGAGAAGTGAACAGTCAGAGCCCACACATCTTTCAGTAACAGTATTGCATATATTTCAATTTTTTGTGTACTGTGATGTTTTGACATCTTAAGAAAAAGAAAAACGAAAAACACATTTCTTGTTGGGAGGAGACTGCCCCTCCAAAGGCTAGCCAATTCTTAGATACAGAGAAAGATTCAACACACAGCATGACTTTGATATACAAGCTAACCAATCCAGAGCCAGATTGCCTCTACTTGGCATGTATACTCTAGAATGCATTTTTTCTTTCTTTCTTTTTAATAATTTGTTCTCAGAAAATGAAATTGTAGAGGGTCTAGGGTTAGAACCAGTGAAGGGAACAGGGGAGATCTGCGCATGGAGCTTGGAGACAATGGAGCCTGAAGGTGGAAAGTGAAAGTTTTAGAAGCTCAGTCATATCCTACTCTTTATAACCCCCTATGCACTGTAGATTTTCCAGAATTCTCTGTCTATAGAATTTTCCAGGCAAGAAAACTGGAGTGCATAGCCACTCCCTTTTCCAAGAAATTTTCCCAACCCAGAGATTGAACCTGGGTATCCCACATTGTAGGGATATTCTTTACCATCTGAGTCACCAGGAAAGGTACTTTTTAATAATAATCTAAAAAATAGTAACAGCATATGTTAACAAGTAGAACATCATTTTGCCAACAAACGTCCATATTATCAAAGATATGATTTTTATGGTAGTCATGTACGAATATGAGAGCTGGACCATACAGAAGGCTGAGTGCTGAAGAACTGATGATTTTGAATTGTGGTACTGGAGAAGATTCTTGAGATTTGCTTAGACCGTGAAGAGATTAAATCAGTGAATCCTAAAGGAAATCAACTGTGAATGGTCATAGAAAGTATTAATAATAAAGCTGAAACTCCAATAGTTTTGCCAACAGATGCAAAGAGCTGACTCACTGTAAAAGATCCTGATGCTGGGAAAAATTGAGGAGAAGAAGGTGTCAGAGGATGAGATGGTTAGATAGCACACTGACTCCATGGACATGAGTTTGAGCAAATTTCATGAGATACAGAAGGACAGGGAAACATGGCATAATGCAGTTCATGAGGTCACAAAGTCAGTCATGCCTGACTTTGTGACTGAACAATAACAACATGAAGCGCAACCACCTGTCCAACCTCACCAGTTAAACATACACAAATATTGTCATGCTTGAGGTAAAGGGGGGACTTATAACTTAAAAGAGTTGAAAAAGTTTCACAAGTGCCAGGGCTTACAGAGGGTATCACTCTTGCATCAGCTGGTTAAAAAACACACAGCCCTCACTCGATGCCACTTGACTTTTACTGCAGAAAACACTAGTCTTATAGACATAATAACTAATCTGATGCCAGCGCACATCTGTGTAATAGCCATTGTGAATGCTGCGAGCATGACTGCAAATAGTGCTGCTGAAATGTAGCCTCCGTTCACTGTTGCCAAATAGAAATGCAGACAGAGTTTTGGGTGAAGTAGAAAAGAATAGCTTTTGTTGTTATTTGAGCCTGAAGGTGGAAAGTGAAAGTTTTAGAAGCTCAGTCATATCCTACTCTTTATAACCCCCTATGCACTGTAGATTTTCCAGAATTCTCTGTCTATAGAATTTTCCAGGCAAGAAAACTGGAGTGCATAGCCACTCCCTTTTCCAAGAAATTTTCCCAACCCAGAGATTGAACCTGGGTATCCCACATTGTAGGGATATTCTTTACCATCTGAGTCACCAGGAAAGGTACTTTTTAATAATAATCTAAAAAATAGTAACAGCATATGTTAACAAGTAGAACATCATTTTGCCAACAAACGTCCATATTATCAAAGATATGATTTTTATGGTAGTCATGTACGAATATGAGAGCTGGACCATACAGAAGGCTGAGTGCTGAAGAACTGATGATTTTGAATTGTGGTACTGGAGAAGATTCTTGAGATTTGCTTAGACCGTGAAGAGATTAAATCAGTGAATCCTAAAGGAAATCAACTGTGAATGGTCATAGAAAGTATTAATAATAAAGCTGAAACTCCAATAGTTTTGCCAACAGATGCAAAGAGCTGACTCACTGTAAAAGATCCTGATGCTGGGAAAAATTGAGGAGAAGAAGGTGTCAGAGGATGAGATGGTTAGATAGCACACTGACTCCATGGACATGAGTTTGAGCAAATTTCATGAGATACAGAAGGACAGGGAAACATGGCATAATGCAGTTCATGAGGTCACAAAGTCAGTCATGCCTGACTTTGTGACTGAACAATAACAACATGAAGCGCAACCACCTGTCCAACCTCACCAGTTAAACATACACAAATATTGTCATGCTTGAGGTAAAGGGGGGACTTATAACTTAAAAGAGTTGAAAAAGTTTCACAAGTGCCAGGGCTTACAGAGGGTATCACTCTTGCATCAGCTGGTTAAAAAACACACAGCCCTCACTCGATGCCACTTGACTTTTACTGCAGAAAACACTAGTCTTATAGACATAATAACTAATCTGATGCCAGCGCACATCTGTGTAATAGCCATTGTGAATGCTGCGAGCATGACTGCAAATAGTGCTGCTGAAATGTAGCCTCCGTTCACTGTTGCCAAATAGAAATGCAGACAGAGTTTTGGGTGAAGTAGAAAAGAATAGCTTTTGTTGTTATTTTTTAGGCAAAGGAGGCCACAGTGGGTTAGTGTTTTCAATATCGTGTCTTCTCTGGGGAGAAAATATAAGAGTCTTATAGTTTAGGAGGGGGATGAAGTGCTAGTGCTAAGGATTAGGACAGAGGCAAGCTTACATTCTTTCCTCCTGGAAAATGTCAACATTGTCGGAGCTGGTGTCAGGCACCCCTCCCGTGGTTTTGGTTGTCCTTGGTTTTAGTGTCAGGCACTCCTGCAATGGTTTGTGTCCTTCTTTATGGACTAGAGAATGCTCACAGAGGAAGGGAGTATTAGAGCCTTTACTTGGAGAAGCAAACACAAGGTACATAGTACAACTCTGACTAGAAAGCAATCATTTTCAAAAGTGATTAAGCAAAAGAGAGAAATACTTGTGAAAGAATGGCTGAGTGGGCAATACAATTAGACCTAACATCCAAAAGCTGCCTTAATCAGTTCCTGCTATAACAAATTCCCAACACCTATTTTTTTTTCCCATCTATTTCAGTGGAAAGGCACCATTATTATCTGGCAACTTAATGCTGAACAGCAGCAGTGAGAAGGAGCTCTTCTTATGGAAGGAATAGATGTTCTCATGCCAAGTACCAGAAGGTCTAGTGGAATTTTTTTCTATATAGATAAGGTAAACAGCATGTGGAGAATCTGGTGTGGTGACTAGAGTAAAACACAGGGAAAGACATTTTTTTTAATTTCCTGAGAAAATGGATTGAATACCTTGAGGAATCCAGCTCAATATGCTTCCCAGATGGCACTAGTGACAAAGAACCTGCCTGCCAGTGCAGGAGATGTGGGTTTGATTCCTGGATAAGAAAGATTCCTTGAAGAAGGAAATGGGAACCCACTCCAGTATTCTGGCCTGAAGAGTCCCATTGACAGAGGAGTCTGGTGGGCTACAGTCCATGGGATTGCAAAGAGTTGGACACAACTGAAGCAAATTAGTATGCATGGATCCAGGATTGCATGCCATTTAGAAATGTAGTTATATTCCCTGATTTATCTCTGGTATAATGGTGAAATACTCTTTGTCAATAATGGCACAAATACCTCCAGAGTGTGGTCAAGATGTCTATGGCCATTTATTTCTCAAGTATTATATCTTTCATTAGTAAAATGTCAGTGTTTAATAAGGCTAGATTCTGTTTACTATAATTCAGTGTTGGTCAGGTAAATTTTGTTAAAGCTTTTGTATAGAGAGATACATTTTTAAGACTATATTTGAAATAAAGTTTTTAAACAAATAGCCTTACCATTTGAAGATTGATCTGTCCATCTAGGGCAGAGATAAGGGAGACAGGCAAATTTAGCCTTCTGTAAAAAAATTTCCCTGGTGCATTGGATCTAAGCAAATCTCAGAGTGCCCCTGTCAATCCACCCTAGTGGCATGGCCACAGATTGATTCCACGAATACAACAGGTTCCATTTGGGGCCCTACAATAAACCCCTGGTCTCCTAATTCAGTCCATAGTACACCAATCACAGATTTCTAATGTTGTAAGATTATTGCACTGTTTAATGATTTCCAGTCTACATATTAACTAGAAGAATATTTTCTTTGTTCCCAGTATAGGGATGTTTTATTTCTTAATTGAACAAATTCTGGAATTAACCAAAATAACCCATCTTAAATATGAATAAACCCTTCCATCAAAGTGACCACATATCCAGCAATTAGAATAAATAAAGGAATCAGCATGAGTTCACTGTAAAAAAAAAGAAAAAGAAAAGCATTCTTAAAAATATCCTAAAGAAATAAGAATAGACAAAGGCAACTAGTGCATTTTCCTATTGAAACAAATACTTAAAGACTTTACATTGGTGTGATGTCCACTTCTTATGGGTCAGTTTTTCAGCTAGTGGCACCTCCAGTTTGTAGCTCTCGAGTCCTTTTTTTATGCTGGTGTGATACATCCATGACTTGATTCCATCCAGCTTCAAAGGACTATGGGTAGTGAGAAGTCTTATTGTGTTCAAGGACCAGGATGAGTTCAACTCATGGACAGTTCATAGATTGTTTGGTATCAAGGTGACTTTCAAGCATCATTGACCTTTTGGTTTTAACCAGTATAAGGTCTATGCTCTAGAGGTCAGACATTTTTATCACGTTGGAGTTTACTTCCTTTAAACAAACTTACAAGTGCAACTCAGACCTTTATGTATATATTTCAGGTAACTGGGAGTTTGGTGATTCTGATGTGTGACAGGTCTATAGTCTAAATTGTTATCAGTTCCCCAGACCTAGGCTAATCTTTGTTTCTATATCTTCACATTTCCTAATCTATGGTTAAATTTTTTTTCAGTGTTTAATAAGGCTAGGTTCTGTTTACTATAATTCAGTGTTGGTCAGGTAAATTTTGTTAAAGCTTTTGTATAGAGAGATACATTTTTAAGACTATATTTGAAATAAAGTTTTTAAACAAATAGCCTTACCATTTGAAGATTGATCTGTCCATCTAGGGCAGAGATAAGGGAGACAGGCAAATTTAGCCTTCTGTAAAAAAATTTCCCTGGTGCATTGGATCTAAGCAAATCTCAGAGTGCCCCTGTCAATCCACCCTAGTGGCATGGCCACAGATTGATTCCACGAATACAACAGGTTCCATTTGGGGCCCTACAATAAACCCCTGGTCTCCTAATTCAGTCCATAGTACACCAATCACAGATTTCTAATGTTGTAAGATTATTGCACTGTTTAATGATTTCCAGTCTACATATTAACTAGAAGAATATTTTCTTTGTTCCCAGTATAGGGATGTTTTATTTCTTAATTGAACAAATTCTGGAATTAACCAAAATAACCCATCTTAAATATGAATAAACCCTTCCATCAAAGTGACCACATATCCAGCAATTAGAATAAATAAAGGAATCAGCATGAGTTCACTGTAAAAAAAAAGAAAAAGAAAAGCATTCTTAAAAATATCCTAAAGAAATAAGAATAGACAAAGGCAACTAGTGCATTTTCCTATTGAAACAAATACTTAAAGACTTTACATTGGTGTGATGTCCACTTCTTATGGGTCAGTTTTTCAGCTAGTGGCACCTCCAGTTTGTAGCTCTCGAGTCCTTTTTTTATGCTGGTGTGATACATCCATGACTTGATTCCATCCAGCTTCAAAGGACTATGGGTAGTGAGAAGTCTTATTGTGTTCAAGGACCAGGATGAGTTCAACTCATGGACAGTTCATAGATTGTTTGGTATCAAGGTGACTTTCAAGCATCATTGACCTTTTGGTTTTAACCAGTATAAGGTCTATGCTCTAGAGGTCAGACATTTTTATCACGTTGGAGTTTACTTCCTTTAAACAAACTTACAAGTGCAACTCAGACCTTTATGTATATATTTCAGGTAACTGGGAGTTTGGTGATTCTGATGTGTGACAGGTCTATAGTCTAAATTGTTATCAGTTCCCCAGACCTAGGCTAATCTTTGTTTCTATATCTTCACATTTCCTAATCATAAACTCTTGATTTGGTCTCTTACTTCAAAAGACAAAGACACAGGGGATTGTACACGGTTTCAAGCCTTATGAGCATGATAAACTTCTTCCTTCTAAGCCTCATTTGCATTTCCTACAGTTGCTGAACCAACTTAACCATATAATATTCAACATATGCTTTCTTTGACCATGTCAGTACTTATGCAAATGAGTTGTGACCTCAGCTTTTTACACAGAATACCATTTTCACTGAAAAGAAAAAAACTGCCAGATAGACAAGGCTTTCACATTTGGGTGGTTTATAGATATTTTCTTAAAAATAAACACAACAACCCCATATCTTCAAGAAAAATAGTGGATGATATTTATACCCAATGATGAGATTTTAACTTTCAAATGAAGATTAGAATTTTGGAATACTTTATTTAACTTGATAGTTTCTCAGTACTTAAAAACGTTTCTGTTATTATTACTGGTGATATTTGTGAATGTGATTTTTTGACACTGAATAAGAAACACATCAAAGTTGGATGACCTAGATAAGATAGTAAAACAGTATTTTCTAAATAAGCAATTTGTGCATGTTGAAAACTTACATGTGCACATAGCTCAGTAATTGAGATACAGTCATTTCTGTATATTCATATCACACTTGAAAGTACTTGCAGTATTTTTCAACCTTTCTCAGAGTGAGATAAGGACATTTGGAGCCTGATAGTATTCTCCCTTGACTGTGTCTGGGTCCAAATTCTATCATTTGCATGTGTAATCCCCTCTAACAAACTTCAGTGCTCCAAAACAGAGAGGCAAATTGTCACATGAAACATCAGTGCACCAGACATTGGGTGTAATCCCCTGTAATAAATTAGGTGCTCAAAAACATTATTAACTGTTATAACAATTTGTGAATTGGAGCTTGAATAAAATTAATAGTGATCTTATTTTTTTATTAATAATAGTAATAGAAGGATATAACCACCAAATTTACCGTTGGAGTTTACTTCCTTTAAACAAACTTACAAGTGCAACTCAGACCTTTATGTATATATTTCAGGTAACTGGGAGTTTGGTGATTCTGATGTGTGACAGGTCTATAGTCTAAATTGTTATCAGTTCCCCAGACCTAGGCTAATCTTTGTTTCTATATCTTCACATTTCCTAATCATAAACTCTTGATTTGGTCTCTTACTTCAAAAGACAAAGACACAGGGGATTGTACACGGTTTCAAGCCTTATGAGCATGATAAACTTCTTCCTTCTAAGCCTCATTTGCATTTCCTACAGTTGCTGAACCAACTTAACCATATAATATTCAACATATGCTTTCTTTGACCATGTCAGTACTTATGCAAATGAGTTGTGACCTCAGCTTTTTACACAGAATACCATTTTCACTGAAAAGAAAAAAACTGCCAGATAGACAAGGCTTTCACATTTGGGTGGTTTATAGATATTTTCTTAAAAATAAACACAACAACCCCATATCTTCAAGAAAAATAGTGGATGATATTTATACCCAATGATGAGATTTTAACTTTCAAATGAAGATTAGAATTTTGGAATACTTTATTTAACTTGATAGTTTCTCAGTACTTAAAAACGTTTCTGTTATTATTACTGGTGATATTTGTGAATGTGATTTTTTGACACTGAATAAGAAACACATCAAAGTTGGATGACCTAGATAAGATAGTAAAACAGTATTTTCTAAATAAGCAATTTGTGCATGTTGAAAACTTACATGTGCACATAGCTCAGTAATTGAGATACAGTCATTTCTGTATATTCATATCACACTTGAAAGTACTTGCAGTATTTTTCAACCTTTCTCAGAGTGAGATAAGGACATTTGGAGCCTGATAGTATTCTCCCTTGACTGTGTCTGGGTCCAAATTCTATCATTTGCATGTGTAATCCCCTCTAACAAACTTCAGTGCTCCAAAACAGAGAGGCAAATTGTCACATGAAACATCAGTGCACCAGACATTGGGTGTAATCCCCTGTAATAAATTAGGTGCTCAAAAACATTATTAACTGTTATAACAATTTGTGAATTGGAGCTTGAATAAAATTAATAGTGATCTTATTTTTTTATTAATAATAGTAATAGAAGGATATAACCACCAAACAGATAAAGTTTATATAAAGAAAATAAAATTGCTTACTTTTTGGAGTTTTAAGATAACTAGAAGCAAAGTATAGAAAGCCTAGTGCTTAACTTGTTATATTTCTTAGTCATGTATAATTGCTATGGCAATGAAGAAGAAAGTGGTGACCTCAGAAAATAAGATCCAAATAACTAGAATATAGAGTTTTTTGTACTTTAATTCACTCCTGTTACTCTTTAATTCACTCCTGTTACTGATCAGTGTTCTTAGACACTAATCAATAGAAATCGATGGTAGGCCAGACAAAACATTCAGGCAAAGATTTCTTGGGACTCCAGCTGCAGTATGAGAGAGAGAAAAATCAAGTAACAGATCCCTTGCTCCATGAGGAGGGATGAGTTGGTCCTTTAAGGGGAGGGTGGTAACAGGTAAATGGGTTGGACTGGAGGAGTGTCTTAGGTGGTTTTCCCACCTCTTTCTTGATGCTGTTTTCAGGGATCATGCACAATACCATGATTTTGATTTGAGCACCTCAGTAGTGACAGATAGGTTTTTAGTCTTTTTGCATCTTATTCTTGATAATTTGCTGCAACTGCACTTATTAGAAGTTAATTTTAGTTCCATATAGTTATTTGTATTTTATCTGGAGGAGGCTTTTCTCCAAGTGTCAGAACTGTAGGTAAGTGTCCTGAGTCCCAGACCCCAGCCCATCTCATTGTTGTCTTCAACTATTCTGTATGACAGACTAGAAAATTTTTCCATGTAAGGAACTCATGGAATCTGACCAGGCATTTTCTTATGTGCTTAATATATGGTGACTGCACTTAACATTTCATATTAAAAAAAAAAAAAAAAAGGAAATTCAGGAGAAATATTTTGTTTTATTTTAATTTTTATTTTACTTTTAACTTTTGCAGAATTTTAGTTTTTATTGTTGTTTACATATATGTAAGGATTAAAAATAAATAGATAATTCTTGTTAAAACTTTCTGTTCAAGACAATAATTCAAGCTCCTATTCTATTACTTTCATTCTTAATAATAGTAATAGAAGGATATAACCACCAAACAGATAAAGTTTATATAAAGAAAATAAAATTGCTTACTTTTTGGAGTTTTAAGATAACTAGAAGCAAAGTATAGAAAGCCTAGTGCTTAACTTGTTATATTTCTTAGTCATGTATAATTGCTATGGCAATGAAGAAGAAAGTGGTGACCTCAGAAAATAAGATCCAAATAACTAGAATATAGAGTTTTTTGTACTTTAATTCACTCCTGTTACTCTTTAATTCACTCCTGTTACTGATCAGTGTTCTTAGACACTAATCAATAGAAATCGATGGTAGGCCAGACAAAACATTCAGGCAAAGATTTCTTGGGACTCCAGCTGCAGTATGAGAGAGAGAAAAATCAAGTAACAGATCCCTTGCTCCATGAGGAGGGATGAGTTGGTCCTTTAAGGGGAGGGTGGTAACAGGTAAATGGGTTGGACTGGAGGAGTGTCTTAGGTGGTTTTCCCACCTCTTTCTTGATGCTGTTTTCAGGGATCATGCACAATACCATGATTTTGATTTGAGCACCTCAGTAGTGACAGATAGGTTTTAGTCTTTTTGCATCTTATTCTTGATAATTTGCTGCAACTGCACTTATTAGAAGTTAATTTTAGTTCCATATAGTTATTTGTATTTTATCTGGAGGAGGCTTTTCTCCAAGTGTCAGAACTGTAGGTAAGTGTCCTGAGTCCCAGACCCCAGCCCATCTCATTGTTGTCTTCAACTATTCTGTATGACAGACTAGAAAATTTTTCCATGTAAGGAACTCATGGAATCTGACCAGGCATTTTCTTATGTGCTTAATATATGGTGACTGCACTTAACATTTCATATTAAAAAAAAAAAAAAAGGAAATTCAGGAGAAATATTTTGTTTTATTTTAATTTTTATTTTACTTTTAACTTTTGCAGAATTTTAGTTGTTATTGTTGTTTACAGATATGTAAGGATTAAAAATAAATAGATAATTCTGCAAAGTGTTTAAAACTTTTTCTGTTCAAGACAATAATTCAAGCTCCTATTCTATTACTTTCATTCTAAACCAACAAAAATCAATACCAAAAGTGTTTACACATATGGTATTCATAACATAAGTTTCATTTAGTTCATATGATTTTTTTTTGCTCTGAATTTCCTGCAACTCAGAGAGTCTTTCTTTTCAATTACTGAAAATAATTTAACAATGTTATTTCTCTTAGACAAAGAATTATCCATTGTTTAAAGTCAAACAATGACTTTGGGAAACATCAAGGATGAGTGAAATTTTATTTTGGCCCATAGATATATGTTGGCCACATTTTATGATATTAGGTATTAGTTGACAAAGTGGTTCTTTCTTTAGTTGTTGATACTGACTAGTACAGGGCATATATGTATGAGTCAGTTCACTTGTTCAGTCTTGTCCAACTCTTTGCGACCCCATGGACTGCAGCATACTAGGCTTCTCTGTCCTTTACCATCTTCTGGAGCTTTCTCAAAACTCATTTCCACTGACTCAGTGATTCCATCCAACCACCTGATCCTCTGTCATTCCCTTCTCCTTCTGGCTTTCATTTTCCCCCACATCAGGGTCTTTTCCAGTGAGTTGTCTCTTGGCATCAGTTGGCCAATATATTGGAGCTTCAACTTCAGCATCAGTCCTTCCAAAAAATATTCAGGTTGATTTCCCTTTAGGATTGACTAGTTTGATTTCCTTTTAAGTTCAAGGAACTGTCAAGAATCTTCTCCAATACCACCGCTCAAAGGCACCAATTTTTCTGTGTTCAGACTTATTTATGGCCCAACTCTCATAGCCATACATGGCTACTGGGAAAACGATAGCTTTGACTATATGGAGTTTTGTTACCAAGGCACTATCTTGACTTTTTAATATGATGTCGAAGTTTGCCATAGCTTTCCTCCCAAGGAAAAAGCATGTTTTAATTTCATGGTGTAACAGTCAACATCTGCAGTGATTTCTGAGCCCAAGAAAGTAATGTCTGTCACTGTTCCCATTGTTTCCTCATCTATGTGCCATGAAGTATGGTACTGGATGCTTGATCTTTGTTTTTTTGAATGTTGAGTTTTAGGCTAGCTTTTACCTACTCTTTCACCTTCATCCAGAGGCTGTTTAGTTCCTCTTTGCTTTCTGCAATAAGAGTGGTGTCTTTCTGTACACCTGAGGCTATTGATATTTTCCCCAGCAATCTTAATTCCAATTTGTGCTTCCTCAATTCCACCATTTCACACAGTGTACTCTGCATATAAGTTAAATAAGCACAGTGACATAAATAGGCTAGACATACCCCTTTCCCAATTTGGAACCAGTCCATTTTGGTTCTAACTGTTGTTTCTTATGCTTCATGCAGGTTTCGCATGAGGCATGTTAAGTGGTCTGATATTCACAACTCTTTCAGAGTTTTCCAGTTTGTTGTGAGCCACACAGTCAAAGACTTTAATGAAGTCAATGAAGCAAAAGTGGTTCTTTCTTTAGTTGTTGATACTGACTAGTACAGGGCATATATGTATGAGTCAGTTCACTTGTTCAGTCTTGTCCAACTCTTTGCGACCCCATGGACTGCAGCATACTAGGCTTCTCTGTCCTTTACCATCTTCTGGAGCTTTCTCAAAACTCATTTCCACTGACTCAGTGATTCCATCCAACCACCTGATCCTCTGTCATTCCCTTCTCCTTCTGGCTTTCATTTTCCCCCACATCAGGGTCTTTTCCAGTGAGTTGTCTCTTGGCATCAGTTGGCCAATATATTGGAGCTTCAACTTCAGCATCAGTCCTTCCAAAAAATATTCAGGTTGATTTCCCTTTAGGATTGACTAGTTTGATTTCCTTTTAAGTTCAAGGAACTGTCAAGAATCTTCTCCAATACCACCGCTCAAAGGCACCAATTTTTCTGTGTTCAGACTTATTTATGGCCCAACTCTCATAGCCATACATGGCTACTGGGAAAACGATAGCTTTGACTATATGGAGTTTTGTTACCAAGGCACTATCTTGACTTTTTAATATGATGTCGAAGTTTGCCATAGCTTTCCTCCCAAGGAAAAAGCATGTTTTAATTTCATGGTGTAACAGTCAACATCTGCAGTGATTTCTGAGCCCAAGAAAGTAATGTCTGTCACTGTTCCCATTGTTTCCTCATCTATGTGCCATGAAGTATGGTACTGGATGCTTGATCTTTGTTTTTTTGAATGTTGAGTTTTAGGCTAGCTTTTACCTACTCTTTCACCTTCATCCAGAGGCTGTTTAGTTCCTCTTTGCTTTCTGCAATAAGAGTGGTGTCTTTCTGTACACCTGAGGCTATTGATATTTTCCCCAGCAATCTTAATTCCAATTTGTGCTTCCTCAATTCCACCATTTCACACAGTGTACTCTGCATATAAGTTAAATAAGCACAGTGACATAAATAGGCTAGACATACCCCTTTCCCAATTTGGAACCAGTCCATTTTTGGTTCTAACTGTTGTTTCTTATGCTTCATGCAGGTTTCTCATGAGGCATGTTAAGTGGTCTGATATTCACAACTCTTTCAGAGTTTTCCAGTTTGTTGTGAGCCACACAGTCAAAGACTTTAATGTAGTCAATGAAGCAAAAGTAGATTTTTTTTCTGGAACTTCCTTGCTCTTTCTATGATCCAACAATGTTGGCAATTTGATCTCTCGTTTCTCTACATTTTCCAAATCCAGATTATACCTCTGGAGGCTGTTCATGTACTATTGAAGCCAGGGCTGGAGAATTTTGAACATTAGTTTACTAACATTTGAAATGCATGTGACTGTGCAGTCGTTTGAATAGTCTTTGGCATTACCCTTCTTTGCTATTGGAATGAAAACTGACCTTTTCCAGTGCTGAGGCCACTGCTGCATTTTCCAAACTTTGCTGGCATATTGAATGTAGCATTAACAACATCATCTTTTAAGATTGTCAATAGCTCAGTTGGAATTCCATCACCTCCACTATTTTGTTTGTAGTAATACTTCCTAGATTCAACTTTACTCACACTCCAAAATGTCTGGCTCAAGGTGAGTGATCACACAACCATGGTCATCTGGGTCATCAAGACATTTTTCTTGTATAATCAAGTCTATAGTCTCCCCGTTGGCCACGCACAGTTGTGAGGGCTGAACTGTAGAGAAGACAGGTTGGCAAGAAATTTATGCCTTCAAGTGTGGTGCTAGGAAAGACTCCAAGGAGTTCCTTGGACAAAAAGGATAACAAACCAGTCAATCTTAGGGGAAATCAACTCTGAATACTGGATGCTTGATCTTTGTTTTTTTGAATGTTGAGTTTTAGGCTAGCTTTTACCTACTCTTTCACCTTCATCCAGAGGCTGTTTAGTTCCTCTTTGCTTTCTGCAATAAGAGTGGTGTCTTTCTGTACACCTGAGGCTATTGATATTTTCCCCAGCAATCTTAATTCCAATTTGTGCTTCCTCAATTCCACCATTTCACACAGTGTACTCTGCATATAAGTTAAATAAGCACAGTGACATAAATAGGCTAGACATACCCCTTTCCCAATTTGGAACCAGTCCATTTTTGGTTCTAACTGTTGTTTCTTATGCTTCATGCAGGTTTCTCATGAGGCATGTTAAGTGGTCTGATATTCACAACTCTTTCAGAGTTTTCCAGTTTGTTGTGAGCCACACAGTCAAAGACTTTAATGTAGTCAATGAAGCAAAAGTAGATTTTTTTTCTGGAACTTCCTTGCTCTTTCTATGATCCAACAATGTTGGCAATTTGATCTCTCGTTTCTCTACATTTTCCAAATCCAGATTATACCTCTGGAGGCTGTTCATGTACTATTGAAGCCAGGGCTGGAGAATTTTGAACATTAGTTTACTAACATTTGAAATGCATGTGACTGTGCAGTCGTTTGAATAGTCTTTGGCATTACCCTTCTTTGCTATTGGAATGAAAACTGACCTTTTCCAGTGCTGAGGCCACTGCTGCATTTTCCAAACTTTGCTGGCATATTGAATGTAGCATTAACAACATCATCTTTTAAGATTGTCAATAGCTCAGTTGGAATTCCATCACCTCCACTATTTTGTTTGTAGTAATACTTCCTAGATTCAACTTTACTCACACTCCAAAATGTCTGGCTCAAGGTGAGTGATCACACAACCATGGTCATCTGGGTCATCAAGACATTTTTCTTGTATAATCAAGTCTATAGTCTCCCCGTTGGCCACGCACAGTTGTGAGGGCTGAACTGTAGAGAAGACAGGTTGGCAAGAAATTTATGCCTTCAAGTGTGGTGCTAGGAAAGACTCCAAGGAGTTCCTTGGACAAAAAGGATAACAAACCAGTCAATCTTAGGGGAAATCAACTCTGAATACTCTTTGGAAGGACTGGCACAGAAGCTGATTCTCCAGTATTTTGGTATTTTGTTTGTATCATATGGCTCATTGGAAAAGTCCCTTATGCTAGTGATAGGTGATGGTAACAAGGTTTCTGTAGATGGTGTCGGATTCTTGATCTCCAAAGGAGAAGATTTTACATTGGGATAAAAAAAAACTTGACTTTGGTCACTCAGAGCTCCATGCAGTAAAATGTTTATTAAAGAAAAAATGTACAGTGGAAGTTTCCAGCTAAAGGAACTAGAAGGGGGATAGAAGAGTACCCCCAGAAGCTAGTTCAGGCAAAGCATTTAGTACTTTTCCAGTTGGTTATTAATAATATATTAAAATAATATGTTAAGGTGATAAAGGTCTTACTAGATCCACACCCACAGCATACACCTTTAGATAACATAGATACAAGCTAAGAAGGAATTACATGTCCTCTAATAAGATACATTTTTGGTTAGACACATTAGCTTTGGGCTTAAAGAAAGTCTTAGGCTAAATAGATTATTGTCATAGGCATGGCAATCAAGGTGAATACACCTCACCTAAAAAATGTTTGTCCCTCCCCCTGCTCCTTGGAAAACACTGGCCTCCTTACCAAGACTACCTATTCACCCCTTTCACTGGGAAAGACTGAGGTCAGAAGGAGAAGAAGGCATCAGATGATCAGATGGTTGGACAGCAACACTGACACAATGGACATGAACTGGGGCAAATTCCAGTAGCTTGTGAAGGTCAGAAAGACCTAATGTGCTGTAGTCCATGGGGTAACAAAGAATTGGATATGTCTGGGTGATTGAACAACGACAGAATATATGTAATGATATATATTTTAAAAAATAAAGAAAAATATTGCTCAAGAATAGAATTCAAACTTAAAAATGTGCAATAGTCTCATCACGTGAAAGATGTATTAAATTAAAAATAGTACATTATTTTAAAATGTACATTATTGATTTGACGCTATGCACTTTATAATTTATCTTCTTCCAGAAACACAGGACAGTTTAGCTTCTGAAAATCCACTAAGTAAGTGTGGTGCTAGGCTCAAGGAGTTCCTTGGACAAAAGGATAACAAACCAGTCAATCTTAGGAAATCAACTCTGAATACTCTTTGGAAGGACTGGCACAGAAGCTGATTCTCCAGTATTTTGGTATTTTGTTTGTATCATATGGCTCATTGGAAAAGTCCCTTATGCTAGTGATAGGTGATGGTAACAAGGTTTCTGTAGATGGTGTCGGATTCTTGATCTCCAAAGGAGAAGATTTTACATTGGGATAAAAAAAAACTTGACTTTGGTCACTCAGAGCTCCATGCAGTAAAATGTTTATTAAAGAAAAAATGTACAGTGGAAGTTTCCAGCTAAAGGAACTAGAAGGGGGATAGAAGAGTACCCCCAGAAGCTAGTTCAGGCAAAGCATTTAGTACTTTTCCAGTTGGTTATTAATAATATATTAAAATAATATGTTAAGGTGATAAAGGTCTTACTAGATCCACACCCACAGCATACACCTTTAGATAACATAGATACAAGCTAAGAAGGAATTACATGTCCTCTAATAAGATACATTTTTGGTTAGACACATTAGCTTTGGGCTTAAAGAAAGTCTTAGGCTAAATAGATTATTGTCATAGGCATGGCAATCAAGGTGAATACACCTCACCTAAAAAATGTTTGTCCCTCCCCCTGCTCCTTGGAAAACACTGGCCTCCTTACCAAGACTACCTATTCACCCCTTTCACTGGGAAAGACTGAGGTCAGAAGGAGAAGAAGGCATCAGATGATCAGATGGTTGGACAGCAACACTGACACAATGGACATGAACTGGGGCAAATTCCAGTAGCTTGTGAAGGTCAGAAAGACCTAATGTGCTGTAGTCCATGGGGTAACAAAGAATTGGATATGTCTGGGTGATTGAACAACGACAGAATATATGTAATGATATATATTTTTAAAAAAATAAAGAAAAATATTGCTCAAGAATAGAATTCAAACTTAAAAATGTGCAATAGTCTCATCACGTGAAAGATGTATTAAATTAAAAATAGTACATTATTTTAAAATGTACATTATTGATTTGACGCTATGCACTTTATAATTTATCTTCTTCCAGAAACACAGGACAGTTTAGCTTCTGAAAATCCACTAAAGTAACTTGTAGTTTTCTAAGTCAATGGGAAATATCACATGGCTAGAGCAACACTCTGTGAGGCTTTTCTGATTCCAGAGTCACCTGGGCTTTCTCTATAAACACTCTGAATGTCTCCTTGGGTCTTCAGGCACTCTTTTGACTTTGCTTAGCCATGGGGCTCTGGTTTCCTGCCTTGCGTTTACAATAGCTTGGTATATTTGGGGCAAAATGTTGGCCAGCATTTGGGTCAATTGTACAAAAAGAAACTCTTTCCTAGTCTAGAGAAAGGCAATTGTCACAGTGCAGTTTGCTGACCTGAGGAACGAACAATATTTAACTGGTTGCTAACTTAAAACTTAGAATCTAGTAGTTTCCAAAAGACTGGATTAAATTTTGTGTTTCTAAGTAAGACTGGAGTCAGTAACATTTCAAATCCATGTTTTGTCATCAAATTTTCACCAAGCAGTCTTATTGCAACTATTATTCAAAGCACAAAGGCAATTTAATTACATTTCCCAATATAGATACATTATCATTTCATATAGCTGTCATCGTGATCTGAAAATAACCACAGGTTGTTTCCTATGAATGCTAACATACAATCAACCATAACTCTCATAAACTGACCTTTCTCTGACTTAAAGCTGAAAATAAATTATCATGTAGTATCATTCTCAAAAGGCTCTTTTGAAAATCAGCAAACTATTTAGAATAAACTTTTGTTAATGGTCATTATCAGAAATCTTACTGTGATTTCATCATAGACTTAATAGCTGACAAAACTGACACAATGGACATGAACTGGGGCAAATTCCAGTAGCTTGTGAAGGTCAGAAAGACCTAATGTGCTGTAGTCCATGGGGTAACAAAGAATTGGATATGTCTGGGTGATTGAACAACGACAGAATATATGTAATGATATATATTTTAAAAAATAAAGAAAAATATTGCTCAAGAATAGAATTCAAACTTAAAAATGTGCAATAGTCTCATCACGTGAAAGATGTATTAAATTAAAAATAGTACATTATTTTAAAATGTACATTATTGATTTGACGCTATGCACTTTATAATTTATCTTCTTCCAGAAACACAGGACAGTTTAGCTTCTGAAAATCCACTAAAGTAACTTGTAGTTTTCTAAGTCAATGGGAAATATCACATGGCTAGAGCAACACTCTGTGAGGCTTTTCTGATTCCAGAGTCACCTGGGCTTTCTCTATAAACACTCTGAATGTCTCCTTGGGTCTTCAGGCACTCTTTTGACTTTGCTTAGCCATGGGGCTCTGGTTTCCTGCCTTGCGTTTACAATAGCTTGGTATATTTGGGGCAAAATGTTGGCCAGCATTTGGGTCAATTGTACAAAAAGAAACTCTTTCCTAGTCTAGAGAAAGGCAATTGTCACAGTGCAGTTTGCTGACCTGAGGAACGAACAATATTTAACTGGTTGCTAACTTAAAACTTAGAATCTAGTAGTTTCCAAAAGACTGGATTAAATTTTGTGTTTCTAAGTAAGACTGGAGTCAGTAACATTTCAAATCCATGTTTTGTCATCAAATTTTCACCAAGCAGTCTTATTGCAACTATTATTCAAAGCACAAAGGCAATTTAATTACATTTCCCAATATAGATACATTATCATTTCATATAGCTGTCATCGTGATCTGAAAATAACCACAGGTTGTTTCCTATGAATGCTAACATACAATCAACCATAACTCTCATAAACTGACCTTTCTCTGACTTAAAGCTGAAAATAAATTATCATGTAGTATCATTCTCAAAAGGCTCTTTTGAAAATCAGCAAACTATTTAGAATAAAAACTTTTGTTAATGGTCATTATCAGAAATCTTACTGTGTATTGTCACAAATTTACTGCAATGCATAAGCCATATTAGACTCGCAAAAGGTTATAAAACATAGGCTTGCCTCTTTATTTTTACAATGTATGCAAATTACTTAAGAATTTGCATGATTAGATACCATTAGGAAATCTGAAGATTTATGAAGTTGGGCTCTATCCCTAGCTGTGTTTCTTGTGGTGACTATTTTATTGAATGTCTGAAGAAAATTATGCCCACATACTGGCTCAAACTGTATTTCCTTATGTCATCATGCAAACTGGTTTATTTTGTGCGGGTAACTCAGTAGCATTTGTACTTCTGTTTTAATAAACATGAAAATCTACTAAAAATATGTTTTGACAAATAAAGCTATATTTAATATCAGTCTATCTTGTATGGCATTAAAAATATGTTTTCTCTCTAAGTGCTGTGATTTTACATGAAAAAAAGAAAAGCATTTCAAAGTACAGAAATATTTCTTCATGACTTTTCATAATATGGGAGGTTAATTCAATACTGATATTAAACATAGAATTACAAGGAGTAATAAATGATTTTTTTTCTGTGCTTTAGACAACAGAATAAAATATGGGTCAAATAGAGCTAATTCGTGATTGGTCTTTTTCTCTTTGGAATCTTTTTCATATTATTTCCATGAACTTAAAGAAAAAAAAAAATTGAATGAACACCTCAGTTGGGAATTATCTCTCTCATTTTCCCCAACTCTTCCTATTAACTCTCATTTTCATCATTATTTTCTCTCTTTTCTGTTTGACTTCACTTGCAGAATGTTGAGTTAATGATGTTTCCAGATCATACCCTATTATCATGTTTGTCTATGTTAAGAGCTCTTTCTTTTTTCATTTTCTTTTCTTTCATTCTTGTAGCATACTCCCATCACTTCCTCCCACATAGGTATCTTTTCACTATATTTAATATATACTTCTAAATATACATGTAATTTGGTATAAAATACATTAGTGCATAATTTTGTATATATATATATATATATGTGTGTGTGTGTGTGTGTGTGTGTGTGTGTGTGTGTGTGTATACGCTTTGTTTTTACTAAGAATATGTAATTTAATTCGCTACATCTTGTTTGGGCTTCTCTGGTGACTCAGATGATAAAGAATCTGCCAGGAATGTGGGAGTCCTGGGTTTCACCCCTGGATTAGGAAGATCTCCTGGAGAATGTCATGGAAACCCATGCCAGTTTTCTTTCTTGGAGAATCCTGTAGACGGAGGAGGTCCAGTCCATGGGATCTCAAAGAATTGGACACAACTGAATGAATACACACACACACACACACACACATTTTATTTATCTATTCCATAGAGAATAAGAATTTTCTATCACAAACAAATGAGAAGCAGTTATTGGACTGAGTGGGGATATATGCCTAGGAATAGAAGTTCTAGATCTCAAATTATACACACAGCATTTTACTGAGTTCTGAAAAATTGTTTTCTACAAATGACTGAAACTATTTAAACTCTCAACAGAAGTATATGAAGCTTTCAATATTTCTTCATTGTAACACTTTTATTCTCCAATTTTTATCTTCAGCATTCTCATTTTTAAAATTAAAAATAATAAGCCTCCAAGTGAATTATAATCAAATATTTATTAGACATTTCATGATCCTGTGTTTTGAATGTTATATTATTGTCTACTGCTCATTGGTTTTATTAGAAAATGTTTTTTTTTCTGTGCTTTAGGCAACAGAATAAAATATGGGTCAAATAGAGCTAATTCGTGATTGGTCTTTTTCTCTTTGGAATCTTTTTCATATTATTTCCATGAACTTAAAGAAAAAAAAAAATTGAATGAACACCTCAGTTGGGAATTATCTCTCTCATTTTCCCCAACTCTTCCTATTAACTCTCATTTTCATCATTATTTTCTCTCTTTTCTGTTTGACTTCACTTGCAGAATGTTGAGTTAATGATGTTTCCAGATCATACCCTATTATCATGTTTGTCTATGTTAAGAGCTCTTTCTTTTTTCATTTTCTTTTCTTTCATTCTTGTAGCATACTCCCATCACTTCCTCCCACATAGGTATCTTTTCACTATATTTAATATATACTTCTAAATATACATGTAATTTGGTATAAAATACATTAGTGCATAATTTTGTATATATATATATATATATATGTGTGTGTGTGTGTGTGTGTGTGTGTGTGTGTGTGTGTGTATACGCTTTGTTTTTACTAAGAATATGTAATTTAATTCGCTACATCTTGTTTGGGCTTCTCTGGTGACTCAGATGATAAAGAATCTGCCAGGAATGTGGGAGTCCTGGGTTTCACCCCTGGATTAGGAAGATCTCCTGGAGAATGTCATGGAAACCCATGCCAGTTTTCTTTCTTGGAGAATCCTGTAGACGGAGGAGGTCCAGTCCATGGGATCTCAAAGAATTGGACACAACTGAATGAATACACACACACACACACACACATTTTATTTATCTATTCCATAGAGAATAAGAATTTTCTATCACAAACAAATGAGAAGCAGTTATTGGACTGAGTGGGGATATATGCCTAGGAATAGAAGTTCTAGATCTCAAATTATACACACAGCATTTTACTGAGTTCTGAAAAATTGTTTTCTACAAATGACTGAAACTATTTAAACTCTCAACAGAAGTATATGAAGCTTTCAATATTTCTTCATTGTAACACTTTTATTCTCCAATTTTTATCTTCAGCATTCTCATTTTTAAAATTAAAAATAATAAGCCTCCAAGTGAATTATAATCAAATATTTATTAGACATTTCATGATCCTGTGTTTTGAATGTTATATTATTGTCTACTGCTCATTGGTTTTTATTAGATATCTTATAAATTTCATGTTTATTTCTAGGAGTTCATTTTATATTCCATTTACATTTTCTTTTGATTTCAGACAGGAGATCATCCTTAAGACTCTTTTAAAGTGTATAATAATCAGGATAGAATAGGCTAAACTACAGCAACGAACTTCAAAATCTAAATGTCATATTAACCAAGGTTTGTAACAGCTCTGACCATACTAAACTGAGTCTCTTCCCAGAAGAGACTTGGGAGTCTAAAATGTTTCCATCTGTTGGAAAACATTCATTTTAAATATGATCTCCACTGGTACAGAGAAAAGGCAAGAAAACGTATGGCTTGACTACAGTCTTTCCTAAGTATCTTTTTTCTTTATTTACATAATTATTTTTTACTTCACATTTAAGGAGTTTTGTTGTTTACAGCTATACATAAATTCAAATCAGTCATATGTATACACTTGCACGTTCCACCTTAACTTCCCTCCCATTCCCTCCTTATCTCACTCCTCCAGGTTATTACCTAGCTCGGATATAAATTCCTTTAATCTTACAGCATATTCACAATGGTTGTCTCTGATAGGTTTCCGTGTTACTTTTTCCATACTTCTAATCCATTCCTCCCTCCCTGCAATGATCATAAATCTATTCTCTATGTCTGTTTCTCCAAGGCTGCTCTGCATATGCATTTATCAGTACCGTCTTTCTAGATTCTATATATGTGTATGAGTATACTATAGTTGTCCTTCTCTTTTTGTGTTACTTCACTTGTATAATACGTTCTAGATTCATCCACATCATTAGGATTGATTCAGATGCATTTCTTTATGGTTGAGAAATATTCCATTGTATACATTGTATATTCCATTGCATACCATAGGTTCTTTATCTATTCATTTCTTTATAGACATCTGGGTTGTTTCTATGTTCTAGCTATTGTAAAAAGTGCTGCATTGAACATTGGGGCAAATGTGTCTCTTTCCATTTTGATTTCCTTAGTGTATATGCCTAGTATTGGGATTGATGAGTCATATGTTGCTTTTATTCCTATTTTTTTAAAGAAATCTCCATACTGTCTTCCATAGTGGCTGTATCAATTTACATTCCCACCAACAGTGCAAGAGGGTTCCCTTTTCTCCGCACAATCTCAAGCATGTAGTGTCTGTGGATCTTTTAATGATGGTCACTCCGACCAGTGTAAAGTGATATCTCATTGTAGTTTTGATTCACATTTCTCTAATAATGCGCAATGCTGAGTAACTTTTCATGTGTTTTTTGGCCGTCTGTATGTCTTCCTTGGCAACATGTCTGTTTATGTCTTTTTCCCATCTTTGATTGGGTTCTTTATTTATTTATTTACTTAACTTTTGGTGTTGAGTTGTATAAGCTGCTTGTATATTTTGGAAATTAATTTTTGGCGATTGTTTTCTTTGCTTTTGTATTCTCCTATCTAAGGATTGTCTTTTCACCTTGTTTGTAATTTATTTGTGGTACAAAAGCTTTTAAGTGTATTTAGGTCCTACTTGTTCACTTTCATCTCTATTTTCATACTCTAAGAGATGGGTCATAGAAGATCTTTCTTTGATTTATATCATCGTGTTTTTTGCCTATATTTTCCTCTAAAAGTTTTATGGTTTTCTTTTTTTTTTTTAAGGGTTGTTTTTATTATTTTTGTTGTGGGCGGGAGGTTGGGTAGGGAGGAGGGTGGGCGGGTCACTTCTATTGGTCTTTCATTTATCTATTTTTCCTTCTTGAAGGCTGCTCTGCATATGCCATTTATAAAGTACCGTCTTTCTAGATTCTATATATGTGTATGAGTATACTATAGTTGTCCTTCTCTTTTTGTGTTACTTCACTTGTATAATACGTTCTAGATTCATCCACATCATTAGGATTGATTCAGATGCATTTCTTTATGGTTGAGAAATATTCCATTGTATACATTGTATATTCCATTGCATACCATAGGTTCTTTATCTATTCATTTCTTTATAGACATCTGGGTTGTTTCTATGTTCTAGCTATTGTAAAAAGTGCTGCATTGAACATTGGGGCAAATGTGTCTCTTTCCATTTTGATTTCCTTAGTGTATATGCCTAGTATTGGGATTGATGAGTCATATGTTGCTTTTATTCCTATTTTTTTAAAGAAATCTCCATACTGTCTTCCATAGTGGCTGTATCAATTTACATTCCCACCAACAGTGCAAGAGGGTTCCCTTTTCTCCGCACAATCTCAAGCATGTAGTGTCTGTGGATCTTTTAATGATGGTCACTCCGACCAGTGTAAAGTGATATCTCATTGTAGTTTTGATTCACATTTCTCTAATAATGCGCAATGCTGAGTAACTTTTCATGTGTTTTTTGGCCGTCTGTATGTCTTCCTTGGCAACATGTCTGTTTATGTCTTTTTCCCATCTTTGATTGGGTTCTTTATTTATTTATTTACTTAACTTTTGGTGTTGAGTTGTATAAGCTGCTTGTATATTTTGGAAATTAATTTTTGGCGATTGTTTTCTTTGCTTTTGTATTCTCCTATCTAAGGATTGTCTTTTCACCTTGTTTGTAATTTATTTGTGGTACAAAAGCTTTTAAGTGTATTTAGGTCCTACTTGTTCACTTTCATCTCTATTTTCATACTCTAAGAGATGGGTCATAGAAGATCTTTCTTTGATTTATATCATCGTGTTTTTTGCCTATATTTTCCTCTAAAAGTTTTATGGTTTTCTTTTTTTTTTTTTAAGGGTTGTTTTTATTATTTTGGGTGTGGGCGGCAGGTTGGGGAGGGAGGAGGGTGGGCGGGTCACTTCTATTGGTCTTTCATTTATCTATTTTCATCCTTCTTTGTTCTTTAGCCCATGTGGGCCTCCCATCGCAGTGGCCTCTGTTGTCGCAGAGCACCGGCTCTGGGTACATGTGCTCCAGAGCTCCGGCTCGGTAATTGGACATATGGGTCCAGCTGCTCCCCGGCACATGAGATCTTCCCAGGCCAGGTATCGCACCAGCACCCCTTGCACTGCAAGGCAGTGTCCTTACCCACTGGACCACCAGGGAAACCCCTTTTATGGTTTTCTGGTCTTACATTTAGGCTTTTAATCCATTTTGAGTCTATCCTTGTGGAAAGTGCTAGAGAGTGTTCCAACTTTATTTCTTTATTTATTTTTTACTTTTAGCTCTCCAATTTTCCTAGCACCATTTAATGAAGAATCTATATTTTCCACATTGTATATTTTTGCCTACATTGTCAAAAATATGATAACCAAATATGTGTGACTTTGTCTCTGGGCTCTTTATCTTTTTGCATTGGTTGATACCTCCGTTTTTGTGCCAGCATCATACTGTTTTGATGACTGTTGCTTTGTTATAATCTGAAGTTAGGGAGGTTGATTCCTCCAGTTCCATTCTTCTTTCTCAAGAATGCTTTGGCTATTCGGGACCTTTTGTGTTTCCATACACACTGTCCTATTTTTTGGTATAGTTCTGAGAAGAATGCCATTGGTAACTTGATATGAATCGCATTGAATCTGTAGATGATAGATGGTAGCATGGTATTTTAACAATTTTGACTCTTCCACCCAGGAACATGGAAAATCTCTCCATCGGTTTATGTTGTTTTTAATTTCTTTCGTTAATGTCTTATAATTTTCTTTTGAGTTCTTTTGTCTCTTTAGGAAGGTTTATTCCTAGATATGTTATTATTTCTGTTGCAATGGTAAATAGTATGCTACCTTGATTTCTCTGTCTGATTTTTCATTGCTTGTGTGTAGGAATGCAAGTTATCTCTATGTATTGATTTTGTATCTTGCAGCATTGCTGAATTCGCTGATTAGCTCTACTAATTACCTAATAGTGTCTTTAGGGTTTTCTATGTATAGTATCATGTGGTCTGCAAACATTGAGAGTTTTACCTGTTTTCTAATTTGGATACTTTTATTTATTTTTCTTCTCTAAATGTTGTCCCTGGAACATCCAAGATTATCTTGAATTATAGTGGTAAAAGTAGACATCCCTGTATTGTTCCTGATGTTAAACCAAGTGGTTTCAGTTTTTCACATTTCAGAATAATGTTTGCTGTGAGATTATCATATTTGGCTTTCACTATGTTGAGGTAGAATCCTTCTATGCCCATTTTTTTTTTCTTTTTCTTTTTCTTTTTTGGTAATAATCAGTATATTTTTATTCTTTTTTATTTAGTTTTCTTTTTAGAATTTTTTTTTTTTAGCTTTTATTTTACTTTTAACTTTACAGAGTTTTGTTGTTAACAGATATGCATGTTCCCAGATCAGTCACATGTATATCCCCCCCTTCCCACCCCTCCTAACCATCACACAGCACCCCTGAAGGATCCCCTTCTCTCACATAGCAATGACTAGAGATATTTTCTTCAGTTACGATAGTACAGGCCTTCATGCTACTTCCTTTATGCCTCCCACCCTCTGTTCCTTCCCCACATGTCCATATGTCCGTTGTCCATATCTGTCTTTCTGTCACTTCACTGCATATGACATCATCACCATCCTACTAGATTCCATATATGTGTGTTAATATACTGTATTTGTCCTTCTCTTTTTGACTTACTTCACCTTTGATGATATGTTCTAGATCCTGCCACCTCATTAGGGCTGATTCTTCTGCATTTCTCTTTACAGCTGTGTAGTATTCCATTGTATGTATGTACCAGAGCTTTTGGATCCATTTGTTTGTCAATGGGCATCTAGGTTGCTTCCATGTTCTAGCTATTGAATAGAGAGCTGCAAGGAACATTGGGGTACAGGTGTTTCTTTCAGACTTTATTTAATCAGGGTATAAGCCTAAAAGTAGGATTGCTGGGCTGTAGGGTTTTTTTTCTTCTACTGTTTTCCATAGCAGCTGTATCAATTGACGTTCCCACCAGTTCAATGCAGCATTGCTGAATTCGCTGATTAGCTCTACTAATTACCTAATAGTGTCTTTAGGGTTTTCTATGTATAGTATCATGTGGTCTGCAAACATTGAGAGTTTTACCTGTTTTCTAATTTGGATACTTTTATTTATTTTTCTTCTCTAAATGTTGTCCCTGGAACATCCAAGATTATCTTGAATTATAGTGGTAAAAGTAGACATCCCTGTATTGTTCCTGATGTTAAACCAAGTGGTTTCAGTTTTTCACATTTCAGAATAATGTTTGCTGTGAGATTATCATATTTGGCTTTCACTATGTTGAGGTAGAATCCTTCTATGCCCATTTTTTTTTTCTTTTTCTTTTTCTTTTTTGGTAATAATCAGTATATTTTTATTCTTTTTTATTTAGTTTTCTTTTTAGAATTTTTTTTTTTTAGCTTTTATTTTACTTTTAACTTTACAGAGTTTTGTTGTTAACAGATATGCATGTTCCCAGATCAGTCACATGTATATCCCCCCCTTCCCACCCCTCCTAACCATCACACAGCACCCCTGAAGGATCCCCTTCTCTCACATAGCAATGACTAGAGATATTTTCTTCAGTTACGATAGTACAGGCCTTCATGCTACTTCCTTTATGCCTCCCACCCTCTGTTCCTTCCCCACATGTCCATATGTCCGTTGTCCATATCTGTCTTTCTGTCACTTCACTGCATATGACATCATCACCATCCTACTAGATTCCATATATGTGTGTTAATATACTGTATTTGTCCTTCTCTTTTTGACTTACTTCACCTTTGATGATATGTTCTAGATCCTGCCACCTCATTAGGGCTGATTCTTCTGCATTTCTCTTTACAGCTGTGTAGTATTCCATTGTATGTATGTACCAGAGCTTTTGGATCCATTTGTTTGTCAATGGGCATCTAGGTTGCTTCCATGTTCTAGCTATTGAATAGAGAGCTGCAAGGAACATTGGGGTACAGGTGTTTCTTTCAGACTTTATTTAATCAGGGTATAAGCCTAAAAGTAGGATTGCTGGGCTGTAGGGTGCTTCTATTTTTAGTTTCTTAAGAAATCTCCAGACTGTTTTCCATAGCAGCTGTATCAATTGACGTTCCCACCAGCAATGCAGGAGTGTTCCTTTTTCTCCACACCCTCTCCAGCATTTACTGTCTGTCAATTTGTGGATGATGGCCATTCTGACGGGTGTGAGGTGATATCTCATTGTAGTTTTGACTTGCATTTCTCTAATTATAAGTGAAGTTGAGCATCGTTTCATGTGTCTTTGGGTCATCTGTATGTCCTCTTTGGAGAGGTGTCTGTTTAGGTCTTTTTCCCATTTTTTTGATTGGGTTTTTCACTTTTCCGGTGCTGAGTTGTCTGAGTTGTTTGTAGATTTTGGAGATTAATTATTTGTCTGTTGTTTCATTTGCTATGATTTTCTCCCATTCTGTGGGCTTTCTGTTCAGCTTTACTGTAATTTCTTTTGCTTTACAAAAGCTTTTAAGTTTCATTAGGCCCCACGTGCTCATTTTTCTTTTTAGTTCTGCTCTTCTGGTAGGTGGGTTAGAGAAGATTTGCTTTGATTTATGTCCTTGAGTGTTTTGCCTATATTCTCCTCTAAGAGTTTGATGGTTTCTGGTCTTACATTTAGGTCTTTAATACATTTCAAGTTGATCTTTGTGCATGGTGTCAGGGAATGTTCCAAATTCATTTTTTTTTTTTTTTTTGCATGTAGCTGTCCAGCTTTCCAAGCACCATTTGTTGAAGAGGCTGTCTTTGTCCCATTTTATAGGTTCGCCTCCTTTGTCAAAAAGAAGGTACCCATAGGTGCGTGGGTTTATCTCTGGGTTCTCAATCTTGTTCCATTAGTCGATATTTCTGTTTTTGTGTCAGTGCTATGCTGTCTTGATGACTGTTGCTTTGTAGTATAGTCTGAAGTTAGGGAGGCTGATTCCTCCAGCTCCGTTTTTCTTTCTCAGGATCGTTTTGTCTATTCGAGATCTTTTATGTTTCCATATGGACTCTGTTATTCTTTGGTCTAGTTCCGTGAAGAATAGATGACTTTTGGTAGTATGGTTACTTCTACAATATTGATTCTTCCCATCCAGGAACATGGAATATGTCTCCATCTGTTTCAGTCTTCTTTAATTTGTTTCATGAGTGTCTTGTAATTTTCTGTGTGTTTCTTTGGTTCAGTGGGGAAGGAGATGGCCTCTTTGATTTCATTTTCTGATTTTTCATTGTTTGTGTATAGGAATATCATAATTTCTGTATATTGCTTTTGTATCCTGCAACTTTGCTGAATTCTCTGATTAGTTCTAGTAGCTTTGTAATACTGTCTCTGGGATTTTCTATGTATAATATCATGTGGTCTGTGAATAGAAAGAGTTTGATTTCTTCCTTTCCAATCTGAATTCCTTTTATTTATTTCTCTTCTCTTACTGCTGTTGCTAGAACTTCCAGGACTATGTGGAATAATAGTGGTGAAAGTGGACACCCTTGTCTTTTTCCTGGTCTTGGAGGAAATGCTTTGAGTTTTTCACCATTAAGGATAATGTGTGCTGTGGGCTTCTCATATGTACCTTTCACTATGTTGAGATAGGTTCCTGTTATGCCCATTTTTTGAGGAGTTTTTAATCATAAATGGATGTGGTACTTTGTTGAAGACTTTTTTCTGCATCTATTGAGATGATCATGTGATTTTTTTTCTCTCAATTTGTTCATATGGTGTATAACACAGTGATTGATTTGTGGATATTGAAGAATCCTTGCATGCCTGGGATGAACCCAACTTGATCATGATGTATGAGTTTTTTGATGTGTTGTTGAATTCTGATTGCTAGGATTTTGTTGAGGATTTTGGCGTCTACATTCATCAGTGAATTTGGCCTATAATTTTCCTTCTTTGTGTTGTCTTTGCCTGACTTTGGTATCAGGGTGATGGTGTCCTCGTCAAATGTATTTAGAAGTGTTCCTTCCTGTGCAATGTTTTGGAAGAGTTTTAGAAGGACAAGCATTAACTCTTCTTTAAATGTTTAGTAGAATTCACCTGTGTAGCCATCTGGCCCTGGGCCTTTATTTTTGGGTAGATTTTTTATCACAAATTCGATTTCTGGGCTTGTGATTTGGTTGTTCAAAGTTTGTATTTCTTCCTGTTTTTGCACCCATTCAGCCACTCTGTGTCTTTTGGTTGGGACATTTAGTCATTTACATTCAAAGTAATTATTGATATAAATGATCCTATTGTCATCTTCTTAGATGTTATGATGGCTTTGTTTTATAGATCTTCTTCTTCTCTTATACTTGTTGTCTACATAAGTCCCTTTAACACTTGTTCTAAGACTGGTTTGGTGTGACTAAATTCTTCTAATTTTTGCTTTTCTGTAAAACTTTTGATTTCTCCATCAATTTTGAATGAGATCCTTGCAGAGTAGAGGATTCTTGGTTGCAGATTATTCTTTTAGCCGTTTGAATGTGTCCTGCCATTCCCTTCTGGCCTGCAGAATTTCTGTTGAAAGATCAGCTGCTAAATGTATGGGCTTTCCCTTGTATGTCACTAGTTGCTTTTCCCTTGCTGCTTTGAGAATTCTGTCTTTGTGTTTAATTTGTGTTAACTTCATTAATATGTGTCTTGGTGTGTTTCTTCTTGGGTTTATTCTGTATGGTACTCTTTGTGCTTCTTGGACTGGATTGACTATTTCTTTTCCCATGGGAAAATTTTCAACTATATCTCTTCAAAATTTTTCTCATAGCCTTTCTCTATTTCTTCATCTTCTGGGAACCCTATAATTTGAATATTGGTGTGTTTGATATTATCCCAGAGGTGTCTGAGGCTGTCCTCTGCTCTTTTCATTCTTTGACCTTGATTCTGTTTTTCAGCCATTACTTCCACCATTCTATCTTCCAGTTCACTTATCCGATCTTCTGTCTCAGATACTGTGCTCCTGGTTCCTTCTACAGTGTTTTTCATTTCAGCAATTGAGTTGTTTGTCTCTGTTAGTTTTTTTTTTTTTTTGTAAGTTTTTGTATTTCTTTATTCAGTGTGTTAGTTGTGTCTTGCAAGTTATCTATCATTCTGTTTTCAGTGTCTTTGATCATCTTTACTATCATCCTTCTGAAATCACTTTCAGAAAGATCGTCTAAATCCTCTTCATTGATTTGATCTTTTGTGCTTGTAGATTGTTCTTTCACTTGTGTGGTATTTCTCTGTCATTTCATTGTTATTATTAATTTTTTAACTAACTCTGTTTGGGGTTTCCTTTTCCCAGACTTTGAGTTACGTCTGTTGGTCTTTGTTGTTTGGATGAGGCCTCTTAGTCTTGGTGATGCTGGTGGTTGGTTGATGTCATGACCCGCATACAAGTGTTTGCCTTTGTTGGCATTCTCACCATTTACTGCTCTCTAATGTTAGGCGTTCTCTAGTATTGTAGAGTTTTGTAGTCAGTGCTCCCTCCCCAAAGCCCTTGGGCTTGTTGCCTGACCAGGAAATGAAGATTTCATGACTGGTTTGTTATGGCAATAAATGACATTAAAATGAGAAACAGAAGGTATACTTTTGACAATTGGAAATTAAAATATCATGCACATGCTATCTAGAATATTGAATCATACACACAAACATATACAGCTGTAACATAACCCAAACATTCCAACCAAAAATACAGTGCAATACGCTAGCAGGGAGACTAGAGAAAACCAAGAATGATATCCACCAGTTAATAACCAAACTAAGTAGAGCACAAATTGGAGAATAATGCTAGAGCAGGGTCTCAGTTGGGGATAAGGCAATGAGGACAGAACAGAGTAAGAAATATCCTGAGATAAGGGAAAAAGAGAAAGGGAGGATAGAATAGAAATATAGAATAATGTTGCAACATTAAATATAGGGAGATAAAGATGTGTATGTATGGGTTTAGTACTACAGGAAAAGAGCATCAGAGAAAGCAAAAAAAGAGTTATCGAGGAAATAGTAGTACAAATAAAAAATGTAAAAATTAAAACAGAGATAAGTATATAGAAAAATATAGAAAATCAAAGCAAAAACAATATAAACAAACAAAACCCCCACAGAACCATAAAAGGCCAATGTGGAACCAGAGGTTTATACCAAAATAAAATATGTCGTTTAAAAGGAAAAAAGAAAAAAAAAAAATATGTAAACTTGAGTATATTCAGTCTTACTGATAAGATTAGTAGCTTCAATAGAATTCAGTGTCTTTGATCATCTTTACTATCATCCTTCTGAAATCACTTTCAGAAAGATCGTCTAAATCCTCTTCATTGATTTGATCTTTTGTGCTTGTAGATTGTTCTTTCACTTGTGTGGTATTTCTCTGTCATTTCATTGTTATTATTAATTTTTTAACTAACTCTGTTTGGGGTTTCCTTTTCCCAGACTTTGAGTTACGTCTGTTGGTCTTTGTTGTTTGGATGAGGCCTCTTAGTCTTGGTGATGCTGGTGGTTGGTTGATGTCATGACCCGCATACAAGTGTTTGCCTTTGTTGGCATTCTCACCATTTACTGCTCTCTAATGTTAGGCGTTCTCTAGTATTGTAGAGTTTTGTAGTCAGTGCTCCCTCCCCAAAGCCCTTGGGCTTGTTGCCTGACCAGGAAATGAAGATTTCATGACTGGTTTGTTATGGCAATAAATGACATTAAAATGAGAAACAGAAGGTATACTTTTGACAATTGGAAATTAAAATATCATGCACATGCTATCTAGAATATTGAATCATACACACAAACATATACAGCTGTAACATAACCCAAACATTCCAACCAAAAATACAGTGCAATACGCTAGCAGGGAGACTAGAGAAAACCAAGAATGATATCCACCAGTTAATAACCAAACTAAGTAGAGCACAAATTGGAGAATAATGCTAGAGCAGGGTCTCAGTTGGGGATAAGGCAATGAGGACAGAACAGAGTAAGAAATATCCTGAGATAAGGGAAAAAGAGAAAGGGAGGATAGAATAGAAATATAGAATAATGTTGCAACATTAAATATAGGGAGATAAAGATGTGTATGTATGGGTTTAGTACTACAGGAAAAGAGCATCAGAGAAAGCAAAAAAAGAGTTATCGAGGAAATAGTAGTACAAATAAAAAATGTAAAAATTAAAACAGAGATAAGTATATAGAAAAATATAGAAAAACAAAGCAAAAACAATAAAAACAAACAATACCCCCACAGAACCATAAAAGGCCAATGTGGAACCAGAAGTTTATACCAAAATAAAATGTATGGTTTAAAAGGAAAAAGAAGAAAAAAGAAAAAAATATGTAAAGTTGAATATATTCAGTCTTACTGATAAGATTAGTAGCTTCAATAGAATTCAATGGAGGAAATAAACAAACACACACACACCCACACATACTCACAAAAAAAGGCGGGGTGGTGGCTGAAGTAGTTTGGAAAAAAGGGAAAAAAACAACTGAGAGCAAAACAAAGCAAAAAAGCAATAAAAATGAATAAGAAATAAAATGAAATTTTAGAAATTCAGTAGTAACTCCAACTTCAGACAAAATGTGAAAATAGGGTTTATATTCTTCTGTCTTTTGCTGGCTATTCAGGAATTATCAGTATTTTTCTTGCCTCTAGCAGTGGTTGGATCTCAAGACCTCTATGACTGCTTGTTTATTTCGGCCTATTCCAGAACTAAAAGGCCTGTCCAGGCTAGCCCTGGGAGTTTCTTAATCCTTAATCCAAATCCCTTTTTTTGCTGGGTGGAGTTAAATTCCCTCCCTGTAGTTTGACCAGCAGCCCTGCAGTTTGACCAGCAGCCAAACTACAGCAGGGAAAATGGCATCTGTCTCACAAAGGATTTATTCCCACACACTCTGTGAGAAGCACTTCTGCAGTGACCCCGACCCTGCTACAGGCCACCGTCAACCTCTGCCACCATGGGAGATGTCATATTAGTCAGAGGTGAGTCTGGCTCAATCTCATGCAGGATCGCTATTCCCCTCTCCCGGATCACAGTGTGCACAGAGTTCCTAGTCCTCCTCGGCAGCTCTATGATCCGGTTAAGGGTTACCTCCTTCAAAGGAAACTGAGTGCCATCCTTCTGAGGCCTACTCAAGGGCACTTCTAGCTCAAGGGGACACTTGCACCCTCCAAAGCAGGTCTGGCTCAGTCCCTTTTGGACATCACCGCTACTTTCCTGGGTCTTGATTTGCAACAGGCTTTGTGCCTTTGGCCCACCCAGTCTCTCTGGCGGGTATGAGGTTTGATTTTTAAAAGTGTGACTGTGCCCTTCCTACCATCTTGTTGCGGCTTCTCCTTTGTTCTTCGATGTGGGGTATAATTTTTGGTGATCAGGTCCAACTTCCTCCTGTCGATGGGTTTTCAGGAGCTTGTTCAATTCAGGGGATTTTGCAGGAGAGATGAGTACACATCCTTCTATGCTGCCATCTTAGCTTCACCCTCATTCCATATTTAAATCTAATATTTCTATCTCCTGATTTGCAAATTATTAAAATTTATTAATTTGCTAGCTAGTGTGTTTATTTAACAAATATTACATGAAAATTCCCATATTCCAAGATTTAATAGGCATCAGAAATAAGTAATTGCCCATTTTTGTGTATAAAAAATTTTAAAAGTAACTGTAAGCAAATATTTAACCTTTCAATGTTCAGTTTTCTTATCTTTTAAAGGAAAGAAATTTTCCTTAAATGTTCTTGGGAGAAATAAATATGTTAATAGAGCAACTATTTAGTGCCTTGTGCACAGGCAATCTTCATTACATTTTTGCTACTATTATTGTATTAATTTCTTTATCATTGTTTCTGTTTTTTGTTTTGTTTCTGTTTTTTGACTAACCCAAGATTCTCTTTAACATTACTAGTGATTGATCTTCCAGGTGCTTAAGAGTTAAAATTGAAATAAAATAACTTCATAAATTTAATAAAATACTCAAAGAAAAGACACGAAAATTTATGTCCATGGAATATCGCAACAAATAGTTCTTCTTCCTGAGAAATGAGGAAGCAAAATTATAGGCGAAACAAAACTTAGCGATCATGCAGAGTTCAGTAAAGTGCACCAACCCTCAAAGGCCTTTCAGAATTAGTGACTATAAATCTTCAAATCTGCGTTCCACTTCCTCGTGGGAAATTAAAAATTTTTCCTGAGCTCATAAAAAGAGAGACAGAGAGAGAGCGAGTGTGACAGAACAGAACTATACCCCTTTATTTCCATAAGAAAAAAAGAGTGAGTAAAAACTCTGATGTATAAAATGGTATCTACTCCTTTTAATGTTAATACTTAATCCTCATTAGAACCAAAAGTCATGCCCCATGTTGTATTTTCCTTTTTGTTCAGTCACTAAGTAGTGTCTGACACTTTGTGACCCCATAAACCGCAGCGTACCAGCCTGTCTTGTCCTTCACTATCTCACTGAGTTTGCTCAAACTTTTGTCTATTGAACCAGTGATGTCATCCAATCAACTCATCCTCTGTAACCTTGTTCTCCTCTTGCAGCATCAGGATCCTCTGATCCTCTGTCCCAGAATCAGGATCATTTCCAAAGACTTGCCTCTTCACATCAGGTGGCTAAAGTATTGGAGCTTCAGCTTCAGCATCAGTCCTTTCAATGAATATTCAGGGGTGATTTACCTTAGGAATAACTGTTTTGATCTCCTTGCAGTCAAAGGGACTCTCAAGAGAGAGGTTGCAACAGACAACACAGAAATACAAAGGATCATAAGAGAATATTATAAGGAACTATATGCTAATAAAATGAACAGCCTACAGGAAATAGATTCTAATAAAAATTCAACCTCTCAAGACTGAAACAGGAAGACAACTATTTAGTGCCTTGTGCACAGGCAATCTTCATTACATTTTTGCTACTATTATTGTATTAATTTCTTTATCATTGTTTCTGTTTTTTGTTTTGTTTCTGTTTTTTGACTAACCCAAGATTCTCTTTAACATTACTAGTGATTGATCTTCCAGGTGCTTAAGAGTTAAAATTGAAATAAAATAACTTCATAAATTTAATAAAATACTCAAAGAAAAGACACGAAAATTTATGTCCATGGAATATCGCAACAAATAGTTCTTCTTCCTGAGAAATGAGGAAGCAAAATTATAGGCGAAACAAAACTTAGCGATCATGCAGAGTTCAGTAAAGTGCACCAACCCTCAAAGGCCTTTCAGAATTAGTGACTATAAATCTTCAAATCTGCGTTCCACTTCCTCGTGGGAAATTAAAAATTTTTCCTGAGCTCATAAAAAGAGAGACAGAGAGAGAGCGAGTGTGACAGAACAGAACTATACCCCTTTATTTCCATAAGAAAAAAAGAGTGAGTAAAAACTCTGATGTATAAAATGGTATCTACTCCTTTTAATGTTAATACTTAATCCTCATTAGAACCAAAAGTCATGCCCCATGTTGTATTTTCCTTTTTGTTCAGTCACTAAGTAGTGTCTGACACTTTGTGACCCCATAAACCGCAGCGTACCAGCCTGTCTTGTCCTTCACTATCTCACTGAGTTTGCTCAAACTTTTGTCTATTGAACCAGTGATGTCATCCAATCAACTCATCCTCTGTAACCTTGTTCTCCTCTTGCAGCATCAGGATCCTCTGATCCTCTGTCCCAGAATCAGGATCATTTCCAAAGACTTGCCTCTTCACATCAGGTGGCTAAAGTATTGGAGCTTCAGCTTCAGCATCAGTCCTTTCAATGAATATTCAGGGGTGATTTACCTTAGGAATAACTGTTTTGATCTCCTTGCAGTCAAAGGGACTCTCAAGAGAGAGGTTGCAACAGACAACACAGAAATACAAAGGATCATAAGAGAATATTATAAGGAACTATATGCTAATAAAATGAACAGCCTACAGGAAATAGATTCTAATAAAAATTCAACCTCTCAAGACTGAAACAGGAAGACAAAGAACTCACTACAAATACTGAGATTGAAACTGTGATATATATATATATATCCCCAAGAACAAAAGCCCAAACCCAGATGACGCCACAGGTGAATGCTATCAAACAGTTAGAAAAGAGCTAATGCCTATCCTTCTGAAAATTTTCAAAAAAGATTGCATAGGAAGGAACATTTCCAAACTGATTATGAGGAAATAATCACTCTGATATCAAAACCAGACATGAGTATCACACACACACACAGACACACACACACACACACACAATTTTAGGCCAATATGACTGATGAACATTGATGCAAAAATTCCCAACAAAAATCTAGCAAGCAGAATTCAACAACACAGTAAAAAACATCATACACTTTGATCAAGTAGGGTTTATCCCAGAGATGCAAGGAGTCTTCAATATATACATATCAATCAAAGTGATACATTATATGAACAAATAGAAGAGTAAAGCCCATAAGATGATCTCAGCAGATGTAGAAAAAACTTTTGATAAAATTAGGCACCCATTTATAATAAACACTCTTTTAAAAATCAGCATAGAAAAAACCTACCTTACATAATAAAGACCATATATCACGATCCCACAGCAAGCATTATTTTTTTTATTATTTTTTTATTTTTATTCTTTATTTTAAAGGTTTTACAGAGTTTTGTTGTTCACATACATGTATGTTCACAGATCAGTCATATGCATATCCATGGTCCCCACCCGCCCAGATCCCACCATCCCAACCCTCCAGACCTTTGCCCCAAGCCGTTGTAAGCACTCCTATTCCCTTAGCACTGTGACACTAGCTATCTTTTCCACACATAACACTATAGGTCTCCTTGTTACTTCCTCCATGCTTCCCCCTCCCTATTTATTCGCCACGTTGTCCCTATGTCTATGCCCTGTCTTTTTTTTTTTTTCATGAGTTCCCTGTGTGTGATATCAAGACCGTCCTACTAGATTCCATATATGTGTGTTAGTATACTGTATTTGTCTTTCTCTTTTTGACTTACTTCACTTTTTATGATAGGTTCTAGAGCCAGCCACTTCATTAGGACTGAGTCTTCTGCATTTCTTTGAACAGCTGAGTAGTATTCCATTGTATATATGTACCAGAGCTTCTGGATCCATTCATTCATCGATGGACATCTAGGTTGCTTCCATGTTTTGACTATTGTATAGAGAGCTGCAATGAACATTGGGGTACAGGTGCTTCTTTCAGTTTTGATTTCATCAGGATATAAGCCTAAGAGTGGTATTGCTGGGTCATAGGGTGCTTCTATTTTTAGTTTTTTAAGAAATCTCCATACTGTCTTCCAGAGAGGGTGTATCAATTTACATTCCCACCAGCAATGCAAGAGGGTTCCCTTTTCTCCGCACCCTCTCCAGCATTTTCTGTCTGCAGATTTTTTGAAGATGGCCATTCTGACGGGTGTGAGGTGATATCTCATTGTAGTTTTAATTTGCATTTCTCTAATAATAAGCGAGGTTGAGCATCGTTTCATGTGCTTTTGGACCATCTGTATGTCCTCTTTGAAGAGGTGTCTCTTTAGGTCTTTTTCCCATTTTTTGATTGGGTTGTTCGTTTTCCCTGTGCTGAGTTGTCTGAGTTGCTTGTAGATTTTGGAGATTAATTCTTCGTCTGTTGTTTCATTTGCTATGATTTTCTCCCACTCCGTGGGGTGTCTATTGAGCTTTTTTGTAATTTCTTTCGCTGTACAAAAGCTTTTAAGTTTCATGAGGTCCCATATGTTCATTTTTCTTTTCATTTCTGCTATTTTCGTTGGTGAGTCAGAGAAGATCTTGCTTTGATTGATGTCCTTGAGGGTTTTGCCTATATTCTCCTCTATGAGTTTAATGATTTTGGGTCTTACATTTAGGTCTTTAATCCATTTTGAGTTGATCTTAGTGTATGGTGTCAGGGAATGTTCCAACTCCATTTTTTTACGTGTAGCTGTCCAATTCCCCCAGCACCATTTGTTGAAGAGGCTGTCTTTGTCCCATTTTATAGTTTCTCCTCCTTTGTCAAAAATAAGGTACCCATAGGTGTGTGGGTTTATCTCTGGGTTCTCGATCTTGTTCCATTGGTCTATAGTTCTGTTTTTGTGCCAGTACCATACTGTCTTGATGATTGTTGCTTTGTAGTAGAGTCTGCAGTTAGGGAGGCTGATTCCTCCAGTTCCGTTTTTCTTTCTCAGGATTGCTTTGGCTATTCAAGGTCTTTTTTGTTTCCATATGAACTGTGTTATTCTTTGGTCTAGTTCTGTGAAAAATGTCAATGGAAGTTGAATAGGTACTGCAGTGAATCTGTAGATGATATTTGGCAGTATGGTCATTTTCACAATATTGATTCTTCCGACCCAGGAACATGGAATATCTCTCCATCTGTTTAAGTCTCCTTTACTTTCTTTCATGAGTGTCTTGTAACTTTCTGTGTACAATACTCTAGTTTCTTTGGGTAGGTTTATTCCTAGATATTTGATTCTTTTGGTTGCAATGGTGAAGGGGACTGCCTTTTTGATTTCATTTTCTGATTTTTCATTGTTTGTGTATAGGAATGCCAGTGACTTCTGTGTGTTGACTTTGTATCCTGCGACTTTGCTGAATTCGTTGATTAGCTCTAGTACCTTTGTAATAGAGTCTTTGGGATTTTCTATGTATAATATTATGTCGTCTGCAAAAAGAGAGAGCTTGACTTCTTCCTTTCCAATCTGGATTCCTTTGATTTCTTTCTCTTCTCTTATTGCTGTTGCTAGAACTTCCAGGACTATGTTGAATAGTAGTGGTGAAAGTGGACAGCCCTGTCGTGTTCCTGATCTTAGAGGGAATGCTTTCAGTTTTTCACCATTGAGGACAATGTTTGCTGTGGGCTTCTAATAGATGTCTTTCAATATGTTGAGATAGGTTCCTTCTATGCCCATTTTCTGAAGAGTTTTTATCATAAATGGGTGTTGTACTTTGTCGAAGGCTTTTTCTGCATCTATTGAGATGATCATGTGATTTTTGTCTCTCAGTTTGTTAATATGGTGTATCACATTGATTGATTTGCGGATGTTGAAGAATGCTTGCATGCCTGGGATGAACCCGACTTGATCATGATGTATGAGTTTTTTGATGTGTCGTTGAATTCTGTTTGCTAGGATTTTGTTGAGGATCTTGGCATCTAAGTTCATTAGAGAAATTGGTCTGTAATTTTCCTTTTTTGTGTTGTCTTTGCCTGATTTGGGTATCAGGGTGATGGTGGCCTTGTAGAATGTGTTTGGAAGTTTTCCTTCCTGTGCAATTTTTTGAAAGAGTTTTAGAAGGACAGGCATTAGGTCTTCTTTAAATGTTTTGTAGAATTCGGCTGTAAAGCCATCTGGTCCTGGGCTTTTATTTTTGGGTAGATTTTTAATCACAGATTTGATTTCTGAGCTTGTGATTGGGTTGTTCAAAGTTTCTGTTTCTTCCTGGCTCAGTCTTGGGAGATTGATCTTCCCCAAGAAACTGTCCATTTCTTCCAGGTTGTCCAGTTTGTTGGCATAGAGTTGCTCATAATAGTCTCTTATAATCCTTTGGATTTCTGCATTATCTGTTGTAATCTCTCCTTTTTCATTTTTGATTTTGTTTATCTGGTTCTTCTCCCTCTTTTTCTTGATGAGTCTCGCCAGAGGCTTATCGATTTTGTTTACCTTTTCAAAGAACCAGCTTTTTGTTTTATTTATTTGAACTATTGTTTCTTTCATTTCTTTCTGATTTATTTCTGCTCTAGTCTTTATAATTTCACGTCTTCTGCTGGCTTTGGGATGTTTCTGTTCTTCTTTTTCCAATTGTTTTAAGCGGAGGGTTAGGTCATCTGCTTCATATTTTCCTAGTTTCTTGAGGTGGGATTGTATTGCTATAAATTTCCCCCTTAGAAATGCTTTTGCAGTGTCCCATAAGTTTTGCAAGGTCGTATATTCATTGTCATTTTCTTCTAGGAATTTTTAAATTTCTCCTTTGATTTCCTCAGTGATCAGTTGGTTTTTCAGGTAAGTGTTGTTTAATTGCCATGTGTTTGTATTTTTAGTGATTTTTTTCCTGTGGTTGATCTCTAGTCTCATTGCATTGTGGTCTGAGAAGATGGCTGATATAATTTCAGTTTTCTTGAATTGACTGTGGTTAGATTTGTGGCCCAAGATGTGGTCTATCTTGGAGAATGTTCCATGAGCACTTGAGAAGAAAGTGTATTCTTCTGCTTTTGGATGGAACGTCGTAAAGATATCGATGAGGTCCATCTTTTCTAGTGTGGTGTTTAAGGCTTGTGTTTCTTTATTAATTTTCTGTTTGGATGATGTATCCATTGGTGTGAGAGAAGTGTTAAAGTCTCCTACTATTATTGTGTTATTATTGATTTCTTCTTTTAAGTCTGAAAGTACCTGTCTTATGTATTGAGGTGCCCCTGTGTTGGGTGCGCAGATGTTCATGACTGTTATGTCTTCCTCTTGGATGGATCCTTTAATCATGATGTAGTGACCTGCCTTGTCTCTTAGAATCTTCTTTACTTTAAAATCTATTTTGTCTGATATGAGGATTGCCACTCCAGCTTTCTTTTGAGTTCCATTTGCATGGAATATCTTTTTCCAGCCTCTCACTTTCAGTCTATGAGTGTCTCTAGGTCTGAAGTTGGTCTCTTGTAAACAGCATATATATGGGTCATGTTTCTTGATGAGTCTCGCCAGAGGCTTATCGATTTTGTTTACCTTTTCAAAGAACCAGCTTTTTGTTTTATTTATTTGAACTATTGTTTCTTTCATTTCTTTCTGATTTATTTCTGCTCTAGTCTTTATAATTTCACGTCTTCTGCTGGCTTTGGGATGTTTCTGTTCTTCTTTTTCCAATTGTTTTAAGCGGAGGGTTAGGTCATCTGCTTCATATTTTCCTAGTTTCTTGAGGTGGGATTGTATTGCTATAAATTTCCCCCTTAGAAATGCTTTTGCAGTGTCCCATAAGTTTTGCAAGGTCGTATATTCATTGTCATTTTCTTCTAGGAATTTTTAAATTTCTCCTTTGATTTCCTCAGTGATCAGTTGGTTTTTCAGGTAAGTGTTGTTTAATTGCCATGTGTTTGTATTTTTAGTGATTTTTTTCCTGTGGTTGATCTCTAGTCTCATTGCATTGTGGTCTGAGAAGATGGCTGATATAATTTCAGTTTTCTTGAATTGACTGTGGTTAGATTTGTGGCCCAAGATGTGGTCTATCTTGGAGAATGTTCCATGAGCACTTGAGAAGAAAGTGTATTCTTCTGCTTTTGGATGGAACGTCGTAAAGATATCGATGAGGTCCATCTTTTCTAGTGTGGTGTTTAAGGCTTGTGTTTCTTTATTAATTTTCTGTTTGGATGATGTATCCATTGGTGTGAGAGAAGTGTTAAAGTCTCCTACTATTATTGTGTTATTATTGATTTCTTCTTTTAAGTCTGAAAGTACCTGTCTTATGTATTGAGGTGCCCCTGTGTTGGGTGCGCAGATGTTCATGACTGTTATGTCTTCCTCTTGGATGGATCCTTTAATCATGATGTAGTGACCTGCCTTGTCTCTTAGAATCTTCTTTACTTTAAAATCTATTTTGTCTGATATGAGGATTGCCACTCCAGCTTTCTTTTGAGTTCCATTTGCATGGAATATCTTTTTCCAGCCTCTCACTTTCAGTCTATGAGTGTCTCTAGGTCTGAAGTTGGTCTCTTGTAAACAGCATATATATGGGTCATGTTTCTTGATCCATTCAGCCAATCTGTGTCGTTTGGTTGAAGCATTTAATCCATTTACGTTCAAAGTAATTATTGATACAAATGTTCCTATTGTCATCTTCTTAGAAGTCTGGGGTTTGGTTTGTAGGACTTCTTCTACTCTTGTATTTATTGGCTATATCAGGCCCTTTAACACTTGTTGTAGGGCTGGTTTTGTGGTACAGAATTCTTTTAGTTTTTGTCTGTCTGAGAAGCTTTTGACTTCTCCATCGATTCTGAATGAGATTTTTGCTGGGTAGAGAATTCGTGGTTGCAGATTATTCTCTTTTAGCCGTTTAAATGTGTCCTGCCCTTCTCTTCTGGCCTGCAGGGTTTCTGTTGAGAGATCCGCAGTTAGACGTATGGGGTTTCCTTTATATGTTATTTGTTGTTTGCTTCTGGCTGCTTTTAGTAATCTGTCTTTATATTTAGTCTGTGTTAGTTTGATTAGAATGTGCCTTGGTGTGTTTCTTCTAGGGTTTATCCTGTATGAAACTCTTTGTGCTTCTTGGACATGGCTGACTATTTCCTTTCCCATGCTGGGGAAGTTTTCTACAATAACCTCTTCAAGAATTTTTTTGTAACCTTTCTTCCCTACTTGTTCTCCTTCTGGGACTCCTATAATTCTAATGTTGGTGCGTTTGATATTGTCCCATAGGTCCCTGAGGCTTTCCTCAGTTCTTTTCATTCTTTTGGCTTTGTTCTGTTCCTCACCAGTTATTTCCACCAGTCTATCTTCCAGCACGCTTATCCCTTCTTCAGCCTCAGCTAGTCTACTGTTGAGGCCTTCTATCATATTTTTGAGTTCAGCAATTGAGTTGGTGGTCTCTGTTTGCTTATTTTTCATTTCCTGCATGTCTTTTCTCAATGCACTAATTTCCTCTAATATTCTGTTTTCGGTGTTTTGCATCCTCATTAGAATAGTTTTTCTGAATTCTCTTTCAGATAATTTATCTATCTCCTCCTCTGTCATTTGAGGCTGTGATTCTCTAGCTTGGTCCTTCATTTGTGCAGTGTTTCTCTGTCGTTTCATCTCTAGTGTTGTATGTTCTTTGATAGTGTGGGGTCTTGGAATCAGGGCTTCTAGTTCGAGGATCCTTGGTTTGATGATTGGTCAGAGGATGTAGGCTCTATGCCTGGTTTGCTATAGTGCTCCGTGATATTAGTTCAAATACTAGCATCTGAGGGGCAAGAGGTGTGTCCCTAATGGGTGACAGTCATAAAAGCATGCTGATGTTTTCTAACCTAGTCATAAGATATATATACATACACAGCAATAACCGCATCTAACCAGTTTTACAGTGATAAAGCATAGGAAATTTTCCTGGCAAATGACACAATCAAAGATGGTACTTGCCAATTAAGCTCTGAGTTAATTAGAATAGTGCCTGGAAAAATAGATCTTGGGTAGGGTCCTGGCTTGGACTATTTCGTCATTGAAAGCAATTTTTAACTAAGACATGTATTGGGAGTGAGAAAGTGGAAAATGTATGGGTAATGAGAAGGAATAGATTTGACTTGGAAGGATTTTATAGGGTTATGTAGCCAAGATTAGTGTGTTGTTTTGTTTAGTGCAGCTGGGAGAGAATAGTGGAGACATGAAGGTCGGAAATATTTATCTAGGGGGTAGTAGTATATAGGAGAAAGTTTTAGATTTAGAACATAGAGGGAGGAAGGAGTTGGAAAGAGGAAAGAAAATTGGAAGTTCAAGAGTTAAAATTAAAAAAAAATAATAAAAAAATTAATAATTAAAAATCAAAAAATTTAAAAATAATTAAAAAAAAGGAGCAGAAACTTAATAAGAAGAGATCAAAGAGAGAGAGAGAGAAAAAAAAAAAAAAAAAAAACAACCCAAACCTGACCAATTAAACGAATAAGTAGAACCGTCCACAACAGATAGACAAAAAAGCTAAATACTGTCCCTGCTGGTTTTTATCCTCTCATCTTTCTGGAAGCCGGTCTGCTCTCGATGGTTTTGTCTTGATGATGCAGCCTTTTCCTTATGGCACCGGTCTGCAAGCTCAGATGCTGACGGGGACGGCGGGCTGATCTCTGTCCGTTGGGCGGGGGCCGGTGGTGCGCTCGCTGTCCTGGGTTGGGCGGGAGCACGGGCTGATCCCAGTGTGTCGGGCGCAGGGTGTGGCAAGTGCCGTCCCGGGTTGGGCGGGGGCGCGGGCTGATCCCAGTCCTTCGGGCGGGAGGCCGTGGCGCGTGCACAATCCCGTGTTAGGCGAGGGCTTCCTGGCTCTGCAGCACACCTGCAGGTAGCCTCTAATACCTGCCCTTCTCCCGACGTCCCCCCGCTGCGGGTGTAGCTGTCGGGGTGCAGCTATGGGGGTGCAGGGGCTCTTCCGCCACTGGCGCGCGCGCACTGCCGGTTGTGCCTCCAAGTCCCAAAGGCAGGCACAAGTTTCCCCGTCTGGCTCGAGCCCGGTCCCTGGTTAGCAATCTGTGGGCGACTTCCCCTTCAGCCCGTCCCCCACTAGGAGTGTTTGAACTCACCCGGTGCCAGGCGGAAAGTCGCGATTTTCGCCTGGCAGCCAAGCGTTGCGATCCTCACACTGGGCGCTCTCCCTTCTCTTTCCGTCCGGCCTGAGGTTGCTAGGCAGCAAGCGCGTTCTGCTCGGCCGTGCTCTGGTATCCTATCTTCGCAGTGTCTTAATTTCTGCCGGTGATCCGGGAGGATTCTTGGAGTTTTCACGCTGAGTGCTGCCCTTTCTCCCCCGAGGCTCTGCTTAGGCCCCCTTTTATGGCACTTGCTGGCGCGTTCTCCGTCGGTGCGGTCTGGTGTGGGGGTTAGGACAGAGGATTCTTAGAATCCCAGCTCCGGGAAATTTCTGGCTATTCACTCTTCTATTCTCGCGGACCTATGGAATTCTTCTGTCGTCTAACGGCTGGTTTGTTGGTGGTTCTTCTTTTCTTGATTAGTTCTGGTGATTCTGTTGGGGAGCTGGTGAAATCTTCCCCTCATTCCTCCGCCATCTTGGCTCTTCACAGCAAGCATTATTTTCAATGATGAAAAACTAAAACCATTACCAGCAAGAGCAGGAACAAGACAAAGGTGTCTACTCTCACCATTGTTATTAAACATTGTTTTGGAAATCCTACGAAGGCAATAAAAGAATAAGTAGAAATAAAATGAATCCAAATTGGAAAAGAAGTAATAAAAGTCTCTGTTTGCAGATGATATGATACTGTACATAGAAAAGCCTAAAGACACTATCATAAAGTTACTACAGCTAAAAAATGAATTTAGCAAAATTGCAGGACATAAAACCAATACACACAAATTACTTGCATTCTTATACACCAACAATAAAACATCAGAAAAAAAAATTAAAGAATTAATTCCTGCAACAATTGCAAAAAAAAAAAAAAACAAAAAAACAATAAAATATCTTGGAATAAATCTAACTAGGCAGAGAAAGGAGATATATTCAGACAATTATAAAAATCTGATGAAGGAAATCAAAGATGATATAAACAGCTAGAGAAATATACCATGTTCCTGTGTTGGCAGATTCATATTGTGAAAATCATTATACTACCAAATGCAATCTACAAATTCAATGCCCTTCCTATTAAATTACCAGTGGCATTTTCTCACAGAAATAGAACAAAAAATGTCACAATTATTATTGAAAAACGTAAAACACTTGATAGCCAAAGCAGACTTGACAAAGAAGAATGAAGCTAGAAGAATCAACCTTCCTAACTTCAGACTATACAACAAAGAGACAGTCATCAAGGCAGTATGGTACTGGCATAAAAACCAGAACTATAGACAGATAGAATGAGCTAGAGAGTTCTGAGATAAACCCACATACTTATGGGTACCTTATATTTGACAAAGGAGACAAGAATATGCAAGGAGGCAAAGATAGCTTCTCAAGTTGTGCTGGGAAAACTGGACAGCTACATGTAAAATAATGAAAGCAGAAGACTTCCTAATGCCATACATAAAGATAAATTCAAAAGGGATTAGAGATCTAAATGTAAGACTGGGAACCATAAAACTCTTAGAGGAAACCATAGGCTGAACACTTGATGACATAAATCAAAACAAGATCTTCCATGACACACCTTCAATAGCAATGAAATTAAAAAACAGAAATAAAAAAGTCAGACCTAATTAAACTTAAAAACTCTTGCACAGAAAAGGAAAATATAAATAAGAAGAGAAGACAACCCCAAAAATGCGAGAAAATAATAGCAGATCAATTAAACATTGTTTTGGAAATCCTACGAAGGCAATAAAAGAATAAGTAGAAATAAAATGAATCCAAATTGGAAAAGAAGTAATAAAAGTCTCTGTTTGCAGATGATATGATACTGTACATAGAAAAGCCTAAAGACACTATCATAAAGTTACTACAGCTAAAAAATGAATTTAGCAAAATTGCAGGACATAAAACCAATACACACAAATTACTTGCATTCTTATACACCAACAATAAAACATCAGAAAAAAAAATTAAAGAATTAATTCCTGCAACAATTGCAAAAAAAAAAAAAACAAAAAAACAATAAAATATCTTGGAATAAATCTAACTAGGCAGAGAAAGGAGATATATTCAGACAATTATAAAAATCTGATGAAGGAAATCAAAGATGATATAAACAGCTAGAGAAATATACCATGTTCCTGTGTTGGCAGATTCATATTGTGAAAATCATTATACTACCAAATGCAATCTACAAATTCAATGCCCTTCCTATTAAATTACCAGTGGCATTTTCTCACAGAAATAGAACAAAAAATGTCACAATTATTATTGAAAAACGTAAAACACTTGATAGCCAAAGCAGACTTGACAAAGAAGAATGAAGCTAGAAGAATCAACCTTCCTAACTTCAGACTATACAACAAAGAGACAGTCATCAAGGCAGTATGGTACTGGCATAAAAACCAGAACTATAGACAGATAGAATGAGCTAGAGAGTTCTGAGATAAACCCACATACTTATGGGTACCTTATATTTGACAAAGGAGACAAGAATATGCAAGGAGGCAAAGATAGCTTCTCAAGTTGTGCTGGGAAAACTGGACAGCTACATGTAAAATAATGAAAGCAGAAGACTTCCTAATGCCATACATAAAGATAAATTCAAAAGGGATTAGAGATCTAAATGTAAGACTGGGAACCATAAAACTCTTAGAGGAAACCATAGGCTGAACACTTGATGACATAAATCAAAACAAGATCTTCCATGACACACCTTCAATAGCAATGAAATTAAAAAACAGAAATAAAAAAGTCAGACCTAATTAAACTTAAAAACTCTTGCACAGAAAAGGAAAATATAAATAAGAAGAGAAGACAACCCCAAAAATGCGAGAAAATAATAGCAGATTAAACAATTGACAAAAGATTAATTTCCAAAATATAGAAGCAGCTCATACAACTCAACCCCAGCAAAATTGGTAAAAAAGACCTTAACAGGCATTTCTCCAAAGAAGACATAGAGATGACTGACAAAATATGAAATGATGCTCAGCATCACTTATTATTAGACAAATGCAAATCAAGGACACAATAGATATCAACTCACACCCGTCAGAATTGCCATCATCAAAAAGTCAACAAATAATAAATGTTGGAGAGGATGTGGAGAAAAGGGAAGTCTCTTGCACTGTTGGTGGGAATGTAAACTGATATAGCCACTATGGAACATGATATGGAGACTCCTAAAAATAAAAAATAAATCTAATAATAAGATCACCATATGACCAAGAAATCCCACCAATAGCAAATATCCTGAAGAAACTAAAATTGAAAAAGACACTTCTGGGCTTCCCTGGTGGTCCAGTGGATAAGGACACCGCCTTGCAGTGCAAGGGGAGCCGGTTCGATCCCTGTCCTGGGAAGATCCCACGTGCCACGGAGCGGCTGGACCCATGTGTCCAATTACCAAGCGGGAGCTCTGGCGCACATTCACCCAGAGCCCGTGCTCTGTGACAACAGAGGCCGCTCCGATGGGAGGCCCACATGGGCTGAAGAACAATGATGGATGAAAACAGATAAATGAAAGACCAATAGAAGTGTCCCGCCCACTCCCCTCCCTCCACACCCCATCTCCCCGCAAAAAAAAGAAAAAAGAAAAGAAAAAGACACTTCTTCAAAATCCAATGCAGCACTATTTAAAATACCCAAGAGATGGAAGCGACATAGCTGTCTTTCAGCAGATGAATAGATACAGAAACTATGGTACATATATACAGTGGAATATTACTCACTCATAGAAAGGTAACACATTTGAGTCAGTTTGAGTGATGTGGATGAATGCAGAGCCTATTATATGGAGTGAAGTAAATCAGAAACAGAATGGTAAATATTGTATACTAATGCATATATTTGGAATGTAGAAAGATGTTGCTGATGAATTTACCTGCTGGACAGAAATGCAGAAACAGACATAGAAAACAGACTTATGGACACAGGGGAGAGAAGGAAAAGGAGAGTGTGAGACCTAGGGAGATACTAACATGGAACTTATATTGCCAGATATAAAACTGATAGAAATTGAGAATTTGCTGTATGACTCATGGAACCCAAACAGGGCTCTGTAACAATCTGGAGGGCTGTGATGAGGAGTGAAATGGGAAGAAGACTGAATATAGAGAGTATATATGTATGCCTATGGCTGATTGCTGTTGATATTTGGAAGAAAACAACCAAGTTCTGATAAATTTTGTAATTTAAAAAAAATTGAGAATATAATTTTTATTTACTTATTGGCTAGTTTTTAAAGCCATATATAAAACAAAGTATTAAATCTAATTTTGTTCCCTTCCTGATGCCTTTGATAGATCTTAATAAAAATAAAATTATTGCTGTCATAGTCCCAAAATATGTCTGTCCAAATAGTTATCAGTGCATAATGATTATTAAAAACTACAAATGGTTAGAGCATGTGATCTTGTAGACACTCATAGACCTTGCTTATTGGACTGGTCATGTTTTGATTACATAATAAAATTAGCATAATTCCATGGATGGTAGTTCAATTGTATCCACTGACAAAATTGAAACTCAACTTAAAACCTACAAAAGAAAGAGAAATAGCATCATTAGGATGAATTCAGAGCATTGTCATAATTAAAAAAAGAAGTAATTGTGTTTTTGCTACTTTTTGCTGTTCAGTTAGTAAGTTACATTGAAATCTTTGTGACCCCAATGGACTGCAGAACCCCAGGCTCTCTGTCTTCCATGATCGCCAGGAGTTTGCTCAAATTAGTATTCATTGAATGAATGATGCTGTCTACCTCACCCTCTGTCACCCTCTTATCCTTTTGCCTTCATCTTCCTTATCATCAGGGACTTTTCCAATGAGTCATCTCTTTTCATCAATTGGGCAAAGTAATGGACCTTCAACATCAGTTCTTTCAGTGAATAGCCAGGGTGTATTTCCTTCATTTCAACATTGAATTGTTTGATATCTTTGCAGTCCAAGGGATTATCAAGAGCCTTCTCCAGCATTAACTCTTCACTACTCAGCCGCCTTTGCGATCCAAATTTCACATGTATACATGCCTACTGACTGGAAAAAACATAGCTTTGACTATGTGGAGGCAAAGTGATGTCTCTGCTAGATTTGACATAGCTTTCCTTCCAGTGAGCAAGTGTCTTTTAATCTCATGGCTTAAGTCACTGTCTAAACTGATTTTGGAGCCCAAGATAATCAAATCTGTCATTGTTTCTAATTCCACTCCACCCGCTCCCCCCCCACCTTTTATTTGCTATGAAGTTATAGGACAAGAGTCCCTGACTTTAGTTTTCTTTTTCTGTTGATTTGTTTTATTGTTGAGTTTCAAGCCAAATTTTTCTCCTGTTTCATCCTCATCAAGAGACAGCTCAGTTCCTCTTCGGTTTCTGATATTACCATAGTTTCATCTGCATATTTAAGGTTGCTGATATTTATCCCAGTAATCTTGATTCTGAATTGTGATTCATCTATCCTGACATTTCTCATGATGTACTCTCCATATCAGTTAAATAAGCAAGGTGATAATATACAGACTTTTTGTCCTCCTTCCCAAGAGTTGACCAATCAGCTGTTCCCAAGTTCAGTTCTAGCTGTTGTTTCTTAATTCATGTGCAGGTTTCTCACAAGATAGGTAAGGTGGTCTGATACTCCCATCATTTTAAGAATTTTCCACAGTTTGTTGTGATACACTGTCAAAGGCTTTAGCATAGTCAATTAAGTAGAAGTAGTTTTTTTTTTCTTTTGAAATTCTCTCGCATTCTCTATGATCAATTTAAGTAATTGTGTTTTTGCTACTTTTTGCTGTTCAGTTAGTAAGTTACATTGAAATCTTTGTGACCCCAATGGACTGCAGAACCCCAGGCTCTCTGTCTTCCATGATCGCCAGGAGTTTGCTCAAATTAGTATTCATTGAATGAATGATGCTGTCTACCTCACCCTCTGTCACCCTCTTATCCTTTTGCCTTCATCTTCCTTATCATCAGGGACTTTTCCAATGAGTCATCTCTTTTCATCAATTGGGCAAAGTAATGGACCTTCAACATCAGTTCTTTCAGTGAATAGCCAGGGTGTATTTCCTTCATTTCAACATTGAATTGTTTGATATCTTTGCAGTCCAAGGGATTATCAAGAGCCTTCTCCAGCATTAACTCTTCACTACTCAGCCGCCTTTGCGATCCAAATTTCACATGTATACATGCCTACTGACTGGAAAAAACATAGCTTTGACTATGTGGAGGCAAAGTGATGTCTCTGCTAGATTTGACATAGCTTTCCTTCCAGTGAGCAAGTGTCTTTTAATCTCATGGCTTAAGTCACTGTCTAAACTGATTTTGGAGCCCAAGATAATCAAATCTGTCATTGTTTCTAATTCCACTCCACCCGCTCCCCCCCCACCTTTTATTTGCTATGAAGTTATAGGACAAGAGTCCCTGACTTTAGTTTTCTTTTTCTGTTGATTTGTTTTATTGTTGAGTTTCAAGCCAAATTTTTCTCCTGTTTCATCCTCATCAAGAGACAGCTCAGTTCCTCTTCGGTTTCTGATATTACCATAGTTTCATCTGCATATTTAAGGTTGCTGATATTTATCCCAGTAATCTTGATTCTGAATTGTGATTCATCTATCCTGACATTTCTCATGATGTACTCTCCATATCAGTTAAATAAGCAAGGTGATAATATACAGACTTTTTGTCCTCCTTCCCAAGAGTTGACCAATCAGCTGTTCCCAAGTTCAGTTCTAGCTGTTGTTTCTTAATTCATGTGCAGGTTTCTCACAAGATAGGTAAGGTGGTCTGATACTCCCATCATTTTAAGAATTTTCCACAGTTTGTTGTGATACACTGTCAAAGGCTTTAGCATAGTCAATTAAGTAGAAGTAGTTTTTTTTTTCTTTCTTTTTGAAATTCTCTCGCATTCTCTATGATCAAATGAATGTTTTCAATTTGATCTCTGATTTCTCTTCCTCTTCAGATCCAGCATGTATCTCTGGAATTTCTTGGTTTACATACTGCTGAAGTCTAGCTTGAAGGATTTTAAGCATAAAATTACTAGCTTGTGAAATAAACAAGTTTTAGTATAGTCTGAACATTCTTTGGTTTTGTCCTTCTTTGAAACTGGAATGAAAACTGATGTTTTCCAGTCCTATGGTCACTCCTGAGTTTTTCCATGCTGATACATAAGGGCAGCATTTTAAAAGAATCATCTTTTCGGATGTTGAATAGCTCAGCTGGAATTCCCTCACTTCCACTATCTTTGTTCTTAGCATTGCTCCCTAAGGAACTCCCTTGTATCTCAGCTGATAAGGAATCAACCTGCAATGCAGGAGACCTGGGCTAGACTCTTTGGTTGGGAAGATCCTACGAAGAAGGGAATGGCTACCCACTCAAGTTTTCTTGGTTGGATAATTTCATGGCCAGAAAAGCCTGGTGGGCTATAATCCATGGATTCCTCCAAATGGGGACACAGCAAAGTGACTAACATTTTCACTTTTCACAATTCTTGCTAAGGTCCACTTGACTTCACACTCCAGGATGTCTGGCTGTAAGTGAGTTACCTCATCATTGTGGTTACATAGGTTATGAAGACCATTATTATATGGTTCTTCTATATATTCTTGCCAACTCCTAATCTCTTCTTCTTCTGCTATGTCCCTACAGTTTCTATCTTTATTTTGCCCACTCTTTCATTAAATGTTACTTTGATATCCCCACTTTCTTGAAGAGATTTCTATTCTTTCCTATCGTATTCTTTTCCTTATGGCATTGCTAATTTAAGAAAATCCTGACATTTCTCATGATGTACTCTCCATATCAGTTAAATAAGCAAGGTGATAATATACAGACTTTTTGTCCTCCTTCCCAAGAGTTGACCAATCAGCTGTTCCCAAGTTCAGTTCTAGCTGTTGTTTCTTAATTCATGTGCAGGTTTCTCACAAGATAGGTAAGGTGGTCTGATACTCCCATCATTTTAAGAATTTTCCACAGTTTGTTGTGATACACTGTCAAAGGCTTTAGCATAGTCAATTAAGTAGAAGTAGTTTTTTTTTTCTTTCTTTTTGAAATTCTCTCGCATTCTCTATGATCAAATGAATGTTTTCAATTTGATCTCTGATTTCTCTTCCTCTTCAGATCCAGCATGTATCTCTGGAATTTCTTGGTTTACATACTGCTGAAGTCTAGCTTGAAGGATTTTAAGCATAAAATTACTAGCTTGTGAAATAAACAAGTTTTAGTATAGTCTGAACATTCTTTGGTTTTGTCCTTCTTTGAAACTGGAATGAAAACTGATGTTTTCCAGTCCTATGGTCACTCCTGAGTTTTTCCATGCTGATACATAAGGGCAGCATTTTAAAAGAATCATCTTTTCGGATGTTGAATAGCTCAGCTGGAATTCCCTCACTTCCACTATCTTTGTTCTTAGCATTGCTCCCTAAGGAACTCCCTTGTATCTCAGCTGATAAGGAATCAACCTGCAATGCAGGAGACCTGGGCTAGACTCTTTGGTTGGGAAGATCCTACGAAGAAGGGAATGGTTACCCACTCAAGTTTTCTTGGTTGGATAATTTCATGGCCAGAAAAGCCTGGTGGGCTATAATCCATGGATTCCTCCAAATGGGGACACAGCAAAGTGACTAACATTTTCACTTTTCACAATTCTTGCTAAGGTCCACTTGACTTCACACTCCAGGATGTCTGGCTGTAAGTGAGTTACCTCATCATTGTGGTTACATAGGTTATGAAGACCATTATTATATGGTTCTTCTATATATTCTTGCCAACTCCTAATCTCTTCTTCTTCTGCTATGTCCCTACAGTTTCTATCTTTATTTTGCCCACTCTTTCATTAAATGTTACTTTGATATCCCCACTTTCTTGAAGAGATTTCTATTCTTTCCTATCGTATTCTTTTCCTCTATTCACTGGCATTGCTAATTTAAGAAAATCTTCTTATTTCTCCTTGCTTTTCTCAAATATTCTGCATTCACTGAGGCATATTTTTCCTGTTTGCCCTTGCCTTTTACTTCTCTTCCTTCCTCAACTATTTGAAAATCCTCCTCAGACAGCCATTTCACCTTCTTACATTTCTTTTTCTTTAGGATGGTTTTGTTAACTGCCTCCTGTAGAATGTTAAGACTTCTTGTCCATAGTACTTCAGTCACTCAGTCTACCAGATCTAATCCCTTAAATTTGTCACCTCCACTGTATTACCATAAGGGATTCGATTTAAGTCATACCTACATGTCCTACTGGTTTTCCTAATTTTTTTTTAATGTAAACTTGAATTTAGCAATAAGGAACTCATGATCTGAGCGACAGTCAGCTCCAGGTCTTTATTTGTTGTTGTTGACCGTATAGAGATTCTACGTTTTCAACTGCAAATAATATAACCAATCAAAATTTAGTATTGATCATCTGGTGATGTCCATTTGTAGAGACATCTCTTGGGTTGTTGGGAAAGGTCACTTGCTATGACCAGCATGTTCTCTTGACAAAACTCTGGCAGCCTTTTCACTACTTTATTTTGGACTCCACTCCAAGGTTAAACTTGGCTATTATTCTGGATATCACTTCCCATCTTACTTTTGCATTCCAATGCCCTATGGTCACAAGGACATCTTTTCTTGGTGTTAATTCCAAAATGTGCTGTAGTGTTTCACAGAACCAGTCAATTTTAGTTTTTTTCAGCATCAACACTTTTGAGGAATAGACTTCAATTACTATTATGTTGAGTGGTTCACATTAGAAATGAACCAAGATCATTCTGTCACTTTTGAGGTCGCATTTAAGTACTGCAATTTGGATTCTTTACTTGACCATGAGGGTTGTTTCATTACCTCAAAGGAATTCTTCCCCAGAGTAGTAGATTTAATGGTCATTTGAATTAAATTCTCACATTCTTATCTATATTAATTTACTGATTCCTTAGATGTTGATGTTGATCTTCCATAACCTTCTTGACTCTATCCTATTTACCTTGATTAATAGACATAATATTCTATGTACTAGATCAGTGAATTTTTCTGCCAGGAAAATAAGTGCACTGTTTTTTAGAATTTTTTGGTAATTTTTTCTAGATTGATGATTATATATTATATATGTACACATATGTATGTATGCATTTATAAATAGATACAAATTATATAGATACTTGAAACCTGAACAGAGGAAATTTTTTTTTTTTTTTTTTTGCCTTAGCATTATCATTTTTACCTGTGTAGTCTTTCATCTTCAGGAATGACTTTCTGGTACTTTCACAGACACTAAATATACTCATGAAAATCAAGAGGCAACCATAGAGGGCAATATATAATAGTGTGATAAGGTATTTCAAATATGATCTAAAGTTTTAAATAGTTTCAACTAGTTCAAAGATTTCCATAAATTTTTCTTGGTCAGTGTAACTTATTTTTCCAAATGGCTCACACATTTGTAGTTCCTATTTAAATGGTTTTTAATTCCTTGTTGGATGCAATTTGAATTTCCTGCCAAGGAAAACAGGAACGCTTTTTCAGTTGCATTGTTTAAGTGAAAAATAACATCTAATGACCATTAAGCTGTGGCAATTTACTCTTTAGGGGTCATAGTTTCAACTCTCCCTTAGAGAAAGCTCTGTTTGAAATGATACTTAACGTTTGCATATCATGAAGCAGATTATTGAAAAATGCATTATAAAAAATTAATAGGGACCCTAAATTTCATTTGCAGGTAAACTTGAGCGTTTATATCAAATGTAACAAGTCTATTTGAACATATAACCAAATATGATCATTCTCTCCCAGTGCAATACAGCTGTTCTTTTCACCCCTCCACAGAATGATAATAGAGACAAAGATTATAAATGTCAAAGCTGAGTTTTCTTCTCTGCATTGCTGGAAATATATTCATTTTCAATGGCATGAAAGATGATCTCTAAATAAAAGATCTAGTTATTTTCAGTGAACATGAAAGTTTCTTATACAGAAATTCGTTAGGTATTTTTAATTGATAAGATATACCACCCCTTCAATTCTGTTAATTCCCAAACTTATCTCATTTGTTGTTTTCTTAATTAAAAGAGAAATGTTATAAGGGAGGTTGTTTCTCATGGTTTGGTTTGCTGCACTATTTTCAAGTAAGAGAATGAAGTATATCTATATGTAAATATACATTCTCCCCATATGGCTAAATAGTAAATCCGTGACTTACAATTTTGGCCATGGTGCAGTCTTAAAGAATAAAGCTGAGACACAGGATTTTTCAAATCTGGAGACATTCCTTCATGAAGGAATTCAGATTTCTTGCAGAAAGAACACTAACAGATCACCTTAGAATTATTTGATATCTTTCAGGAAAATTTTAAACTAATTTTATTCTTACTACATCAGTGGACATACAACTTATCAAAGTTAGTATATCATTGCTGTGAGGACAATAGTAATAAAACTGTGTAGTCTTTCATCTTCAGGAATGACTTTCTGGTACTTTCACAGACACTAAATATACTCATGAAAATCAAGAGGCAACCATAGAGGGCAATATATAATAGTGTGATAAGGTATTTCAAATATGATTGCATTGTTTAAGTCAGTGTAACTTATTTTTCCAAATGGCTCACACATTTGTAGTTCCTATTTAAATGGTTTTTAATTCCTTGTTGGATGCAATTTGAATTTCCTGCCAAGGAAAACAGGAACGCTTTTTCAGTTGCATTGTTTAAGTGAAAAATAACATCTAATGACCATTAAGCTGTGGCAATTTACTCTTTAGGGGTCATAGTTTCAACTCTCCCTTAGAGAAAGCTCTGTTTGAAATGATACTTAACGTTTGCATATCATGAAGCAGATTATTGAAAAATGCATTATAAAAAATTAATAGGGACCCTAAATTTCATTTGCAGGTAAACTTGAGCGTTTATATCAAATGTAACAAGTCTATTTGAACATATAACCAAATATGATCATTCTCTCCCAGTGCAATACAGCTGTTCTTTTCACCCCTCCACAGAATGATAATAGAGACAAAGATTATAAATGTCAAAGCTGAGTTTTCTTCTCTGCATTGCTGGAAATATATTCATTTTCAATGGCATGAAAGATGATCTCTAAATAAAAGATCTAGTTATTTTCAGTGAACATGAAAGTTTCTTATACAGAAATTCGTTAGGTATTTTTAATTGATAAGATATACCACCCCTTCAATTCTGTTAATTCCCAAACTTATCTCATTTGTTGTTTTCTTAATTAAAAGAGAAATGTTATAAGGGAGGTTGTTTCTCATGGTTTGGTTTGCTGCACTATTTTCAAGTAAGAGAATGAAGTATATCTATATGTAAATATACATTCTCCCCATATGGCTAAATAGTAAATCCGTGACTTACAATTTTGGCCATGGTGCAGTCTTAAAGAATAAAGCTGAGACACAGGATTTTTCAAATCTGGAGACATTCCTTCATGAAGGAATTCAGATTTCTTGCAGAAAGAACACTAACAGATCACCTTAGAATTATTTGATATCTTTCAGGAAAATTTTAAACTAATTTTATTCTTACTACATCAGTGGACATACAACTTATCAAAGTTAGTATATCATTGCTGTGAGGACAATAGTAATAAAACTTTTCAATTTAACATAATTTCAAAGTATCCTACATTTAAGAAATGAATAGGCAAAACAATTCATGGGGTTCCCAATTTGTTTTGCATTTCAATCAATTCAGTCACTCAGTTGTGTCCGACTATTTGTAATCCATGAACTGCAGCATGCCAGACTTTCCCATCCATCCCTATTTGAGGAGCCTGCTCAAACTCATATCCATTGACTCAATGATACCATCCAACCATCCTGTCCTTTGTCATCCCCTTCTCCTTCTGCCTTCTATTTTCTCAACATCACGATCTTTTGCAGTGGGCTGTCTCTTCTCATCATGTGGCCAAAGTATTGGAGTTTCAGCTTCAGCATCAATCCTTCTAATGAATATTCAGGGTTGATTTTCTTTAGGATTGACTGGTTTGATCTCCTTGCAGTTGAAGGGACTCTCAAGAGCCCTCGTCAACACCACAGTTCAAAGATACCAATTCTTCAGTTCTCAGCGTTCTTTATAGCCCAACACTCAGATCCATATATGACTACTGGGGAAAACATATCTTTGCCTATGAGGAATTTCGTTGGTGAAGTGATGCCTCTGCTTTTGAACACGATGTCTAGTTTTGTCATAGCTTTTCTTCTAAAGAGCAAGTGTCTTTTAATTTCATCTCGTCAGTCACCATCTGCAGTGATTTTGGACCCAAGAAAATAAAGTCTGTCACTGTTTCCATTGTTTGTCCATCTAATTGCCATGGAGTGAACAGCAAAAATAAAATTTAAAGTTAATTGAAATTCACAGATTATCTGCTAATTGACACATAAGAACTAATTTTTCAAGGGATTATCTTTTTTCCTCATTCCATGTGGTAAGTTTTCTCATTGTAATTTATTTATTTATTTATTTTTAAAATTTTATTTATTTATCTTTTGGGGGATGACGTGGGGAGAGGGGTATGGGCGGGTCATTTCTATTGGTCTTTCATTTCTCTATTTTCATCCGTCTTTGTTCTTTGGCTCCTGTGGGAACATTTTAATTTCATATCCTACATTTAGAATTATTTGATATCTTTCAGGAAAATTTTAAACTAATTTTATTCTTACTACATCAGTGGACATACAACTTATCAAAGTTAGTATATCATTGCTGTGAGGACAATAGTAATAAAACTTTTCAATTTAACATAATTTCAAAGTATCCTACATTTAAGAAATGAATAGGCAAAACAATTCATGGGGTTCCCAATTTGTTTTGCATTTCAATCAATTCAGTCACTCAGTTGTGTCCGACTATTTGTAATCCATGAACTGCAGCATGCCAGACTTTCCCATCCATCCCTATTTGAGGAGCCTGCTCAAACTCATATCCATTGACTCAATGATACCATCCAACCATCCTGTCCTTTGTCATCCCCTTCTCCTTCTGCCTTCTATTTTCTCAACATCACGATCTTTTGCAGTGGGCTGTCTCTTCTCATCATGTGGCCAAAGTATTGGAGTTTCAGCTTCAGCATCAATCCTTCTAATGAATATTCAGGGTTGATTTTCTTTAGGATTGACTGGTTTGATCTCCTTGCAGTTGAAGGGACTCTCAAGAGCCCTCGTCAACACCACAGTTCAAAGATACCAATTCTTCAGTTCTCAGCGTTCTTTATAGCCCAACACTCAGATCCATATATGACTACTGGGGAAAACATATCTTTGCCTATGAGGAATTTCGTTGGTGAAGTGATGCCTCTGCTTTTGAACACGATGTCTAGTTTTGTCATAGCTTTTCTTCTAAAGAGCAAGTGTCTTTTAATTTCATCTCGTCAGTCACCATCTGCAGTGATTTTGGACCCAAGAAAATAAAGTCTGTCACTGTTTCCATTGTTTGTCCATCTAATTGCCATGGAGTGAACAGCAAAAATAAAATTTAAAGTTAATTGAAATTCACAGATTATCTGCTAATTGACACATAAGAACTAATTTTTCAAGGGATTATCTTTTTTCCTCATTCCATGTGGTAAGTTTTCTCATTGTAATTTATTTATTTATTTATTTTTAAAATTTTATTTATTTATCTTTTGGGGGATGGCGTGGGGAGAGAGGGGTATGGGCGGGTCATTTCTATTGGTCTTTCATTTCTCTATTTTCATCCGTCTTTGTTCTTTGGCTCCTGTGGGCCTCCCATTGCAGTGGCCTCTGTTATCGCAGAGCACCAGCTCTGGACACACGCATGTCAGAGCTCTGGCTCAGTAATTGGACACATCAGTCCAGCCGCTCCGTGGCAGGTGGGATCTTCCCAGGCCAGGGATCAAACCAGCGCCCCTTGCACTGCAAGGCCGTGTCCTTGCCCACTGGACCACCAGGGGAAGCCCTGTAATTTGTTTTTAAATATCCCACTTACTTTTTTTTGGTTTGTTTGTTTTGTTTAGAAGATTCCTCCTCTAGTTTTTGATTTCAGAGCTTCTCTATAATATATACTCAAAGAAAGTAGTTCTGAAAACTCAGTCTAAAGTAGACCTGTTTCCAGTGTCTGTTACTCTCTATTTGGATTATCATGTATTATTTTATACAGGATATTATTATACTAGCTAGACTCTTTATAGTCTCAAAATAGAAATTATCATTCCAAATAGTCCTAGAAAAGTTGTGTAGGAATTATACCCCTTTAAGTAATTTGATGATTAGGGTTGATGGCCAGACTAGGATTACATGTCTAAGCCCTAAAGAAAACCAAGGTGTTAGAGGTGATGATATGCAGTTTAATAAAAACTGTTGATCACTGAATCCATCAATATTTACAGTTAAATACATTTACTATTCCCAAAGTCAAAAAAAAATCCAGAACTTTCCAAAAAAAAAACTTTTAAAAAAATTTTTAAAAGTGACTACAGAAAATCATATTGTCACCATCTAGCAATTTTTGAGCAAGTGTCTTTTAATTTCATCTCGTCAGTCACCCAAGAAAAAATAAAGTCTGTCACTGTTTCCATTGTTTGTCCATCTAATTGCCATGGAGTGAACAGCAAAAATAAAATTTAAAGTTAATTGAAATTCACAGATTATCTGCTAATTGACACATAAGAACTAATTTTTCAAGGGATTATCTTTTTTCCTCATTCCATGTGGTAAGTTTTCTCATTGTAATTTATTTATTTATTTATTTTTAAAATTTTATTTATTTATCTTTTGGGGGATGGCGTGGGGAGAGAGGGGTATGGGCGGGTCATTTCTATTGGTCTTTCATTTCTCTATTTTCATCCGTCTTTGTTCTTTGGCTCCTGTGGGCCTCCCATTGCAGTGGCCTCTGTTATCGCAGAGCACCAGCTCTGGACACACGCATGTCAGAGCTCTGGCTCAGTAATTGGACACATCAGTCCAGCCGCTCCGTGGCAGGTGGGATCTTCCCAGGCCAGGGATCAAACCAGCGCCCCTTGCACTGCAAGGCCGTGTCCTTGCCCACTGGACCACCAGGGGAAGCCCTGTAATTTGTTTTTAAATATCCCACTTACTTTTTTTTGGTTTGTTTGTTTTGTTTAGAAGATTCCTCCTCTAGTTTTTGATTTCAGAGCTTCTCTATAATATATACTCAAAGAAAGTAGTTCTGAAAACTCAGTCTAAAGTAGACCTGTTTCCAGTGTCTGTTACTCTCTATTTGGATTATCATGTATTATTTTATACAGGATATTATTATACTAGCTAGACTCTTTATAGTCTCAAAATAGAAATTATCATTCCAAATAGTCCTAGAAAAGTTGTGTAGGAATTATACCCCTTTAAGTAATTTGATGATTAGGGTTGATGGCCAGACTAGGATTACATGTCTAAGCCCTAAAGAAAACCAAGGTGTTAGAGGTGATGATATGCAGTTTAATAAAAACTGTTGATCACTGAATCCATCAATATTTACAGTTAAATACATTTACTATTCCCAAAGTCAAAAAAAAATCCAGAACTTTTACATTTTTAAAAGTGACTGAAAAATATATTGTTAGGAACAATATCTTCACAAGTTTTAAGAACTTTTGATGAGAATATATGACTATCAAGAGCGATAATACCTTCATGCTTATTTTGGATGACACTGATACAGAAAATCATATTGTAAAGTAGCAATATTTTGAGTATTCAATTTTATTTCAGAAATTTTGGATTCTAAATTTAAAGTTTAAAAAATCATTTATCTTATGAAAAATATACAGCTTCCTTATTAACTATGAAGTTAAGGATAAAGTATTATATTGATATGACACTGAATACAGTACCAACTGCTGTTTTCACACTTACTTTACTGCTCAAATGTTAAAAGTACATCTTAATGTTTGTTCATATGATTGTTTTTATTTCTTTACAGAAAATTGGTAATTAATAATGTGACTAACACCTTGACAAGAAAAAATATTTTACTTATATTCAAATGAATTTAATAATTTAATGACAGACTATAAATCTTGTGAATTGTATAGAAATAATTTAAAGGATATATTCTCTATTTGTCTTAGTTAAGTGTGTAAACATTTTATGTTACTCTCAGAATAACTGCTTGTTAATTCAATTTGGTTATTCTAAAAAATATTTTATATTCTTTATCTCCAAAATAAATCTATCCTGTGTTCAAGTTTCTTACTACATTAACGGATTTCAGTTATAGTTTAGCTGACTGTAGTGTTGCCATATACAGCTAAAGTCAGAACATCTTGATAAAATCAAAATGATATTGTTTCTGAGGATAAATAAAGAAGATATATTTCTATTTCAAAGGAACAGATATAGTTTCTTCCATCAAGGAATTGTAGATAATTTTTTAAGGGTTTTTTTTTTTTTTTAATTTTGGCCTCAATTACTGATTTTTAAAAATTTATTTATTTTCATCTATCATTATTCTTTGGCTTCTGTGGGCCTCCCATCGCAGTGGCCTCTCTCATTGAAGAACACCAACTCTGGGCACACGTGCTCCAGAGCAGTGGCTCGTAATTGGACACGCTGGTCCAGATGCTTCATGGAACATGGGATATTCCCAGGCCAGAGATCCAACTGGCACCCTTGCACTGCAAGGCAAACTCTTTACCCACTGGACCACCAGGAAAGCCCTATAGGTGAACTTTTAAAACAATTCATTGGGCTTCCCTGGTGGTCCAGTGGGTAAGGACACCGCCTTGCAGTGCAAGGAGTGCCGGTTTGATCCCTGGCCTGGGAAGATCCCATGTGCCGCTGAGCGGCTGGACTGATGTATCCAATTACCGAGCTGTAGCTTTGGAGCGCATGCGCCCAGAGCCAGTGCTCTGTGACAACAGAGGCCACCGTGACGGGAGGCCCACACGGGCCAAAGAACAAAGATGGATGTAAAATAGACAAATGAAAGAACAATGGAAGTGGTTCAACGCCCCCCTCCCTCCCCATCCCACCCCCGAAAATATAAATAAATAATAATAATAATAAAACAATTCATATCATTCAGCAACAAACAAGAATTATGGAACAGTAAGCACACTCATTCAAGATTTAAGTAGGTAAGGATACTTGGTGACTCTTAAGTGATTCTATATATAAGTTTACCAAACTGTTGACTTTATGTTCTCTTCCTAATAATACCTTGTTTTCTAAAAAAAAAAAAAAAATTACCAGAAAACATGAACATGCTTAAGTGTGTAAACATTTTATGTTACTCTCAGAATAACTGCTTGTTAATTCAATTTGGTTATTCTAAAAAATATTTTATATTCTTTATCTCCAAAATAAATCTATCCTGTGTTCAAGTTTCTTACTACATTAACGGATTTCAGTTATAGTTTAGCTGACTGTAGTGTTGCCATATACAGCTAAAGTCAGAACATCTTGATAAAATCAAAATGATATTGTTTCTGAGGATAAATAAAGAAGATATATTTCTATTTCAAAGGAACAGATATAGTTTCTTCCATCAAGGAATTGTAGATAATTTTTTAAGGGTTTTTTTTTTTTTTAATTTTGGCCTCAATTACTGATTTTTAAAAATTTATTTATTTTCATCTATCATTATTCTTTGGCTTCTGTGGGCCTCCCATCGCAGTGGCCTCTCTCATTGAAGAACACCAACTCTGGGCACACGTGCTCCAGAGCAGTGGCTCGTAATTGGACACGCTGGTCCAGATGCTTCATGGAACATGGGATATTCCCAGGCCAGAGATCCAACTGGCACCCTTGCACTGCAAGGCAAACTCTTTACCCACTGGACCACCAGGAAAGCCCTATAGGTGAACTTTTAAAACAATTCATTGGGCTTCCCTGGTGGTCCAGTGGGTAAGGACACCGCCTTGCAGTGCAAGGAGTGCCGGTTTGATCCCTGGCCTGGGAAGATCCCATGTGCCGCTGAGCGGCTGGACTGATGTATCCAATTACCGAGCTGTAGCTTTGGAGCGCATGCGCCCAGAGCCAGTGCTCTGTGACAACAGAGGCCACCGTGACGGGAGGCCCACACGGGCCAAAGAACAAAGATGGATGTAAAATAGACAAATGAAAGAACAATGGAAGTGGTTCAACGCCCCCCTCCCTCCCCATCCCACCCCCGAAAATATAAATAAATAATAATAATAATAAAACAATTCATATCATTCAGCAACAAACAAGAATTATGGAACAGTAAGCACACTCATTCAAGATTTAAGTAGGTAAGGATACTTGGTGACTCTTAAGTGATTCTATATATAAGTTTACCAAACTGTTGACTTTATGTTCTCTTCCTAATAATACCTTGTTTTCTAAAAAAAAAAAAAAAATTACCAGAAAACATGAACATGCTTAGAAAAGTCAATAAAGAGACACCTAAGTTATTTCCCTAATGCAACCCAAATTTCAGTTGTATCCAATTTTGATGCATCATACTTATACTCATTTAATGGAATAAAGTGTTTTATTACTCTACAAGCTGAAATATTTTAATATTAAGGTTTTATGAGTTATTTTCTTTCATGAATCTGGATCTCTTGAATCTGTTGCTGAATGCAACTGAAAGGGTTCTTCCCCAATTTGAGACTTAAACCCAAGGCCTAGACCTGATCAAACCCTGTTTGGAACTTGAACTCACGTGGCTGGGACTTAACATCAGCCAAAACCCTCTTTGGGACTTGAATTCACATAGTCAGAACTCAATCTCGGCCAGAATCCTGTCTGGGACACAAATCCACACGACTGGGACTTAATCCAGCACTCACCTAATGTTTGGACCCACTGAGGCTCAGGTTCTTCATGCCTCAATGCAGAAGGAATTCAGAAAGAAGCAGAGTGATAGAGGAGAAGACAATTTATTAAGATAGGGTACTTGTAACAGGTGCAAGCAGGCAGGCAGGAAAACTCTGTTCTGCTCTCCCTTCGATTGAGTGGGCAGCAATATATATAGGATGATTGAAGACAGCCCCCCTCAAGTAGACGCAGATGCATTAGTTTCTTCTTCACCAGCTCTTCCTTCATCAGCTGTTTATACCCAGTCAAGTCTGCTTTACTGAACAAGGAGCAGTTCTCCTGAATTATCATCAACTCAATGGACTCCAAACCTTTCTCAGGTTTCACCCTTCTACCTACCGTCCCCTACTAGGACTCTACAACCACCTATTTATTCTATTCTGCCCCTATCACAACTAGGGCAGGGATGTAGTAAAACACAATTCAAATCAGGACATTTTAAAAGTCAGCTTGCACAGTAAACTAAAATATAAATTCCATTTATAAAAAAAATTAGATTATATGCTTTGAACTAGAATTCTATCAAGGAAAGCTTTTGTGATGGAGAGATCAAATGTACACTGGTAGTTTATTTAAAGTTCATTTTGTCAGAAAGATTTTCAAACTAGTTTTTCAAACTAGATTCAGTAGTACATTTTACCCCCTTTCCCTTTTAAGTGATAGAAAATTTTTCCTATGCCTTATTATTAATTTTTTTAATTCTGTGATTTCCTTCCTTTTTTCTTTTCTTTTCTTTTTTATTTAAACCCAAATTTCAGTTGTATCCAATTTTGATGCATCATACTTATACTCATTTAATGGAATAAAGTGTTTTATTACTCTACAAGCTGAAATATTTTAATATTAAGGTTTTATGAGTTATTTTCTTTCATGAATCTGGATCTCTTGAATCTGTTGCTGAATGCAACTGAAAGGGTTCTTCCCCAATTTGAGACTTAAACCCAAGGCCTAGACCTGATCAAACCCTGTTTGGAACTTGAACTCACGTGGCTGGGACTTAACATCAGCCAAAACCCTCTTTGGGACTTGAATTCACATAGTCAGAACTCAATCTCGGCCAGAATCCTGTCTGGGACACAAATCCACACGACTGGGACTTAATCCAGCACTCACCTAATGTTTGGACCCACTGAGGCTCAGGTTCTTCATGCCTCAATGCAGAAGGAATTCAGAAAGAAGCAGAGTGATAGAGGAGAAGACAATTTATTAAGATAGGGTACTTGTAACAGGTGCAAGCAGGCAGGCAGGAAAACTCTGTTCTGCTCTCCCTTCGATTGAGTGGGCAGCAATATATATAGGATGATTGAAGACAGCCCCCCTCAAGTAGACGCAGATGCATTAGTTTCTTCTTCACCAGCTCTTCCTTCATCAGCTGTTTATACCCAGTCAAGTCTGCTTTACTGAACAAGGAGCAGTTCTCCTGAATTATCATCAACTCAATGGACTCCAAACCTTTCTCAGGTTTCACCCTTCTACCTACCGTCCCCTACTAGGACTCTACAACCACCTATTTATTCTATTCTGCCCCTATCACAACTAGGGCAGGGATGTAGTAAAACACAATTCAAATCAGGACATTTTAAAAGTCAGCTTGCACAGTAAACTAAAATATAAATTCCATTTATAAAAAAAATTAGATTATATGCTTTGAACTAGAATTCTATCAAGGAAAGCTTTTGTGATGGAGAGATCAAATGTACACTGGTAGTTTATTTAAAGTTCATTTTGTCAGAAAGATTTTCAAACTAGTTTTTCAAACTAGATTCAGTAGTACATTTTACCCCCTTTCCCTTTTAAGTGATAGAAAATTTTTCCTATGCCTTATTATTAATTTTTTTAATTCTGTGATTTCCTTCCTTTTTTCTTTTCTTTTCTTTTTTATTTAAACCTTTATTTTACTTTTAACTTTTACAGAGTTTTGTTGTTTACAGACATGCATGTTCCCAGATCAGTCACATGTATATCCTCCCCTTCCCACCCTTCCCAACCATCACACAGCACCCCTGAAGGATCCCCTATTCTCACATAGCAATGACTAGAGCTATTTTCTTCAGTTACGATAGTACCGGCCTTCATGCTACTTCCTTTACGCCTCCCACCCTCTGTTCCTTCCCAACAATGTCCATATGTCCACTGACTATGCTTGTAATTATTACTATTTTCTAGAAAGTACCCCAAGTACAATAATTAGTAATCACAATTGCTATAAACATATTAAAAAGAAGAAACATGTACTCAAAATAAATATGATACATATTGCTGGTTAGTCACTTCAGTTATGTCTGACTCTGTGTGACCCTATGGAAAGCAGCCTGCCAGGTTCCTTTATCCATGGAATTCTCCAGGCAACTATACTGGAGTCCATTGCCATGTCTTCCCCAGGGGAACCTTCCAAGCTGAGGGATGGAACTCAGGTCTCCTGCATTGCAGGCAGATTTCACACCACTGAGCCAGCAGGGATGCCATATATAAATACAAGCCTTGAGACCCCATGCAAAGGAGCTCACCAAGCTTCTCTGTCCATGTAATTTTCAAGGCAAGAATAAAAGAGTAGGTTGCCATTTCATTTTCCAAAATATGATATATGGATGATTTTTTAAAGAAAATTAAAAGAAACCAATTGTAAAAGCGAATTTCCTGTGAGAAAATGATAGTTTGAAAATTGCAGTTTTTGAGATGTAGGTAGTAAAATTGTATCTAGACCAATTCAAAGAAAAACACTAATCCACAATACCATGAATCTGTATAGAAACATAAATGAGGCAGAAAGGAGATGACATGTCACAATAATTACTTTAAAAAGAAATCACACAGTTATATGTTTTGAATATGCAGAATAATGATTATAATAGTTATATTGTATTTATTATTTTATCAAACTTAACTGTTTATGTATTTTCTTCCTATTTACGCTCTTTTTTTTTTTTTTTGGCCACTTCTACTGATCTTTAATTTGTTTATCTTTGTTCTTTGTCCTGAGTGGGCCTCCCATAGCAGTGAACTTTGTCACTGTAGAGAGCCGGCTCAGGGTGCATGCACTCCAGAACTCCAGCTTGGTAGTTGGACACATCGGCCAGCTGCTCCATGGCATGGGGGATCTTCCCAGGCCAGGGATCGAACTGGCACCCCTTGCACTGCAAGGCAGTGTCCTTACCCACTGGACCACCAGGGAAGCCCTCTATTTTTGTTCTTAAATTGAGGTATAACACTGTCTTTATTCGACCCATATAAGATAAAAAAGGCAAATATAATAAATATCTTACTCAGAGATATTTGAAATAATACAGGCCTGACTAGCTGGAAACATACATTATTTATATAAAACTAGTGTAATTATTATATTAGTGTAATTATATTAATGTAATATAGCTATTCTTGTTCTTGGAGCTTCCTAAACTGATGCAGCTCTAGTATACTTACTTTGATTGAATTCCTTCTACTGTCATGTAGAGTGATTGTCTTGCAGATTTATAGTAAAATTTCAGTCAAAATTTTTCATTGACTAGTAATTCTAAATTAAGCAAATATTTCAGCACCACATGGATATATTCCTATCCCACAAAGAAATTAAAATATAACATTTAGATAAATATCAAAAAAAAAGTTTTGTGCACTTTACTGATTTTTTTTGCAGACAAATATTTTCATAATTTCACATGAAAAGGAAAAGAGACCACATTAACTTATAAAATTAGAGATATTATCATCCATTTATAACAATGAAATACATGAGAACTGTTTAAAAGTTTCTATATTATTGGAGAGGAGATCAAGGTGGAGGAATAGAGTGATAGAGAACTCATTTTTCTCCAAGAACGTTTCAAACATGCATCTATATGTGGAACAAGTATCACTGAAAGTTACCAACACTGTAAGAAAAACACTTTTACAAACAACTCTGTAACAATATCCCCACAGACTGGGTAGGATGGGAACTAAAACAATCTGGTTGGGACCTGTGCCCTTGGGAAGGATTTCAGAATGTGGGGAGCTGCCCTGTTTCAAGGGGTTTCTTTTAAGGAAACATAGCTCTGGGAGCTGCCCTGGAAACAGGGGCTGATAACACATAGCTCTCTGTCCCGCCACCCCAGGTATTGTGAAGACATTCTTGAGCTATTTAAAGGACACCTGGAGCCTTGGGCAACAGATGAAAAGGTCTTGAGTGGCTTTATGCCCCGGAACCATTGTAATCTAAAGAACTTTGAATATGTTAATGACTTACCAGGAGGTAATACCTAGTTAATGGCCTGCCTTAAGGAGAGGATGCTAGGTCTGAGAAACCTGGCCTAAAGCATGTATACACTACTGTTTGCTGTGTATTATCTGATTTTGAGAAGTATAAAATGTATGAGCGAATTCAATAAACTTGTCAGCAACTTGTCAGCAACCTGTAGAGTTGTCGGCCTTCTTGCTGTCCCTCTCAACCCCATCTTTTCTGTCCTTCTTTCTTTTCTTAGCCTATCTGCCACTCTCTTCAGGATCTGTTCAACTGCCGGCTGGCCCGGCATCAGAAAAGGAGGAAATTGCACATGGTAGGTCCTTCCTGTGGATGTGAGTGTTTTGAGCCACTTATTGAGTAATTGAGGCCTGGAGTCTGACAAAAGCAAGATGAGCACTGTCAGCTGTTTGGAGGGACAGTAGGACTAAAAGGAGGGCTGAGAGAAACCTGGACTCCACTTATGAGGAACTTCTTAACATTTATTTTCATCTTCCAAATGGAAAATGTGGATTGAGATTGCAAGAGCTGTTGGCCTACAAAACTCTAAGTTCCCCAGCCTGAGCCTAACGGCTCCAGCCTCATTTGCTTCGGGATGCACCTCCACACTAGTGTGAGAGCTGCCATGGCCAAAACCTTTAAAACCTAAGGCCAGACATGAGAACTGTTTAAAAGTTTCTATATTATTGGAGAGGAGATCAAGGTGGAGGAATAGAGTGATAGAGAACTCATTTTTCTCCAAGAACGTTTCAAACATGCATCTATATGTGGAACAAGTATCACTGAAAGTTACCAACACTGTAAGAAAAACACTTTTACAAACAACTCTGTAACAATATCCCCACAGACTGGGTAGGATGGGAACTAAAACAATCTGGTTGGGACCTGTGCCCTTGGGAAGGATTTCAGAATGTGGGGAGCTGCCCTGTTTCAAGGGGTTTCTTTTAAGGAAACATAGCTCTGGGAGCTGCCCTGGAAACAGGGGCTGATAACAGCATAGCTCTCTGTCCCGCCACCCCAGGTATTGTGAAGACATTCTTGAGCTATTTAAAGGACACCTGGAGCCTTGGGCAACAGATGAAAAGGTCTTGAGTGGCTTTATGCCCCGGAACCATTGTAATCTAAAGAACTTTGAATATGTTAATGACTTACCAGGAGGTAATACCTAGTTAATGGCCTGCCTTAAGGAGAGGATGCTAGGTCTGAGAAACCTGGCCTAAAGCATGTATACACTACTGTTTGCTGTGTATTATCTGATTTTGAGAAGTATAAAATGTATGAGCGAATTCAATAAACTTGTCAGCAACTTGTCAGCAACCTGTAGAGTTGTCGGCCTTCTTGCTGTCCCTCTCAACCCCATCTTTTCTGTCCTTCTTTCTTTTCTTAGCCTATCTGCCACTCTCTTCAGGATCTGTTCAACTGCCGGCTGGCCCGGCATCAGAAAAGGAGGAAATTGCACATGGTAGGTCCTTCCTGTGGATGTGAGTGTTTTGAGCCACTTATTGAGTAATTGAGGCCTGGAGTCTGACAAAAGCAAGATGAGCACTGTCAGCTGTTTGGAGGGACAGTAGGACTAAAAGGAGGGCTGAGAGAAACCTGGACTCCACTTATGAGGAACTTCTTAACATTTATTTTCATCTTCCAAATGGAAAATGTGGATTGAGATTGCAAGAGCTGTTGGCCTACAAAACTCTAAGTTCCCCAGCCTGAGCCTAACGGCTCCAGCCTCATTTGCTTCGGGATGCACCTCCACACTAGTGTGAGAGCTGCCATGGCCAAAAAAGAGCTTCTTGTGAAAGACAAAGTAGTCTCAGACACACAGTGGTATCTGAGCAGGGGAAAAACATTTATTATGGGCAGAAAAACATTCATTATACACAGGTAGTAAGTACATCAGAAGTCCTGGTCTCTAAATGCCAATTCTTCTGCCCCAACCTGAGCTCCAACTCGTGTAGAATGCACAAACCAGACCTTATTTTTATGTTACTGCTCCCCACTGGTATGAAGCTTCAACTACCTGGAGAGGGCATACACTTAGAGGGAATAAAGACAATTCAGTCCTTAATCACAGGGCTTCTGCTTTAGCAATGTAGGACCTGACCATATGCCTGTTTCTGTGATGATGGCCACAAGACAGAAGGAAAGTTTCATATCACAAATGGCTCCAACACTAGTATCTCAGCTTCACCCTACCACCTGACAGGTTACAACTACCAGTGCAACCTGAGGAAAGACATGGCTTGTGTTCACATCAAGTCTAGCTCTCAGTTCAAAGACACTGGGCATACATAGACCATATAGAGAAGAAACCACATAATGACACCCTTCTGAGACCTCAAGAGATAACTCACCTAATTTCATAGAAACAAAAAAAGTTAAGAGGAATGAGAAAGAGAAATCCACCTCAATTTAAAGAATAAGAGAAAGACACTGGGGTGGGGGGGGGGTGAGAAAACTAATAAAACAGAAAGTGTGAGGGGTGGGATGGGGGGAACTAGGGGGGTGGGGACCATGGATATGCATATGACTGATCTGGGAACATACATGTCTGTGAATAACAAAACTCTGTAAAACCTTTAAAATAAAGAATAAAAAAAATAAAATAAAATAAAACAGAAAGTGTGAAAAGTGTTGGTTGTTCAGTCATGACTAACTCTTTGTGACACCATGGACTGTAGCATGCAAGGTTCCTCCATCTATGGGATTTTCCAGGCACGAATACTGGAGTGAGTTGTCATTTCTTTCTCTAGGAGATCTTCCTGACCCAGGGGTCAAACCTGGGTTTTCTGAACTGCAGGCAGACTCTATGCCATCTAACATAAATAATTTACCAAATAAGAGCTTAGAGCACTAGTAATAAGAATACTAACCAAATTAGGGAGTAAAATGGATGAACACAGTAAAAAGTTCTAGCAAGAAAATTGACAACACAAAAAAGAGCCAGTCATAGTTTTTGAAGGCAACTAGTGATATAAAAATGCATAAGTACATCCTGGTCTCTAAATGTCAATTCTTCTGCCCCAACCTGAGCTCCAACTCGTGTAGAATGCACAAACCAGACCTTATTTTTATGTTACTGCTCCCCACTGGTATGAAGCTTCAACTACCTGGAGAGGCATACACTTAGAGGAATAAAGACAATTCAGTCCTTAATCACAGGGCTTCTGCTTTAGCAATGTAGGACCTGACCATATGCCTGTTTCTGTGATGATGGCCACAAGACAGAAGGAAAGTTTCATATCACAAATGGCTCCAACACTAGTATCTCAGCTTCACCCTACCACCTGACAGGTTACAACTACCAGTGCAACCTGAGGAAAGACATGGCTTGTGTTCACATCAAGTCTAGCTCTCAGTTCAAAGACACTGGGCATACATAGACCATATAGAGAAGAAACCACATAATGACACCCTTCTGAGACCTCAAGAGATAACTCACCTAATTTCATAGAAACAAAAAAAGTTAAGAGGAATGAGAAAGAGAAATCCACCTCAATTTAAAGAATAAGAGAAAGACACTGGGGTGGGGGGGGGGTGAGAAAACTAATAAAACAGAAAGTGTGAGGGGTGGGATGGGGGAACTAGGGGGGTGGGGACCATGGATATGCATATGACTGATCTGGGAACATACATGTCTGTGAATAACAAAACTCTGTAAAACCTTTAAAATAAAGAATAAAAAATAAAATAAAATAAAACAGAAAGTGTGAAAAGTGTTGGTTGTTCAGTCATGACTAACTCTTTGTGACACCATGGACTGTAGCATGCAAGGTTCCTCCATCTATGGGATTTTCCAGGCACGAATACTGGAGTGAGTTGTCATTTCTTTCTCTAGGAGATCTTCCTGACCCAGGGGTCAAACCTGGGTTTTCTGAACTGCAGGCAGACTCTATGCCATCTAACATAAATAATTTACCAAATAAGAGCTTAGAGCACTAGTAATAAGAATACTAACCAAATTAGGGAGTAAAATGGATGAACACAGTAAAAAGTTCTAGCAAGAAAATTGACAACACAAAAAAGAGCCAGTCATAGTTGAAGAATATTATAACTAAAATAAAAAAATATACAAGAAGGAATTAACAACAGACTAGGTGATATAGAAGAATGCATAAGCAATCTGGAAGTTAGAATAATGGAAATTCTCCAATTAGAAGAGCAAAAGGTAACACAAATTAAAAATAATGGAAATCAATACAATAAATTGGTGCAGTCACTATGGAGAATAGAATGGAGGTTTCTTAGAAAATTAAAAATAGGAACATGAGTGATTTATGCATATTGATTTTGTATCCTGTAAATTTGTTGATTAATTCTAGTAATTTTCTAATAGTGACTTTAGGGTTTTTTTTCTTTTTTTTTTTTGTAATATCATGTCATCTACAAACAATGAGAGTTTTAATTCTTCTTTTCCAATCTGGATTTTTTTAAATTTCTTTTTCTTCTCTAATTGCTGTGCATAGAATTTCTAAGACTATGTTGAATCACAGTGGTGAGAGTGGGCAACCCTGTCTTGTTCCTGATCTTATAGGGAGTGCTTTCAGATTTTCACCATTGAGAATTATGTTTGTGGTGGGATTATCATATATGGCTTTCACTATATTGAGGTAATTGCTTCTATGCTCATTTTTTGAAAAGTTTTCATCATAAATGGGTGATGCATTTAATTGCATTCCTATATCCTAACAATGAAAAATCAGAAAGAGAAATCAAGGAAGTAATCCCATTAACCACTGCAACACAAAGAATAAAATATCTAGGAATAAACCAGCTGAAGGAGACAAAAGAACTGTACACAGAAAATTATAAGACAGTGATGAAAGAAATTAAATAACACATACACAGATGGAGAGATATTCCATGTTCCTGGGTTAGAAGAATCAATATCATAGAAACAACTATACTACCAAATGTATACAGACTCATTGTGACTCCTATTGAATTACTAATGCAATTTTTCACAGAACTAGAACAAAAAATATCACAGTTCATATGGAAGCCCAAAATGCCCCAGATAGTCAAAACATCCTATACTACAAAGTGATAGTTACTAAGACAGTATGGTACTGGCACAGAAACAGAAATATAGACAAAAGGAACAAGATAAAGGACCCAGATATAAACCCATGCACCTATGGGTACCTTATTTTTGACAAAAGAAGATTATATAATGGGGCAAAGACAGTCTCTTCATTAAGTGGTGTTGGGAAAACTGGACTTCTACATGTAAAAGAACTAAGCTGGAACACTACCTAACACCACACAAACATAAAATCATAATGAATTAAAGACCTAACTATAAGACTAGAAACCATAAAACTCTTAGAGGAAAATATAGCAAGAAACTCAATGACATAAATCAAAACAGGAGCTTCTATGACAAGCCTCCTAAAGTAATGAAAATAAAGATAAAAATAAATAGGAACCTAATTAAACTTAAAAGCTTCTGCAGAGTGAAATAAACTGTAAACAAGGTGAAAAGAGGACCCTCAGAATGGGAGAAAATAAAAACAAATGAAACAACTGACAAAGAATTAATTTCCAAACTATATAAGCAGCTCATACAACTCAACACCATAAAAATGAACAACCCAATGAAAAAATGGAAAGAAAACCTAAAGAGACATCTCTCCAAAGAGTACATAGTGGTGGTCAACAAACACATGAAAAAATGCTCAACGTTGCTCATCGTTAGAGAAATGCAAATCAAAATTGCAGTGATACACTCCCTCACACCAGTCAGAATGACCATCATCAAAAAGTCTACAAACAATAAATGCAGGAGAGGGTTTGGAGAGAAGGGAACCCTCTTGCACTATTGGTGGAGTGTGTGAACAGATCCAGCCACTATGGAAGACAGTATGGAGATTCCTCCAAAAATCGGAAATAGAAACACCACATGACCCAGCAGTCTCACTACTAGGCATAAACCCTGAGGAAATCAAAATTGAAAGACTCACATGTCTCCCATTGTTCATTATAGCACTATTTACAACAACTAGAACATGAAAACACCTAGATGGCCATAGGCAGAAGAATAGCCAAAGAATCTGTGGTACATATATACAATGGAGTATGCCTCTGCCCTAAAAGAAAAAAAAAAAAAAAAAGCATGTGAATCAGTTTTAATGAGGTGGATTGCTGTGGCCACCAGAGAGGCACACAGAATAAAAGCACAAAGATCAGTGATTCATTTTCAATCTGGGTCAGGGAGCCAGCAGTGTCTTGAACTGAAGGCCCAGAATCTGAGTCCAGAGCATATTTATTGTTTGAGATTATACAAATGAGAAGCTGGGAAGTAAGTAAAAGAACAGGTGGCCAGTATGCACCTATACTTCAGGGTTAGCATAATCACTAGCTTTTTTTTTGAAGCAGGCAAATTTCAGAATCAAGGAACATGCTGACTTCATGGAGGTCATGTGAGCCCACCCATATCACTGGGAATAAACCTTCTGACTCCACACCAAACCTTAATTGCCTAAATTCATAGATCTTAGAATGTTCACATAGGATCCCCCCATCTGCCCCCATATTCTGTTGATTACAAGACTTTCTAAGATTAAAAAGCAAAGCAATGATAAGGATTGTTTCTAAGAAGCATAACAAGTTTTATAACTATAAGATAGGGAAGCACTTGAGGACCATGATACATTTATGGTCTCTGGGTCTCAAGGTCAGGAGAACAGCATTCTCCTTTACCCCTGCAGTGGACGAATCTAGAACCTATTATACAGAGTGAAGTAGGTCAGAGAGAGAAAGATAAATATTGTATACGGTTACAAGTATATGAAATTTAGAAAGATGGTAGTGGTAAATGAATATGAAGTGCAGCAATGGAGAGGCAGAAATGGTGAACAGTCTTACTGTCATTGGGGTGAGTCAGCAGAATATGCTGCCAGACTAGGGGATATCAAATAGGGACTCTGTGGCAATCTGAATGAGTGGGATGAGGAGGTAGATGGCAGGGGGAGGTTCAGGTGGAGGATGTGTGTATAACTATGGAGGATTTGGGTTGATGTATGGCAGTAAACAACAAAACTCTGTAAAAAAATTTAAATTAAATTAAATTAAAAATTAAAAATAGAATTGCCATGTCATCTAGCTATCCTACTCCTAGGCACTACCCAAAGAAAACTATAATTTGAAAAGATATGTGAACCCCAATGTTCATAGCAGCACAATTTACAATAGCCAAGACATGAAAACAATCTAAGTGGTCATCTACAGAGCAATGGATAAAGAAGATATTATATATGCATACATCTGGAGTATTACTCAGTCATAAAAGACAGAATTGATGACATTTGCAACAGCAAGAAAAAAATTTAGAGATTACCATACTGAGTGAAATCATTCAAGAGAAAAATATATCATATGATATCACTTAAAAGATGATAAAATGAAATTATTTATAGAACAGTCAAATCACAGACCTAGAAAACAAGCTTATGGTTACCAAGGGGAAAAAAATATGTGGAGGGGTAAATTAGACGTTTGGATTTCATAGATATACATTACTATGCATAAAATAGATTAATAAATACCTACTGCATAATACAAAAAAGTATATTTAATATCTTATAATAACCTATAATGGAAAGACTAAAAAAAAATATCACTTTACTATATTTCTGAAACTAACACAACATTGTAAAACAACTAGAGTTCGAATTTTAAAAGTTTTCCAATCATTACAAAGTAATAAAGGGAATCATCCATTAATCATACTCATCACTAATATCCACAACAACAAAAAATGTACATATTTGAACTTAAACATTAAATTACCCTATTTTTACATATCCTTCCTCAAGTTTATAGAATTGCTCTTATTTTTTATTTACCTGCTTTACAAAGTAATACTTCTCCATGTTGCTTTCATTGGTAGTATGGTTTTTGCTTTAAGAATATATAACCATTGAGGATTGTCATCCTGACTATGTTGGAGTCTGTTTCTGCAATCCAAGTCTCACCCCACTAAGACAGGAGATTCCAAATGAATCAAAATATTGCATATTTACTACTGTAAAGAGTAACCTTTGCTAGTGAGGGGGACAGTATTTGTTAACTTTTAGTATACTTTACCCTATAAAAATTGTTAATACTTGACTGATACTTTTAACATTTGTTTATTTTTAATTTGAAGATAATTGCTTTAAAATATTGTATTAGCTTCTGCCTCCTTACCTGCCTCCTGAGAAATCTGTATGCAGTCAAGAAGCAACAGTTAGAACCTGGTATGAAACAATGAACATTCAAAATTGGGAAGACTGTATATTGCCATCTTGGTTATTTAACTTATATGCAGTGTATATCATGCAAAACGCTGGGGTGAATGAAAATAAAACTGGAATCAATATTTCCAGAAGAAACAACAATAACCTCAGATATACAGATGGCGCCACCCTAATGACAAAAAGTGAAGAGGAACTAAGGAGACTCTTGTTGGAAGTACTGATGCTAAAGCTTAAGTTTCAATATCTTGTCAACCAGGAGTGAAGTGTCATCTCAATGAAAAAGACTCCAATACTGGACAAAACTGAGGCAAAAGGAGAATGGGGAGGCATAGGATGAGATGGTGGGATGGCATCATTGGCTCTGCAAACAAGAGTCTAAATAAACTTTGAGAGATTGTGAAGGACAGGGAATCCTGGCATACTGCAGTCCATAGTTACACATAGACATGACTGAGCGACTGAAAAACAACAGGAAAAAACACACACACACACGCATGTAGGCTAAACAATACAGTTCTGAATAACCAGTAGATAACTGAATAAAAACTGACAAACTTAGACAGTGTATAAAAAAGCAGGGACATTACTTTGCAGCAAAGGTCCGTATAATCAAAGCTATGTTTTTTCCTGTAGTCATATATGGATGTGATAGCTGGACCATAAAATAGGCTGAGTGCCAGAGAACTTAGGCTTTCAAATTGTGGTGTTAGAGAAGTCTCTTGAGAGTCCCTTGGACTGAAAGGAGATAAAACCAGTAAATTCTAAAGAAAATCAACTCGTAATATTCATTGGAAGGACTGATGCTGAAGCTCCAATACTTTGGCTACTTGATGTCTTGGAAAAGATGCTCATGCTGGGGAAAAAAAGCAGAGGAAAGAGGACAATGAAAGAGTTAACTGTTGGAGTCTGTTTCTGCAATCCAAGTCTCACCCCACTAAGAGGAGATTCCAAATGAATCAAAATATTGCATATTTACTACTGTAAAGAGTAACCTTTGCTAGTGAGGGGACAGTATTTGTTAACTTTTAGTATACTTTACCCTATAAAATTGTTAATACTTGACTGATACTTTTAACATTTGTTTTTTTTTAATTTGAAGATAATTGCTTTAAAATATTGTATTAGCTTCTGCCTCCTTACCTGCCTCCTGAGAAATCTGTATGCAGTCAAGAAGCAACAGTTAGAACCTGGTATGAAACAATGAACATTCAAAATTGGGAAGACTGTATATTGCCATCTTGGTTATTTAACTTATATGCAGTGTATATCATGCAAAACGCTGGGGTGAATGAAAATAAAACTGGAATCAATATTTCCAGAAGAAACAACAATAACCTCAGATATACAGATGGCGCCACCCTAATGACAAAAAGTGAAGAGGAACTAAGGAGACTCTTGTTGGAAGTACTGATGCTAAAGCTTAAGTTTCAATATCTTGTCAACCAGGAGTGAAGTGTCATCTCAATGAAAAAGACTCCAATACTGGACAAAACTGAGGCAAAAGGAGAATGGGGAGGCATAGGATGAGATGGTGGGATGGCATCATTGGCTCTGCAAACAAGAGTCTAAATAAACTTTGAGAGATTGTGAAGGACAGGGAATCCTGGCATACTGCAGTCCATAGTTACACATAGACATGACTGAGCGACTGAAAAACAACAGGAAAAAACACACACACACACGCATGTAGGCTAAACAATACAGTTCTGAATAACCAGTAGATAACTGAATAAAAACTGACAAACTTAGACAGTGTATAAAAAAGCAGGGACATTACTTTGCAGCAAAGGTCCGTATAATCAAAGCTATGTTTTTTCCTGTAGTCATATATGGATGTGATAGCTGGACCATAAAATAGGCTGAGTGCCAGAGAACTTAGGCTTTCAAATTGTGGTGTTAGAGAAGTCTCTTGAGAGTCCCTTGGACTGAAAGGAGATAAAACCAGTAAATTCTAAAGAAAATCAACTCGTAATATTCATTGGAAGGACTGATGCTGAAGCTCCAATACTTTGGCTACTTGATGTCTTGGAAAAGATGCTCATGCTGGGGAAAAATAAAAAGCAGGAGGAAAAGAGGACAACAGAGGAGTAGATGGTTGCATGACAACACTGATTCAATGGACATGGGTTTGAGCCAATCTCTGGTATATAGTTCAGAACAGAACCTACCATTCTGAAGTCCCTGGCATTGCAAAAAGTCAGAAACACCTGAACAACATTTAAAAAATCAAAAAGGAAATCTAAACATACCTTGGAAAGAAATGGCAATGAAAATATAGCAACTCAAAACCCATGGGATGCAGTAAATGCAGTGCTAAAAGGGAGATTTATAGCAATACAAGCTTATCTCAAAAAACATGATTGATATTTTTAAAAAGTTATGGTATCATGCCACAATTATTTTTGTGTACAGTGCAAAGGTTACTTCCTAAAAGCTCACTCATGCTGCCATTTTTCCTGATGCCACACAGACCTCCACCTCACTACAGAGTCATGCCAACTTTCACTGTGCCATCATGAGTTCATCATTAAAGCTATTTATAAAAAAATGGATCAATTTTATTTATTGATTGGCTGCTATATGCCAGAAATAGTCATGAAAAATTGTGATATATTTCTCTCTATCCATCAGCTCTCATGAATGTAAAATGTGGTTTTAACAAAAGACACTGCTATATTTCTGTTACTGCACCACTGTACAGAAATGTAAGCATAGTAGCACATTTGGTAAAAGCCTACTTTTGCCTGTTTTAATGTTATGTTATGACACATAATATCATGGTGAGTATTACTGTTCATAATTGGTTTTCAAGACATGGATAGAGCTTCTATTAATTTATCATACTCTTATAAACAGAATTTCTGTATTGGTTTTGACTTATTGTACAATTGAGAATGTCCCAGTAAATTGTATTAAGAGTATCCAATTCAAACTCATTCAGAAACATGTGCAATAATACAATGAATTCATTTTCAACCTCTCTTCACAGATCAACAATGGAGAAACAGACATAGAGAACAGACCCTTGGACTGAAAGGAGATAAAACCAGTAAATTCTAAAGAAAATCAACTCGTAATATTCATTGGAAGGACTGATGCTGAAGCTCCAATACTTTGGCTACTTGATGTCTTGGAAAAGATGCTCATGCTGGGGAAAAATAAAAAGCAGGAGGAAAAGAGGACAACAGAGGAGTAGATGGTTGCATGACAACACTGATTCAATGGACATGGGTTTGAGCCAATCTCTGGTATATAGTTCAGAACAGAACCTACCATTCTGAAGTCCCTGGCATTGCAAAAAGTCAGAAACACCTGAACAACATTTAAAAAATCAAAAAGGAAATCTAAACATACCTTGGAAAGAAATGGCAATGAAAATATAGCAACTCAAAACCCATGGGATGCAGTAAATGCAGTGCTAAAAGGGAGATTTATAGCAATACAAGCTTATCTCAAAAAACATGATTGATATTTTTAAAAAGTTATGGTATCATGCCACAATTATTTTTGTGTACAGTGCAAAGGTTACTTCCTAAAAGCTCACTCATGCTGCCATTTTTCCTGATGCCACACAGACCTCCACCTCACTACAGAGTCATGCCAACTTTCACTGTGCCATCATGAGTTCATCATTAAAGCTATTTATAAAAACATGGATCAATTTTATTTATTGATTGGCTGCTATATGCCAGAAATAGTCATGAAAAATTGTGATATATTTCTCTCTATCCATCAGCTCTCATGAATGTAAAATGTGGTTTTAACAAAAGACACTGCTATATTTCTGTTACTGCACCACTGTACAGAAATGTAAGCATAGTAGCACATTTGGTAAAAGCCTACTTTTGCCTGTTTTAATGTTATGTTATGACACATAATATCATGGTGAGTATTACTGTTCATAATTGGTTTTCAAGACATGGATAGAGCTTCTATTAATTTATCATACTCTTATAAACAGAATTTCTGTATTGGTTTTGACTTATTGTACAATTGAGAATGTCCCAGTAAATTGTATTAAGAGTATCCAATTCAAACTCATTCAGAAACATGTGCAATAATACAATGAATTCATTTTCAACCTCTCTTCACAGATCAACAATGGAGAAACAGACATAGAGAACAGACCTATGGACATTGTGGGGAGGGAAGATCATGTGAGATGTATGGAAAGAGTAACATTGAAACCTACACTATCATATGTAAAAAAGATAATCATTTTGATTAAGGTAAGATAATTTGCATGGGGGCTATGCATCAACCTAGGGGGTGGATGGGGGGAAAAGGGAGGGGGTCCCAGGTGGGAGGGTTGGCTCCATTCTTTCTCAGGATTGCTTTGGCTATCCGGGGTCTTTTTTGTTTCCATATGAACTGTGTTATATTTTTGTCCAGTTCTATGAAGAATGTCATTGGTAATTTTATAGGGATCACATTGAGTCTGTAGACATATTTCATAGCATGGTCATTTTCACAGTATTGATTCTTCCAATCCAGGAATATGGAATATCTCTCCATTTTTTTATGTCACCTTTGACTTTTTTCATTAGTGTCTTATAGTTTTCTGTGTACAGTTCTCCTGTCTCTTTAGTTATGTTTATTCCTAAATATTTTATTCTTTTGGTTACAAAGAGTTGCCAAAATTCTTTGGGATTGTCTTCTTGATTTCTTGTTCTGATTTTGCGTTGTTTGTATATAGGAATGCGGTTGATTTAGGTGTGTTGATTTTGTATCCTATTGAAATCGTTGATTATCTATAGTTGTTTTCTATTAATGTCTTTGGGGTTTTCAATGCATACTACCATGTTGTTTGCAAATACAGTTTTATTTCTTATTTTCGAATCTGGATTCATTTTATTTCTTTTTCTTCTCTTATTGTAGTAGATAGAACTTCCAGGAATATGTTGAATAATAGTGATGCAAATGGACATCTCTGCATTGTTCCTGATCTTAGGGGGAATGCTTTCAGTTTTTCACCATTGAGAATAAAGTTTGCTGTGGTTTCTCATATTTGGCCTTTACTATGTTGAGGTAGATTCCTTCTATGCCCATTTTTTTAAGGGTTTCTATCATAAATGCATGTTGGATTTTGCCAAAAGACTTTTCTGCATGTATGGAGATTACAATGTGACTTTTGTGTTTCAGTTTGTTAATATAGTGTATCACGTTGATTGATTTGTGAATACTGAAGAATCCTTGCGTGCCTGGGATAAACCCAACTGGATCATAATGTATGAGTTTTTTGATGTGTTATTGCATTCTCTTTGCTAGAATTTTGTTTAGAATTTTGGCATCTAAATTTATCTGTGATCATGTCCTGTAATTTTATTTTTGTGTGTGTTGTCTTTGCCTGATTTTGGTATCGGGTTGATGGTGGCATCATCAAATGATTTTGGAAGTGTTGCTTCTTTTGCAATTTTTTGAAAGAGTTTTAGAAGGAAAGGCATTAGTGCTTCTTTAAATGTTTACTAGAATTCACCTGTGAAGTCATCTGTTCTTGGGCTTTCTTTTTGTGTGGATTTTTGATCATGGATTCAATTTCTAAGCTTGTAATTGTGTTGTTCATAATTTCCACTTATTCCTGGTTCAGTCATGGAAAATTAAACTTCTATAGGAAACTGCCCATTTCTTCCAGGTTTTCCAGTTTGTTGACATGTATTTGTTCATAATAATCTCTTGTAATCCTTTGTATTTCTGTATTGTCTGTTTTAACCTCTCCTCTGCTATTTCTGATTTTGTTGATTTGGGTCTTCTCTCTTTTTTTCTTGATGAGTCCGGCTAGCTGTTTGTCAATTTTGTTTAATTTTTTCAAAGAACTAGATTTTCCTTTTATTTATCTTTATTATTGTTTCTTTCATTTCATGTATTTCTGCTCTAATCTTTATGATTCTTCTTCTAATGGAAACTTCTGGGTTTTTCCCCAATTGTTTTTAGTGTAGAGTTAGGTTGTCTTTTTGCTGTTTTAATGTTTGTCTGTTTTTGTTTGTTTCGTGATGTAGGATTGTATTGCTATAAACTTCCCTGTTAGCACTACTTTGGCGATTTCCTGTATATTTTGTACTGTCGTTTCCATTGTCATTTTCTTCTAGGATTTTTTTTTTTCTCTTTTGATTTGTTCAGTGATCTCATTGTTTTATAGATATGTGTTGTTTAATATCTATGTGCTTGTGTTTTTAGTGGTCTTTTTTCTTGTAATTAATATCTAGTCTCTTAGAATTGTGGTCAGAAAAGATGCTGGTGATCCCTGGTGATCCAGTGGGTAAAGAGACAACCTTGCAGTGCAAGGAGCTCTGGTTCGATCCCTTGCCCTCCAGTTTGATCACATGCACTCAGAGCTGGTGCCTTGAAATGAGAGATGCCTCTGAAATAGGAGACCCACACACATCAAAGAATAAAGATGGAAGAAAACAAATAAAGAAACAAACAAAAACAATGAGACCAAAATTAAAAAAAAAAGACACAATATAATTTCAATTTTATTGAATTTGTTAAGGTTTGATTTGTGACCCAAGATATGGTCTATCCTGAAGAATGTTGTGTGTGGACTTGAGGAGAACTTATATTCCTCTGCTTTTTCGTACAAGATCCTAAAGATATCAATGTGATCCATCTCTTCTAATGTGTCCTTTAAGGCTTCTGCTTCCTTATTAATTTTCTGTGTTGAAGGTCTGTCCATTGGCATAAGTGAGATGTTAAAGTCTCCTACTATTATTGCATTATTGCCAATTTCTTCTTTTATGTCTGAAAGTGTTTCCTTATGCATTGGGGTTATCCTGCATTGGCTGTGTAGATATTTATGATTGTTTTGTCTTCCTTTTGGAATGATCCCTTGATCATTATGTAGTGACTTGCCTTGTCACTTATAATCTTATTTATTTTAAGGTCTAATTTGTCTGATATGAGGATTGGTGCTCTGGCTTTTGTTTGATTTCTGTTTGCATGGAATATATTTTTCCAACCTCTCAGTTTCAGTCTCTCTGTTTCTTTAGGTCTAAAGTGGGTTTCTTATAAACAGCACATTTATGGATCTTGCCTTTGTATCCATTCAGCCAGTGTGTGTCTTGGTTGGAGCATTTCATTCATTTACATTCAAAGTAATTATTGATATGAATGTTCCTGTTGTCATCCCCTTAAATGTTTGGGGTTCATTTTGTAGAGTTTTTCCTGCTCTTGTATTTATTGACTATATCAATCCCTTTAACACTTGTTTTAAGGCTGGTTTTATGGTACAGAATAATTTTATCTTTTTCTTGTCTGTAAGATTTTGATTACTCCATCAATTCTGAATGAATTCCTTGCCAAACAGAGTATTTCTGGTTGTAGATTATTGTCTTTTAGGCATTTAAATGTGTCCTGCAATTCTCTTCTGGCTTGCAGGGTTTCTCCTGAAAGATAAGAAGTTAAAACTATGGGGCTTTCCTAGTATGTTACTTGTCGTTTTACCCTTGCTGCTTTAAGTAATCTGTCTTTGTGTTTAGTCTGCATTAGCTAGATTAGTATGTGTATTGGCGTGTTTCTATGGAACTCTTTGTGCTTTTTAGACTTGGTTGACTATTTCCTTTCCCATGCTGGGTAAGTTTTCAAGTATAATCTCTTCAATTTTATTTTTTTTCCCATAAGATTTCTTATTCTCTTCTTCTTCTGTGACCCTTATAACTCTAACGTTGGTGCAAACAAACCAACATTAGATTTTGATATTATCAAGGAGGAATCTGAGGCTTTTCTCAGTTCTTTTCATTCTTTGTGCTTTGTTATGTTCTTCAACAGTTATTTCCACCTTTCTGTCTTCCAGTTTATTTATCCATTCTTTTGCCTCAGATACCCTACTACTGAGTCCTTCCATACTATGTTTCAGTTCAGCAATTGAGTTGTTGACCCCTATTTGTTTATTTTTAGTTTCTTGTATGTCTTCGCTCAGTGTGTTCATTTCCTCTAATATACTATTTTCGGAGTTTTGGACACTCGCTAGTATCACTCTTCTGAATTCTCTATCAGATAGTTTGTCTAGCTTCTCTTTGGTCATTTGGATTTGTGTCTATTATTTGTTCTTCAGTTGTGCAGTGTATCTCTTTGTTTCATTAGGTCTAAAGTGGGTTTCTTATAAACAGCACATTTATGGATCTTGCCTTTGTATCCATTCAGCCAGTGTGTGTCTTGGTTGGAGCATTTCATTCATTTACATTCAAAGTAATTATTGATATGAATGTTCCTGTTGTCATCCCCTTAAATGTTTGGGGTTCATTTTGTAGAGTTTTTCCTGCTCTTGTATTTATTGACTATATCAATCCCTTTAACACTTGTTTTAAGGCTGGTTTTATGGTACAGAATAATTTTATCTTTTTCTTGTCTGTAAGATTTTGATTACTCCATCAATTCTGAATGAATTCCTTGCCAAACAGAGTATTTCTGGTTGTAGATTATTGTCTTTTAGGCATTTAAATGTGTCCTGCAATTCTCTTCTGGCTTGCAGGGTTTCTCCTGAAAGATAAGAAGTTAAAACTATGGGGCTTTCCTAGTATGTTACTTGTCGTTTTACCCTTGCTGCTTTAAGTAATCTGTCTTTGTGTTTAGTCTGCATTAGCTAGATTAGTATGTGTATTGGCGTGTTTCTATGGAACTCTTTGTGCTTTTTAGACTTGGTTGACTATTTCCTTTCCCATGCTGGGTAAGTTTTCAAGTATAATCTCTTCAATTTTATTTTTTTTCCCATAAGATTTCTTATTCTCTTCTTCTTCTGTGACCCTTATAACTCTAACGTTGGTGCAAACAAACCAACATTAGATTTTGATATTATCAAGGAGGAATCTGAGGCTTTTCTCAGTTCTTTTCATTCTTTGTGCTTTGTTATGTTCTTCAACAGTTATTTCCACCTTTCTGTCTTCCAGTTTATTTATCCATTCTTTTGCCTCAGATACCCTACTACTGAGTCCTTCCATACTATGTTTCAGTTCAGCAATTGAGTTGTTGACCCCTATTTGTTTATTTTTAGTTTCTTGTATGTCTTCGCTCAGTGTGTTCATTTCCTCTAATATACTATTTTCGGAGTTTTGGACACTCGCTAGTATCACTCTTCTGAATTCTCTATCAGATAGTTTGTCTAGCTTCTCTTTGGTCATTTGGATTTGTGTCTATTATTTGTTCTTCAGTTGTGCAGTGTATCTCTTTGCTTTCATTGTCATTGTTAACTTTTTGATTTATTCTTCTTGGGGACTTTTTCCAGTATTCGTGATTGAGTTGTCCCTTTTTTTTGATATTTGTCCTTGTAGAAAGATTCTGTGGTGTGTGATTCACAGTTAGGTAATGCTAGGTCTTGTTTTCAGATGAATGTTCTCTATTGTACCTTCCTTGGTTGTGTAGAGTCTTGAAGCAAGTGTTCCACTCCAAGCTTCCTAGATTTGATCTCCCCTGGAAGTCTGCAGTTTTCCTTTGCAGTCTATGGGCTGGATTGCAGGGGTTGTTATATATACTGATTAATATATGATGAATCTATTGGAGAGCTGGCAGTAACCCATTTTACTCCTCCACCATCTTCCCATGATCTCCTCAAACTAACTTTTTTCATTATTCTTCTTCTTATTATTTTTGTTATTTGTTTTACAATGTTGCATTAGCTTCAGGTATACAGTGAAGTTACTGTTATATGTTTTTACAGAGTTTTTTTGTTTACAGGTATACATAATCCCCAAAGAGTCATACGTATATCCCTGACCCTCTCCCCAGAGCCCTCCCTCCCTTCCCCCCTCCCCAAATTCCTAGGTTGATGCTTATTCCCCATGTAGGTTCCTTAGTATTACAGCTTAATCACCATGACAATCTCAATTACATATGACAGTATAGGTTTCCTTGTTGCCCTTTCCATACTTCTTGTCTGATCTTTCCTCACCTCAGTGACCACAGGTCTGTTCTCTGTTTCTCCACCGCCATTCTGTGTGTGCATTTATCAGCTCCATCATACTAGATTCCATATATATGCCTTAGTATACTGTATTTGTTCTTTTCTTTTTGACTTACTTCACTTTGTATAATAGATTCTAGATTATTCCGCCTCATTAGGACTGGCTCTTCTGCATTTCTTTTTATGGCTGAAAAGTATTCCATCGTATATATGTACCATATTTCTTTATCCATTCATTTGTCAATGGACATCTAGTCTGCTTCCATGTTCTAACTATTGTATAGAGTGTTGCCATCAATATTGGGATACAGGTATCTTTTTCCATTTTGATTTCATCAGGATATATGTCTAATAATGGGACAGCTGGGTCACATGGTGCTTCTATTTTTAATTTTTCAAGGTATCTCCATACTGTCCTCTATAGTGGTTGTATAAATTAACATTCTGACCAACACCCCTGTTTTTCCCAGGTATTCCTGTGGTGTGTGATTCACAGTTAGGTAATGCTAGGTCTTGTTTTCAGATGAATGTTCTCTATTGTACCTTCCTTGGTTGTGTAGAGTCTTGAAGCAAGTGTTCCACTCCAAGCTTCCTAGATTTGATCTCCCCTGGAAGTCTGCAGTTTTCCTTTGCAGTCTATGGGCTGGATTGCAGGGGTTGTTATATATACTGATTAATATATGATGAATCTATTGGAGAGCTGGCAGTAACCCATTTTACTCCTCCACCATCTTCCCATGATCTCCTCAAACTAACTTTTTTCATTATTCTTCTTCTTATTATTTTTGTTATTTGTTTTACAATGTTGCATTAGCTTCAGGTATACAGTGAAGTTACTGTTATATGTTTTTACAGAGTTTTTTTGTTTACAGGTATACATAATCCCCAAAGAGTCATACGTATATCCCTGACCCTCTCCCCAGAGCCCTCCCTCCCTTCCCCCCTCCCCAAATTCCTAGGTTGATGCTTATTCCCCATGTAGGTTCCTTAGTATTACAGCTTAATCACCATGACAATCTCAATTACATATGACAGTATAGGTTTCCTTGTTGCCCTTTCCATACTTCTTGTCTGATCTTTCCTCACCTCAGTGACCACAGGTCTGTTCTCTGTTTCTCCACCGCCATTCTGTGTGTGCATTTATCAGCTCCATCATACTAGATTCCATATATATGCCTTAGTATACTGTATTTGTTCTTTTCTTTTTGACTTACTTCACTTTGTATAATAGATTCTAGATTATTCCGCCTCATTAGGACTGGCTCTTCTGCATTTCTTTTTATGGCTGAAAAGTATTCCATCGTATATATGTACCATATTTCTTTATCCATTCATTTGTCAATGGACATCTAGTCTGCTTCCATGTTCTAACTATTGTATAGAGTGTTGCCATCAATATTGGGATACAGGTATCTTTTTCCATTTTGATTTCATCAGGATATATGTCTAATAATGGGACAGCTGGGTCACATGGTGCTTCTATTTTTAATTTTTCAAGGTATCTCCATACTGTCCTCTATAGTGGTTGTATAAATTAACATTCTGACCAACACTGCAGGAGTGTTCCCTGTTCTCTGTACCCTTTCCAGCAAATTATTCTCTGTAGTTTTTTATTGGTGGCTATTCTCACTGGTGTGATGTAATATCTCATTGTAGTTTTGATTTACATTACTCTAATTATAAGAGACTTTGAGCATTTTTTCATTTGTTTTTTGGCCATCTGTATGTTTTCTTTGGAGAAAATATCTCTTTAGGTCTTTTTCCCATTTTTGGATTTGGTAGTTTCTTTTTTCACCATTGAGTTGTCTTAGTTGTTTGTATATTTTTGAAATTAATTCTTTCTTGCTTGTTTCATTTGATATTTTCTCCCATTCTTTGGACTGTTGGTTTACATTTTTCGTGGCTTCCTTTGCTGTGCAATAGCTTTTAAGCCTCATTAGGTCCCACGTGTTAATTTTTGTTTTTGTTTCCAGTATTCTAGAAGGTGGATCATAAATCTTGCTTTGATTTATGTTATTGAAAGTTTTGCCTATATCCTCCTCTAAGAGTTTTATGGTTTCTGGTCTTACATTTAGGTCTTTAATCCATTTTGAGTTGATCTTTGTGTATGGTGTTAGAGAATGTTCCAATTTCTTCTTTTTTTTTTTTTTCTCATGTGAATGTCCAGTTTTCCCAGCAACATTTGTTGAAGAGACTCTTTCTGTTCCATTGTATTTTATCACTTCCTTTGTCAAAAAATAAGGTACACATAGGTGTGTGGGTTCATCTTCAGGTTCTCTATATTGTTCCATTGGTCTATATTTCTGTTTATGTGCCAGTACCATGCTGTCTTGATGACTGGTGCTTTGTAGTAAAGTATGAAGTTAGGAAGGCTGATCCCTCCAGCTACCATGCTGTCTTTTTTATGCTGATTTACCATATTTCTTTATCCATTCATTTGTCAATGGACATCTAGTCTGCTTCCATGTTCTAACTATTGTATAGAGTGTTGCCATCAATATTGGGATACAGGTATCTTTTTCCATTTTGATTTCATCAGGATATATGTCTAATAATGGGACAGCTGGGTCACATGGTGCTTCTATTTTTAATTTTTCAAGGTATCTCCATACTGTCCTCTATAGTGGTTGTATAAATTAACATTCTGACCAACACTGCAGGAGTGTTCCCTGTTCTCTGTACCCTTTCCAGCAAATTATTCTCTGTAGTTTTTTATTGGTGGCTATTCTCACTGGTGTGATGTAATATCTCATTGTAGTTTTGATTTACATTACTCTAATTATAAGAGACTTTGAGCATTTTTTCATTTGTTTTTTGGCCATCTGTATGTTTTCTTTGGAGAAAATATCTCTTTAGGTCTTTTTCCCATTTTTGGATTTGGTAGTTTTTTTTTTCACCATTGAGTTGTCTTAGTTGTTTGTATATTTTTGAAATTAATTCTTTCTTGCTTGTTTCATTTGATATTTTCTCCCATTCTTTGGACTGTTGGTTTACATTTTTCGTGGCTTCCTTTGCTGTGCAATAGCTTTTAAGCCTCATTAGGTCCCACGTGTTAATTTTTGTTTTTGTTTCCAGTATTCTAGAAGGTGGATCATAAATCTTGCTTTGATTTATGTTATTGAAAGTTTTGCCTATATCCTCCTCTAAGAGTTTTATGGTTTCTGGTCTTACATTTAGGTCTTTAATCCATTTTGAGTTGATCTTTGTGTATGGTGTTAGAGAATGTTCCAATTTCTTCTTTTTTTTTTTTTTCTCATGTGAATGTCCAGTTTTCCCAGCAACATTTGTTGAAGAGACTCTTTCTGTTCCATTGTATTTTATCACTTCCTTTGTCAAAAAATAAGGTACACATAGGTGTGTGGGTTCATCTTCAGGTTCTCTATATTGTTCCATTGGTCTATATTTCTGTTTATGTGCCAGTACCATGCTGTCTTGATGACTGGTGCTTTGTAGTAAAGTATGAAGTTAGGAAGGCTGATCCCTCCAGCTGCATTCTTCTTTCTGAGGATTGCTTTGGCTATTTGGGGTCTTTGATGTTTCCATATGAACTCTTATTTTTTGGTCAATCTCTGTTAAGAATGTCATTTGTAATTTAGTAAGGATAGCATTGAATCTGTAGTTGATATTTGGTAGCATAGTCATGTTCAAGATGTTGATTCTTCCAACCCAGGAACATGGAATATCTCTCCATCTGTTTATGTCCTTTTTGATTTCCTTCATTAGTGTCTTGTAGCTTTCTGTATACAATTCTTTTGTCTCCTTAGGTAGACTAATCCATAAATATTTTATTCTTTTGGTTGCAATGGTGAATGGGATTGCAACCTTGATTTCTTTCTCTGATTTCTCACTGGTCTTATATAGGAATGTGAATGATTTCTGCATATTGATTTTGTGTGCTGTGACTTTGCTTTAATCGTTCATTAGCTCTAGTAGTTTTCTAATAATGCCTTTGGGGTTTTCCGTGTATAGTGTTATATCTTCTGAAAATAGAGTTTTACTTCTTCTTTTCTGATCTGGATTCCTTTCATTTCTTTTTCTTTTATCCCTGTAGCTAGAACTTCCAGGACTATGTTGAATAACAGTGGTAAAAGTGGACACCCCTGCCTTGTTCCTGATCTTAGGGGGAATGCTTTAAGTTTTTTACTATGGAGAATAAAGTTCGCTGTGGGCTTCTCATAAATGGTTTTGACTGTTAAGGTAGGTTCCTCCTATCCCTATTTTTTGAAGGGTTTTTATCATAAATGGGTTCTCTATTTTGGGGGGAGGAGGGCAATTCCATTGATCTGTCATTTAGGCTGGTGTATTTGTCAAAACTTTTTCTGCATCTGTTGAGATTATCATGCGATTTTTGCCTTTCAGTTTGTTGTATTCCATTGATTGATTTGTGGATATTGAAGAATCCTTGCATGCCTGGGAAGAACCCAACTTGGTCATGATGTATGAGTTTTTGATGAGTTGTTTCATTCTGTTGGCTAGAATTTTGTTGAGGATTTTGGCATCTAAATCTATCAGAGATATTGGCCTGTAATTTTCTTTATTTGTGATGTCTTTTCCTGGTTTTGGTATCAGAGTGATGCTGGCCTCATCAAATTTGTTTTTAAGTTTCCCTTCTTTTGCAATTTTTCGAAAGAGTTTTAGAAGGATAGGCATTGCTTCCTGTTTAAATGTTTGATAGAATTCACCTCTGAAGTCGTCTGGCCCTGGACTTTTATTTTTGGGTAGATTTTTGATCACAGATTCTATTTCTGAGCTTGTGATTGAGTTGTTCATAGTTTCTATTTCTTCCAGGTTCAGTCTTAGAAGTTCGAATTTCTCTAGAAAACTGTCCATTTCATCCAGGTTTTCCAGTGTGTTGCTGTATAATTGTTCATTAGCTCTAGTAGTTTTCTAATAATGCCTTTGGGGTTTTCCGTGTATAGTGTTATATCTTCTGAAAATAGAGTTTTACTTCTTCTTTTCTGATCTGGATTCCTTTCATTTCTTTTCTTTTATCCCTGTAGCTAGAACTTCCAGGACTATGTTGAATAACAGTGGTAAAAGTGGACACCCCTGCCTTGTTCCTGATCTTAGGGGGAATGCTTTAAGTTTTTTACTATGGAGAATAAAGTTCGCTGTGGGCTTCTCATAAATGGTTTTGACTGTTAAGGTAGGTTCCTCCTATCCCTATTTTTTGAAGGGTTTTTATCATAAATGGGTTCTCTATTTTGGGGGGAGGAGGGCAATTCCATTGATCTGTCATTTAGGCTGGTGTATTTGTCAAAACTTTTTCTGCATCTGTTGAGATTATCATGCGATTTTTGCCTTTCAGTTTGTTGTATTCCATTGATTGATTTGTGGATATTGAAGAATCCTTGCATGCCTGGGAAGAACCCAACTTGGTCATGATGTATGAGTTTTTGATGAGTTGTTTCATTCTGTTGGCTAGAATTTTGTTGAGGATTTTGGCATCTAAATCTATCAGAGATATTGGCCTGTAATTTTCTTTATTTGTGATGTCTTTTCCTGGTTTTGGTATCAGAGTGATGCTGGCCTCATCAAATTTGTTTTTAAGTTTCCCTTCTTTTGCAATTTTTCGAAAGAGTTTTAGAAGGATAGGCATTGCTTCCTGTTTAAATGTTTGATAGAATTCACCTCTGAAGTCGTCTGGCCCTGGACTTTTATTTTTGGGTAGATTTTTGATCACAGATTCTATTTCTGAGCTTGTGATTGAGTTGTTCATAGTTTCTATTTCTTCCAGGTTCAGTCTTAGAAGTTCGAATTTCTCTAGAAAACTGTCCATTTCATCCAGGTTTTCCAGTGTGTTGCTGTATAATTGTTCATTATAATCCCTTATAATCCTTTGTATTTCAGTATTGTCTTTTGTAACCCCTCCTCTTTTGTTTCTGATTATGTTGATCTGGTTCTTCTCTCTTTTATTCTTAATGAGTGTGGCTAGCGTTTTGTCCATTTTGTTTATTTTTACAAAAAGCTGCTTCTCGATTTATTAATTTTCACTGTTGTTTCTTTCATTTCTTTTTCATTTATTTCTGCTCTGATCTTTATAATTTCTCTTCTTCTGCTGACTTTAGGGTTTTTTGTTCTTCTTTCTGTAGTTGTTTTAAGTGCAGTTAGTTTGTCCTTTTGCTGTTTTTTCCTGTTTGTTGAGGTAGGATTGTATTGCTATAAACTTCCCTCTTAGCACTGTTTTTGTAGTGTCCCACAAGTTTTGAACTGCCATGTTTTGGTTGCCATTTTCTTCTAGGAATTTTTTTACTTCTCTTTTGATTTGTTCAGTAACCTCATTTTTTTTGTTTTTTTGAATGTGTTTTTTAATCTCCATGTGTTTGTGTTTTTAGTGTTTTTTTGTTTTTTTGTTTTTTTTTTTTCCTTGTAATTGATATCTAGTCTTACAGAATTCTGGTCAGACAAGATGGCTGGTATGATTTCAATTTTCTTGAATTCAGTGAGATTCCATTTGTGGTCTAAGATGTGGTGTATCCTGGAAAATGTTTCATGTGTACTTGAGAAGAAAGTGTATTCTTCTGCTTTTGGGTGGAAGGTCCTAAACATATCAGTGAGGTCCATCTCTTCTAACGTGTCATTTAAGGTCTGTGCTTCTTTATTTGTTTTCTGTTTTGAAGATCTGCCAACTGGTGTAAAAGGGGTGTTAAAATATCCTACTATGATTGTGTTACTGCCAATTTCTTCTTTCATGTCTGAAAGTGTTTGCTTTATGTATTGGGGTGTTCCTTTTTTGAGTGCCTAGATATTTATGATTGTTATATCTTTGTCTTGGATCTATTGTCTTTTTGTAATCACGCTATTTCTGTTTTTTCATACATTTCTTCCAGGTTCATTTTAGAAGTTCGAATTTCTCTAGAAAACTGTCCATTTCATCCAGGTTTTCCAGTGTGTTGCTGTATAATTGTTCATTATAATCCCTTATAATCCTTTGTATTTCAGTATTGTCTTTTGTAACCCCTCCTCTTTTGTTTCTGATTATGTTGATCTGGTTCTTCTCTCTTTTATTCTTAATGAGTGTGGCTAGCGTTTTGTCCATTTTGTTTATTTTTACAAAAAGCTGCTTCTCGATTTATTAATTTTCACTGTTGTTTCTTTCATTTCTTTTTCATTTATTTCTGCTCTGATCTTTATAATTTCTCTTCTTCTGCTGACTTTAGGGTTTTTTGTTCTTCTTTCTGTAGTTGTTTTAAGTGCAGTTAGTTTGTCCTTTTGCTGTTTTTTCCTGTTTGTTGAGGTAGGATTGTATTGCTATAAACTTCCCTCTTAGCACTGTTTTTGTAGTGTCCCACAAGTTTTGAACTGCCATGTTTTGGTTGCCATTTTCTTCTAGGAATTTTTTTACTTCTCTTTTGATTTGTTCAGTAACCTCATTTTTTTTGTTTTTTTGAATGTGTTTTTTAATCTCCATGTGTTTGTGTTTTTAGTGTTTTTTTGTTTTTTTGTTTTTTTTTTTTCCTTGTAATTGATATCTAGTCTTACAGAATTCTGGTCAGACAAGATGGCTGGTATGATTTCAATTTTCTTGAATTCAGTGAGATTCCATTTGTGGTCTAAGATGTGGTGTATCCTGGAAAATGTTTCATGTGTACTTGAGAAGAAAGTGTATTCTTCTGCTTTTGGGTGGAAGGTCCTAAACATATCAGTGAGGTCCATCTCTTCTAACGTGTCATTTAAGGTCTGTGCTTCTTTATTTGTTTTCTGTTTTGAAGATCTGCCAACTGGTGTAAAAGGGGTGTTAAAATATCCTACTATGATTGTGTTACTGCCAATTTCTTCTTTCATGTCTGAAAGTGTTTGCTTTATGTATTGGGGTGTTCCTTTTTTGAGTGCCTAGATATTTATGATTGTTATATCTTTGTCTTGGATCTATTGTCTTGATCTTTACGTAGTGTCCTGCATTGTCTCTTACAATCTTCTATATTTTGAGGTCTATTTCACCTGATATGAGGATTGCTACTTTAGTTTTCTTTTGATTTTCATTCGCACGGAATACGTTTTTTCCATCTTCTCACTTTCAGTCTATGTGTGTCTTTAGGTCTGAAGTGGGTTTCTTGTAAACAGCATATATATAGGTTTTGTTTTTATATTCATTCCTCCAATCTGTGTCTTTTGGTTGTAGCACTTAGTCCTTTTACATTCAAAGTAATTATTGAGATGAATGTTCCTATTGTGATTTTCTTATGTATTTACTGGTTATATCAGGCACTTTAACACTCAGTGTAAGCCTGGTTTCATGGTATAAAATTCTTTTAGTTTTGCTTGTCTCTGAAGCTTTTGACTTCTTCATCAATTCTGAATGAAATCCTTGCAGGGTAGTGAATTCTTGTTTGTAACTTATTTTCTTTTAGCCATTTAAATGTGTCCTGCCATTCTCTTCTGGCCTGCAGGGTTTCTGCTGAAAGATCAGTGGTTAAACGTATGGGACTCCCTTTGTATGTTCCTTGTTGTTTGTTCCTTGCTACTTTAAGTAATCTCTCTTTGTGTTTAGTCTGTGTTATCTTGATAAAATATGCCTTGGTGTGTTTCTTCTGGGGTTTATTCTGTATGGAATTTGTGCTTCTTGGACTTGGTTGACTGTTTCCTTTCTCATTCTGGGTGTGTTTCCAATTATAATCTCTTCAAAAAATTTTTCCTAACCTTTTTTACCTCTTCTTCTTCTGGGACCCTTATAATTCGAATGTCGGTGCATTTCATACTATCCCGGAGGTTTCTGAGGCTATCCTCAGTCTTTTTATTGTTTGTGCTCTGTTCTGTTCTTCAACAGCTATTTCCAGCATTCTGTATTCCAGCTTATTTATTTGTTCTTCTGCGGCTGATACTCTACAGTGGAGTCCTTCTATAGTATTTTTAAGTTCAGTAATTGAGTTGCTTGTCTCTATTTGTTTATTTTATTTTAGCTTTTCATTTCTTACATGTGTTTTCTGAGTCCACTAATTACCTCTAATATTCTCTTTTTGGAATTTTGGATCCTTGCTAGTATCGCTCTTCTGAATTCTCTTTTAAATAGTTTGTCTATCTCTGATTCAGTCAGTTGTATTTCAGTCTCTGATTTGTTCCTTCACTGGTGCAGTGCTTCTCTGTCTTTTCATTTTTATGTTAATTTTTGTTTCTTTTTGTGTGCAGTTGAAATTTTTTCCAGGCTTCCTGTTTATGTTCTCCCTTCCTTTTAGTTTCTGTCTTTTTAGGAAGGGTCGATGGTTTGTTTCTTAGGTGGTGTTGGGTCTTGTTTGCACGTGAATAATCTCTACTGTTGTGTGTTCTTTTGTAGTATAGGGTCTTGGAGTTAGGTCTTCCACTCCGAGGTTCCTTGGTTTGATGTCTTGCCAGGGATTGTAGGCTGTATGTCTGATTTGCTATGGCATTCAGTAGTATTAATTCAAATATAAACAGGGATAAACAGGGAGGGAGAAAAGATGCATCCCTGGTAGATGACGGTCATAAAATCATGCAAATATCATCTAACATAATGGAAAAACATATATACATACACAACAATAAACCAAACTGAGCAATCTTAAAGGGATAAAGTATAGGACATTTTTCTGAAAAGTGGCACAACCAAAGTTGATACCTCACCATTACAGTCTAAACTAATTAAAACACAGCCTGGAAAAACAGATCTAGTGCAAGGTCCAGGTTGGGGATATTGCAATGAAAACAGTTTTTAACTAAGACATGTGTTGTGGGTGAGAAAGAGGAGAATGGATGGATAATGAGAAAGAATAGAATCATGTTGCAAGGATTATGTATGGTTTGGTAACAAATATTATTATGCAGTAAAGTTTAGTACAGCTGGAAGACAACAGTAGAGATAGCAAGGACAGAAATATTTATATAGAGGATAGTAGTAGATATAAAAAGATTTTACAGTTAGCGCATAAAAATAGGAAACTGTGGTTAAAAAAAAAAAAAAATTCCTGTCTCTGGTTCTTATCTTCTCATCTGCGTTTGAACCTTCCACCAGTTTGTGAGTGATGCTCTCCCAGATTTCCTGGGTCTGCCCTGGTAGGGGCCGGGTATGTGTGTGTGTGGTGTTGGGGTGGGGTGGGGGGGCAACTGCTTATGTCTTAAATTTCAGTGAGGACCAGATTTCAAATTTGCAGACAGGTTGCCTTGTAGAATCAGTTGTTCTGGTTTCTCCAGTGTGTCTGTTTTGCTCCCAGCAATTCTCTGCACAAAAGCTGCAGTCATGACCCTGTAGTCAGTGGGGCTGGGCTCCATTCTCTATCCCTGATAGAGGCATGGAGGGTGGTCCCTTATTGATCATGCACGGGTTGCACTGCTGGACTCTGTGCTACAGAAGACTCCTCTGTTCTATTGCATACCCTTGGTAGTCTTCTATCTTTGCTGTTCTCCTGGTGTACCTACTGCAGCTCTGCCTCTAGCGGGGCTGATCAGGCTGTTGTCCCACTAGAGGGAGGGAGCATCCTTGTCTGTCTAGAGTCAATCTGCTGAACTGTGACACATGAGCGATATCCCTGTTCCATTTCCCATGCCCCACAAGAGTTCCATCTCAGCTCACTGCCTGGTGCCCCTGTCATAACAATGTGCCTGGTGGGATTCTCACACTAAGACAGAGCTCTCAGTTCCAGAGCACTTCCCATTACTCTCCCCACCTGGTCTGATGTGGAGCTCTCTGTCTGTGGGGATTTTATGGCCTGTGAGTTTCGCCTAACTCTCTGCAGGGTTCCACTGTTCTCCTTAGCCTCCCTTGTGTGAGCCATTACTGGGCAGGTGCCTCTTCCCGGTTCTCTCTCTCCTCCTTCCCTGGAGATCGAGCATTCTTTTGATTTTACTTTCCCTCCCTTCTCTGTCTCTGGTCTTTTCCTCCCTCATTCCAGGGAGCCCATCTTCCCTCTTGTAGACCTGAGGACTACTGTGTCATCAAGAAGTGGGTTTGTAGGAGTTGTTTCATTTCTTGATTTGTTCCTGGTGATTCTGTTGAGGCACTGGTGAAATCCTCCTCTCATTTCACTGCCATCTTGGGACCCCTCTCTCATACTATTTTTTAAATAGGTAATTTAAACCTTTAAAAGTAAAGTTTCATTATTTGTTTTAAAGGCTCTAATATTTTGTGGAGATGACTAAAAATATTGAAAAGTAATTTATATAGTGGGGATCATAAATTATTGAACTTTATTTTCTTCTACAGCTTCATAAATCTGTTCAATTCTTGCTACTCTGTGTTAAAAATATGTACTTTAAAATATTGATTTTGGTTTTCAAAGTATATATTTATCCTCATAAGTATGGTTTCTATAGGTAGGATTACATTTACTTTATTAGTTAGAGCAATAATTCTTATTAACTAACTGTCATTATAATATCCATTTTCTTTTCTCTCAGTTTGATTATAGATTAGCTTTCCAGTAGATGCTAAGAAGGAGTTACCACTAGTTATCTGTATTGGAGATGAGAAATTAGGTTTTTGTAATTTTGTAGTATGTATCTAACACATGTATTTATATTTTCCAACACGGTGTCCTGTATATGAATTGGACCATTTTTTTTAAATGAAGGTTTATTTACTATTATCATTATCTAATTTATTTTAATTTAATTTTTCATTAACACTATCAAGGATTAAGGCACCCATAGTTTCTCCAGATGACACCAGATGACATTGGGTACTTCGTCAGTAAATCTTCTAACACCAAAGACCAAACTGTCATAACAGTGGACTTGGAATTAGAAGATACTGATTTAAGTCTTATGTCTGAAAAATCTGACCTTGGATAAGTCTTTTTCTCTTAAGCTGCTTTATTATTATAAAATGGAGCAGGGTTCCACTGTTCTCCTTAGCCTCCCTTGTGTGAGCCATTACTGGGCAGGTGCCTCTTCCGGTTCTCTCTCCTCCTTCCCTGGAGATCGAGCATTCTTTTGATTTTACTTTCCCTCCCTTCTCTGTCTCTGGTCTTTTCCTCCCTCATTCCAGGGAGCCCATCTTCCCTCTTGTAGACCTGAGGACTACTGTGTCATCAAGAAGTGGGTTTGTAGGAGTTGTTTCATTTCTTGATTTGTTCCTGGTGATTCTGTTGAGGCACTGGTGAAATCCTCCTCTCATTTCACTGCCATCTTGGGACCCCTCTCTCATACTATTTTTTAAATAGGTAATTTAAACCTTTAAAAGTAAAGTTTCATTATTTGTTTTAAAGGCTCTAATATTTTGTGGAGATGACTAAAAATATTGAAAAGTAATTTATATAGTGGGGATCATAAATTATTGAACTTTATTTTCTTCTACAGCTTCATAAATCTGTTCAATTCTTGCTACTCTGTGTTAAAAATATGTACTTTAAAATATTGATTTTGGTTTTCAAAGTATATATTTATCCTCATAAGTATGGTTTCTATAGGTAGGATTACATTTACTTTATTAGTTAGAGCAATAATTCTTATTAACTAACTGTCATTATAATATCCATTTTCTTTTCTCTCAGTTTGATTATAGATTAGCTTTCCAGTAGATGCTAAGAAGGAGTTACCACTAGTTATCTGTATTGGAGATGAGAAATTAGGTTTTTGTAATTTTGTAGTATGTATCTAACACATGTATTTATATTTTCCAACACGGTGTCCTGTATATGAATTGGACCATTTTTTTTAAATGAAGGTTTATTTACTATTATCATTATCTAATTTATTTTAATTTAATTTTTCATTAACACTATCAAGGATTAAGGCACCCATAGTTTCTCCAGATGACACCAGATGACATTGGGTACTTCGTCAGTAAATCTTCTAACACCAAAGACCAAACTGTCATAACAGTGGACTTGGAATTAGAAGATACTGATTTAAGTCTTATGTCTGAAAAATCTGACCTTGGATAAGTCTTTTTTTTTTCTCTTAAGCTGCTTTATTATTATAAAAATGGAGCTAATAATACTTATTTTAGTTGTAATGAAAATTCTGAAAAAGCATAATGTATAAGAATACATATTTCAAATTGCAAAGTGGTATGCGTTTACTATGGATAAAAAATATATCATTGTTTGGAATAGTTCACCAAGAGAGTGTTGTAGTAATGGAATTGCCAGTAGTGGTGGAAAACAAACACGCACAAAGGGAGAGGAAAGACAAGAGAATATATAAATACTACCTTTGTCTACTCTTTAATTGCTCCAAAATATGCATCTAATCAAATTCTGTTTCAGGAAGATTTCTTAAACCTTCCTTCTAACTCTGAGAAACAATATTGCTTCCCATAATATTAAACGAATGCATATATAAATTCCTTTTGGAAATATCAGGTTGATACTGTACTAATATCAGGTTGTACTGTATTGACATTAGATTGATCACTTATTGGGTGAATGTTTCTCAGACTGACATATCCTTTTCTATGGAGTGTTCATAATGAAAAAAAAAAAATAAAGGAGAACCATGTCAATGTAAATAAAGAAAGGAAAAACAAAAATATAAAAAGTAATAAGTAATAGTCTACACTGTATAAAATGTTTAAAATACAAAGGTCATGGATTAGCAACATGAGGAAAAACAGTAATAAGACAAGTATTTTTAAATGACAGAAATAGACAATGGCATTAAAGCAGCAATGGAGAAACTGACATAGAGAACAGACTTATGGACTTAGGGGTGAGAGTTGGGAATATCTTGTGGAACTAAGGGAATTCAAACAGGGATTCTGTGGCAATAAGGAGGAGCAGAATGTGGAGGGAGTTTTGGGGGAGGAGGGATGGACATACCTATGATGGGTTCAGATTGATGTGTGACAGTAAACAACAAAACTAAAAATTCAATCTAAACTAAACTAACTAACTAAATAAATAATGTGTGCAATAGTTCTATAGTTTGTCCATTCTTTGGCATTGCCCTTCCTTGGAATTAGAATAAAAACTGACTTCTTCCAGACCTGAGGCCACTCGTGAGTTTTCCAAATTTTCCGGCAAAATTGCGTGTAGCACTTTAACATCATCATCTATTAATATCTGAAATAGTTCAGTTGGAATTTCATCACCTCCACTAACTTTGTTTGAAAAATCATTCCTAGGGTCCCCTTGATTTTATACTCTAAAATGTCTGAATCTAGATGAGTGATCACTCCATTGTAGTCATCTGGCTTAGTAAGATCTTTTTGATTTTAACCACTTCTTAATATTTTTTAGCCAGTAGTGGTGGAAAACAAACACGCACAAAGGGAGAGGAAAGACAAGAGAATATATAAATACTACCTTTGTCTACTCTTTAATTGCTCCAAAATATGCATCTAATCAAATTCTGTTTCAGGAAGATTTCTTAAACCTTCCTTCTAACTCTGAGAAACAATATTGCTTCCCATAATATTAAACGAATGCATATATAAATTCCTTTTGGAAATATCAGGTTGATACTGTACTAATATCAGGTTGTACTGTATTGACATTAGATTGATCACTTATTGGGTGAATGTTTCTCAGACTGACATATCCTTTTCTATGGAGTGTTCATAATGAAAAAAAAAAAATAAAGGAGAACCATGTCAATGTAAATAAAGAAAGGAAAAACAAAAATATAAAAAGTAATAAGTAATAGTCTACACTGTATAAAATGTTTAAAATACAAAGGTCATGGATTAGCAACATGAGGAAAAACAGTAATAAGACAAGTATTTTTAAATGACAGAAATAGACAATGGCATTAAAGCAGCAATGGAGAAACTGACATAGAGAACAGACTTATGGACTTAGGGGTGAGAGTTGGGAATATCTTGTGGAACTAAGGGAATTCAAACAGGGATTCTGTGGCAATAAGGAGGAGCAGAATGTGGAGGGAGTTTTGGGGGAGGAGGGATGGACATACCTATGATGGGTTCAGATTGATGTGTGACAGTAAACAACAAAACTAAAAATTCAATCTAAACTAAACTAACTAACTAAATAAATAATGTGTGCAATAGTTCTATAGTTTGTCCATTCTTTGGCATTGCCCTTCCTTGGAATTAGAATAAAAACTGACTTCTTCCAGACCTGAGGCCACTCGTGAGTTTTCCAAATTTTCCGGCAAAATTGCGTGTAGCACTTTAACATCATCATCTATTAATATCTGAAATAGTTCAGTTGGAATTTCATCACCTCCACTAACTTTGTTTGAAAAATCATTCCTAGGGTCCCCTTGATTTTATACTCTAAAATGTCTGAATCTAGATGAGTGATCACTCCATTGTAGTCATCTGGCTTAGTAAGATCTTTTTTGTATTTTTTCAACCACTTCTTAATATATCCTGCTTCTTTTAGGTCCATACCATTTATTTTCTCTGTTGTGCCTGTTTTCACATGAAATATTCCCTTGGTATCTCTAACTTTCTTTTAGAGATATCTAGTCTTTTCCATTCTATTGTTTCCCATTCTATTGTTTTCCCCTCTTTCTTTGCATTGTGTGTGTGTGTGTGTGTGTGTGTATGAAGATATGACATGTGGAAGAAATTCTAGGTATCTATAGGTAAGAGTTGAATCCTCCCACATATATGAGCTATTTATTATTCGTGTTACTTATACTTTATATATAAATCATATGTATGTGCACACAACAGGTTTATTGTAAAATCTGATTCAAATGAAACCATGTATGCAAACAATCAAGACTGAATCATATAGGGCTTCACTGGTGGTCCAGTGGGTAAGGACACCGCCTTGCAGTGCAAGGGGCGCCAGTTCGATCCGTGGCCTGGGAAGATCCCATGTGCCGCAGAGCAGCTGGACCAATGTGTCCAATTACCGAGCCGGAAGCTCTGGAGCTCATGTGCCCAGAGCCGGTGCTCTGCGACAACAGAGGCCACTGTGATGGGAGGCCCACACGGGCCACAGAACAAAGATGGATGAAAATAAATAATGAAAGATCAATAGAAGTGGCCCATCCAACCACTCCCTTCCCAACCTGCGCACCCCCCGAAAAAAGTTAAAAACTAAAAAAAAAAAAAAAAAAAAAAACAAATAAAATAAAATAAAAATCTTCATATAGAAAGTAAATATGGTACATATTTTTAGAAACTTCACATAATCCACACAATCCCATTAAACTTTTTTCCATTTGTTTATTTTCTCCCTGTATGACTTTTTTTTTTTCTTTTTATTTATTTATTTATTTATTTATTTATTTATTTATTTTTGTACATGTATGTTCCCAGATCAATCAGATGCATATCCCTTGGTCCTCCCCCCACCCAGGTTCCCCCCCCCCCATCCCTCCAGACCATTGCTCCAAGTGGTTGTAGGTACTCCTATTCCTAGCACAATGACAATAGCTATCCTTTCTACACATGACAGTAAACATTCCTAGGGTCCCCTTGATTTTATACTCTAAAATGTCTGAATCTAGATGAGTGATCACTCCATTGTAGTCATCTGGCTTAGTAAGATCTTTTTTGTATTTTTTCAACCACTTCTTAATATATCCTGCTTCTTTTAGGTCCATACCATTTATTTTCTCTGTTGTGCCTGTTTTCACATGAAATATTCCCTTGGTATCTCTAACTTTCTTTTAGAGATATCTAGTCTTTTCCATTCTATTGTTTCCCATTCTATTGTTTTCCCCTCTTTCTTTGCATTGTGTGTGTGTGTGTGTGTGTGTGTGTATGAAGATATGACATGTGGAAGAAATTCTAGGTATCTATAGGTAAGAGTTGAATCCTCCCACATATATGAGCTATTTATTATTCGTGTTACTTATACTTTATATATAAATCATATGTATGTGCACACAACAGGTTTATTGTAAAATCTGATTCAAATGAAACCATGTATGCAAACAATCAAGACTGAATCATATAGGGCTTCACTGGTGGTCCAGTGGGTAAGGACACCGCCTTGCAGTGCAAGGGGCGCCAGTTCGATCCGTGGCCTGGGAAGATCCCATGTGCCGCAGAGCAGCTGGACCAATGTGTCCAATTACCGAGCCGGAAGCTCTGGAGCTCATGTGCCCAGAGCCGGTGCTCTGCGACAACAGAGGCCACTGTGATGGGAGGCCCACACGGGCCACAGAACAAAGATGGATGAAAATAAATAATGAAAGATCAATAGAAGTGGCCCATCCAACCACTCCCTTCCCAACCTGCGCACCCCCCGAAAAAAGTTAAAAAAAAAAAAAAAAAAAAACAAATAAAATAAAATAAAAATCTTCATATAGAAAGTAAATATGGTACATATTTTTAGAAACTTCACATAATCCACACAATCCCATTAAACTTTTTTCCATTTGTTTATTTTCTCCCTGTATGACTTTTTTTTTTTCTTTTTATTTATTTATTTATTTATTTATTTATTTATTTATTTTTGTACATGTATGTTCCCAGATCAATCAGATGCATATCCCTTGGTCCTCCCCCCACCCAGGTTCCCCCCCCCCATCCCTCCAGACCATTGCTCCAAGTGGTTGTAGGTACTCCTATTCCCCTAGCACAATGACAATAGCTATCCTTTCTACACATGACAGTAAAGGTTCCCATGTTACTCCCTCCCATTGTTCGGTCTCCACAATGTCTTTATGTCTATTCTCTGTTTTTCCATGAGTTCACTGTGTATGTTATCATGACCATCTTACTAGATTCCATATATATGAGTTAGTATACTATACTTGTCTTTCTCTTTTTGACTTACTTCACTTTTTATGATAGGTTCTAAAGCCAGCCACCTCATTAGGACTGAGTCTTCTGCATTTCTTTTAACAGCTGAGTAGTATTCCATTGTATATATGTACCAGAGCTTCTGGATCCATTCATTTGTCGATGGACATCTAGGTTGCTTCCATGTTCTGGCTATTGTATAGAGAGCTGCAATGAACATTGGGGTACAGGTGCTTCTTTCAGTTTTGATTTCATCAGGATATAGGCCTAATAGTGGGATTGCTGGGTCATAGGGTGCTTCTATTTTTAGTTTTTTAAGGAATCTCCATATTGTCTTCCATAGAGTTTGTATTAATTTACATTCCCACCAGCTATTCCAGAGGGTTCCCGTTTCTGTACACCCTCTGCATCATTTGTTGTCTGTCGATTTGTTGATGATGGCCATTCTGACAGGTGTGAGGTGGTATCTCATTGTGGTTTTAATTTGCATTTCTCTAATAATAAGCGAGGTTGAGCATCGTTTCATGTGCTTTTGGACCATTTGTATGTCCCCTTTGGAGAGGCGTCTCTTTAGATTTTTTTCCCATTTTTTGATTGGGCTGCTCATTTTCCCTGTGCTGAGTTGTCTGAGTTGCTTGTAGATTTTGGAGATTAATTCTTTGTCTGTTGTTTCATTTGCTATGATTTTCTCCCACTCTGTGGGCTGTCTGTTCAGCTTTTTTGTAGTTTCTTTAGCTGTACAAAAGCTTTTAAGTTTCATGAGGTCCCATATGTTCATTTTTCTTTTCAGTTCTGCTATTTTAGTTGGTGGGTCAGAGAAGATCTTGCTTTGATTGATGTCCTTGAGGGTTTTGCCTATATTCTCCTCTAAGAGTTTGATGGTTTCTGGTCTTACATTGAGGTCTTTAATCCATTTTGAGTTGATCTTAGTGTATGGCGTCAGGGAATGTTCCAATTTCATTTTTTTGCATGTAGCTGTCCAATTCTCCCAGCACCACTTGTTAAAGAGACTGTCTTTGTCCCATTTTATAGTTTCTCCTCCTTTATCAAAAATAAGGTACCCATAGGTGCGTGGGTTGATCTCTGGGTTCTCAATCTTGTTCCATTGATCTATAGTTCTGTTTTTGTGCCAGTACCATACTGTCTTGAGGACTGTTGCTTTGTAGTAGAGTCTGAAGTTAGGGAGGCTGATCTCTCCAGCTCCATTTTTCTTCCTCAGGATTGCTTTGGCTATTCGAGGTCTTCTGTGTTTCCATATGAACTGTGTTATTATTTGGTCTAGTTCTGTGCAAAATGTCAGTGGTAGTTGAATAGGTATTGCATTGAATCTGTAGATGATATTTGGAAGTATGGTCATTTTCACAATATTGATTCTTCCAATCCAGGAACATGGAATATCTCTCCATCTGTTTAAGTCTTCTTTAATGTCTCTCATGAGTGTCTTGTAATTTTCTGTGTACAATTCTTTTGTTTCTTTGGGTAGGTTTATTCCTAGATATTTGATTCTTTTGGTTGCAATGGTGAAGGGGATTGCCTCTTTGATTTTATTTTCTGATTTTTCATTGTTTGTGTATAGGAATGCCAGTGACTTCTGTGTGTTGACTTTATATCCTGCAACTTTGCTGAATTCATTGATTAGTTCTAGTAGCTTTGTAACCGTGTCTTTGGGATTTTTTATGTATAATATCATGTCGTCTGCAAAAAGAGAGAGCTTGACTTCTTCCTTTCCAATCTGGATTCCTTTGATTTCTTTCTCTTGTCTTATTGCTGTTGCTAGGACTTCCAGGACTATGTTGAATAGCAGTGGTGAAAGTGGGCACCCCTGTCTTGTTCCTGATCTTAGAGGGAATGCTTTCAGTTTTTCACCATTAACAATAATGTTCGCTGTAGGTTTCTCATAGATGGCTTTTATTATGTTGAGATAGGTTCCTTCTATGCCCATTTTCTGAAGAGTTTTGATCATAAATGGATGTTGTACTTTGTCGAAGGCTTTTTCTGCATCTATTGAGATGATCATGTGATTTTGTCTTTCAACTTGTTGATATGGTGTATCACGTTGATTGATTTGCGGATGTTGAAGAAGCCTTGCATGCCTGGGATGAACCCAACTTGATCGTGATGTATGAGTTTTTTGACATGTCGTTGAATTCTGTTTGCTAGGATTTTGTTGAGGATCTTGGCATCTAAGTTCATCAGTGAAATTGGCCTATAGTTTTCCTTTTTTGTGTTGTCTTTGCCTGGTTTGGGTATCAGGGTGATGGTGGCCTCGTAGAATGTGTTTGGGAGTTTTCCTTCCTGTGCAATTTTTTGAAAGAGTTTTAGAAGGACAGGCATTAGCTCCTCTTTAAATGTTTGGTAGAATTCGGCTGTGAAGCCATCTGGTCCTGGGCTTTTATTTTTGGGTAGATTTTTAATCACAGATTCGATTTCTGAGCTTGTGATTGGGTTGTTCAAAGTTTCTGTTTCTTCCTGGCTCAGTCTTGGGAGATTAATCCTGTCCAAGAAACTGTCCATTTCTTCCAGGTTGTCCAGTTTGTTGCCATAGAGTTGCTCATAATAGTCTCTTAGAATCCTTTGGATTTCTGCATTATCTGTTGTAATCTCTCCTTTTTCGTTTTTGATTTTGTTGATCTGGTTCTTCTCTCTTTTTCTTAATGAGTCTGGCCAGTGGCTTGTCAATTTTGTTGACCTTTTCAAAGAACCAGCTTTTTGTTTTATTTATCTTTACTATTGTTTCTTTTGTTTCTTTCTCATTTATTTCTGCTCTGATCTTTATGATTTCTCTTCTTCTGCTGGCTCTGGGATGTTTTTGTTCTTCTTTCTGCAACTGTTTTAAGCGGAGGGTTAGGTCATCTGCTTTATATTTTCCTAGTTTCTTGAGGTGGGATTGTATTGCTATAAATTTCCCTCATAGAACTGCTTTTGCTGTATCCCATAGGTTTTGCACTGTCGTGTGTTCATTGTCATTTTCTTCTAGGAATTGTTTAATTTCTCCTTTGATTTCCTCAACGATCAGTTGGTTTTTTAGGTATGTATTGTTTAATCTCCATGTGTTTCTGTTTTTAGGGTTTTTTTTCTGGTAGTTGATCTCCAGTCTCATTGCATTGTGGTCCGAGAAGATGGTTGATATAATTTCGGTTTTCTTTTCCAAAGTGGTCTATCTGTTCTACTTAAAAGGTATTCTTTGGTGTATCACGTATGATTTGCGGATGTTGAAGAAGCCTTGCATGCCTGGGATGAACCCAACTTGATCGTGATGTATGAGTTTTTTGACATGTCGTTGAATTCTGTTTGCTAGGATTTTGTTGAGGATCTTGGCATCTAAGTTCATCAGTGAAATTGGCCTATAGTTTTCCTTTTTTGTGTTGTCTTTGCCTGGTTTGGGTATCAGGGTGATGGTGGCCTCGTAGAATGTGTTTGGGAGTTTTCCTTCCTGTGCAATTTTTTGAAAGAGTTTTAGAAGGACAGGCATTAGCTCCTCTTTAAATGTTTGGTAGAATTCGGCTGTGAAGCCATCTGGTCCTGGGCTTTTATTTTTGGGTAGATTTTTAATCACAGATTCGATTTCTGAGCTTGTGATTGGGTTGTTCAAAGTTTCTGTTTCTTCCTGGCTCAGTCTTGGGAGATTAATCCTGTCCAAGAAACTGTCCATTTCTTCCAGGTTGTCCAGTTTGTTGCCATAGAGTTGCTCATAATAGTCTCTTAGAATCCTTTGGATTTCTGCATTATCTGTTGTAATCTCTCCTTTTTCGTTTTTGATTTTGTTGATCTGGTTCTTCTCTCTCTTTTTCTTAATGAGTCTGGCCAGTGGCTTGTCAATTTTGTTGACCTTTTCAAAGAACCAGCTTTTTGTTTTATTTATCTTTACTATTGTTTCTTTTGTTTCTTTCTCATTTATTTCTGCTCTGATCTTTATGATTTCTCTTCTTCTGCTGGCTCTGGGATGTTTTGTTCTTCTTTCTGCAACTGTTTTAAGCGGAGGGTTAGGTCATCTGCTTTATATTTTCCTAGTTTCTTGAGGTGGGATTGTATTGCTATAAATTTCCCTCATAGAACTGCTTTTGCTGTATCCCATAGGTTTTGCACTGTCGTGTGTTCATTGTCATTTTCTTCTAGGAATTGTTTAATTTCTCCTTTGATTTCCTCAACGATCAGTTGGTTTTTTAGGTATGTATTGTTTAATCTCCATGTGTTTCTGTTTTTAGGGTTTTTTTCTGGTAGTTGATCTCCAGTCTCATTGCATTGTGGTCCGAGAAGATGGTTGATATAATTTCGGTTTTCTTGAACTGACTGAGGTTAGATTTGTGGCCCAAGATGTGGTCTATCCTGGAGAATGTTCCGTGAGCGCTTGAGAAGAAAGTGTATTCTTCTGCTTTTGGATGGAACGTCCTAAAGATATCGATGAGGTCCATCTTTTCCAGTGTGGCATTTAAGGCTTGTGTTTCTTTATTAATTTTCTGTTTTGTTGATCTGTCCATTGGTGTGAGAGGAGTGTTAAAGTCTCCTACTATTATTGTGTTATTGTTGATTTCTTCTTTTATGTCTGAAAGTACCTGTCTTATGTATTGAGGTGCCCCTGTGTTGGGTGCGTAGATATTCATGACTGTTATGTCTTCCTCTTGGATAGATCCCTTAATCATGATGTAGTGACCTGCCTTGTCTCTTAGAATCTTCTTTACTTTAAAGTCTATTTTGTCTGATATAAGGATTGCTACTCCAGCTTTCTTTTGATTTCCATTTGCATGAAATATCTTTTTCCAGCCTTTCACTTTCAGTCTATGAGTGTCTCTAGGTCTGAAGTGGGTCTCTTGTAAACAGCATATATATGGGTCTTGCTTCTGGATCCATTCAGCCAGCCTGTGTCGTTTGGTTGGAGCATTTAGTCCATTTACATTCAAAGTAATTATTGATACGAATGTTCCTATTGTCATCTTCTTAGAAATTTGGGGTTTGTTTTGTAAGGCTTCTCCTACTCTTGTATTTATTGGCTATATCAGGTCCTTTAACACTTGTTGTAGGGCTGGTTTTGTGGTACAGAATTCTTTTAGTTTTTGCTTGTCTGTGAAGCTTTTGACTTCACCATCGATTTTGAATGAGATTCTTGCTGGGTAGAGAATTCGTGGTTGCAGGTTATTCTCTTTACGATTGTCTCTGCTTTATATTTTCCTAGTTTCTTGAGGTGGGATTGTATTGCTATAAATTTCCCTCTTAGAAGTGGTTTTGCTGTATCCCATAGGTTTTGCACTGTCGTGTGTTCATTGTCATTTTCTTCTAGGAATTGTTTAATTTCTCCTTTGATTTCCTCAACGATCAGTTGGTTTTTTAGGTATGTATTGTTTAATCTCCATGTGTTTCTGTTTTTAGGGTTTTTTTCTGGTAGTTGATCTCCAGTCTCATTGCATTGTGGTCCGAGAAGATGGTTGATATAATTTCGGTTTTCTTGAACTGACTGAGGTTAGATTTGTGGCCCAAGATGTGGTCTATCCTGGAGAATGTTCCGTGAGCGCTTGAGAAGAAAGTGTATTCTTCTGCTTTTGGATGGAACGTCCTAAAGATATCGATGAGGTCCATCTTTTCCAGTGTGGCATTTAAGGCTTGTGTTTCTTTATTAATTTTCTGTTTTGTTGATCTGTCCATTGGTGTGAGAGGAGTGTTAAAGTCTCCTACTATTATTGTGTTATTGTTGATTTCTTCTTTTATGTCTGAAAGTACCTGTCTTATGTATTGAGGTGCCCCTGTGTTGGGTGCGTAGATATTCATGACTGTTATGTCTTCCTCTTGGATAGATCCCTTAATCATGATGTAGTGACCTGCCTTGTCTCTTAGAATCTTCTTTACTTTAAAGTCTATTTTGTCTGATATAAGGATTGCTACTCCAGCTTTCTTTTGATTTCCATTTGCATGAAATATCTTTTTCCAGCCTTTCACTTTCAGTCTATGAGTGTCTCTAGGTCTGAAGTGGGTCTCTTGTAAACAGCATATATATGGGTCTTGCTTCTGGATCCATTCAGCCAGCCTGTGTCGTTTGGTTGGAGCATTTAGTCCATTTACATTCAAAGTAATTATTGATACGAATGTTCCTATTGTCATCTTCTTAGAAATTTGGGGTTTGTTTTGTAAGGCTTCTCCTACTCTTGTATTTATTGGCTATATCAGGTCCTTTAACACTTGTTGTAGGGCTGGTTTTGTGGTACAGAATTCTTTTAGTTTTTGCTTGTCTGTGAAGCTTTTGACTTCACCATCGATTTTGAATGAGATTCTTGCTGGGTAGAGAATTCGTGGTTGCAGGTTATTCTCTTTTAGCCGTTTAAATGTATCTTGCCATTCTCTTCTGGCCTGTAGGGTTTCTGTTGAGAGATCCGCAGTTAAACGTATGGGGTTTCCTTTATATGTTATTTGTTGTTTGCTCCTAGCCGCTTTTAGTAATCTGTCTTTATATTTAGTCTGCGTTAGTTTGATTAGTATGTGCCTTGGTGTGTTTCTTCTGGGGTTTCTCCTGTATGGAACTCTTTGTGCTTCCTGGACTTGGCTGACTATCTCCTTTCCCATGCTGGGGAAGTTTTCAACTATAACCTCTTCAAGAATTTTTTCATAGTCTTTCTTCTCTTCTTCTTCTTCTGGAACTCCTATAATTCTAATGTTGGTGCGTTTAATATTGTCCCATAGGTCTCTGAGGCTATCCTCAGTTCTTTTAATTCTTTGGGCTTTGTTCTGTTCTTCAGTACTTATTTCCACCATTCTGTCTTCCAGCTCACTTATCCGTTCTTCAGCCTCTGATACTCTACTGTTGAGACCTTCTATAGTATTTTTGAGTTCAGCAATTGAGTTGGTGGTCTCTATTTGCTTATTTTTCATTTCCTGCATGTCTTTTCTCAATGCACTAATTTCCTCTAATATTCTGTTTTCGGTGTTTTGCATCCTCATTAGTATAGTTTTTCTGAATTCTCTTTCAGATAGCTTGTCTATCTCCTCCTCTATCATTTGAAGTGGTGTTTCTCTAGCTTGGTCCTTCATTTGTACAGTGTTTCTCTGACGTTTCATTATTAGGTTAATTTTTGTTTCTTTGTGTGTGTCTGTGTGTATGGAGTTCTTATTCCCACCAGGCTTCTTGGTTGAATTCTCCCTTCCTTTGGGTTTTTGTCCTTGTAGAAGGGTTCAGTGGCTTGTGTCTTGGGTGGTGATAGACCTTGTTTACAGGTGAATAATCTGTAGTGTTGTATGTTCTTCGATAATCAGTGTGGGGTCTTGGAATCCGGGCTTCCGCTTCGAGGATCCTTGGTTTGATGATTGGTCAGGGAGTGTAGGCTCTATGTCTGGTTTGCTATGGTGTTCTGTGATACTAGTTCACACACTAGCATCTGAGGAACAAGAGGTGCATCCCTGATGGGTGACAGTCATAAAAGCATGCAGATGTTTTCTAACATAATCATAAGATACACATACATATACAGCAATCCCCACAACTGACCAGTTTTACAGAGATAAGGCGCAGGAAATCTTTCTAGCAACTCATGCAATCACAGATGATACTTGCCCGTTAAGCTTTGAATTAATTAAAACAGTGCCTGAATAATAGATCTAGCACAAGGTCCTGGCTTATAATTACAATGAAAGCAATTTTAAATCTTTTTTTGGGGTTTCTCCTGTATGGAACTCTTTGTGCTTCCTGGACTTGGCTGACTATCTCCTTTCCCATGCTGGGGAAGTTTTCAACTATAACCTCTTCAAGAATTTTTTCATAGTCTTTCTTCTCTTCTTCTTCTTCTGGAACTCCTATAATTCTAATGTTGGTGCGTTTAATATTGTCCCATAGGTCTCTGAGGCTATCCTCAGTTCTTTTAATTCTTTGGGCTTTGTTCTGTTCTTCAGTACTTATTTCCACCATTCTGTCTTCCAGCTCACTTATCCGTTCTTCAGCCTCTGATACTCTACTGTTGAGACCTTCTATAGTATTTTTGAGTTCAGCAATTGAGTTGGTGGTCTCTATTTGCTTATTTTTCATTTCCTGCATGTCTTTTCTCAATGCACTAATTTCCTCTAATATTCTGTTTTCGGTGTTTTGCATCCTCATTAGTATAGTTTTTCTGAATTCTCTTTCAGATAGCTTGTCTATCTCCTCCTCTATCATTTGAAGTGGTGTTTCTCTAGCTTGGTCCTTCATTTGTACAGTGTTTCTCTGACGTTTCATTATTAGGTTAATTTTTGTTTCTTTGTGTGTGTCTGTGTGTATGGAGTTCTTATTCCCACCAGGCTTCTTGGTTGAATTCTCCCTTCCTTTGGGTTTTTGTCCTTGTAGAAGGGTTCAGTGGCTTGTGTCTTGGGTGGTGATAGACCTTGTTTACAGGTGAATAATCTGTAGTGTTGTATGTTCTTCGATAATCAGTGTGGGGTCTTGGAATCCGGGCTTCCGCTTCGAGGATCCTTGGTTTGATGATTGGTCAGGGAGTGTAGGCTCTATGTCTGGTTTGCTATGGTGTTCTGTGATACTAGTTCACACACTAGCATCTGAGGAACAAGAGGTGCATCCCTGATGGGTGACAGTCATAAAAGCATGCAGATGTTTTCTAACATAATCATAAGATACACATACATATACAGCAATCCCCACAACTGACCAGTTTTACAGAGATAAGGCGCAGGAAATCTTTCTAGCAACTCATGCAATCACAGATGATACTTGCCCGTTAAGCTTTGAATTAATTAAAACAGTGCCTGAATAATAGATCTAGCACAAGGTCCTGGCTTGGATAATTACAATGAAAGCAATTTTAAATTAGGACATGTGCTCGGGGTGACAAGGAGGAGAGTCTATAAGTAACAAAAGGAAAAGATTTGTCTTGGAAGTATTTTATAGGATTAGGTAGCAAAGATTAGTGTGTGTACTGTTTAGTGCATTTGGAAGTGAATAGTGCAGACAGAAAGATAGGAAATAATTTGTCTAGAGGATATTGATAGCTAGGAAGATGTTTTACATTTAGAACATAGAGAAAGAAAGCAGTGGGAAAGAGGAAAGAGAAAAGAGAATTAGAGGTTTTCAAGAATTAAAATTAAAGTTAAAAAAATATAATAAAAGTCAAAAGAAGGTTAAAAATTAAAAAGGAGCAAAAAAAAAAATTAATGAGACTGAAAAACAAAGAAAAAACACATAAAATAAATCAAACAAATGAAAACTACAAAAAAAAAAAAAAAACATAAAAACCCCCCCAATAAACAAAGAAACTAATAAACCCCAAACCAATCAATTGAATAAGCAAAATAGTCCACCACAAACAAGCAGAAAAAAAATGAAAAAAAAAAAAAAAGTTAAATACTGTCCTTGGTTTTTATCTTCATATCTGCCTGTTGGAAACCAATCTGCTCTTGATGGTGGTGTCTTGATGGCGTGGTCTTTCCCTTACAGTACCGGTTGCTGTGGTTTCTGTTTTTGTGTTCAGCAAAATGAGGGCTTTGCTGCCATACTGGGTGCTGGCCGGGATGGTGGGCTGATCCCAGTCAGTCGGGCGGAGGCCGCGGCGCGCGCAGTCCCGTGTCGGAGGGGCGCCCGGCTCGACCGCGCCCGCCTGTCGCTCAATCCCTGCTCTTTCCCCGGCTGCCTCCGCTGCTACTGCAGCTCTAGGGGATCGCGGGCTCCTCCGACACTGCCGGTTATGTGTCTAAGTACCAAAGGCGGACGCGAGCTTTCCCGTCCAACTCGTGCCCAGTCCCTGGTCAGCAACCCGTGGACGACTTCCTCTCTCCGTTCAGCAAGCCCTCCAGTTGGAGTGGCTGAACTTACCCGCTCCTCGCGCGCGTCCGCGGCTCCGCGCTCGCGGTCCGCGGTCTCGCGGCGGGCGGGTTCCGGCGGCTCCTCGCGGCGGGCGGGTTCCGGCGGCTCCTCGCGGCGGGCGGGTTCCGGCGGCTCCTCGCGGCGGGCGGGTTCCGGCGGCTCCTCGCGGCGGGCGGGTTCCGGCGGCTCCTCGCGGCGGGCGGGTTCCGGCGGCTCCCTGTATGACTTTTTAAAGTTTGCAGCAATGTAGCCAACTTTGTAATTAGGCATCATGAGAGAAAACCTTTTTCAACTATACTACCTTACAGATTTTCCCTTGAAAGAAGTATTGAACAGTAGGTTAAAACTCCTTGCCTTACCTTCTAGAGCCTACAAAGTGGGGCAAGGGCAGGAGAAGACTCAGAGAAAAAGTTCACTAAATGTTGGTAATATAGTGAAACTTTTTTTTTCTCCTTATATTTCCAAATGAAACCAAGTGTTTGTTGAACTCAGTGAAGAGAGGAGGAAGCAAGGAACCATAATGTACATTAATGCAGAATTTCACCATAAGGTGCAATTTTAATTTAAGCTTAATGGTTCAAAGATGTATTTCTCTGTTCCTGCTGTACGTAATAACATTGGAAAAGAACATGTACATTGTCCTGTTTGGAAATTTCCTAGATTAGCAGAATTATACGGCTACTTGCTCTGCATCAAAATAAGTATTATTTTTAGAAGTTTAGCTTTTCTTTAGGATGGACTGATCCTGTGAATTTGGTATTTATTATTTTCTTCTCTCTACGTCTTCAAATATGGGTATGTTTCTCCTCCCAAGATCCTAAATTTAATAGGCTGTAGAAAGACATTGGTATGTTTTGTCTCTATAATACGAATAGACAAGCAATTTAAGAAAACATACACGTAAACAACAAAGTAAAGCAAAAAAAAAAAAAAAAGATAGAAATTGGTTCAATCTCTTCGCAGAATCATACTAATCTTAAATTTTATGTCTGATCACTGCTCACAAAAAATATGCTTGTGTCAGTTCTAAGGTAGCTGAGATGAATTATATCTGAAAAAATTTCCTATTTCTCCAATATTATTATCTTCTCAGCTTTGAAAATAAGACACTACTCAACATTCAATTGAATCTTTTGCAAGCTTCTGTTTTAAAATATTTTTAGTCCATTTTAAATAAACCAAAATTCTGTGATTATACCTATAATCACTGAGAAAAGCTGTTAATTACTAAGAATTATTGAAAAATGTTAGTTTTCTTATCTGTGATGATTTCTTTTCTACTGTGCTCAACTAGAAAAAGAAGAAAAGGCTCAAATCTTGGAATGAAATCTAGGAGTCACTCCAGAATTTCTTTGATTCCTGGGCTCATGAAAACTGAATTACCAATTACCTTCTGAAAAATAATTTTATTTCTTTCACAAGCATATATATATTTATAACAAATATTAAGGCTTTAGATGTACATAAAAACTAAGTTAGCAACCTGTAAATGAGTAGGAAAGGACTGGGTGAGATTTGCATGATGCGAGTTGTCTAAAGAGCAGCTGATGCTCTTTAGGAGATTGTGGCTATAAGTGGAATAAAGATGACTGTACCCCAATTCCCAGAATCTCTGAATATGTTTCATAATATGACAAAAGGGATTTAAAAATAACAGAAATAGGTTAGAAATCAACTTATTTTTTTAAAAAAGGAGGTTATCCTGAACGATGTACAGTAAGCTCAGTGTAATCCAACTGTCCTTTAGTGTGGAAGAGGAAGGCAAGATAGTCTGTATTGCAGTGATGAGATATGAGTCAGAATCCCCCAGTTATAAGAGGCTTTGAAGGTGCAAAGGAGCAGGAATGCAAGCAGTTTCTAGAAGCAAGAAATTGCCAAAATGTAAATCCTTCCTTAAAGCCTGTAAGACCTCACATTTAAAAAAGAAAAGCAAAAATGATCTTCAGACGCATTTAGATATGTCAAAAATGTACATGAGTCCTTGAATCAGTCTTTCTGTATTTAAATTATACTGCACATTGTGTAAGTGGCTATAATAACTTCAGTTTCTTAGAGTGTCCATGAGCGATTGATTAAAGTGATTTGTTCAATTTTTTTTTTTTTATTTTTGGCGGGGATCTCTTCGCAGAATCATACTAATCTTAAATTTTATGTCTGATCACTGCTCACAAAAAATATGCTTGTGTCAGTTCTAAGGTAGCTGAGATGAATTATATCTGAAAAAATTTCCTATTTCTCCAATATTATTATCTTCTCAGCTTTGAAAATAAGACACTACTCAACATTCAATTGAATCTTTTGCAAGCTTCTGTTTTAAAATATTTTTAGTCCATTTTAAATAAACCAAAATTCTGTGATTATACCTATAATCACTGAGAAAAGCTGTTAATTACTAAGAATTATTGAAAAATGTTAGTTTTCTTATCTGTGATGATTTCTTTTCTACTGTGCTCAACTAGAAAAAGAAGAAAAGGCTCAAATCTTGGAATGAAATCTAGGAGTCACTCCAGAATTTCTTTGATTCCTGGGCTCATGAAAACTGAATTACCAATTACCTTCTGAAAAATAATTTTATTTCTTTCACAAGCATATATATATTTATAACAAATATTAAGGCTTTAGATGTACATAAAAACTAAGTTAGCAACCTGTAAATGAGTAGGAAAGGACTGGGTGAGATTTGCATGATGCGAGTTGTCTAAAGAGCAGCTGATGCTCTTTAGGAGATTGTGGCTATAAGTGGAATAAAGATGACTGTACCCCAATTCCCAGAATCTCTGAATATGTTTCATAATATGACAAAAGGGATTTAAAAATAACAGAAATAGGTTAGAAATCAACTTATTTTTTTAAAAAAGGAGGTTATCCTGAACGATGTACAGTAAGCTCAGTGTAATCCAACTGTCCTTTAGTGTGGAAGAGGAAGGCAAGATAGTCTGTATTGCAGTGATGAGATATGAGTCAGAATCCCCCAGTTATAAGAGGCTTTGAAGGTGCAAAGGAGCAGGAATGCAAGCAGTTTCTAGAAGCAAGAAATTGCCAAAATGTAAATCCTTCCTTAAAGCCTGTAAGACCTCACATTTAAAAAAGAAAAGCAAAAATGATCTTCAGACGCATTTAGATATGTCAAAAATGTACATGAGTCCTTGAATCAGTCTTTCTGTATTTAAATTATACTGCACATTGTGTAAGTGGCTATAATAACTTCAGTTTCTTAGAGTGTCCATGAGCGATTGATTAAAGTGATTTGTTCAATTTTTTTTTTTTTATTTTTGGCGGGGATCGAGTTGGGGAGGGAGGGGAGCGGGCGGGCCACTTCTATTGGTCTTTCATTTTTCTATTTTCATCCGTCTTTTGTTCTTTGGCTCCTGTGGGCCTCCCATCGATGTGGCGTCTGTCGTTGCAGAGTGCCGGCTCCGGGCGCATGCGCTCCAGAGCTCTGGTTCGGTGATTGGACACATCAGTCTAGCTGCTCCGTGGCACGTGGGATCTTCGGCGCCCCTTGCACTGCAAGACAGTGTCCTTACCCACTGGACCACCAGGGGAAGCCCCGATTTGTTCAATTTTTAATTTATTTTAAATATATATTAAGTATTGCTATATATTAGATATTTAATGTATGTTTAGTTTTGTCTAATATATATATTACCATATATTATTTCAAACATATTTATTGGTCAAATATAACACACTGTACATTGTATGTGATGAAGTACAGACCAAAAACTTTCAAGCGAAAGGGATACAAAAGTTTATTAAAATTATGGTCTTGAGGCAAATATCTGTGAGCAAAGGTAGAGGCTCTTGTTTCTTTCAGCACTGATTTAATACTTCTCATAACTTATTTTCTGTCAACGTGGTTGGCCATTGTTCCCAAGCATTTGGCCATGGTGCCCACATATGTGGTGCCCATTCTTTTGAATATTTTTGATGCTTGTTGCTTGGGGAGATAAAATTAACATTTACTCTTGCAAACTTTGAGCAATGCAAATTGTGCTGTGTGACATGGGTAGGCCTCATCCAGTTGTTGAAGCTTTTACAAGGACAGACTGGACCCTCCACTTGTCAAGAAGGAATTTGCCAACACATGGCTTTTAATTTGAATTGCACATCATGTTGTCCCAGCTTGTGGTCTGTCCTGCAGATTTTGGACCTGCCTTCTTAATTCTGACAGCCAATTCCTTAAGGTAGATATATTTCTATAGGTGCATACACTTCCTATTGGTTCTGTTTCCTTGGAAAGTGCTGATTGACACAAGGCTCAACAAAAAATGTTTATATATTTATTTTAAAACTGTGAATAAAAAGCTTGCCCAGTTGAAGACTTTTCATTTGATTAATTTGTATCAGTGCCACTAAGTCATGGCACTTTTCACATACACATCCCCACCTGTACATTTATACCATGTCAATCTTCTTTTAACAGTAATTCCCATTCATGGGAAGAATTCTGCTTAAGGAATGGACAATGACTGTAGAATTTTGAGATTTGCCTCTGCTTCTTCCTTAACCATGTTCTATTCATGCCCACCACTTTACAGCCTTGCTTGTAAAGTCCTTAACCATGTTCTATTCATGCCCACCACTTTACAGCCTTGCTTGTAAAGTTTCTTCTGATTTTGCTTAGGTAAAGTCCTCTCTCATTTTTGAAATACCGATATTAAAATGTACATATTAAAATTTAATTTTTTATATGAGTATGATAATTACATTCTATTAGAATAGTATAATGTGTGAATGTATTTCATATTTTGCACCCAACACTCAGTAATTGTTTTTTTTCTGGAAGTTCAGGCCCTTTATATCTGGGAAATTGCCTGGTGTATGTCTGTTGATGATTTCCTTTCTTTGAGGCTGGTGCAAATGTGTTCCTTCAGCATCCTCTTCATTTAAGTAACCAGACAATAATGTTGTATTGAACCTCCTGGATCGATTTTCTAATTATTTAATTTATTTCTCACTATTCTTTCTGATTGTCTCTCTGCTTCGGTTTTTCAATTATTTTCTCAGCTTTGTCTTTCAATAATTCTATTGATCTGTTCTCAATCTTATCTTTTGAGAATTATAGTAATATTATTTTCAGTTTTATCAATATTAACATTTACTCTTGCAAACTTTGAGCAATGCAAATTGTGCTGTGTGACATGGGTAGGCCTCATCCAGTTGTTGAAGCTTTTACAAGGACAGACTGGACCCTCCACTTGTCAAGAAGGAATTTGCCAACACATGGCTTTTAATTTGAATTGCACATCATGTTGTCCCAGCTTGTGGTCTGTCCTGCAGATTTTGGACCTGCCTTCTTAATTCTGACAGCCAATTCCTTAAGGTAGATATATTTCTATAGGTGCATACACTTCCTATTGGTTCTGTTTCCTTGGAAAGTGCTGATTGACACAAGGCTCAACAAAAAATGTTTATATATTTATTTTAAAACTGTGAATAAAAAGCTTGCCCAGTTGAAGACTTTTCATTTGATTAATTTGTATCAGTGCCACTAAGTCATGGCACTTTTCACATACACATCCCCACCTGTACATTTATACCATGTCAATCTTCTTTTAACAGTAATTCCCATTCATGGGAAGAATTCTGCTTAAGGAATGGACAATGACTGTAGAATTTTGAGATTTGCCTCTGCTTCTTCCTTAACCATGTTCTATTCATGCCCACCACTTTACAGCCTTGCTTGTAAAGTCCTTAACCATGTTCTATTCATGCCCACCACTTTACAGCCTTGCTTGTAAAGTTTCTTCTGATTTTGCTTAGGTAAAGTCCTCTCTCATTTTTGAAATACCGATATTAAAATGTACATATTAAAATTTAATTTTTTATATGAGTATGATAATTACATTCTATTAGAATAGTATAATGTGTGAATGTATTTCATATTTTGCACCCAACACTCAGTAATTGTTTTTTTTCTGGAAGTTCAGGCCCTTTATATCTGGGAAATTGCCTGGTGTATGTCTGTTGATGATTTCCTTTCTTTGATGCTTTTTCAAATGTGTTCCTTCAGCATCCTCTTCATTTAAGTAACCAGACAATAATGTTGTATTGAACCTCCTGGATCGATTTTCTAATTATTTAATTTATTTCTCACTATTCTTTCTGATTGTCTCTCTGCTTCGGTTTTTCAATTATTTTCTCAGCTTTGTCTTTCAATAATTCTATTGATCTGTTCTCAATCTTATCTTTTTGAGAATTATAGTAATATTATTTTCAGTTTTTATCAATATTATTACATATTTAAGTTAATTTTTTACATTCTTATTTTGTCATCATCTGCACACATAGTCATACAACAATAACAGTATGAACTGTTGGAATTTATATGAGCATCTTTCCTATTTGCTTATTAGTTATTCTATGCAGTTGGAAGTAAATAGTATTTATTACAGATAAAATTAAATGAACTGTCCAAAGAAACCACAGAATTAGTATTAAAGTTTTGATTTTAGTTCAGGCACTATAGATATGAAATTTAGCATCTTGAACATCATAAACTGTTACTTCAGTTGAAAACTCATATACGGTGTATATTGTATAAGGAAGGAATCATAAAAATTATCTTTTGAAACCTCTGGGGATATAGCTCAATCCATCAATTTGAGCTCCACCATAAGATCATCTCAGGAAGCCATTTATCAGAGAAGCCAGGTGATGTTCTTTAATTCTTTCCCCTTTGGCTAGAAAACTCCAATATCTGGCTTCAAGTGTAAGTCTCTTCTCGTGTCTGCTCTAAGAGCTTACAGAGCAAAGATAGTTGGGAGTAAGTTCAACATTTAGCATTCATTTGGCAAAATCAAGGTCCTCTTTAATGGCAGTCACAAAGAAAATTTGAAACCTGAAGAGCAAATCAAAACTAAGTGATCTTATGTACCATTTCTTTGTTCCCTTCTTACCAAGATTCTGTCTCAAAATTTTTATCTTCCCCCATGGTGTCTTCAACTCATTCTGAGAAGCTTCAGTCTCACAAGTCTTTTGGAATTTTTCTTTTTTATGTTTATTGTTATTATTATTATTAATTATTATTATTGGGAGATCTATGTTGTCAATGTTAACGGTACCTTTCCTCTTCTCAACTTTGCCTATTCTCAGTCATTTTTGACATGAGTGAAAATTCCTTGTTTATTGTAATTTATTTTTTCTCTTTCATATTACATTTTCCTTATTTTCTTTTATATTTAGAAAACTTTATGTATTAATCCTGTTCTTTACTTTCTGTATCATTTGATGCTTTGATAACATAAAGCTTTGCTTATCTAGAATAGTCTGCCCTTTCGGGGGTTGGAGATTTCCTAAAGGTAACAAATGACTCTTCTATGAATGTGCCTTTCATGAACCAATCAGTCCAAAGCCCATACCTCCAACCATTTCCTGTATCAGGCCCATAAAGAACTCTTGAGCTCAAAGTCAATATTCCCTTTTCTAGTTAGCCTAAAGCCAGGTATTAGAGAACTAAGGACAACCTCAACCCATAGAGCTTGCCGAAACTATCCCAACTAACAAGATTTTAGCTTTACTTGTAAAAATCACTCTCTGGCTCACCTATTTCTCCATTTTTTCTTCCTCCTAAAAAACCTTGGTGCTTCCCTATGTGACTGTGCTTTAGGTTTAACGATCTAGTGATCTTTAAACCTAAACAACATCTTCCTTCATAACAGTCATTTCTGTGTCTGAATATCTTAGCACAACTGATTAAAACAAATCCTGGGTACGTTTTAAAACAGTGCATTTCCTGATTTTACAAGATTTTAATAATTTGCTCAATTAAAAGTGTCAGTATGACCTCAGTATTGCTGCTGAAACTTTTTTCTCCTTTAACTAGTGAGTTACATCTACATCCATCTCTACCCTCAATATTTCTCAAATGCATATCTGCAGTATAGGTTTTTATCCCAGAGCTGTATATTGAACTATTTAATTAGCAACTCCATTTGGAGGTCTAATTGGAATTTGAAATATAACATGGACAAAATAAAACACTTAACATTCCCCAATTTGTTTTCTTCTCCCAAAGTTGACTAATTAAATTTTACACTGACATACTAAGGTAGTTAAATCAAAACATGGCCATTATTTCAGAACACTTGCCTTTATTTTTTTTTAATAATGGATTTTATTTTACTTTTTAATTTTAAAGGTTTCTGTTGTTTACATATATATACAATCCCAGATAAGTCCTATTCATATCTGCCCCATCCCCCCACTCCAGGCAGTCACAAAACACCCTGCAGGATCCCCTTTTCTCACAGCACAATGACAATAGCTATTTTTTTCACATAGGACAGTATAGGTTTTCATGCTACTTCATTTATGCCTCCTACCCACTATTCATTCCCCACAATGTCCATATGTCTGTTCTCCATGTCTGTTTTTCCATCACTTCACTGTGTGTGTTAGCATTACCATTCTATCAACCTTTTCTAGTCCAAAGCCCATACCAACCATTTCCTGTATCAGGCCCATAAAGAACTCTTGAGCTCAAAGTCAATATTCCCTTTTCTAGTTAGCCTAAAGCCAGGTATTAGAGAACTAAGGACAACCTCAACCCATAGAGCTTGCCGAAACTATCCCAACTAACAAGATTTTAGCTTTACTTGTAAAAATCACTCTCTGGCTCACCTATTTCTCCATTTTTTCTTCCTCCTAAAAAACCTTGGTGCTTCCCTATGTGACTGTGCTTTAGGTTTAACGATCTAGTGATCTTTAAACCTAAACAACATCTTCCTTCATAACAGTCATTTCTGTGTCTGAATATCTTAGCACAACTGATTAAAACAAATCCTGGGTACGTTTTAAAACAGTGCATTTCCTGATTTTACAAGATTTTAATAATTTGCTCAATTAAAAGTGTCAGTATGACCTCAGTATTGCTGCTGAAACTTTTTTCTCCTTTAACTAGTGAGTTACATCTACATCCATCTCTACCCTCAATATTTCTCAAATGCATATCTGCAGTATAGGTTTTTATCCCAGAGCTGTATATTGAACTATTTAATTAGCAACTCCATTTGGAGGTCTAATTGGAATTTGAAATATAACATGGACAAAATAAAACACTTAACATTCCCCAATTTGTTTTCTTCTCCCAAAGTTGACTAATTAAATTTTACACTGACATACTAAGGTAGTTAAATCAAAACATGGCCATTATTTCAGAACACTTGCCTTTATTTTTTTTTAATAATGGATTTTATTTTACTTTTTAATTTTAAAGAGTTCTGTTGTTTACACATATATATACAATCCCAGATAAGTCCTATTCATATCTGCCCCATCCCCCCACTCCAGGCAGTCACAAAACACCCTGCAGGATCCCCTTTTCTCACAGCACAATGACAATAGCTATTTTTTTCACATAGGACAGTATAGGTTTTCATGCTACTTCATTTATGCCTCCTACCCACTATTCATTCCCCACAATGTCCATATGTCTGTTCTCCATGTCTGTTTTTCCATCACTTCACTGTGTGTGTTAGCATTACCATTCTATCAGACTTCCATATATATGTGTTAGTATATTGTACTTGTCCTTTTCTTTCTGATATACTTCATTTTTATGATGGGTTCTATATCCAACAACCTCATTAGAACTGATTCTTCTGCATTTCTTTTTACAGCTGAGAAGTACTCCATTGCATATATGTACCAGTGCTTTTGTATCCATTCATGCGTCGATGGACATCTAGGTTGATTCCATGTTCTAGCTACTGTGTAGAGTGCTGCAATGAACATTGGGGTACAGGTGCTTCTTTCAGTTTTGATTTCATCTGGGTTTAAGGCTAAGAGTGAGATTGCTCAGTCCTATGGTGCTTCTATTTTTAGTTTTTTCTAAGAAATCTCCATACTGTCTTCCATAAAGGCTGTATCAATTTACATTCCCATCAGCAGTGCAGAAAGGTTCCCTTTTCTGTGCATCCTCTCCAGCATTTACTGTCTGTCGATTTATGGATGATGGCCATTCTGATGGGTGTGAGGTGATATCTCATTGTAGTTTGACTTTGCATTATTAGAGAATTCTCTAATAATAAGCGAAGTTGAGCATAATTTCATGTGCTTTGAGCCATCTGTATGTCCTCTTTGGGAGATGTCTATTTAGATCTTTTTCCCATTTTTTGATTGGGTTGTTCATTTTTCCGGTGCTGAGTTGTCTGAGTTGCTTTTAGAATTTGGAGGTTAATTCCTTTATTTTTTTTACCTTTATTTTATATTTAACTTTTACAGAGTTTTGTTGTTTACAAATATGCATGTTCCAGATTAGTCATATGTATATCCCACCCTTCCCACCCCTCCCAACCATCACACAGCACCCCTGAAGGGTCTCTTTTTCTCACAGAGCAATGACTATAGTTATTTTCTTCATTTATGGTAATACAGGCCTTCATGCTACTTCCTTTACACCTCCCACCTGCTGTTCCTTCCCCACAATGTCCATATGTCCACTGTCTATGTCTGTCTTTCCGTCACTTCACTGTGTGTGCCGTCATCATCATCCTACTAGGCTCCATATATATGTGCTAATATATTGTATTTGCCCTTCTTTTTCTGACTGACTTCACTTTTTAGGATACGTTCTAGACCCAGCCACCTCATTAGGGCTGATTCTTGTGCATTTCTCTTTACAGCTGTGGAGTATTCCATTGTATATATGTAACTAGACCTTTTGTATCCATTCATTCGTCGATGGACATCTAGGTTGCTTCCATTTTCTAGCTACTGTATAGAGAGCTGTAATGAACATTGGGGTACAGGTGCCCCTTTCATTTTTGATTTCATCAGGGTATAAGGCTAAGAGTGGGATTGCTGGGTCATAGGGTGCTTCTATTTTTAATTTTTTTAAGAAATCTCCAGATTGTCTTCCATAGCAGCTGTATCAATCTACATTCCCACCAGCAATGCAGGAGTGTTCCCTTTTCTCCGCACCCTCTCCAGCATTTACTGTCTGTCAATTTGTGCATGATGGCCATTCTTAGGGGTGTGAGGTGATATCTCATTGTAGTTTTGACTTGCATTTCTCTAATTATAAGTGAAGTTGAGCATCGTTTCATGTGCTTTTGGGTCATCTGTATGTCCTCGTTGGAGAGGTGTCTGTTTAGGTCCTTTTCCCATTTTTTGATTAGAGTGTTCATTTTTTCAGTGCTGAGTTGTCTGAGTTGCTTGTAGATTTTGGAGATTAATTCTTTGTCTGTTGTTTCATTTGCTATGATTTTCTCCCATTCTGTGGGCTGTCTGTTCACATTTTTTGTAGTTTCTTTTGCTGTACAAAAGCTTTTAAGTTTCATTAGGCCCCACATGTTCATTTGTCTTTTTAGTTCCTCTCTTCGAGTAGGTGGGTCAGAGAAGACCTTGCTTTGATTTCTGTCCTTGAGTGTTTTGTCTATATTCTCCTCCAGGAGCTTGATGGTTTCTGGTCTTACATTTTAGGTCTTTAATCCATTTTGAGTTGATCTTTGTGTATGGTGTCAGGGAATGTTCTAACTTCATTTTTTTCATGTAGCTGTCCAATTTTCCCAGCACCATTTGTTGGAGAGGCTGTCTTTGTCCCATTTTATAGTTTCACCTCCTTGTCAAAAATCAGGTATCCATAGGTGTGTGGGTTTATCTCTGGGTTCTCAATCTTGTTCCATTGGTCGATATTTCTGTTTTTGTGGCAGTACCATACTGTCTTGATGACTGTTGCTTTGTAGTAGAGTCTGAAGTTAGGGAGGTTGATCCCTCCAACTCAACATTCTTCTTCCTCAGGATCGCTTTGGCTATTCGAGGTCTTTTGTGTTTCCATATGAGCTGTGTTCCTCTTTGGTCTAGTTCTGTGAAGAATGTCATTGGTACTTTGATAGGGATCACATTGAATCTATAGATGATATTTGGTAGTATGGTCATTTTCACAATATTGATTCTTCTGACTCAGGAACATGGAATATCTCTCCATCTGTTTAAGTCTTCTTTAATTTCTTTCATGAGTGTCTTGGAATTTTCTGTGTACAGATCTGTTTTTTTCTTTGGGTTGGGTTATTCCTAGATATTTGATTCTTTTGGTTGCGATGGTGAAGGTGATTGCCTCTTTGATTTCGTTTTCTGATTTTTCATTGTTTGTGTATAGGAATGCCAGTGATTTCTGTATATTGATTTTGCATCCTGTGACTTTGCTGAATTCACTGATTAATTCTAGTAATTTTGTAATAGTGTCTTTGGGATTTTCTATGTGTAATATCATGTCATCTGCAAATAGAAAGAACTTGACTTCTTCCTTTCCAATCTGGATTCCTTTGATGTCTTTCTCTTCTCTTATTACTGTTGCTAGAACTTTCAGAACTATGTTGAATAGTAGTGGTGAAAGTGGACACCCTTGTCTTGTTCCTGAGCTTAGGGGAAATGCTTTCATTTTTTCACCTTTGAGGATAATGTTCGCTGTGCGTTTCTCATAGATGGCTTTCACTGTGTTGAGACAGGTTGCTTCTATGCCCATTTTTTGAAGAGTTTTGATCATAAATGGGTGTGGTACTTTGTTGAAGGCTTTTTCCACATCTATTGAAATGATCATGTGATTTTTTGTCTCTTACTTTGTTGATATGGTGTATCATATTGATTTGCATATATATAAGAATCCTTGCATGCCTGGGTTGAACCCGACTTGATCATGATGTATGAGTTTTTTGATGTGCTGTTGAATTCTGTTTGCTAGGATTTTGTTGAGAATTTTGGTGTCTAGATTCATCAGTGAAATTGGCCTATAATTTTCTTTTTTTGTGTTGTCTTTGCCTGGCTTTGGTATAAGGCTGGTGGCGGCCGCATAAAATGTGTTTGGAAGTATTCCTTCCCATGCAATTTTTTTCTAACAATTTTAGAAGGACAGGCATTACCTCTTCTTTAAATGTTTGGTAGAATTTACTTGTGAAGCCATCTGGCCCTGGGCTTTTTTTTTTTTTGAGTAGATTTTTAATCACAAATTCGATTTCAGAGTTTGTGACTGGGTTTTTCATAGTTTCTATTTCTTCCTTGTTGAGTCTTGGGAGATCAATCTTCTGTAAGAAACTGTGCATTTCTTCCAGGTTTTCCAGTTTGTTCCCATAGAGTTCTTCATAATAGTCTCCTATAATCCTTTGGATTTCAGCATGATCTGTTGTAATCTCTCCTTTTTCATTTTTGATTTTGTTGATCTGGTTCTTCTCTCTCTTTTTCTGGATGAGTTGGCCAGTGGAGTGTCAATTTTATGTACCTTATTGGAGAACCAGCTTTTTGTTTTATTTATCTTTACTATTGTTTCTTTTATTTCTTTCTCATTTATTTCTGCTCTAGTCTTTATAATTTCTCTTCTTCTGTTGGCTTTAGGATGTTTTTGTTCTTCTTTCTCCATAATTTCTCTTCTTCTGCTGGCTTTAGGATGTTTTTGTTCTTCTTTCTCCAATTGTTTTAAGTGTAAGGTTAGGTCATCTGCTTGATATTTTCCTAGTTTCTTGAGGTGGGATTGTATTGCTATAAACTTCCCTCTTAGAATTGCTTTTGCAGTATCCCATAGGTTTTGCACTGTCGTGTGTTCATTGTCATTTTCTTCTAGGAATTTGTTAATTTCTCCATTGATTTGCTCGGTAATCAGTTCGTTCTTGAGGTATGTGTAGTTTAATCTCCATGTGTTTGTGTTTTTAGCGGTTTTTTTTTCCTGTAGTTGATCTCTATTCTCACTGCATTGTGGTCCGAGAAGATGGTTGATGTAATTTCAGTTTTCTTGAATTGACTGAGGTTTGATTCATGGCCCAAGATGTGGTCTATCCTGGAGAATGTTCCATGAGCACTTGAGAAGAAAGTGTATTCTTCTGCTTTTAGATGGAATGTCCTGAAGGTATCGATGACATCCCTCTTTTCTAGTGTGGCATTTAAGGCTTGTGTTTCTTTATTCATTTTTTGTTTTGATGATTTATCCATTGGTGTGAGAGGAGTGCTAAAGTCTCCTGCTATGATTATGTTAGTGTCGATGTCTTCTTTTATGTCTGAAAGTGTTTGTCTTATGTATTGGGGTGCTAATGTGTTGGGTGCATAGATATTTATGACTGTTATGTCTTCGTCTTGGATCGATTCCTTGATCATGATGCAGTATCCTGCCTTGTCTATTCGAATCTTCTTTATTTTGAGGTCTATTTTGTCTGATACGAGGATTGCTACTCCAGATTTCTTTCGAGTTCCATTTGCACGGAATATCTTTTTCCAGCCTCTCACTTTCAGTCTATGAGTGTCTCTAGGTCTGAAGTGAGTTACCTGGAGGCAGCATAGGTATGGCTCATGTTTTTGAATCCATTCAGCCACTCTGTGTCTTTTAGGTGGGGCATTCAGTTCATTGACATTCAAAGTAGTTATTGATTCAAATGATCTTATTTTCATCTTCTTTGATGTTATGATGGCTTTGTTTTGTGGATCTTCTTCTTCTCTTATACTTGTTGTCCATATAAGTTCCTTTAATACTTGTTGTAAGGCTGGTTTGGTGTGACTAATTCTTTTAATTTTTGCTTATCTGTAAAGCTTTTGATTTCTCCATCCATTTTGAAGGAAATCCTTGCAGGGTAGAGGATTCTTGGTTGCAGATTAATTGTTTTTAGCAGTTTAAATGTGTCCTGCCATTCTCTTCTGACCTGCAGAGTTTCTGTTGAAAGATCAGCTGTTAAACATATGGAGTTTCCCTGGTATGCCACTGGTTGCTTTTCCCTTGCTGCTTTGAGAACTCTGTGTTTGTGTTTAATTTGTGTTAGCTTCATTAATATGTGTCTTGGTGTGCTTCTTCTCAGATTCATTCTTTATGGTATTCTTTGTGCTTCTTGGACTTGATTGACTATTTCTTTTCCCATGTTGGGAAAATTATCAACTAGAATCTCTTCAAAAATTTTCTCATAGCCTTTTTTTTATTATTCTTCTTCTGGAACCCCTATAATTCGAATATTGGTGAGTTTGATATTATCCCAGAGGTCTCTGAGGCTATCCTCTGCTCTTTTCTTTCTTTGAGCTAGATTATGTTTTTCAGCATTTACTTCCACCATTCTATCTTCCTGCTCACTTATCCAGTCTTCTGTCTCAGATACTCTACTCTTGATTCCTTCCACAGTGTTTTTCAGTTCAGCAATTGAGTTGTTTGTCTCTGTTACATTTTTGGTAAGTTCTTGTATTTCTTTATTCAATGTGTTAGTTGTGTCTTGCAATTTCTCTAACATTCTGTTTTCAGTGTCTTTGATCATCTTTACCATCATTCTTCTGAAATCACTTTCAAAAAGTTTGTCCAAATTCTCTTCATTAATTTGATCTTGTGTGTTTTTAGATTGTTCCTTCACTTGTGTGGTATTTCTCTGCCATTTCATTGTTATTATTAATTTTTTAACTGACTCTGTTTGGGATTTCCTTTTCCCTGATTATGAGTTATATCTGTTGGTGTTTGTTGTCTGGATGAGGCTTCTTATTCTGGGTGATGCTGGTGGTTGGGTGATGTCAAGACTTGCATACAAGTGGTTACCTTTGTTGGCATTCTCACTTGTATAGTGCTATCTAATATTAGACGTTTTCTACTATTGTAGAGTTTTGGAGTCAGTGATCCCTCCCTAAAGCCCCGGGGCTTGTTGCCTGACCAGGCACTGAAGATTTCACGGCTGTTTTGTTATGGTATTAAATGACATTAAAACATATATACGCAAATGGCGAGAAACAGAAAAATTAATTGTTTTTAGCAGTTTAAATGTGTCCTGCCATTCTCTTCTGACCTGCAGAGTTTCTGTTGAAAGATCAGCTGTTAAACATATGGAGTTTCCCTGGTATGCCACTGGTTGCTTTTCCCTTGCTGCTTTGAGAACTCTGTGTTTGTGTTTAATTTGTGTTAGCTTCATTAATATGTGTCTTGGTGTGCTTCTTCTCAGATTCATTCTTTATGGTATTCTTTGTGCTTCTTGGACTTGATTGACTATTTCTTTTCCCATGTTGGGAAAATTATCAACTAGAATCTCTTCAAAAATTTTCTCATAGCCTTTTTTTTATTATTCTTCTTCTGGAACCTGTATAATTCGAATATTGGTGAGTTTGATATTATCCCAGAGGTCTCTGAGGCTATCCTCTGCTCTTTTCTTTCTTTGAGCTAGATTATGTTTTTCAGCATTTACTTCCACCATTCTATCTTCCTGCTCACTTATCCAGTCTTCTGTCTCAGATACTCTACTCTTGATTCCTTCCACAGTGTTTTTCAGTTCAGCAATTGAGTTGTTTGTCTCTGTTACATTTTTGGTAAGTTCTTGTATTTCTTTATTCAATGTGTTAGTTGTGTCTTGCAATTTCTCTAACATTCTGTTTTCAGTGTCTTTGATCATCTTTACCATCATTCTTCTGAAATCACTTTCAAAAAGTTTGTCCAAATTCTCTTCATTAATTTGATCTTGTGTGTTTTTAGATTGTTCCTTCACTTGTGTGGTATTTCTCTGCCATTTCATTGTTATTATTAATTTTTTAACTGACTCTGTTTGGGATTTCCTTTTCCCTGATTATGAGTTATATCTGTTGGTGTTTGTTGTCTGGATGAGGCTTCTTATTCTGGGTGATGCTGGTGGTTGGGTGATGTCAAGACTTGCATACAAGTGGTTACCTTTGTTGGCATTCTCACTTGTATAGTGCTATCTAATATTAGACGTTTTCTACTATTGTAGAGTTTTGGAGTCAGTGATCCCTCCCTAAAGCCCCGGGGCTTGTTGCCTGACCAGGCACTGAAGATTTCACGGCTGTTTTGTTATGGTATTAAATGACATTAAAACATATATACGCAAATGAGAAACAGAAGGTATACCCTTGACAAATGGCAATCAAAATATTATGTAAATACTATCTAGCTTATTGAATTATACATACAAACGTATACAGCTGTAACCTAACCCTAGCATACCAACCAAAAATACAGTACAATTTGTTAGCATGGAAAATAGAGAAAACCATGAAAGATATCTGCCAGTTAATAACCAAACTAAGTACAGCACCAATTGGAGAATAATCCTAGAGCAGGGTCCCCATTAGTGATAAGGCAATGAGGACAGAACAGACTAAGAAAGCTGATGGGGAAAGGGAAAGAAAGAAAGGGAGGATAGAAGAGAAATATAGAATAATACTGCAAAGTTAAATATAAGGAGATAAAGATTGTATGTATTAGAGTTTAGGAACAGAGCGACAGAGAAAACAAGGAATTATAGAGGAAGTAGTAGTACAATTAAAAAAGTTAAAAAATTAAAACAGAGATAAGTATATAGAAAAATATAGAAAAACAAAGCAAAAACAATAAAAACAAACAAACCCCCCACAGAACCTTAAAAGGCCAATGGGGAACTAGAAGTTTATACTAAAATAAAATGTGTGCTTTAATAGGAAAAAGGAGGAAAAAAAATTATGTAAACTTGAATATATTTAGTCTTACTGATAAGATTAGTAGCTTTAATAGAATTCAATGGAGGAAATAAATGCACCCCCTCTCACACACCCAAACAAAAAACCAAAACAAAAAAAGCCCTGGGGGGGGGCAATGAGTGGGTTTGGAAAAAAGGGAAAAAAAACATTTGAAACAAAACAATACAATACCAAAAAAAAAAAGCAATATAAAAGAATAAGGAAAAAAAATGAAATTTTAGAAATCCAGGAGCAATTCCAGCTTCAGACAAAACGTAAAAATAATGTTTATGTTCTTCTGTCTTTTGCTGACTATTCAGGAATGATCAGTCTTTTTCTTGCCTCTGGCAGTAGCTGGATCTGAAGACCTCTTCGACTGCTTGTTTATTTCGGCCTATTCCAGAACTAAATGGCCCACCCAGGTTGGCCTGGGAATTTCTTAATCCAAATCTCTTTTCTTGCAGGGTGAAACTAAGTTCCCTCACTGTAGCTTGACCAGCAGCCCTGCAGTTTGACCAGCAGACAAACTACAGTAGGGAAAATGGCGTCTGTCTCACAAAGGATTTATTCCCACACGCTCTATGGGAAGCACTTCTGCAGTGATCCTGACCCTGTTGAGTATGACTCTGTTTCATGCAGGATCGTTATTCCCCTCTCCCGGATCACAGTGCACACAGAGTTTCCAGTCCTCCTCGGCGACTCTGTGATCGGATTAATGGTAACCTCCTCCAAAGGAAACTGAGTTCTGTCTTTCCGAGGATTGCTCAAGGGCACTTCTAGCTCAAGGGGGCACTTGGACCCTCCAAAGCAGGTCTGACTCAGTCCTTTGTGGGCGTCACTGCTCCTTTCCTGGGTCTTGATGTACAACAGGCTTTGCGCCTTTGGCCTGCCCAGTCTCTCTGGTGGGTATGAGGTTTGACTTTTAAAAGTGCGATTGCATCCTTCCTACTGCCTTGATGCGGCTTCTCCTTTGTTCTTAGATGTGGGGTATCCACTCTGTGATCAAATCCAACCTCTTCCTGTCAATGGTTTTTCAGGAATTCGTTGCAATTCAGGCGATTTTCCAGGAGAGAAGAGTGCACGTCCTTCTACATCGCCATCTTAACTCCACCCCCTCACCCTTTTAAATAATGCAATTACAACATTTGCAGGAACATGAATGGATCTAGTGATTGTCATACTCGGTGAAGTAAGCCAGACAGAAAGGAGAAATATATGGTACCCCACGTATGTAGAATCTAAAAAGAAATTATATAAATAAACTTGCACTCACAAAACAGAAAACTCACAGACTTAAGAGAATGAACTATGGTTGCCAAGGCAAAGGGTGGGAGGAAGGATAGTTAGGGAATTTAAAACAGATATGTATATACTGGTAGGTTTAAAATGGATAATCAACAAGGACTTAATGTATAGCATATGAAACTCAGTACAGTGTTATGTGGCAGCCAAGATAGAAGGGGAATTTGCAAGAGGATGATCACATTTATGTGTCCTGCTTGTTCAACTGAAACTATCACATTATTTTTTTAATCGTCTATGTGTGCACATTCCTTCAGTCATGTACAACTCTTTGTTGACTCCCTAGATTGTAGCCCAGAAGTCTCTGCTCTCCATGGAATTTTACACACAAAAATACTGCAGTGCCTTGCTATTTCCTTCTCAAGGGGTTCTTCCTTAGTCAGAGATTAAACCTGTGTCTCTTTCATTTTCAGGCTGATTCTTTACCACTCTACCACCTGGGAAGCTCTGTAACCAACTGTACTCTAATACAAATAGAAAAAGTTTAAAAAAATCCTAAGAAAAGATTTTTTCCAATATTTTTAATTAAATGCATTGAGCAATCTGGTTAAGCATATTTTTAAAGAGGATTCTTTTGACTATACTCCCCAAATCAAAGCATTTGGATGCTTAGCTTTTGTAAATCTACTAAGCCATTTATAATTCATCGGTTATTATTTTATTAAATCTTCTATTCATTGATTTATTCATTCAGTAAATAGTTTTCAAAATCTATTTTGTGATTTTTCAAAGACTTCTCTGTAACACAGTAGAAAAAGTTAGGTGTGTTCCCCTTCCTTACATCATTTATGTTGTTTGTGGAAGACTGATGTTCATCAGATAACTACTGAAATAAGGACAAAATTCCAATGTGATAAAGTACTACAGAAAATGAGAAAGACTTTATGCTATGAGAATTTTTAAGTTGAGGATTCATATTTCTTTGGAAGATGCAAAAATGCATCTTTGTATAAGCATTCATTGCAATGATATCTGAAAGATAAGTAAGAGTTACCATCTACATACTGTTGTTGGTAAGGTATAAGCTCTTAAAGAGAAAATGTTTTAAAATAGTCATCTCAGCATGTTGTCCTGTACAGTTTATCCCTCAATATTTGCTTCTTGATGATGATATCAAACTTGAGGATTAATTATCTGAGAGAACTCATTATCATTTTCTGCCTAAAGTTATTACTGCAATCCAGTAGACCCTGTTTAGATTCCTGGGTCAGCAAGATCCCCTGGAGAAGGAATAGGCTACCCCTAGGCTTCCCTGGAAGCTCAGTCCATAAAATAACTGCCTGCAATATGGGAGACCTGGGTTTGATCCCTGGGTTGGGAAAATCCCCTGGAGAAGGGAATGGCTGCACAGTATTCTGAAACCAAGAATACCCAGTATTCTTGCTTGAAAACTTCCATGGCTCATCTATGAGGTCCCAAAGAGTTAGACACAGCTGAATGACTTTAGCTTTCAAAGTTGATACCCTGATACTCCATTTAGGAAATAATTGCCTGGAGACTTCAGGGGCAAGCCTATTGGATCAGAAAGACTGAAATCTCTCCAGGAGACTTGAGGATATATTATATGGAATTTAGGACATCAGGACCACTGTACCTCAGAGACACTCATGGCCATATAGATGTGTGGTAAAAGAGATGATTGTGTATTGGATGTATTTGCCTATTTTAAGTTTAAGTTTAAGTTACACTGTTTGCTGAATTCTCAGGCATCACTGCTAAATAAGTATGCCAGATAGTATCATAAAGTAACCCTCAGGGTTATACCAATTCTCATTACCCAAGTCTTATAAACTTGTTTTACATCCCACAATATACAGAGTATTAAATACTGTAACAAGGACAGAGACAATTGGGCTATTTATCAGAGACACTATAATTTTGAGATGAGAATTTTCACTATGAATAAGTCTTATAAAAATTGACTATTTTACTGAGGCCAGACCTTTACAGTTGTGAGAGTCTACTTAGGCTTTTTCTTACAGACATGACATCTACTGGCAAAACAATTCCCCAAATGCATTTTAGGTGGCATTTTAAGTTTAAAGAAATACACTTAAGATATTCTCCACTGTTAGTCATAATCAGGATCTCTTCACATTAAGGGTCTTTTATTCTCTCCTCCCTTCCTTACTCCATCTCTCCCTTGCTTCTTTCTCTCTTTCACATTCATCCCTCAATATAACTTTAGCTCTGGCTGACATGTTTCCCTTATGTCTTTTATTTAGTCTTAATGAGGTAATCATATTCATTTAAAAGATAAAAGTCAAATATGAAACTAGAAAAATTTTGACCTAGAGTCCAGTGATCATTCAAAATGATCACACAAATTTTCATATCTCTTTCAAAGTATCAGAGTCACAATAGAAACATGCTTATTCTAATATATGTCAGTATGTTAGGTGCAATGTGAAGGACCTGATTTTGGAAAATGTAAACCAACCTGAATATAAACCTTAATAAATATATTCCCCTTCTTTTTCAGTCCCCTCACCTGACTGTGACATATTCCCAAAGTCTTGGTTAAATATCACTTGCTCAGAGATATTTTCTCAGCATCTTCAGCCCTCTCCATCCCATCTTCTATGTAAGATTCCCATCTCTGGATTCACATCATGTTCTACTTCTCTTCTGCAGTATGTCAAGCATTATACTCTCAATTATTTCTTTGGCATATGTATTAATATTTCCTATTAGATTGAAAACCTATTAAGGCCTGGACGTTGGCTGATAAGTATTCATTGCCCCATCCTTATATGTAATATAGTATCTCTTGCCATAGTAAGTGATCCATAATGCTTGACTGAATAGATGAATAAATGAATGAATACGTGGTTGATATGGGCAAATATTAAATATACTAAAGTTTTCCTTCTATTTCCAAGTTTTGGAAACGAAAGACTATTTGTACGAATTATGCATGATAGCTGATAGTTTATAGAGGTTTACCTTATAGAATGGGTTACTGTCCTGAAATAAGGAAATGAGGGAATTTTGGAAATGATCCACAAGGGATTGAACAAACTGGAGGGAATGCAATCTTACTTAGGCTTTTCTTACAGACATGACATCTACTGGCAAAACAATTCCCCAAATGCATTTTAGGTGGCATTTTAAGTTTAAAGAAATACACTTAAGATATTCTCCACTGTTAGTCATAATCAGGATCTCTTCACATTAAGGGTCTTTTATTCTCTCCTCCCTTCCTTACTCCATCTCTCCCTTGCTTCTTTCTCTCTTTCACATTCATCCCTCAATATAACTTTAGCTCTGGCTGACATGTTTCCCTTATGTCTTTTATTTAGTCTTAATGAGGTAATCATATTCATTTAAAAGATAAAAGTCAAATATGAAACTAGAAAAATTTTGACCTAGAGTCCAGTGATCATTCAAAATGATCACACAAATTTTCATATCTCTTTCAAAGTATCAGAGTCACAATAGAAACATGCTTATTCTAATATATGTCAGTATGTTAGGTGCAATGTGAAGGACCTGATTTTGGAAAATGTAAACCAACCTGAATATAAACCTTAATAAATATATTCCCCTTCTTTTTCAGTCCCCTCACCTGACTGTGACATATTCCCAAAGTCTTGGTTAAATATCACTTGCTCAGAGATATTTTCTCAGCATCTTCAGCCCTCTCCATCCCATCTTCTATGTAAGATTCCCATCTCTGGATTCACATCATGTTCTACTTCTCTTCTGCAGTATGTCAAGCATTATACTCTCAATTATTTCTTTGGCATATGTATTAATATTTCCTATTAGATTGAAAACCTATTAAGGCCTGGACGTTGGCTGATAAGTATTCATTGCCCCATCCTTATATGTAATATAGTATCTCTTGCCATAGTAAGTGATCCATAATGCTTGACTGAATAGATGAATAAATGAATGAATACGTGGTTGATATGGGCAAATATTAAATATACTAAAGTTTTCCTTCTATTTCCAAGTTTTGGAAACGAAAGACTATTTGTACGAATTATGCATGATAGCTGATAGTTTATAGAGGTTTACCTTATAGAATGGGTTACTGTCCTGAAATAAGGAAATGAGGGAATTTTGGAAATGATCCACAAGAGGGATTGACAAACTATGGACCACTCACTGGGTATAGCCAGGAGCTACTTTTGCCAATGAGATTTTAAAACACCACCATGTTCATTTGTTTATTTATGACTGTTATGACTGCTTTCATATACTTTAGTATAGGTGAGTAGTTGCCACTGAACCAAAAATATTTTCTGATCATTTACAGAAAAGAGTTTATTGACATCTGATAGAAGTTGAGAGATTAGTTTCTTTCAGCTAGACTTCTATATAACCCAGTTTTTATATCATTTAGGTGGTTTTCCACTTTCCTTCAGAAAGACTGGCTCTGAGTGATGGAAAAAATATTAGCATATGTATGTAGATTTCAGATTGTTGAATAAAATGAAATGCCTCAGGGAGTGGCAAACTGGACATTATACAATTTTCCAAAGAGTTAAAAATTAGTAGACACTACAATTGTTATGTTAGAAATGATTGAGGAATGATGAAAATCAAGTTTATGATTTTAGATAGGCTGTAAGCAGTTCCATTAAATACACAAAGGAACTCTGTAGTGTCAAGTAGGATAAAATATGCATGCCTTCAAGAGATAAGCTGAGATAACCTACAGTCTTTTATTCACTCAGAATATACAACAACTATTAATGAATATCCAAGATAGTAAAAGCTGGGTGTACTACTGAACAGTGTTTTATCGCTGACAAGGTTATTAGGAAGCATTTTCACCCTTCTTGAAGTTACGTCCCTTTGGGTAGAATCAGTGAGAGAGATTGAGAGATCCATGCCTCTCCTCCATCTATATTTAAGAGCCTAAATGCAATCAATTTTTCAAAGAGTGTAGCCTCAACCATTTAAAGAAAAATCTACTGTCTTTTCTGTCTGTAAAGGATGCCTGACATTGCTTTATATAGCGACTAATAGAGCCCCAAGACTCATTGCTATTATGGTGGTCCATACAACTTTCTAGACTATTATAAACTACTTATTTTGTGTTGCTTTGATTACAATTTTCTAATTTTAATAATTCCAAATCTTTTATACTTTTGACCTATTCATGATAGCTGATAGTTTATAGAGGTTTACCTTATAGAATGGGTTACTGTCCTGAAATAAGGAAATGAGGGAATTTTGGAAATGATCCACAAGAGGGATTGACAAACTATGGACCACTCACTGGGTATAGCCAGGAGCTACTTTTGCCAATGAGATTTTAAAACACCACCATGTTCATTTGTTTATTTATGACTGTTATGACTGCTTTCATATACTTTAGTATAGGTGAGTAGTTGCCACTGAACCAAAAATATTTTCTGATCATTTACAGAAAAGAGTTTATTGACATCTGATAGAAGTTGAGAGATTAGTTTCTTTCAGCTAGACTTCTATATAACCCAGTTTTTATATCATTTAGGTGGTTTTCCACTTTCCTTCAGAAAGACTGGCTCTGAGTGATGGAAAAAATATTAGCATATGTATGTAGATTTCAGATTGTTGAATAAAATGAAATGCCTCAGGGAGTGGCAAACTGGACATTATACAATTTTCCAAAGAGTTAAAAATTAGTAGACACTACAATTGTTATGTTAGAAATGATTGAGGAATGATGAAAATCAAGTTTATGATTTTAGATAGGCTGTAAGCAGTTCCATTAAATACACAAAGGAACTCTGTAGTGTCAAGTAGGATAAAATATGCATGCCTTCAAGAGATAAGCTGAGATAACCTACAGTCTTTTATTCACTCAGAATATACAACAACTATTAATGAATATCCAAGATAGTAAAAGCTGGGTGTACTACTGAACAGTGTTTTATCGCTGACAAGGTTATTAGGAAGCATTTTCACCCTTCTTGAAGTTACGTCCCTTTGGGTAGAATCAGTGAGAGAGATTGAGAGATCCATGCCTCTCCTCCATCTATATTTAAGAGCCTAAATGCAATCAATTTTTCAAAGAGTGTAGCCTCAACCATTTAAAGAAAAATCTACTGTCTTTTCTGTCTGTAAAGGATGCCTGACATTGCTTTATATAGCGACTAATAGAGCCCCAAGACTCATTGCTATTATGGTGGTCCATACAACTTTCTAGACTATTATAAACTACTTATTTTGTGTTGCTTTGATTACAATTTTCTAATTTTAATAATTCCAAATCTTTTATACTTTTGACCTATTCGAACATTGCACTATAGTACAAGCTGAGATGCTATTTGCTGTACAACTTGAGTCTAGTCACTTCTGAATATAAAGAGAAGTTGTTCAGCTTGTAGTTGTTAACTTTCTTACCTGTGCTTTAAATAGAGTGACTTATTTAAGAGAATATTCGAAAATAAAATGATCACAATTTGTATCTCAGGAAGCTCTGAGTCTGCTTTCACTGCATGGTCCATCTTATAGGATGGCAGTTATAGGACAAAGTTAGGAATAATTGAAGTGTCTTGGCCCCTGTGGTATGTGCTTGCTTCTCAGATCATACTGGATGAATTTAGTATTCAGGTATATAAAAGGTAGACTCCGAATAGAAACAAATGGAAGCTTCTGTGGCAATGGACAATTTTGGGAGTACTTAAGTGGAAACTCTATTCAAAAAAATAAAAAAAAAATTACTACAAATGGAAAATCATAGAAAAACTTGGAAAAATAATGGACTTGATGAAAGAGACAAGTTTAATTTAATAAGAAAAAAAAACAAAGAAACTCGATGGTTCATGAAATGTATAAAAATGTATTTTATAACTACAGGTGAAAATTATATTCACATAGAAGCAAATATAAATCACTGAAACACAAATTCCAGAATGCAGAATATCAGTAGATTTTTAACTTCACTTGCCCAATTCAGCCACGAATCAATGAGGTAATAAGAGAAAAAACACGGTGTAATAGGAATAAAAAGGTGGTGAAGTGCAGAGAGGATGAGGTTACTTGTACTATTAAAAAGTCTAAAAGTCAATATTTATGTATTAAAATATTATGTTACCTAAAGAGAGATTGGGCTCCCCAGGTGACACTAGTAGTAACCAACCCATCTGTCAGTGCAGGATATACAAGCCCTGGCTTTGATCTCTGGGTAGGGGAGATCTTACAGAGGATGGCATGGCAACTGACTCCAATGTTCTTGGCTGGAGAAGCCAATGGACAGAGGAGCTTAGTGAGCTACAGTTCATAGCGTAGGAAAGAACTAGCTCGAGATGCTATTTCTGTACATTACTTTAAAAAAGTGTTGCTTTGATTACAATTTTCTAATTTTAATAATTCCAAATCTTTTATACTTTTGACCTATTCGAACATTGCACTATAGTACAAGCTGAGATGCTATTTGCTGTACAACTTGAGTCTAGTCACTTCTGAATATAAAGAGAAGTTGTTCAGCTTGTAGTTGTTAACTTTCTTACCTGTGCTTTAAATAGAGTGACTTATTTAAGAGAATATTCGAAAATAAAATGATCACAATTTGTATCTCAGGAAGCTCTGAGTCTGCTTTCACTGCATGGTCCATCTTATAGGATGGCAGTTATAGGACAAAGTTAGGAATAATTGAAGTGTCTTGGCCCCTGTGGTATGTGCTTGCTTCTCAGATCATACTGGATGAATTTAGTATTCAGGTATATAAAAGGTAGACTCCGAATAGAAACAAATGGAAGCTTCTGTGGCAATGGACAATTTTGGGAGTACTTAAGTGGAAACTCTATTCAAAAAAATAAAAAAAAAATTACTACAAATGGAAAATCATAGAAAAACTTGGAAAAATAATGGACTTGATGAAAGAGACAAGTTTAATTTAATAAGAAAAAAAAACAAAGAAACTCGATGGTTCATGAAATGTATAAAAATGTATTTTATAACTACAGGTGAAAATTATATTCACATAGAAGCAAATATAAATCACTGAAACACAAATTCCAGAATGCAGAATATCAGTAGATTTTTAACTTCACTTGCCCAATTCAGCCACGAATCAATGAGGTAATAAGAGAAAAAACACGGTGTAATAGGAATAAAAAGGTGGTGAAGTGCAGAGAGGATGAGGTTACTTGTACTATTAAAAAGTCTAAAAGTCAATATTTATGTATTAAAATATTATGTTACCTAAAGAGAGATTGGGCTCCCCAGGTGACACTAGTAGTAACCAACCCATCTGTCAGTGCAGGATATACAAGCCCTGGCTTTGATCTCTGGGTAGGGGAGATCTTACAGAGGATGGCATGGCAACTGACTCCAATGTTCTTGGCTGGAGAAGCCAATGGACAGAGGAGCTTAGTGAGCTACAGTTCATAGCGTAGGAAAGAGATACGATTGAAGCAACTTTGCAGGCATGCATGAAAGGACAGATTGGACAATAAAATCTCTAATCCTACAATTATGATAGGCATTTCTCAGTATATCATTTGTAAGAGTAATCTGAAAGAATGTATTAAAACTGAAAGTCAGTTATACACCTAATTCAGGAAATTAGAATAAACATATACAGTTTGCGTACCTGAGACCAAAATTCCAACAGTGTTTTTGTGAATAAAGTCTAATTTATTTCATTCTTATTATAGAATGCAATTCCTATTTATTATAGTCAGATTACTATACATAAACAACCATTGTTTTAAAAATTCTCCGTTCTTTTCTAACAAAGTATTAGTGATAAAACAAACATTATAATCTGCTTCAAAAGCTTAGGAATTATATGAGGTCACAGTTTTTACCTACCATTTTATTGACAGATTACATTCATTTCCCAAAGTGCATAAAATAAGTAAATCAATTGATTTTCACAAAGTGAATACACCTGTATAATTACAATTCTGGTCAAGAAAGTCTGTCTCCAGCAATCTAAAACCCTTTTCATGACCTTTATTTATTTATTTATTTATTTATTTATTTATCTTTTGGAGGGTGGGGCGGGGAGGGAGGGCGATGGACGGGCCACTTCTATTGGTCTTTCATTTCTCTATTTTCATCCGTCTTTGTTCTTTGGCTCCTGTGGGCCTCTCATCGCAGTGGCCACTGTCGTTGCAGAGCACCGGCTCTGGGTGCCGCGCCAGAGCTTCAGCTCGGTAATTGGACACATTGGTCCAGCTGCTCCACAGCACGTGGGTCTTCCCAGTATAAAAAAACAAAGGGATGAAGGTGCAGAGGATGAGGTTACTTGTACTATTAAAAAGTCTAAAAGTCAATATTTATGTATTAAAATATTATGTTACCTAAAGAGAGATTGGGCTCCCCAGGTGACACTAGTAGTAACCAACCCATCTGTCAGTGCAGGATATACAAGCCCTGGCTTTGATCTCTGGGTAGGGGAGATCTTACAGAGGATGGCATGGCAACTGACTCCAATGTTCTTGGCTGGAGAAGCCAATGGACAGAGGAGCTTAGTGAGCTACAGTTCATAGCGTAGGAAAGAGATACGATTGAAGCAACTTTGCAGGCATGCATGAAAGGACAGATTGGACAATAAAATCTCTAATCCTACAATTATGATAGGCATTTCTCAGTATATCATTTGTAAGAGTAATCTGAAAGAATGTATTAAAACTGAAAGTCAGTTATACACCTAATTCAGGAAATTAGAATAAACATATACAGTTTGCGTACCTGAGACCAAAATTCCAACAGTGTTTTTGTGAATAAAGTCTAATTTATTTCATTCTTATTATAGAATGCAATTCCTATTTATTATAGTCAGATTACTATACATAAACAACCATTGTTTTAAAAATTCTCCGTTCTTTTCTAACAAAGTATTAGTGATAAAACAAACATTATAATCTGCTTCAAAAGCTTAGGAATTATATGAGGTCACAGTTTTTACCTACCATTTTATTGACAGATTACATTCATTTCCCAAAGTGCATAAAATAAGTAAATCAATTGATTTTCACAAAGTGAATACACCTGTATAATTACAATTCTGGTCAAGAAAGTCTGTCTCCAGCAATCTAAAACCCTTTTCATGACCTTTATTTATTTATTTATTTATTTATTTATTTATCTTTTGGAGGGTGGGGTGGGGAGGGAGGGCGATGGACGGGCCACTTCTATTGGTCTTTCATTTCTCTATTTTCATCCGTCTTTGTTCTTTGGCTCCTGAGGGCCTCCCATCGCGGTGGACACTGTCGTTGCAGAGCACCGGCTCTGGGTGCACGCGCGCCAGAGCTTCAGCTCGGTAATTGGACACATTGGTCCAGCTGCTCCACAGCACGTGGGATCTTCCCAGGCCAGGGATCGAACTGGCGCCCCTTGCACTGCAAGGCGGTGTCTTTACCCACTGGACCACCAGGGGAAGCCCTTCATGACCTTTCACATAAACTATATCTTAATTCAAAGAACTACTCTCTTGAACCCAATTTTTATACGTTGAATTTGCTTCCTTATGAAATGTGTGTACCTGAAATCATAAAGTAGATATTTCTGTTTGGTTCTCTCCACTTAACATTGTTTGTGAAATTAATCTATATCATTGAATGTATGTAAATTTCAGGCATTGTCATATTTTAAGAATAATTTATTCTTTACTTTTATAATATATATTTTATGACATAATTTAACCTAATTTATGCATTCCTTTAAATGCTGATAAACAATTAGGTGGTTTACATTTGGACATAGTTAATACTTTTGCTACAGGCATTCTTTCTTACATCCTTTGGTATACATGTGGTAAATTCTGTTCAAATAGAATTACTGACTACATATAGTGCATATATTCTCTTTTGGCAGATGCTGTTAATTATTTTTCTCAAGTGGTTGTAAAAAATTAAACTTCAACCATTGTAAGAGCATTCTAGCTGCTCTAAGCCCTTAATAATGGTTGTCATTGTCAATTATTCAAAAATGGGTGGTTTTGATGAGAAAGTAGAAGTATGTTATTGTGATTTTAATTTTCATTTTCTTTATGAATATTACCACATGACTATTCTTTTGAGCCCCTTTTCTATGTGTTTGTAGGAAATTTTGTATCCCTTTCTGTGAAAGCACTGCTATAATCTGTGAATATTTTTATGTTTGCATTATCCTCATTGATTTGTAGTAAGTTTTTACATGGTCATATAATATGTTTCACAAGTATCTGTTTTTCAAGACGTGTATCATCCCTCAGTGTGTAGGCTGGTATTTATTAGTAAAGAATTCTTAAATTAAATGAAGTTAAATTTATCCAAGGCTCCCTTTAAAGTTAGTATTTTTTAAAATAATTTTTTGCTTACCAACAAATTCTCCTCTTGTTAATTCTAAAAACTTATCCAAATTGACTTTTCAAATTTAGGTTTGCACATTTTTTAAATTTGTTTTGAAATTTATGTAAAAAATGGTCCAAGAACTGTTTCCTCTAAGAATTCCTGTAAAACTTTGCACAGTTTATTGAAATGATCATTCTTGTTTCATAACATTGCTACATTTGTCATTAGACAAGTGGTAATATATTGTCCTTGAATCCGTCCTTAAAATCTCAAGTACATAGCGAAACTTTTAAAAATTATTATTATTATTATTTTTTTAAATTTTTACAGAGTTTTGTTGCTCATAGACATGTGTGTTACCAGGTCAGTCATATGCATATCCCTAGCACCCTCACCCACCCACTGCCCCTCATCTCACCCCTCCTGGCTATCGCACCCCACCCATTGGATCTCCTATTACCTCAGGGCAATGACAACAGCTACCTTTTTCACATATGGTAGTATAGGTTTCCATGTTACTCCCTCTGTGCCTCCCATTCACTGTTCATACCCAGGAGTGTCCATATGTCTGGTATCTTTGCCCGTTTCTCCAACACTTCACAGCATATGTTACCATTACCTTCTTACTAGTTTCCATATATATGTGTTGGGATACAGTACTTTCTCTTTTTGACTTACTTCACTTTTTATGATAGGTTCTAAATCCAACAGCTTCATTAGAACTGATTATTCTGCATTTCTTTTTACAGCTGAGAAGTACTCCGTTGCGTATATGAATCAGGGCTTTTTTATCCATTCATGCGTTGATGGACATCTGGGTTGCTTCCATTTTCTAGCTATTGTATAGAGATCTGCAATGAAAATGGGGGTACAGGTGCTATAGATCCCTTTCTGTGAACTATTTTTTTTTTGTTTGCATTATCCTCATTGATTTGTAGTAAGTTTTTACATGGTCATATAATATGTTTCACAAGTATCTGTTTTTCAAGACGTGTATCATCCCTCAGTGTGTAGGCTGGTATTTATTAGTAAAGAATTCTTAAATTAAATGAAGTTAAATTTATCCAAGGCTCCCTTTAAAGTTAGTATTTTTTAAAATAATTTTTTGCTTACCAACAAATTCTCCTCTTGTTAATTCTAAAAACTTATCCAAATTGACTTTTCAAATTTAGGTTTGCACATTTTTTAAATTTGTTTTGAAATTTATGTAAAAAATGGTCCAAGAACTGTTTCCTCTAAGAATTCCTGTAAAACTTTGCACAGTTTATTGAAATGATCATTCTTGTTTCATAACATTGCTACATTTGTCATTAGACAAGTGGTAATATATTGTCCTTGAATCCGTCCTTAAAATCTCAAGTACATAGCGAAACTTTTAAAAATTATTATTATTATTATTTTTTTAAATTTTTACAGAGTTTTGTTGCTCATAGACATGTGTGTTACCAGGTCAGTCATATGCATATCCCTAGCACCCTCACCCACCCACTGCCCCTCATCTCACCCCTCCTGGCTATCGCACCCCACCCATTGGATCTCCTATTACCTCAGGGCAATGACAACAGCTACCTTTTTCACATATGGTAGTATAGGTTTCCATGTTACTCCCTCTGTGCCTCCCATTCACTGTTCATACCCAGGAGTGTCCATATGTCTGGTATCTTTGCCCGTTTCTCCAACACTTCACAGCATATGTTACCATTACCTTCTTACTAGTTTCCATATATATGTGTTGGGATACAGTACTTTCTCTTTTTGACTTACTTCACTTTTTATGATAGGTTCTAAATCCAACAGCTTCATTAGAACTGATTATTCTGCATTTCTTTTTACAGCTGAGAAGTACTCCGTTGCGTATATGAATCAGGGCTTTTTTATCCATTCATGCGTTGATGGACATCTGGGTTGCTTCCATTTTCTAGCTATTGTATAGAGAGCTGCAATGAACATTGGGGTACAGGTGCCTCTTTAAGCTTTGATTTTATCTGGGCATAAGTCTAAGAGTCAGATTTCTGGGTCATATGGTGCTTCTACTTTTAGTTTTTTAAGGAATCTCCATACTGTCTTCCATAGAGGCTGCAACAATTTACGTTCCCCCCAGCAATGAAAGAGGGTTCCCTTTTCTCCGCACCTTCTCCAGCATGTAGTGTCTGTTGAATTGTTCATGCTGTAACAATTTACGTTCCCCCCAGCAATGAAAGAGGGTTCCCTTTTCTCCGCACCTTCTCCAGCATGTAGTGTCTGTTGAATTGTTCATGCTGGCCATTCTGACAGGTGCGAGGTGATATCTATTTGTAGTTTTGATTCACATTATTAGAGAAATCTCTAATAATAAGCGAGGTTGAGCAACATTTCATGTGCTCTTAGGCCATCTGTATGTCCTCTTTGGGAGATGTCTAGTTAGATCTTTTTCCCAGTTTTTGATTGGGTTGTTCGTTTTTCCAGTGCTGAGGTGTCTGAGTTGTTTGTAGAATTTGGAGATGAATTATTTGTCTGTGGTTTCATTTGCTATGATTTTCTCCCATTCTGTGGATTGTCTGCTCACCTTTTTTGTAGTTTCTTTTACTGTCCAAAAGCTTTTAAGTTTCATTAGATTCCACATGTTCATTTTTATTTTTAGTTCCTCTGTTCTAGTAGGTGGGTCAGAGAAGATCTTGCTTTGGTTTATGTCCTTGAGTGTTTTGCTTATATTTACCTCGCTATCGCAATGATCATAGGCTTACCTTTTTCACATATGGTAGTATAGGTTTCCATGTTACTCCTCTGTGCCTCCCATTCACTGTTCATACCCAGGAGTGTCCATATGTCTGGTATCTTTGCCCGTTTCTCCAACACTTCACAGCATATGTTACCATTACCTTCTTACTAGTTTCCATATATATGTGTTGGGATACAGTACTTTCTCTTTTTGACTTACTTCACTTTTTATGATAGGTTCTAAATCCAACAGCTTCATTAGAACTGATTATTCTGCATTTCTTTTTACAGCTGAGAAGTACTCCGTTGCGTATATGAATCAGGGCTTTTTTATCCATTCATGCGTTGATGGACATCTGGGTTGCTTCCATTTTCTAGCTATTGTATAGAGAGCTGCAATGAACATTGGGGTACAGGTGCCTCTTTAAGCTTTGATTTTATCTGGGCATAAGTCTAAGAGTCAGATTTCTGGGTCATATGGTGCTTCTACTTTTAGTTTTTTAAGGAATCTCCATACTGTCTTCCATAGAGGCTGCAACAATTTACGTTCCCCCCAGCAATGAAAGAGGGTTCCCTTTTCTCCGCACCTTCTCCAGCATGTAGTGTCTGTTGAATTGTTCATGCTGTAACAATTTACGTTCCCCCCAGCAATGAAAGAGGGTTCCCTTTTCTCCGCACCTTCTCCAGCATGTAGTGTCTGTTGAATTGTTCATGCTGGCCATTCTGACAGGTGCGAGGTGATATCTATTTGTAGTTTTGATTCACATTATTAGAGAAATCTCTAATAATAAGCGAGGTTGAGCAACATTTCATGTGCTCTTAGGCCATCTGTATGTCCTCTTTGGGAGATGTCTAGTTAGATCTTTTTCCCAGTTTTTGATTGGGTTGTTCGTTTTTCCAGTGCTGAGGTGTCTGAGTTGTTTGTAGAATTTGGAGATGAATTATTTGTCTGTGGTTTCATTTGCTATGATTTTCTCCCATTCTGTGGATTGTCTGCTCACCTTTTTTGTAGTTTCTTTTACTGTCCAAAAGCTTTTAAGTTTCATTAGATTCCACATGTTCATTTTTATTTTTAGTTCCTCTGTTCTAGTAGGTGGGTCAGAGAAGATCTTGCTTTGGTTTATGTCCTTGAGTGTTTTGCTTATATTTACCTCTGCGAGTTTGAGGGTTTCTGGTCTTCCATTTAGGTTTTTAATCGATTTGAAGTTATTCTTTGTGTATGGTGTCAGGGAATGTTCCAACTTCTTTTTTTTTTTTTTTTTTTTGCTTGTAGCTGTCCAATTTTCCCAGCACCGTTTGTTGAAGGGTCTGTCTTTGTCCCATTTTGTATTTTCCCCTCCTATGTCAAAAATCAGGTATCCATAGGCTTGTGGGCCTATCTCTGGGTTCTCTATCTCGGTCCATTGGTCTGTGTTTCTATTTTGTGCCAGTACCATGCTGTATTGATGACTGTTGCTTTGTAGTATAGTTAGGGAGGCTGATGCCTCCAGCTTCATCTTTCTTTCTCAGGATTGTTTTGGCTACTCGGGGTCTTTTGTGTATCCATGTAGACTATGTTCTTTGGTCTAGTTCTGTGAAGAATGTCATTGGTACTTTGATAGGGATCACATTGAATCTATAGATGATATTTGGTAGTATGGTCATTTTCACAATATTGATTCTTCCGACCCAAGAACATGGAGTATCTCTCCATCTGTTTAAGTCTTCTTTAATTTCTTTCATGAGTGTCTCGTAATTTTCTGTGTACAGTTCTTTTATTTCTTTGGGTAGGTTTATTCATAGATATTTTATTTTTTCAGTTGCGATGGTGAAGGTGATTGCCTCTTTGATTTCGTTTTCTGATTTTTCATTGTTTGTGTATAGGAATGACAGTGATTTCTGTGTATTGAATTTGTATACCGTGACTTTGCTGAATTTGTTGATTAGGTCTAGTAGTTTTTCAATCGTATCTTTGGGGTTTTCTATGTATAATATCATGTCACCTGCAAATAGAGAGAGTTTGATTTCTTTTCAAATCTGTACTGTTTTTATTCGATTTTCTTCTCTTATTGCTGTTGCTAGAACTTCCGGGACTATCTGGAATAATAGTGGTGAAAGTGGGCACCCCTGTCTTGTTCCTGATTTTAGAGGGAATGTTTTCATTTTTTCAACATTGAGGATAATGCTAACTGTGGGCTTCTCATAGATGGCTTTCACAATGTTGAGATAGGTTCCTTCTATGCCCAGTTTTTGAAGAGTTTTTTTTATCATAAATACGTGTTGGATTTTGTCGAAGGCCGTTTCTGCATCTATTGAGATGATCATGTGATTTGTGTCTCTCACTTTGCTGACATGGTGTATCACATTGATTGATTTGCAGATATTGAAGAATTCTTGCATGCCTGGCATGAATTAGACTTGGTCATGATGTATGAGTTTCTTGATGTAATGTTGACTTCTGTTTGCTAGAATTTTATTGGGGATTTTCGCATCCATATTCATCATTGATATGGGTCTATAATTTTCTTTTTTTGTGTTGTCTTTTCCTGGCTTATGTATCAGGGTGATGTTGGCCTTGTGGAATGTGTTTGGAAGTTTTCCTTCCTGTGCATTTTTTTGAAAGAGTTTTATAAGGACAGGCATTAGCTCTTCTTTAAATTTTTGGTAGAATTTACCTCTGAAGTCATCTGGATTTGGGCTTTTATTTTGGGGTAGATTTTTAAACACCAATTCGATTTCTGAGCTTGTGATTGGGTTGTTCATAGTTCTATTTCTTCCTGGTTCAGTCTTGGAAGATGATTTTTTTTCAAAGAAAGTGTTCATTTTCTTCATATTTTCCAATTTTTTGCCATATAGTTGTTCATAATAGTCTCTTGTAATCCTTTGTATTCCTGCATTATCTGTTGTGACCTCTCCTTTTTCTTTTTAAATTTTGTTGATCTGGTTCTTATCTCTTTTTGTCTTGATCAGTCTGGCCAATGGTTTGGTGATTTTGTTTGTGTTTTTGAAGAAGCAGCCTTTTGTTTTATTTATCTTTACTCTTGTTTCTTCTGTCTCTTTAAGAAAGGTTATGCAAAAATTCTTGAAGTAATTATAGCTGAAAACTTCCCAGCATGGGAAAGGAAATAATCAACCAATTCAAGAAGCACAAAACTCCCATACAGGATAAACCTGAGAGAAAAATAATCAACCAATTCAAGGCACAGAACTTTATCAGTTTTGATTTTTTTCTAAATACGTGTTGGATTTTTTTCGAAGAGGAATGTTTTCATTTTCAACATTGAGGATAATGCTAACTGTGGGCTTCTCATAGATGGCTTTCACAATGTTGAGATAGGTTCCTTCTATGCCCAGTTTTTGAAGAGTTTTTTTTATCATAAATACGTGTTGGATTTTGTCGAAGGCCGTTTCTGCATCTATTGAGATGATCATGTGATTTGTGTCTCTCACTTTGCTGACATGGTGTATCACATTGATTGATTTGCAGATATTGAAGAATTCTTGCATGCCTGGCATGAATTAGACTTGGTCATGATGTATGAGTTTCTTGATGTAATGTTGACTTCTGTTTGCTAGAATTTTATTGGGGATTTTCGCATCCATATTCATCATTGATATGGGTCTATAATTTTCTTTTTTTGTGTTGTCTTTTCCTGGCTTATGTATCAGGGTGATGTTGGCCTTGTGGAATGTGTTTGGAAGTTTTCCTTCCTGTGCATTTTTTTGAAAGAGTTTTATAAGGACAGGCATTAGCTCTTCTTTAAATTTTTGGTAGAATTTACCTCTGAAGTCATCTGGATTTGGGCTTTTATTTTGGGGTAGATTTTTAAACACCAATTCGATTTCTGAGCTTGTGATTGGGTTGTTCATAGTTCTATTTCTTCCTGGTTCAGTCTTGGAAGATGATTTTTTTTCAAAGAAAGTGTTCATTTTCTTCATATTTTCCAATTTTTTGCCATATAGTTGTTCATAATAGTCTCTTGTAATCCTTTGTATTCCTGCATTATCTGTTGTGACCTCTCCTTTTTCTTTTTAAATTTTGTTGATCTGGTTCTTATCTCTTTTTGTCTTGATCAGTCTGGCCAATGGTTTGGTGATTTTGTTTGTGTTTTTGAAGAAGCAGCCTTTTGTTTTATTTATCTTTACTCTTGTTTCTTCTGTCTCTTTAAGAAAGGTTATGCAAAAATTCTTGAAGTAATTATAGCTGAAAACTTCCCCAGCATGGGAAAGGAAATAATCAACCAATTCAAGAAGCACAAAAACTCCCATACAGGATAAACCTGAGAGTAAACACCCCAAGGCACGTTCTATTCAAACTAACACAGACTAAATATGAAGACTGAATACATAAAGCATCAAGGAACAAACAACAAATAACTTACAAAGGAAATCCAAAACCTTTAACCACTTATCTCTCAACAGAACCCCTGCAGGCCAGAATAGAGTGGCAAGACACATTTAAAGCATTCAAACAGAATAATCTGCAACCACGAATACACTACCCTTAAGGATCTCATTCAGAAATGATGGAGAAATAAAAAGCTTTACAGATAAGCAAAAATTAAGAGAATTTAGTACCACCAAGTGAGCCTTACAACATGTGTTAAAGGGACTTATATAGACAACATGTATAAGAGAAGAAGAAGATCCACAAAACAAAACCATGGTAACATCTAAGAAGACATCAATTGGATCATTTGTATCAGTAATTACTTTAAATTTAAATGGACTGAATGCTCCAACCAAAAGACACAGGCTGGCTGAATGAATTCAAAGCAAGAGCCATATATTTGCTCTTTACAAGAAATGCACTTCAGACGTAACGACACACATAGACTGAAAGTGAGAGGATGAAAAAAGATATTCAATGCAAATAGAAATCAAAAGAAAGCTGAAGTAGCAATCCTCATATCAGACAAAATAGACCTCAAAATAAAGAAGATTTTAAGAGACAAGGCAGGGACAACATAATGATTAAGAGGTCTATCCAAGAGGAAGACATAGCGATTATAAATATCTATGCACCCAACATGGGAGCACGCCAATACATAAGACAAACACTTTCAGACATAAAAGAAGAAATTTACAATAACACAATCATAGTAGGAGATTTTAACACTCCTCTTACACCAATGGACAGATCATCAAAACAGAAAATTAATAAAAAAAGCCAACTATTTGTAAGAAGCAATGCCTTTTTTGTCTTGATCAGTCTGGCCAATGGTTTGGTGATTTTGTTTGTGTTTTTGAAGAAGCAGCCTTTTGTTTTATTTATCTTTACTCTTGTTTCTTCTGTCTCTTTAAGAAAGGTTATGCAAAAATTCTTGAAGTAATTATAGCTGAAAACTTCCCCAGCATGGGAAAGGAAATAATCAACCAATTCAAGAAGCACAAAAACTCCCATACAGGATAAACCTGAGAGTAAACACCCCAAGGCACGTTCTATTCAAACTAACACAGACTAAATATGAAGACTGAATACATAAAGCATCAAGGAACAAACAACAAATAACTTACAAAGGAAATCCAAAACCTTTAACCACTTATCTCTCAACAGAACCCCTGCAGGCCAGAATAGAGTGGCAAGACACATTTAAAGCATTCAAACAGAATAATCTGCAACCACGAATACACTACCCTTAAGGATCTCATTCAGAAATGATGGAGAAATAAAAAGCTTTACAGATAAGCAAAAATTAAGAGAATTTAGTACCACCAAGTGAGCCTTACAACATGTGTTAAAGGGACTTATATAGACAACATGTATAAGAGAAGAAGAAGATCCACAAAACAAAACCATGGTAACATCTAAGAAGACATCAATTGGATCATTTGTATCAGTAATTACTTTAAATTTAAATGGACTGAATGCTCCAACCAAAAGACACAGGCTGGCTGAATGAATTCGAAAGCAAGAGCCATATATTTGCTCTTTACAAGAAATGCACTTCAGACGTAACGACACACATAGACTGAAAGTGAGAGGATGAAAAAAGATATTCAATGCAAATAGAAATCAAAAGAAAGCTGAAGTAGCAATCCTCATATCAGACAAAATAGACCTCAAAATAAAGAAGATTTTAAGAGACAAGGCAGGGACAACATAATGATTAAGAGGTCTATCCAAGAGGAAGACATAGCGATTATAAATATCTATGCACCCAACATGGGAGCACGCCAATACATAAGACAAACACTTTCAGACATAAAAGAAGAAATTTACAATAACACAATCATAGTAGGAGATTTTAACACTCCTCTTACACCAATGGACAGATCATCAAAACAGAAAATTAATAAAGAAACACAAGCCGTAAATGCCACACTAGGAGACATGGACCTCGTAGATACCTGTAGGACCTTCCATCCAAAAGCAGAAGAATACACTTTTCTCAAGAACTGATGGAACATTCTCCAGAATAGACCACATCTTGGGCCACAAAGCAAACTGCAGTAAATTCAAGAAAATTGAAATTATGTCAATCACCTTCTCTGATGATAATGCAATGTGACTAGAGATCAACTGCAGAAAAAACCTCTTAAAGCACAAGCACATGGAGATTAAACAACACAAACCTAAAAAAACAGCTAATCACTGAGGAAATCAAAGGAGAAATTTAAAAATTCCTAGAAGAAAATGACAATGAACACACGACCGTGCAAAACCTATGGGATACTGCAAAAGCAGTTCTAAGAGGGAAGTTTATAGCAATACAATCCTACCTAAAGAAACCAGGAAAATATCAAGCAGATGACCTAACCTTACGCTTAAAACAATTGGAGAAAGAAAAACAAAAACACCCCAAAGTTAGCAGAATAAGAGAAATCATAAAGATCAGAGTCAGAAAAACTTTTTAAAGGTCAGATATTAAATGTTTCAGACCTGGATCACATGGCAGTCATAAACAATATGTAAATGAATGGTTATGACTGTGTTCTTATAAATCATTGTGAAAAGAGATAGCTGATTCACAGGTCATGTTTTGCTAACTACTTTTCTATTCATCTCTATAAGCCTATTTGTTTATCCTTGCACAATACAAGCGTTTATTAGTCACTGGTATTAAACCTATATTTGCATGCAAGCTATATCATACATGTCATACAGTAGATGATGAATTAGTTCAGTGTTCATTTGCTTGAAAATATTTGTGTGTAACCTATATTATGAAGAATACTTTTGCTTGGTAAGTTTTTTTTTTTTTTGCTTTGTTTATTTCTTTGTTTTAGCTATTTAAAAATGTTATTTCATTTCCTTCTTATTGTAATTGTTTTGGCTTAAAACAGGGCCAATAGACAATTTAGAAAGAAGAAATTTACAATAACACAATCATAGTAGGAGATTTTAACACTCCTCTTACACCAATGGACAGATCATCAAAACAGAAAATTAATAAAGAAACACAAGCCGTAAATGCCACACTAGGAGACATGGACCTCGTAGATACCTGTAGGACCTTCCATCCAAAAGCAGAAGAATACACTTTTCTCAAGAACTGATGGAACATTCTCCAGAATAGACCACATCTTGGGCCACAAAGCAAACTGCAGTAAATTCAAGAAAATTGAAATTATGTCAATCACCTTCTCTGATGATAATGCAATGTGACTAGAGATCAACTGCAGAAAAAACCTCTTAAAGCACAAGCACATGGAGATTAAACAACACAAACCTAAAAAAACAGCTAATCACTGAGGAAATCAAAGGAGAAATTTAAAAATTCCTAGAAGAAAATGACAATGAACACACGACCGTGCAAAACCTATGGGATACTGCAAAAGCAGTTCTAAGAGGGAAGTTTATAGCAATACAATCCTACCTAAAGAAACCAGGAAAATATCAAGCAGATGACCTAACCTTACGCTTAAAACAATTGGAGAAAGAAAAACAAAAACACCCCAAAGTTAGCAGAATAAGAGAAATCATAAAGATCAGAGTCAGAAAAACTTTTTAAAGGTCAGATATTAAATGTTTCAGACCTGGATCACATGGCAGTCATAAACAATATGTAAATGAATGGTTATGACTGTGTTCTTATAAATCATTGTGAAAAGAGATAGCTGATTCACAGGTCATGTTTTGCTAACTACTTTTCTATTCATCTCTATAAGCCTATTTGTTTATCCTTGCACAATACAAGCGTTTATTAGTCACTGGTATTAAACCTATATTTGCATGCAAGCTATATCATACATGTCATACAGTAGATGATGAATTAGTTCAGTGTTCATTTGCTTGAAAATATTTGTGTGTAACCTATATTATGAAGAATACTTTTGCTTGGTAAGTTTTTTTTTTTTTTGCTTTGTTTATTTCTTTGTTTTAGCTATTTAAAAATGTTATTTCATTTCCTTCTTATTGTAATTGTTTTGGCTTAAAACTCAACTATCAGTATTTTTGCTTCTTTGAATGTAATACATTTTTTTCTTTCCTACAATATACTTTTCTGTGTTTCTTCCTTCTTTCCTTCTTTCTTCATTTTTTGTAACTTTTTATAATATGCTTAAGAGTAATTTAAATTTCATGTATTCTAGGCAGATCACAGAGCTTCTTTAATCTGTAGCCTAATGTTTTCCATCAAGTTGCAAAAGTCTTGATTAAAATACTTTCAAATATTATTCCTATTTTCTGAGTACCAATTACACATGTGATAGATTTATTTTATTTTATTTTATTTGGCTCTGATGTTTATTTCTATGTATTTGCTCTTCTTGCTCTCCCTAATTCCGTACAGGTATTTTCTATTGACCTATGAACTAGTATGCTAACTATTCTATTGATTTTTTAATTTCATTTATGGTTGTTAGTTCTAGTATTTTCATCAAATTCTTCCTTATGGATTCCTTTTATCATGTATAATTTTTCATGTTTTCATCTTTTAAAAAATATTCCAATCATAGTGGTGCATTTATCACTGTGATCATAATCACATTAATACCAGAGTAGCACAAGGTCTAATATCCCCAGCTATCTGAATAATGTGTCAGTGTATTTGTTTTTTTCTATTTCTTTCCACTTTGAGTTTCAATTGTTTGGTCTTAACTCTTGGCATATCTTGCCATTTTTATAATTAAACCCCAGATGTTGTGTATAAAAATATACCTACCTTTTGAATGATGCCAATTTTCATTTGCTAACTACTTTTCTATTCATCTCTATAAGCCTATTTGTTTATCCTTGCACAATACAAGCGTTTATTAGTCACTGGTATTAAACCTATATTTGCATGCAAGCTATATCATACATGTCATACAGTAGATGATGAATTAGTTCAGTGTTCATTTGCTTGAAAATATTTGTGTGTAACCTATATTATGAAGAATACTTTTGCTTGGTAAGTTTTTTTTTTTTTTGCTTTGTTTATTTCTTTGTTTTAGCTATTTAAAAATGTTATTTCATTTCCTTCTTATTGTAATTGTTTTGGCTTAAAACTCAACTATCAGTATTTTTGCTTCTTTGAATGTAATACATTTTTTTCTTTCCTACAATATACTTTTCTGTGTTTCTTCCTTCTTTCCTTCTTTCTTCATTTTTTGTAACTTTTTATAATATGCTTAAGAGTAATTTAAATTTCATGTATTCTAGGCAGATCACAGAGCTTCTTTAATCTGTAGCCTAATGTTTTCCATCAAGTTGCAAAAGTCTTGATTAAAATACTTTCAAATATTATTCCTATTTTCTGAGTACCAATTACACATGTGATAGATTTATTTTATTTTATTTTATTTGGCTCTGATGTTTATTTCTATGTATTTGCTCTTCTTGCTCTCCCTAATTCCGTACAGGTATTTTCTATTGACCTATGAACTAGTATGCTAACTATTCTATTGATTTTTTAATTTCATTTATGGTTGTTAGTTCTAGTATTTTCATCAAATTCTTCCTTATGGATTCCTTTTATCATGTATAATTTTTCATGTTTTCATCTTTTAAAAAATATTCCAATCATAGTGGTGCATTTATCACTGTGATCATAATCACATTAATACCAGAGTAGCACAAGGTCTAATATCCCCAGCTATCTGAATAATGTGTCAGTGTATTTGTTTTTTTCTATTTCTTTCCACTTTGAGTTTCAATTGTTTGGTCTTAACTCTTGGCATATCTTGCCATTTTTATAATTAAACCCCAGATGTTGTGTATAAAAATATACCTACCTTTTGAATGATGCCAATTTTCCTAATGAAGGATCTATATTTTTATTGGAAAGCACTTACATCAATGTGCTATGCATTAATCCAATCAGCATCTCAGATGATTAAAGACTATTTCCAGTGTTTCTTTTTATAGGCTTCTATATTTTGGCCTGCTCTTATTGATGGGGTATCATCCTTTAAAACTGCAGTTGAAAAGCTAGGTTTGATTAGCAGAGCCCATTTTCTTTGGAAGGCCATCAACACCTATTTTGTTCCTGATCCATGTGGGACTTCTGAGGTCCCTGATCAACTTTAGCCTTTCATATGTCAATTTCTACTTACATTTTCAGAATCTTGTAAACAATTTAGGAACTGGCAGACTTCCTCATGGGGAAAATACCCCCCCCTCTTTTTTTTTTTTTTCAGTCATGCTTATTAATGTGGTGCCTGACTTGGTCACCATGAACTTCAGTTATTTTCTTCTCAACTTATGACTGTGGAAAACCCTGAAATGCAGTTTTCTACTTGTTCAAAATTTTCTGGATAAGAAAACAGACAATTTGACATTCACCATAAGGCATTTCCTTTCTTCCTGGCATCTTTGTCTTTAGATCTAGGTGATTTGTTCTTCCAATGCCTTAACTTTTTCCTTCTTTTCTGTTGCTTGTGTTTATGTATGTGTTATCTATCTTTCTTTCTTTTAGTGGGAACAATGATCTTATAGCAGCTGCATTTTCAGTTAGGGATATTTCAAGCCAAACAGATCCAAGCCTCCATCCTACATTACAAAATGCATTCCTCATTTGCATGGGTCCTCCCTCTTAAAATAATTTTAGGGATTTTATGGTGCATACAATTTGGCAATCTTACTTATTCTCACTTCAGGGAAAGAAGGAAATCCTGGAAAGAACCGTGAGAGTGATGGTCGCTATACCAAGCTAACATAATTTCACTTGAGGTCCTGAGTTCAATGTTATCTTTAATCTCTGAGTGCCAATAAGATATATCTTTGATTATAGAACTACCACCAGTAGCAGTCAAAATACAATTAGGCTTTTTTTTTTTAAGTTAAAATGCAATTTGCAGAGTTCTCCTAATATACTGGCTCAAAGAATGTAGCATCTCCAAACTCTGAGAATTAGAATAGAAAAAATAAAGAATAAGGAGGCCATACATGAAAGTATTATTCATGCTCTACTTAAAAGTAATATAGGAATGAGTGATCAAGGAGGCTTAGAGAACATTTAAGAACTATGTTTTCTCTAGAAATGTTCCTAGAAAATACACTCTGGTTTTTGCAGGTACAATTATGTCATGGATCATTCACTTCCTACCGATATACTCTGTTCTACTTCTAAAAAGCTCTAGTTACTAGAAAGATATTGACTATGTATTGAACCAAAATCTCCCTTGGTCTAAGTACTGTCTCTTGAGAATACATGAACAGGCTTAATGTCCTATGACCTGATAAAATTTAGATATTTTAAAACAGCAGTCACATTTCTGACGTGTTTATTTCCAGGAGGCCACAGTTCTGGCTTTGAAATTGGCACAGTCTCAACTTATGACTGTGGAAAACCCTGAAATGCAGTTTTCTACTTGTTCAAAATTTTCTGGATAAGAAAACAGACAATTTGACATTCACCATAAGGCATTTCCTTTCTTCCTGGCATCTTTGTCTTTAGATCTAGGTGATTTGTTCTTCCAATGCCTTAACTTTTTCCTTCTTTTCTGTTGCTTGTGTTTATGTATGTGTTATCTATCTTTCTTTCTTTTAGTGGGAACAATGATCTTATAGCAGCTGCATTTTCAGTTAGGGATATTTCAAGCCAAACAGATCCAAGCCTCCATCCTACATTACAAAATGCATTCCTCATTTGCATGGGTCCTCCCTCTTAAAATAATTTTAGGGATTTTATGGTGCATACAATTTGGCAATCTTACTTATTCTCACTTCAGGGAAAGAAGGAAATCCTGGAAAGAACCGTGAGAGTGATGGTCGCTATACCAAGCTAACATAATTTCACTTGAGGTCCTGAGTTCAATGTTATCTTTAATCTCTGAGTGCCAATAAGATATATCTTTGATTATAGAACTACCACCAGTAGCAGTCAAAATACAATTAGGCTTTTTTTTTTTAAGTTAAAATGCAATTTGCAGAGTTCTCCTAATATACTGGCTCAAAGAATGTAGCATCTCCAAACTCTGAGAATTAGAATAGAAAAAATAAAGAATAAGGAGGCCATACATGAAAGTATTATTCATGCTCTACTTAAAAGTAATATAGGAATGAGTGATCAAGGAGGCTTAGAGAACATTTAAGAACTATGTTTTCTCTAGAAATGTTCCTAGAAAATACACTCTGGTTTTTGCAGGTACAATTATGTCATGGATCATTCACTTCCTACCGATATACTCTGTTCTACTTCTAAACAGCTCTAGTTACTAGAAAGATATTGACTATGTATTGAACCAAAATCTCCCTTGGTCTAAGTACTGTCTCTTGAGAATACATGAACAGGCTTAATGTCCTATGACCTGATAAAATTTAGATATTTTAAAACAGCAGTCACATTTCTGACGTGTTTATTTCCAGGAGGCCACAGTTCTGGCTTTGAAATTGGCACAGTCTCAGATTTTCACTTGCTGGTTTATTCTCTTCTGGAGTGCTGCAGCTTGCATATGCCTCTTTGCTAGTATGTCCAAAATTGTACTTAATATTCAGGTGTGTTCTGAATAGCCTAGAATGGCATACACTCTCCTACTTTTAGAAAAAAATATTCTCCATAAAACGCCATTTATTCATTTTCACTATTCCCTATAAAATGTTATTTATTCATTTACACTGTTAACATGGTTTTCTCTACTACCAACTAAAGAAAATTGAATAGATGTGTCTCTCCTATTCTATTTCTTTGTATTCATAAGATCAAGATGTTATCCTTATTAAATTTTAAATTTTAAGAATTATTTTATGATTTTTTTTTCCATTTTAAGTGACTTTAGAACTTGTTTCTCATAAAACTTTAAAAAATACATTGCTATATCCATATAGCCAAGAACACCCATTACCTTTAAACATCCTCCAAAGAAATACACTTTTGTGATTGATTTCATTGCAATTTACTATTCTCAGTGCAGCTTGTTGCTATGTGAAAGTAATACAAATGAATGAAAAATAAGCTTTTTTTTTTTTTTACTTTTTTTCTTATTTCTTCTTAGAAAATAACTTTGCTCTGTACTAAAGCAATATAAATGACTAGTTGCAATGACATAATAAATGAATATCATTGCTAGTCACTAAGTCATGTCTGATTCTTTTGCAAGCTACACAAACTATAGCTCCAAAGCTCCCGTATTCATGAGATTCTCCAGGCAAGAATACTAGTGTGGGTTGTCATTTCTTTGTCTAAGGGATCTTCTGAACCCAGGGATCATGCCCATGTCTGAGTGAAACTATAAAACTTCTAGTCAATTCATTAGTACACTTACATAAAAAGAAAAATAAATTTTATTTTATATAAAACCATAGTCATTTGAATGTATAGTACAACTAAACATGTTAGTGTGTGATGCAGGAATTTGTTGGCAGAATGACGAACCTGTTTGCATCATGATCTCTGGCTATTATGAATATGTCACCTTATGTGACAGAAGGAAATAAGCTTACCAATGTCTAATCAGCCAAACTTAAAATGGGTAGGTTCCCCTGGATTATCCAGGTGAATCTAACTTCATCGCATGAGTCCCTAAAGAGGGAGAAGAGAGTAGAAAAATGGTTAAGGGGGAAACAACATGAGGACTCAGCTCAGAATTGTCATTTTTGACTTGGATGAAGGGTCTTTGGGCAAGGAAATGACAACAGTCTCTAGATGCTATGGAAAAAGTAAGAAAAAAAAAAAAAAACACCAGTTCTCCCTTTGAGTTTCCAGGAGGGGACCCAGGCCTGCCAACAATACGGTTATCTTAGCCTGGTGAGACTTGTATCAGATTTCTGAGTTCCAGGATTGTAAAATTATAAATGTGTCTGGGTGTGTTTCTCTCTCTCTCTCTCTCTCTCTCTCTCGCTCTCTGTCTATCTCTGGGTTCTCTATTTGGATCTATTGGTCTGTTTTTCTGTTTTTCTGCCAGTAACATACTGTATTGATGACTGTTGCTTTGTAGCATAGTCTGAAGTTAGGGAGGCTGATTCCTCCAGCTCTGTTTTACTTTCTCAGGATTGGTTTGGCTATTCGAGGTCTTTTGTGTTTCCATATGAACTGTGTGATTCTTTGGTCTAGTTCTGTGAAGAATGTCAATGGTAGTTTGATAGTGATCACATTGAATCTGTAGAGGATATTTGGTAGTATGGTCATTTTCACAATATTGATTCTTCTGATCCAAGAACATGGAATATCTCTCCATCTGTTTAAGTCTTCTTTAATTTCTCTCATAAGTGTCTTGGAATTTTCTGTGTACAATTCTTTTGTTTCTTTGGGTAGGTTTATTCCTAGATATTTGATTTTTTGGTTGCAATGGTGAAGGGGGTTACCTCTGATTTCATTTTCTGATTTTTCATTGTTTGTGTATAGGAATGCCAGTGATTTCTGTGTGTTGACTTTGTATCCTGCGACTTTCCTGAATTCATCTATTAGCTCTAGTAGCTTTGTAATAGTGTCTTTGGGATTTTCTATGTATAATATCATGTCATCTGCAAAGAGAGGGCCCCTTCATCTGGATTCTTTGATTTCTTTCTCTTCTCTTACTGCCGTTGCTAAGATGTAATTATGAATATGTTCACCTTATGTGACAGAAGGAAATAAGCTTACCAATGTCTAATCAGCCAAACTTAAAATGGGTAGGTTCCCCTGGATTATCCAGGTGAATCTAACTTCATCGCATGAGTCCCTAAAGAGGGAGAAGAGAGTAGAAAAATGGTTAAGGGGGAAACAACATGAGGACTCAGCTCAGAATTGTCATTTTTGACTTGGATGAAGGGTCTTTGGGCAAGGAAATGACAACAGTCTCTAGATGCTATGGAAAAAGTAAGAAAAAAAAAAAAAAAACACCAGTTCTCCCTTTGAGTTTCCAGGAGGGGACCCAGGCCTGCCAACAATACGGTTATCTTAGCCTGGTGAGACTTGTATCAGATTTCTGAGTTCCAGGATTGTAAAATTATAAATGTGTCTGGGTGTGTTTCTCTCTCTCTCTCTCTCTCGCTCTCTGTCTATCTCTGGGTTCTCTATTTGGATCTATTGGTCTGTTTTTCTGTTTTTCTGCCAGTAACATACTGTATTGATGACTGTTGCTTTGTAGCATAGTCTGAAGTTAGGGAGGCTGATTCCTCCAGCTCTGTTTTACTTTCTCAGGATTGGTTTGGCTATTCGAGGTCTTTTGTGTTTCCATATGAACTGTGTGATTCTTTGGTCTAGTTCTGTGAAGAATGTCAATGGTAGTTTGATAGTGATCACATTGAATCTGTAGAGGATATTTGGTAGTATGGTCATTTTCACAATATTGATTCTTCTGATCCAAGAACATGGAATATCTCTCCATCTGTTTAAGTCTTCTTTAATTTCTCTCATAAGTGTCTTGGAATTTTCTGTGTACAATTCTTTTGTTTCTTTGGGTAGGTTTATTCCTAGATATTTGATTTTTTGGTTGCAATGGTGAAGGGGGTTACCTCTGATTTCATTTTCTGATTTTTCATTGTTTGTGTATAGGAATGCCAGTGATTTCTGTGTGTTGACTTTGTATCCTGCGACTTTCCTGAATTCATCTATTAGCTCTAGTAGCTTTGTAATAGTGTCTTTGGGATTTTCTATGTATAATATCATGTCATCTGCAAAAAGAGAGAGCTTGACTTCTTCCTTTCCAATCTGGATTCTTTGATTTCTTTCTCTTCTCTTACTGCCGTTGCTAGAACTTCCAGGACTTTGTTGAATAGTAGTGGTGACTACTGTCTTGTTCCTGATCTTAGAGGGAATGCTTTCAGTTTTTCACCATTGAGGACAATGTTTGCTGTGGGCTTCTCATACATGGCTTATATTATGTTGAGATAGGTTCCTTCTATGCCCATTTTCTGAAGAGTTTTTATCATGAATGGATGTGGTACTTTGTCGAAGGCATTTTCTGCATCTATTGAGATGATCATGTGATTTTTGTCTCTCAGATTGTTAATATGGTGTATCACAATGATTGATTTGAGGATATTGAAGAATCCTTGCATGCCTGGGTAAACCCGACTGGATTGTGATGTATGAGTTTTTTGATGTGACGTTGAATTCTGTTTGCTAGGATTCTGTTGAGGATTTTGGCATCTAAGTTCATCAGTGAAATTGGCCTATAGTTTTCCCCCTTTTTTGTGTTGTCTTTTCCTGGTTTGGGCATCAGGGTGATCGTGGCCTCGTAGAATGTGTTTGGAAGTTTTCCTTCCTGTGCAATTTTTTGGAAGAGTTTTAGAAGGACAAGCATTAGCTCTTCTTTAAATGTTTGGTAGAATTCAGCTGTGAAGCCATCTGGCCTTGGGCTTTTATTTTTGAGTAGATTTTTAAAAACAATTGAATCTGTAGAGGATATTTGGTAGTATGGTCATTTTCACAATATTGATTCTTCTGATCCAAGAACATGGAATATCTCTCCATCTGTTTAAGTCTTCTTTAATTTCTCTCATAAGTGTCTTGGAATTTTCTGTGTACAATTCTTTTGTTTCTTTGGGTAGGTTTATTCCTAGATATTTGATTTTTTGGTTGCAATGGTGAAGGGGGTTACCTCTGATTTCATTTTCTGATTTTTCATTGTTTGTGTATAGGAATGCCAGTGATTTCTGTGTGTTGACTTTGTATCCTGCGACTTTCCTGAATTCATCTATTAGCTCTAGTAGCTTTGTAATAGTGTCTTTGGGATTTTCTATGTATAATATCATGTCATCTGCAAAAAGAGAGAGCTTGACTTCTTCCTTTCCAATCTGGATTCTTTGATTTCTTTCTCTTCTCTTACTGCCGTTGCTAGAACTTCCAGGACTTTGTTGAATAGTAGTGGTGACTACTGTCTTGTTCCTGATCTTAGAGGGAATGCTTTCAGTTTTTCACCATTGAGGACAATGTTTGCTGTGGGCTTCTCATACATGGCTTATATTATGTTGAGATAGGTTCCTTCTATGCCCATTTTCTGAAGAGTTTTTATCATGAATGGATGTGGTACTTTGTCGAAGGCATTTTCTGCATCTATTGAGATGATCATGTGATTTTTGTCTCTCAGATTGTTAATATGGTGTATCACAATGATTGATTTGAGGATATTGAAGAATCCTTGCATGCCTGGGTAAACCCGACTGGATTGTGATGTATGAGTTTTTTGATGTGACGTTGAATTCTGTTTGCTAGGATTCTGTTGAGGATTTTGGCATCTAAGTTCATCAGTGAAATTGGCCTATAGTTTTCCCCCTTTTTTGTGTTGTCTTTTCCTGGTTTGGGCATCAGGGTGATCGTGGCCTCGTAGAATGTGTTTGGAAGTTTTCCTTCCTGTGCAATTTTTTGGAAGAGTTTTAGAAGGACAAGCATTAGCTCTTCTTTAAATGTTTGGTAGAATTCAGCTGTGAAGCCATCTGGCCTTGGGCTTTTATTTTTGAGTAGATTTTTAATCACAAATTCGATTTCTGAGCTTGTGATTGGGTTGTTCAAAGTTTCTGTTTCTTCCTGGCTCAGTCTTGGGAGATTGATCTTCCCCAAGAAACTGTCCATTTCTTCCAGGTTGTCCAGTTTGTTGCCATAGAGTTGTTCATAAAAGTTTCTTAGAATCCTTTGGATTTCTGCATTATCTGTTGCAATCTCTCCTTTTTCATTTTTGATTTTGTTGATCTGGTTCTTCCCTCTCTTTCTCTCGATGAGTCTGGCCAGTGGCTTGTCAATTTTGTTTACCTTTTCAAGAAACCAGCTTTTTGTTTTATTTACCTTTACTATTGTTTCTTTCATTTCTTTCTCATTTATTGCTGCTCTAGTCTTTATAATTTCTCTTCTTCTGCTGGCTTTGGGGAGTTTTTGTTCTTCTTTCTCCAATTGTTTCAAGTGAAGGGTTAGGTTGTCTGCTTGATATTTTCCTGGTTTCTTGAGGTGGGATTGTATTGCTATAAATTTCCCTCTTAGAAATGCTTTTGCGGTATCCCATAGGTTTTTCACGATGGTATGTTGATTGTCATTTTCTTCTAGGAATTTTTAAATTTCTCCTTTGATTTCCTCAGTGATTAGTTGGTTTTTTTTAAGGTATGTGTTGTTTAATCTCCATGTTTTTTGTGTTTTTAGTGGGTTTTTTTTTTTTCCTGTAGTTCATCTCTAGTCTCATTGCATTGTGGTCCGAGAAGATGGTTGATATTATTTCAGTTTTCTTGAATTGACTGAGGTTGATTCATGGCCCAAGATGTGGTCTATCTTGGAGAATGTTCCATGAGCACTTGAGAAGAAAGTATATTCTTCTGCTTTTGGTTAGAAAGTCCTAAAGATATCAATGAGGTCCATTTCTTCTAGTGTGGCATTTAAGGCTTGTGTTTCTTTATTAATTTTCTGTTTGGATGATCTGTCCATTGGTGTGAGAGGAGTCTTAAAGTCTAGCTCCTGACATTAGCTTTCTTTAAGAGTTTTAGAAGGACAAGCATTAGCTCTTCTTTAAATGTTTGGTAGAATTCAGCTGTGAAGCCATCTGGCCTTGGGCTTTTATTTTTGAGTAGATTTTTAATCACAAATTCGATTTCTGAGCTTGTGATTGGGTTGTTCAAAGTTTCTGTTTCTTCCTGGCTCAGTCTTGGGAGATTGATCTTCCCCAAGAAACTGTCCATTTCTTCCAGGTTGTCCAGTTTGTTGCCATAGAGTTGTTCATAAAAGTTTCTTAGAATCCTTTGGATTTCTGCATTATCTGTTGCAATCTCTCCTTTTTCATTTTTGATTTTGTTGATCTGGTTCTTCCCTCTCTTTCTCTCGATGAGTCTGGCCAGTGGCTTGTCAATTTTGTTTACCTTTTCAAGAAACCAGCTTTTTGTTTTATTTACCTTTACTATTGTTTCTTTCATTTCTTTCTCATTTATTGCTGCTCTAGTCTTTATAATTTCTCTTCTTCTGCTGGCTTTGGGGAGTTTTTGTTCTTCTTTCTCCAATTGTTTCAAGTGAAGGGTTAGGTTGTCTGCTTGATATTTTCCTGGTTTCTTGAGGTGGGATTGTATTGCTATAAATTTCCCTCTTAGAAATGCTTTTGCGGTATCCCATAGGTTTTTCACGATGGTATGTTGATTGTCATTTTCTTCTAGGAATTTTTAAATTTCTCCTTTGATTTCCTCAGTGATTAGTTGGTTTTTTTTAAGGTATGTGTTGTTTAATCTCCATGTTTTTTGTGTTTTTAGTGGGTTTTTTTTTTTTCCTGTAGTTCATCTCTAGTCTCATTGCATTGTGGTCCGAGAAGATGGTTGATATTATTTCAGTTTTCTTGAATTGACTGAGGTTGATTCATGGCCCAAGATGTGGTCTATCTTGGAGAATGTTCCATGAGCACTTGAGAAGAAAGTATATTCTTCTGCTTTTGGTTAGAAAGTCCTAAAGATATCAATGAGGTCCATTTCTTCTAGTGTGGCATTTAAGGCTTGTGTTTCTTTATTAATTTTCTGTTTGGATGATCTGTCCATTGGTGTGAGAGGAGTCTTAAAGTCTCCTGCTATGATTGTGTTAGTGTCGATGTCTTCTTTTATGTCTGAAAGTGTTTGTCTTATGTATTGGAGTGCTGCTGTGTTGGGTGCATAGATATTCAAGACTGTTATGTCTTCCTATTGGGTAGATCCCTTCATCATGATGCAGTGACCTGCCTTGTCTCTTTGAATCGTCTTTACTTTAAAATCTATTTTGTCTAATATGAGGATTGCTACTCCAACTTTCTTTCGAGTTCCATTTGCATGGAATATCTTTTTCCAGCCTCTCACTTTCAGTCTATGAGTGTCTCTAGGTCTGAAGTGGGTCTCTTGTAAACAGCATATATATGGGTCTTGTTTCTGAATCCATTCAGCCTACCTGTGTCGTTTGGTTGGAGAATTTAATCCATTTACATTCAAAGTAATTATTGATATGAATGTTCCTATTGTCATCTTCTTAGAAGTTTGAAGTTTGATTTGCAGGACTTCTCCTACTCTTGTATTTATTTGCTATATCAGGCCCTTTAACACTTGTTGTAGGGCTGGTTTTGTGGTACAGAATTCTTTTAGTTTTTGCTTGTCTGTGAAGCTTTTGACTTCTCCATCGTTTCTGAATGAGATCTTGCTGGGTCAAGAATTCTTGGTTGGACGTTATTCTCTTTTAGCCTTTTGATTGTGCCTTGCCATTCTCTTCTGGCCTGCAGGGTTTCTGTTGAAAGATCCACAGTTAAATGTATGGGGTTTCCTTTATATGTTATTTGTTGTTTGCTCCTAGCTGCTTTTAGTAATGTGTCTTTATATTTAGTCTGCGTTGGTTTGATTAGAATGTGCCTTGGTGTGTTTCTTCTGGGGTTTATCCTGTATGGATCTCTTTGAGCTTCTTGGACTTGGTTGACTATCTCCTTTCCCATTCTAGGGAAGTTTTCATCTATAACCACTTCAAGAACTTTTTCATAGCCTTTCTTCCCCTCTTCTTCTTCTGGAACTCCTATAATCCTAATGTTGGTGCGTTTGAGATTGTCCCATAGGTCTCTGTGGCTATCCTAAAGAAATATCAATGAGGTCCATTTCTTCTAGTGTGGCATTTAAGGCTTGTGTTTCTTTATTAATTTTCTGTTTGGATGATCTGTCCATTGGTGTGAGAGGAGTCTTAAAGTCTCCTGCTATGATTGTGTTAGTGTCGATGTCTTCTTTTATGTCTGAAAGTGTTTGTCTTATGTATTGGAGTGCTGCTGTGTTGGGTGCATAGATATTCAAGACTGTTATGTCTTCCTATTGGGTAGATCCCTTCATCATGATGCAGTGACCTGCCTTGTCTCTTTGAATCGTCTTTACTTTAAAATCTATTTTGTCTAATATGAGGATTGCTACTCCAACTTTCTTTCGAGTTCCATTTGCATGGAATATCTTTTTCCAGCCTCTCACTTTCAGTCTATGAGTGTCTCTAGGTCTGAAGTGGGTCTCTTGTAAACAGCATATATATGGGTCTTGTTTCTGAATCCATTCAGCCTACCTGTGTCGTTTGGTTGGAGAATTTAATCCATTTACATTCAAAGTAATTATTGATATGAATGTTCCTATTGTCATCTTCTTAGAAGTTTGAAGTTTGATTTGCAGGACTTCTCCTACTCTTGTATTTATTTGCTATATCAGGCCCTTTAACACTTGTTGTAGGGCTGGTTTTGTGGTACAGAATTCTTTTAGTTTTTGCTTGTCTGTGAAGCTTTTGACTTCTCCATCGTTTCTGAATGAGATCTTGCTGGGTCAAGAATTCTTGGTTGGACGTTATTCTCTTTTAGCCTTTTGATTGTGCCTTGCCATTCTCTTCTGGCCTGCAGGGTTTCTGTTGAAAGATCCACAGTTAAATGTATGGGGTTTCCTTTATATGTTATTTGTTGTTTGCTCCTAGCTGCTTTTAGTAATGTGTCTTTATATTTAGTCTGCGTTGGTTTGATTAGAATGTGCCTTGGTGTGTTTCTTCTGGGGTTTATCCTGTATGGATCTCTTTGAGCTTCTTGGACTTGGTTGACTATCTCCTTTCCCATTCTAGGGAAGTTTTCATCTATAACCACTTCAAGAACTTTTTCATAGCCTTTCTTCCCCTCTTCTTCTTCTGGAACTCCTATAATCCTAATGTTGGTGCGTTTGAGATTGTCCCATAGGTCTCTGTGGCTATCCTCAGTTCTTTTAATTCTTTCTGTTTCATTCTGTTCTTCAGCACTTATTTCCACCCTTCTATCTTCTAGCTCACTTATCTGTTCTTCTGCCTCTGAGACTCTACTCTTGAGACCTTCTATAGTATTTTTGAGTTCAGCAATTGAGTTGGTGGTCTCTTTTTGCTTCTTTTTCATTTCTTGCATGTCTTTTCTCAGTGCACTAATTTACTCTAATATTCTGTTTTTGGTGTTTTACATCCTCATTAGTATAGTTTTTCTGAATTCTCTTTCAGATAATTTGTCTATCTCCTCCTCTGTCATTTGAAGTGGTGTTTCTCTAGCTTGGTCCTTCATTTGTGTAGTGTTTCTCTGTCGTTTCATTCTTTGGTTAATTTTTGTTTCTTTGTGTTTGTCTGTGTGTATAGAGTTCTTTTTCCCACCCTTTGAACCTTTTTCCCACTTGTTTGAATTCTCCCTTCCTTTAGGTTTCTGTCCTTGTAGAAGGGTTCAGTGGTTTGTGTCTTGGGTGGTGTTAGGCCTTGTTTACAGGTGAATAATCTCTAGTGCTGTATGTTCTTTGATAGTGTGGGGTCTTGGAATCAGGGCTTCCACTCAGAGGATCCTTGGCTTGGTGATTGGTCAGGGGGTGTAGGCTCTATGTCTGGTTTGCTATGGTGTTCGATGATATTAGTTCAAACACTAGCATTTGATGAACAAGAGGTGTATCCCTGATGGGTGACAGTCATAAAAGCATGCAGATGTTTTCTAACATAGTCATAAGATTTACATACATAGCAATTACCACATCTAACCAGTCTTACAGGGATAAAACATAAGAAATTTTTCTGGCAAACGATGCAATCCAAGATGATACTTGCCCATTAAGCTCTGAATTAATTAAAATAGTGCCTGGAAAAATAAACCAAGGGCGAGGTCCTGGCTTGGACTATTTCATCGAAAGCAATTTTTACCTAAGACATGTGTTGAGAGTGAGGAGGAGGAGAGTGTATGGGCAATGAGAAGGAATAGATTCATCTTGGAAGGATTTTATAGGGTTATGTAGCCAAGATTAGTGTGTTGTATTGTTTATTGCAGCTGGAAGAGAATAGTGGAAACAGGAAGATAGGAAATATTTATCTAGAGGATAGTGGTAGATAGGAGAAAATTTTGCATTTAGAACATAGAGGTAGGAAGCAGTGGAAAAGAGGAAAGAAAATTAGAAGTTTCCAAGAATTAAAATTTAAAAAATTTAAAAATTAATTATCAAAGAAAAAAATAAAAAAAATGTAAAAGGGATGAAAAACTTAATAAGAAGAGACAAAAAAAAAAAAAAAAAAAAAAAAAAACCACCAAACCTGACTGATCAATCAAACAAACAGAACAATCCACAACAAGTAGAGAAACAAAGAAAAAAACTAAATAATGTCCCTGGTTTTTATCCTCTCATCTGTCTGGTGGAAACCAATCTGCTCTCAATGGTGTTGTCTTCATGATGTAGCCTTTCCCTTATGGCACCGGTGGCTATGGTTTCTGTTTTCAGTTAAATATTGGCTTTGCTGCAAGTTCAGGTGCTGACTGGGGCAGCGGGTTTATCCCAGTCCGATGGGCAAGGGGTCGCTGCTCGCACAGTCCCGTGTTGGAGGGGGGCGCCCTGGCTCTACTGCACACTCGCTGATAGCCTCCAATACCTGCCCTTCTCCCGACTTCCTCCACTTCGGGTGTAGCTGTGGGGGTGCACGGGCTCCTCTGCCACTGGTGCGCGTGCACTGCTAGTTACGCGTCCAAGTCCCAAAGGCAGGTACAAGTTTTCCCGTCCAGTTCGAGCCCGGTCCCTGGTCAGCAATCCATGGGCTACTTCCCCTCTCTGTTCAGCAAGCCCCCCACTAGGGGTGTTTGAATTTACCCGGTGCCAGGCGGGAAGTCGCAATTTTCCCCCAGCCAAGTGATGTGATTTTCTCACTGGGCGCTCCCTTCCAGCTCCAGGTCTCTAGGCAACACTCTGAGGGGAACTTCCCAATTGCGTTCTGCCTGGCCCTGTTCCAGTATCCTATTCTATCCTATCCAGTGTCTTAATTTCTACCCACGATCCGGGCGGATTCTTGGAATTTTCACGCTGAGCGCTGCCCTCTCTCCCCTGATGCTCCACTCAGGCCCCCTTTTAGGGCACTCGCTGGAGCGCTTTCCATCAGTCCGGTCTGGCGTGGGGGTTAGGATAGAGGGTTCTCAGAAGAGTAGCTCTGGGAAAGTTCTGGCTGTTCACTCTTCTACTCTCGCGGACCTAACGAGTTCTTCTGACTTCTAGCGGCTCGTTTGTTGGTGGTGTTTCATTTCTTGATTAGTTCTGGTGATTCTGTTGGGGAGCTGGTGAAGTCTTCCCCTCATTCCTCCGCCATCTTTGCTCCCCTTGCATGTGTGTTTTTAATCAGTTAATACCGAGCTTGCTATGAGACCAAACAGAACATGAATAGATAGTCTCATATAAAATAGCACAAAATTAATTGTTTTTCTTTTATTTGAAAATGTGATGAGAATTAATTCTGTACACTTGCACCGTAGGTTGGAAGTAATCTCAAGCAGTAAAGCAAAATTCTTTGATAATAACCTTTTAAAATGTCAATAAGTTGTTAATTAGTTGTGAGACCATGTGATCTTGGCTGTTTATGGTATTTCTCTAAGCTTTCAGCTGGAAACTGTGAAATGAAACTTCTTCTGCTATATCAGTAAATGAGAAGTGTCACAGTTATCAGCGATTTCAGGCCTCGAAATGTAAATAGGGGCTCCCCAAGCTGAACACAATGCCTGTGAACACAATGCCTGTGATTCAGCAGATGCCTCCACTGGCCAAAGTGATTCCTGAGGGAAATGAAAGAAGCAATCATCTGCCACTTCTGCCATTCCTTAAGATGAACACAGAATTAACTATGTGAACAATCAGCAAACAGGATTTGACCCCAGATAGCTGAGATGCATACAAAAGTAATGAATTCAATAAGTCCAGAGACTTGCATCTTCCCATACATAGAAGAAAGCTATTTCCTTAAGTTTTCCTTACTACTTAACAATAATCTTTGATGTGCAGACTGTCTTTCACTTTTGTCGCAAACTCCTATATAACCTGACTTTCCCTCCTCCTTCTTGGAGCAGTTTCCTCAGGGCTACTGAGATGCCGCCCATTGAGCTCAGAGTCCTTAACATTCCCACCAAATAAAATAACTCTCTACTTTCAGGATGTGAAACCTCTCCCTGATGCTCCACTCAGGCCCCTTTTAGGGCACTCGCTGGGCGCTTTCCATCAGTCCGGTCTGGCGTGGGGTTAGGATAGAGGGTTCTCAGAAGAGTAGCTCTGGGAAAGTTCTGGCTGTTCACTCTTCTACTCTCGGACCTAACGAGTTCTTCTGACTTCTAGCGGCTCGTTTGTTGGTGGTGTTTCATTTCTTGATTAGTTCTGGTGATTCTGTTGGGGAGCTGGTGAAGTCTTCCCCTCATTCCTCCGCCATCTTTGCTCCCCTTGCATGTGTGTTTTTAATCAGTTAATACCGAGCTTGCTATGAGACCAAACAGAACATGAATAGATAGTCTCATATAAAATAGCACAAAATTAATTGTTTTTCTTTTATTTGAAAATGTGATGAGAATTAATTCTGTACACTTGCACCGTAGGTTGGAAGTAATCTCAAGCAGTAAAGCAAAATTCTTTGATAATAACCTTTTAAAATGTCAATAAGTTGTTAATTAGTTGTGAGACCATGTGATCTTGGCTGTTTATGGTATTTCTCTAAGCTTTCAGCTGGAAACTGTGAAATGAAACTTCTTCTGCTATATCAGTAAATGAGAAGTGTCACAGTTATCAGCGATTTCAGGCCTCGAAATGTAAATAGGGGCTCCCCAAGCTGAACACAATGCCTGTGAACACAATGCCTGTGATTCAGCAGATGCCTCCACTGGCCAAAGTGATTCCTGAGGGAAATGAAAGAAGCAATCATCTGCCACTTCTGCCATTCCTTAAGATGAACACAGAATTAACTATGTGAACAATCAGCAAACAGGATTTGACCCCAGATAGCTGAGATGCATACAAAAGTAATGAATTCAATAAGTCCAGAGACTTGCATCTTCCCATACATAGAAGAAAGCTATTTCCTTAAGTTTTCCTTACTACTTAACAATAATCTTTGATGTGCAGACTGTCTTTCACTTTTGTCGCAAACTCCTATATAACCTGACTTTCCCTCCTCCCTTCTTGGAGCAGTTTCCTCAGGGCTACTGAGATGCCGCCCCATTGAGCTCAGAGTCCTTAACATTCCCACCAAATAAAATAACTCTCTACTTTCAGGATGTGAAACTAATCCTTTAGTCAACATAATCAAATGATTACTTCTGTTAATATATTATAAGTAACCTGCACATTTCTTGTGCTCATTGAAGTCTGTCACCCACACCTCACAAAATGCATGTTCAAATAAAACATAAATTAAAATTAAAGAAACCTTAAAATATATTATATAAAAAAATGCTCACTGCAGGTTTTTGTCTACTTTCTATTTTTAAAGAGACAGTTTACTAGTTACAATGCTTACAATGCTGCTCTGCATTCCCGTTCTTCTGTCCTTATTGAGCTGCTCAAATCTAGGCTACTACGCAGTGACTCACCTCTCCCCATACAGTCTCTGAGAAACTCTTGCCTCTCATTCTTCCTGGTTTTTGTTTTTTTCTTTTCTTGCTCATTTTACATCACCTTGAGAATGTTAGCACACATCTTAAATCAGAGGCAGTAATCATCTAAGCCATTTCTATTTTTAGATTATTTCTTGAAGGAAAGCTGAATGTTGCTGTCAGTATAGGAAGCTGATGATGCAGTTATTTAAGAGCAATCAGAAGGTTTTTATGTGTGTGTGTGCCACATTAATCACCCAAATTGTCAGCTAGATTCTAATTATAGAACCATACTACTACTGTGATGTGAATGTGAAAGAATGCAGTGTTATTGTTAGAAGTCAGGTTTTGTTCACTGCCTGATGTGAGAAAAGGCATTTTTTTTAAATTTGTAAACAGAGAAAGATTATTGACAGGCTAAGTGCATATGATTTTGCTTTCAGCAAATACATACTAATCATTTTCATGTAATAAGACAATAGCAGATTATTGTCTTTTTAAAGGGTCATTTCATTATTACAACCAAAACGATAATTTTAGGTTCCACTACAGAAAAATGCCATCACTTCTGATACTGAAACCATTTACCTCAGACTGGGATTTAAACCCACATATCTGGGACTCAAGACTCCTATATAACATATTTCCCTCCTCGCAAACTCCTATATAACCTGACTTTCCCTCCTCTTCTTGGAGCAGTTTCCTCAGGGCTACTGAGATGCCGCCCATTGAGCTCAGAGTCCTTAACATTCCCACCAAATAAAATAACTCTCTACTTTCAGGATGTGAAACTAATCCTTTAGTCAACATAATCAAATGATTACTTCTGTTAATATATTATAAGTAACCTGCACATTTCTTGTGCTCATTGAAGTCTGTCACCCACACCTCACAAAATGCATGTTCAAATAAAACATAAATTAAAATTAAAGAAACCTTAAAATATATTATATAAAAAAATGCTCACTGCAGGTTTTTGTCTACTTTCTATTTTTAAAGAGACAGTTTACTAGTTACAATGCTTACAATGCTGCTCTGCATTCCCGTTCTTCTGTCCTTATTGAGCTGCTCAAATCTAGGCTACTACGCAGTGACTCACCTCTCCCCATACAGTCTCTGAGAAACTCTTGCCTCTCATTCTTCCTGGTTTTTGTTTTTTTCTTTTTTTTTGCTCATTTTACATCACCTTGAGAATGTTAGCACACATCTTAAATCAGAGGCAGTAATCATCTAAGCCATTTCTATTTTTAGATTATTTCTTGAAGGAAAGCTGAATGTTGCTGTCAGTATAGGAAGCTGATGATGCAGTTATTTAAGAGCAATCAGAAGGTTTTTATGTGTGTGTGTGCCACATTAATCACCCAAATTGTCAGCTAGATTCTAATTATAGAACCATACTACTACTGTGATGTGAATGTGAAAGAATGCAGTGTTATTGTTAGAAGTCAGGTTTTGTTCACTGCCTGATGTGAGAAAAGGCATTTTTTTTAAATTTGTAAACAGAGAAAGATTATTGACAGGCTAAGTGCATATGATTTTGCTTTCAGCAAATACATACTAATCATTTTCATGTAATAAGACAATAGCAGATTATTGTCTTTTTTTAAAGGGTCATTTAATTTTTACAACCAAAAGGATAATTTTAGGTTCCACTACAGAAAAAATGCCATCACTTCTGATACTGAAACCATTTACCTCAGACTGGGATTTAAACCCACATATCTGGGACTCAAGCTTATCCAAAACACATGATTTCAGAACCTAATGGAGCTCAGGTTCTTGAAGTCTCATCACAGAAAATAATTCAGTGAGAGCCACAGTGATTGGTAAGAAAGTCGATTTGTTCAGATTCAGAGACAAGCACACTCCACAGTGTGTGAGTGTGTGGACCATTGCAGAGGACGAGTGTAACCGGGGAAATGTGGCACGGTTAGTTTTCATGCACTTGGTAATTGCATATGCTAATGAGTGGGAGGATTATTCCAACTACCCTGGGAAAAGGGTGGAACTGTCATGGCACCTTTGGATGTGTAAAGTTCACCAATTGAGGATCAAGATCTAGTCTAACATTTTGGACCCATTTAATTCTAATTGATTTATGTTGTGTCTTCGGGCTGTCATTCTTTTACAAGTTGTGCCCTGCCCCTTTCCCTCCTGTTACAATACTAATGCAAATTACTGGTTAAAATTAATTGACTTCAACCTATCTCAAGGAATTCCTTATTTAAAAGAAAGTGGAAAAATTTGCACTTCTAAGTGGTATCTAAGTTCTATAAATCTCTGAAACTCATGGTTTTTTATTATAAAAGACACTTCCCCTTGGGAAATAATCATATTGACTTTCATTATGCCCTAAATACTCTTTTGGTTTAAGAAATGTTCTGTTTCCCAACTTAAGATAAAAGCAAACTATAGTGCATGTGTTGCAGTGAGGAAGCCAATTCTGACTCCATGTTGGAAACTGTTTCTATGACTAGCTTTTCATGGTTTTTATTTTTATAATCATATTTAATAACTTGCCTCAGAGGGTTGTACGCCTCTGCTTGACTGTAAACTAAAGTACCCTTGTTCAGCTCATAGAGAGATAATTTTTCCTTACCAATCTGTGAGCAGAATCCATACTAATCATTTTCATGTAATAAGACAATAGCAGATTATTGTCTTTTTTTAAAGGGTCATTTAATTTTTACAACCAAAAGGATAATTTTAGGTTCCACTACAGAAAAAATGCCATCACTTCTGATACTGAAACCATTTACCTCAGACTGGGATTTAAACCCACATATCTGGGACTCAAGCTTATCCAAAACACATGATTTCAGAACCTAATGGAGCTCAGGTTCTTGAAGTCTCATCACAGAAAATAATTCAGTGAGAGCCACAGTGATTGGTAAGAAAGTCGATTTGTTCAGATTCAGAGACAAGCACACTCCACAGTGTGTGAGTGTGTGGACCATTGCAGAGGACGAGTGTAACCGGGGAAATGTGGCACGGTTAGTTTTCATGCACTTGGTAATTGCATATGCTAATGAGTGGGAGGATTATTCCAACTACCCTGGGAAAAGGGTGGAACTGTCATGGCACCTTTGGATGTGTAAAGTTCACCAATTGAGGATCAAGATCTAGTCTAACATTTTGGACCCATTTAATTCTAATTGATTTATGTTGTGTCTTCGGGCTGTCATTCTTTTACAAGTTGTGCCCTGCCCCTTTCCCTCCTGTTACAATACTAATGCAAATTACTGGTTAAAATTAATTGACTTCAACCTATCTCAAGGAATTCCTTATTTAAAAGAAAGTGGAAAAATTTGCACTTCTAAGTGGTATCTAAGTTCTATAAATCTCTGAAACTCATGGTTTTTTATTATAAAAGACACTTCCCCTTGGGAAATAATCATATTGACTTTCATTATGCCCTAAATACTCTTTTGGTTTAAGAAATGTTCTGTTTCCCAACTTAAGATAAAAGCAAACTATAGTGCATGTGTTGCAGTGAGGAAGCCAATTCTGACTCCATGTTGGAAACTGTTTCTATGACTAGCTTTTCATGGTTTTTATTTTTATAATCATATTTAATAACTTGCCTCAGAGGGTTGTACGCCTCTGCTTGACTGTAAACTAAAGTACCCTTGTTCAGCTCATAGAGAGATAATTTTTCCTTACCAATCTGTGAGCAGAATCCATTAACACACTTTTTCCAAAGGCTGGATGTTCCTTTGGAGATATTTTGCAAGACTGAAGACCCATTCACTTTACTTCCCCACTGTCTTTCACTCTCTGTTCTGCCTTTTGACACTAGTTCCTCATTCTTTTTTTCTCTCTGATTTATAAAGGAATCTGGCATCGAACATCCGTAAGATGGTTATTTTGAGGTTTCAGCCGGCCATCTTAATCTGCCAGTTCCCCAATTAGAGTCTCTTCCTGGCTGCAACATGGTGCCTCTTGTATTTGTTGGCCTTTTGTACAGTGACCAGAGTAAGTTTGGACTCGATAGCACATGTGCCCCTCGTTTATGAGTTTTATATAAGAGCTACTATTCTTAATATCTGCACATAAACAGTTTCAGTGTCTGGATTCAGTGTATTTGCAACCACATCTCAGGTCAATATTTTAACTTAAAATAAAATGTGAACATCTTACAGATGTTTTATTGCTTTGAGAAACCTTGAAGTTAACTAACAGTAAAATAGTCAACTGTTTTTGCCCAGTCATTATAGTAATTATAATATTAAATGACTGTCAAATCAATTAACAGATGTTACTAATCTGCCTAATGCAAAGCTCGCTCTAAGCATGTCAACCATTTGAAGATTTCTAAAATATAGCTGCTTCATTATAATTTACCTATTTTTATTTCTAAAAATAAATTTTATATACACTGAATGCTATTGAAAAACTAAAAAATATATACATGTATAAAAGAAAGATTTAAAATTATATTTAATGTTGAATCTGTAACTAATTTTGGTAATTAGGATTTACAGAGTATGGCATGCAACACTTATTTTGTAATTTTAGAACTTACAATATATTTTGCATGTAAGACATTTTTAACAATTCTTAAAAGTAACTGCAAATACCAAAGCATTCTCTAAAGCATACTCTCCCAATATATCCCAATAAGTTAGTCAAAATGTTTAAAAAGTCATTTAATGGAAAATGCTTGTAAATTGAATTCCAAACTTGGATGTTGCAAACTAAAATTATTAAATTATATATAAAATAATTCAATTTTAACAGTGTAATGTATGATGAAGATGTAGCATAAATTTTGGAATAATGAGAAAACTAAAATTTTCAGTCATTTTATTTATATTTTGAATTATAATTACAGAAAGATGTCAAAATGAGACTTACACTGTCTCAAAATTTCAACTGAGATCACAAAGATTAGAGGAATGGATGATAAACACTTACTAATATGAGAGTGAGGTACCAAAGTGGTTGTGCAGAACTTGCTAAGGGGTGTCCCGGAAGACAGAAGATAAGCACTTTTCTCTCAACTACCTCAACCCAGTATGAAAGGAAGTACAAGAATCAATAAGAGAAAGAACATAATGCATAGGTTTCTATGGGAAGAATTGCATATTTCTCCTTTCTTCTCGGTATCTGAAGTCAAATGAGGAAACTAAGAAATCACTTCACAGAGCATGGTCATGGTTATCACCAGTAGGGTGGGAAATGGAATTGAGAGACTCTGAACTCTTGCCTGCCTCATTTGGGACTAGGGAGTGGAGAGACCCTCAGCACTTTCCCTGGTTTTGTGGAATTGAGGGAACAGGTTTGATGCTGACACTTTCTTGGAGAATTCTGATGTCAAGAGCCTGAGCTGTCTATAGCTGCCTAACTGGTGGAGGAAAAATGCTTTTGTGGGAGCTAGTTCAATTTTCACTGACCATAGACATGAGGGTGCATGAGACCCCATGGAATGCTATAAATCATCTGTTCTGATAATTCTATCTGAAATCTGAAACACAAATGGCTTTCTTCTTGATGAAAGAAGATCCTGGCTGAGAGAGGCAGGAGTATACTCTCCCAAAGCAGAAGGAACCAGGAAAGGTAGAAAATAGCAGCTGGGGACTGTGTTCTTACTTCAGGCAACAGCGATAAGCAAGTTCTACAACAAGGATGGGACGCTTTTCCATCTTCCATAACTCCAAAACGAGAAAGAGTCAGCATTGTGGCATCAGCCAGACCACTCCAAATTATAACATTCTGGATGTGCCCACTGTCTTCTTTCTCTGTTCTGCTTTCTCTGAGGAGTGAAAAGGCGGCACAGTGAGTGGAGGAGAAGGAGGAAGAGGAGATAGGTCTGGGAGGGAGAAGTTTTTCTCTAGCTTTTAAGTTTCCTCTGGCTTGTGTAAGAATTATATTCAATGAGATAGGTAAATAAGAGGAATGACTAAGATGGTAAAGAATCTGCCTGAAATGCAGGAGACTCGGGTTTGATGCCTGGGTCAGCAAGATAACATGGAAAAGGGATCACCCACTCCAGTATTCTTGCTGGGCAAACCCCATGGACAGAGGAGCATGGCCAGTTATAGTTGACAGTGTTACAAATGAGTGGTATGCACTTTAACTTTACACATGAAAGAGATCCAGAAAACCTGAGAAACTCACCAAAATGACCAAAGCCCTCACCTTAAATATCATGCTTAAGTTAAAGACAAAAGAGAGTGTTGAGGAATGAGTTACTAGAGCTACCAAGAAAAGCACAGTAAAGAAGGATAAGGTTGTTATAAAGATTAAAGTCACAGAGCATGGTCATGGTTATCACCAGTAGGGTGGGAAATGGAATTGAGAGACTCTGAACTCTTGCCTGCCTCATTTGGGACTAGGGAGTGGAGAGACCCTCAGCACTTTCCCTGGTTTTGTGGAATTGAGGGAACAGGTTTGATGCTGACACTTTCTTGGAGAATTCTGATGTCAAGAGCCTGAGCTGTCTATAGCTGCCTAACTGGTGGAGGAAAAATGCTTTTGTGGGAGCTAGTTCAATTTTCACTGACCATAGACATGAGGGTGCATGAGACCCCATGGAATGCTATAAATCATCTGTTCTGATAATTCTATCTGAAATCTGAAACACAAATGGCTTTCTTCTTGATGAAAGAAGATCCTGGCTGAGAGAGGCAGGAGTATACTCTCCAATGCAGAAGGAACCAGGAAAGGTAGAAAATAGCAGCTGGGGACTGTGTTCTTACTTCAGGCAACAGCGATAAGCAAGTTCTACAACAAGGATGGGACGCTTTTCCATCTTCCATAACTCCAAAACGAGAAAGAGTCAGCATTGTGGCATCAGCCAGACCACTCCAAATTATAACATTCTGGATGTGCCCACTGTCTTCTTTCTCTGTTCTGCTTTCTCTGAGGAGTGAAAAGGCGGCACAGTGAGTGGAGGAGAAGGAGGAAGAGGAGATAGGTCTGGGAGGGAGAAGTTTTTCTCTAGCTTTTAAGTTTCCTCTGGCTTGTGTAAGAATTATATTCAATGAGATAGGTAAATAAGAGGAATGACTAAGATGGTAAAGAATCTGCCTGAAATGCAGGAGACTCGGGTTTGATGCCTGGGTCAGCAAGATAACATGGAAAAGGGATCACCCACTCCAGTATTCTTGCTGGGCAAACCCCATGGACAGAGGAGCATGGCCAGTTATAGTTGACAGTGTTACAAATGAGTGGTATGCACTTTAACTTTACACATGAAAGAGATCCAGAAAACCTGAGAAACTCACCAAAATGACCAAAGCCCTCACCTTAAATATCATGCTTAAGTTAAAGACAAAAGAGAGTGTTGAGGAATGAGTTACTAGAGCTACCAAGAAAAGCACAGTAAAGAAGGATAAGGTTGTTATAAAGATTAAAGTCAAAGTCTTTACACTGATATGTTCCTAGCTATGTGGTCATCTTCCTCTTCCTGGTACACTGAGGGAGACCCTTACAAAATGAAGTTTTCCCTTGCAAATGTCATTTATTTTTAACTAAATGGCAGCCCCGAGTTAGTTTTCAGATTTTTTTCCCCCTGCTTATAGTTTCTTAGAAAATAAGCAGTTAAAATAATTAATATGCCAAAGAGACATATTGCTGCACAGAAGAACCAATTCTGATTCTGTATTGGAAGTGATTTTGACTTTAATTTTTTTTTAATTTTTTTATATTGAATTGTTTTTTGTTGCTGTATTTTTGACTTTAGTTCCTCACTGCTTCTGTCTCAGGTTCTATAAAGGACCTGGCACACAGACCCCAACAGTATAGTTATTTTGAGATGTTAGCTTGTCATCTTCTTGGTCTGCCAGTTTTCTGAATGAAATTGTGTGTGCTTAGTCTCAACATCTTGTCTTTCAGATTCATTGTCTTACTGCATAGTGAGCAGAGAAAGCCTAAATTGAGTAACGATATTATGGGGTGGCAAATTTTACTTTCCTTTTGCAGATACATAAAATAAATTTGTCTTTCACTAGTGTTTATTTCTGAGCCTGATCAATTTCTATTTGGTGTTGCAAAAACCATAGAATTTAATGATTAATCATGATACTGTTTATTTAACCATGACAACAGGCTTCTCTGTTGGTACAGATGGTAAGGAATCTACAATACAAGAGACCCCAATTTGAAACTGGGTTGGAAAGATTCCCTAGAGAAGGGAAGGGCAACCCACCCTAGTATTCTTGCTTGGAGAATTCCACGGACAGAAAAGACTGGTGGGCTACAGTCTATGGGGATGCAGAATCAGACATGACTGAGATACTAGCACATATGCTTATTAAATTTGAAAGTGATCAGAAAAGTTATGAGGATTTCACAAGCTTTACACAGAGACCAGGAAGAATTGGCATAATAAATTCAATAGGATTGTAGTGAGGGAGAGCAAAACAGGACTGCCTTTTGAGTTCAGCTCACTCATTAAATTAACTGCATTTCATTCATGAGAATTAGAAATACTTTGATAGCAATAATTGCTGTCCATTTTATAATCCAAATAGAAATTTTTATTCTACATTTAAGTTCTACAGAAGATAACCCTGAGACAAGTATTAAAATTCAAGTAATCTATTTTGGAGGTGATTCCATAAAGCATCAGTTGGATGCTTTAGACATCCAACAGAGAAAGTAAGACAGAGAAAGTAAGGCAGCTAATAAATCGTCATTTTTCAAGCAATTTTATACTGCTGGTTACTAGAGCTTAATGCTGCTGGGAGAGGTCTGGGTGCCAATGTTCTTATACCAACTACAATCAGACCCTGTTAGAGAGCAGTATTCAGAGTTCATTCTCTACCAATGCCAGCCTGTAATGCATGTAAATGGCAAAGAGACATTACCAGCAAGGGCAGGTGCTCAAACAAAATTACAAGTTCTTGGAAGACTCTGCACACAAAATTAGTTAGGCTTGTCATCTTCTTGGTCTGCCAGTTTTCTGAATGAAATTGTGTGTGCTTAGTCTCAACATCTTGTCTTTCAGATTCATTGTCTTACTGCATAGTGAGCAGAGAAAGCCTAAATTGAGTAACGATATTATGGGGTGGCAAATTTTACTTTCCTTTTGCAGATACATAAAATAAATTTGTCTTTCACTAGTGTTTATTTCTGAGCCTGATCAATTTCTATTTGGTGTTGCAAAAACCATAGAATTTAATGATTAATCATGATACTGTTTATTTAACCATGACAACAGGCTTCTCTGTTGGTACAGATGGTAAGGAATCTACAATACAAGAGACCCCAATTTGAAACTGGGTTGGAAAGTTTCCCCTAGAGAAGGGAAGGGCAACCCACCCTAGTATTCTTGCTTGGAGAATTCCACGGACAGAAAAGACTGGTGGGCTACAGTCTATGGGGATGCAGAATCAGACATGACTGAGATACTAGCACATATGCTTATTAAATTTGAAAGTGATCAGAAAAGTTATGAGGATTTCACAAGCTTTACACAGAGACCAGGAAGAATTGGCATAATAAATTCAATAGGATTGTAGTGAGGGAGAGCAAAACAGGACTGCCTTTTGAGTTCAGCTCACTCATTAAATTAACTGCATTTCATTCATGAGAATTAGAAATACTTTGATAGCAATAATTGCTGTCCATTTTATAATCCAAATAGAAATTTTTATTCTACATTTAAGTTCTACAGAAGATAACCCTGAGACAAGTATTAAAATTCAAGTAATCTATTTTGGAGGTGATTCCATAAAGCATCAGTTGGATGCTTTAGACATCCAACAGAGAAAGTAAGACAGAGAAAGTAAGGCAGCTAATAAATCGTCATTTTTCAAGCAATTTTATACTGCTGGTTACTAGAGCTTAATGCTGCTGGGAGAGGTCTGGGTGCCAATGTTCTTATACCAACTACAATCAGACCCTGTTAGAGAGCAGTATTCAGAGTTCATTCTCTACCAATGCCAGCCTGTAATGCATGTAAATGGCAAAGAGACATTACCAGCAAGGGCAGGTGCTCAAACAAAATTACAAGTTCTTGGAAGACTCTGCATTGTGGTAGAATAGGACAGGAACATACAGTAAAATCACTGACAAAATCAAATAAATATCAGGGATCACAGTTAAGATGGGGGAAATAAATAGATGGTTCAGTCTTTTTCATTGAAAAATTCTATGAATGATTTAAGTCCCTCTTGGAGAACATTCTCTGTACTGTGTCTGAAATAAAGGACAATCAATAAATCTTATAGTTTTCTACCAGAGTTATTAAGTATAGAATTATAGAAGACAGTCATTTTTATTTGTAGTCTAGATTTGATTTTTAATATCTAAAAATATTTTTACTATAAATATTTTAAAAAGAGAAAGGTTTCCTTTTCAATAATAGTATAATTTTCTCTGATACTTAAAAAACCCGTGGGAGTTAAGGTAGGTCTTTGTAACTCATCTTGCTGTTGTTGTGCCTGATTCTTTGTCATCCCCTCAACGGCAGCATCTTAGCCTTCCCACTCCTTCCTGATTGGCTGGAGCTTTCTCAGGTTTGTATCCAATGACTCCATGATGTGATCCACCATCTCATCCTCTCTCAGCCCCTTCTCCTTTCTTCAGTCTTCCCCAGCATTTGAGTCTTTCCCAATGAGACAGCTCTTCACATTAAGTGGAGTTTCAGGTTCAGCATCAGTCCTTCTAATAACTATTGAGGGTTAATTTCCTTTAGAATTGATTGGCTTGATCTCCTTGTAGACCAAGGAAGTCTCAAGATCTTCTCCAGCACCACACTTTGATAGCACTAGTTCTTCAGCACCCAACGTTCTTTGTGGTCCAACTCTCACATCCATACATGACTACTAGAAAAAGCATAGCTTTGACTGCACATATATTTTTGGCAAAGTGATTCCCACCCAGGGATCAAACCCTTATCTAGTGGTGGAGGCAGATATGACAGCAATTTTATACTGCTGGTTACTAGAGCTTAATGCTGCTGGGAGAGGTCTGGGTGCCAATGTTCTTATACCAACTACAATCAGACCCTGTTAGAGAGCAGTATTCAGAGTTCATTCTCTACCAATGCCAGCCTGTAATGCATGTAAATGGCAAAGAGACATTACCAGCAAGGGCAGGTGCTCAAACAAAATTACAAGTTCTTGGAAGACTCTGCATTGTGGTAGAATAGGACAGGAACATACAGTAAAATCACTGACAAAATCAAATAAATATCAGGGATCACAGTTAAGATGGGGGAAATAAATAGATGGTTCAGTCTTTTTCATTGAAAAATTCTATGAATGATTTAAGTCCCTCTTGGAGAACATTCTCTGTACTGTGTCTGAAATAAAGGACAATCAATAAATCTTATAGTTTTCTACCAGAGTTATTAAGTATAGAATTATAGAAGACAGTCATTTTTATTTGTAGTCTAGATTTGATTTTTAATATCTAAAAATATTTTTACTATAAATATTTTAAAAAGAGAAAGGTTTCCTTTTCAATAATAGTATAATTTTCTCTGATACTTAAAAACCAGTGGGAGTTAAGGTAGGTCTTTGTAACTCATCTTGCTGTTGTTGTGCCTGATTCTTTGTGATCCCATGAATGGCAGCATGTTAGCCTTCCCTCTCCTTCCTGATTGGCTGGAGCTTTCTCAGGTTTGTATCCAATGACTCCATGATGTGATCCACCATCTCATCCTCTCTCAGCCCCTTCTCCTTTCTTCAGTCTTCCCCAGCATTTGAGTCTTTCCCAATGAGACAGCTCTTCACATTAAGTGGAGTTTCAGGTTCAGCATCAGTCCTTCTAATAACTATTGAGGGTTAATTTCCTTTAGAATTGATTGGCTTGATCTCCTTGTAGACCAAGGAAGTCTCAAGATCTTCTCCAGCACCACACTTTGATAGCACTAGTTCTTCAGCACCCAACGTTCTTTGTGGTCCAACTCTCACATCCATACATGACAGCTGGAAAAACGCATAGCTTTGACTGCACATATATTTTTTGGCAAAGTGATTCCCCACCCAGGGATCAAACCCTTATCTAGTGGTGGAGGCAGATATGACAGTAAGCAAATAATGTAACATGCAGTCATATTCCATCTTCCTGCGGGGAGCTGCCCTGTTTCAAGGGGTTTCTTTTAAGGAAATATAGCTCTAGGAGCTGCCCTGGATATAAGGGCTAACAGCATAGCTCTCTGTCCCGCCACCCCAGGTATTGTTAAGACATACCTGAGCTATCATAAAGGACACCTGGAGCCTTGGGCAACAGATGAAAAGGGCTTGAGGGGCTTTATGCCCTGGAACCATTGTAATCTAAAGAACTTTGAATATGTTAATGACATACCAGGAGGTAATACCTTGTTAATGACCTGCCTGATGGAAACTAACAGGTTGCTAGGTCCGAGAAACCTGACCTAAAGCATGTATACACTACTGTTTGCTGTGTGTTATCTGATTTTGAGAAGTATAAAATGTCTGAATGAATTCAATAAACTTGTCAGCAACTTGTCAGCAACCTGTAGTGTTGTCTGCCTCTTTGCTGTCCCTCTCAACCCCATCTTTTCTGTCCTTCTTTCTTTCTTAGCCATTCTGCCACTGTCTTTAGGCTCTGTTCGACTGCTGGCTGGCCCGGCAATCTTCCAGGTGGTCTAATGATAAAGAATCTGCCTGCCAGTGAAGGAGGAATGAGAGATTGGGGTTTTATCCCTGGGTGGGGCAGATTCCATGGAGGAGAGCATGGTAATCCAGTCTAGTATTCTTGCTTGGAAATCCCATGGACAGAGGAGCTTGGTACACTACAGTTCCTAGGGTCTCAAAGAGTCAGACACAACTGAAGGGACTTATCATTTATGTACAATTGTGTAATAAATATGCAATTGCAATTGCAAAAGCTCTATAAAAGAAAAACAAAGTGCACTTTGGGGGATTTTATGTTTCTTATAATTTCATATTTAGATTCTACCCAATACCAAGTTAAAACAACAGAATGGTGAACACACTTTTAAACTCCTGAATAAAAGTATATGCCAATAGCATTGAGCAGTATCAAAAGTCAGACTATCATTTAGAAATGATATTCAAAGGCAGCCAGAATGGATTATTTTTTTAGGTAGTTAGGATATGGAGAAAGTGAATTATTCATGTATTGTGGTACAAATGTAAAATGAAAAATATTTTTCACTGAAATACACTAGAAAAAGAGTTTTTCTTATACTTTAAACTAAACATACAATTACCATATGATTCCATGATTTCACTCTGGGGTATATGCTCCAGAGAAATTAAATTTTATATGCATACAACATTTAGGCAGAAATATTTAAAGTAGTTTTATTGTAACAACCCTAAACTATAAAAAAATCCAGGTATCACTCAATGACTAAATGATAGGTTGAACAAGTGTGTTGCATCCATTCTACAGAATATTACATAGTAATAATAGTTAAAACAAACAAGCAAAGCTATAGATATGTATAATAATATCCAGATAACTATGTTGAATGAAAAAATGCTATTTCCCAAAGACTGCACACTATATGATTTTATTTACATAATGTTCTTGAAATGACAAAATAATAAAAATAGAAAATAAATTTGTGTTTGCCAGGGATTAAAGAGAAAGTGGAGAAGAGAGAAGTGAATGCTGTTATAAAACAGCAGCACGGGGCTTCCCCTGGTGGTCCAGTGGGTAAGGACACCGCCTTGCAGTGCAAAGGGCGCCGGTTCGATCCCTGGCCTGGGAAGATCCCACGTGCCGCGGAGCGGCTGGACTGATGTGTCCAATCACCCAGCCGGAGCTCTGGAGCGCATGCGCCCAGAGCCGGCGCTCTGCGACAGCAGATGCCACCACGATGGGAGGCCCTCAGGAGCCAAAGAACAAAGACGGATGAAAATAGAGAAATGAAAGACCAGTAGAAGTGGACCGTCCGCACCCGTCCCTCCCCAACCCGACCCTCGCCCCCCCAAAAAAATAAAATAAAATAAAATAAAATAAAATAAAAATAAATAAAAAAACAGCAGCACAGGGCTTCCCTGCTGGTCCAGTGAGTAAAGAGTCCACCTTGCAGTGCAAGGGGCACTGATTAGATCCCTGGCCCGGGAAGATCCCAGGTGCTGCAGAACTGCTGGGTCAGTGTGTCCAATTATGAGCCAGCACTCTGGAGCGCATGCTCCCAGGTATGCTCCTGAGCAAGATCTTCTAACTGAAAGATTGAACCCATATCTCCTGCATTGGCAATCCAGTTCTTTACCACTGAGCCACCAGTAAACCCATCTATGCCTATGCCTAATTCCCAGGTGGCTCAGTGGGTAAAGAATCAAACTGCAATGCAGAAAAGGCAGGCAGACATGAGTAAGATACCAGGGTAGGAAAGATCCCCTGGAGGAGTGTATGGCAACCCACTCCAGTATTCTTGCCTGGAGAATCCCCATGGGCAGAGGATCCTGGCAGGGTACAGTCTATGGGATGATAAGAAGTCAGACTACTGAAGTAACTGATTACAGAAGCGTACATATCTAATTTCTGTTTCTCATTAATAATAAAATTGAAAAAAAAGAAAAAATGAAATCATAAAAGAAAAAAAAATCTGGATAGAAAAAAGATTTACAGATATCTGAAAGAAGCATAAAAGTCTTCAACCTCATTTATTAATCTGGCAAATAAAAAGGTAAAATACCCTACCATCCTTACATATCGGACTATTAGAATGAACACAGAAGAGAATGAACACAGAATATAAAAACTTGTATAAGGATGTTCATGGCATTTTAATGTCTAATAACTGTAATAAAAATCCACCCAGGTATTCATCGGGAAAAGAATATAAAAACTAGTTTTAGTATATATATACTAGTTTAGTATATATATATATACTATTTCCTAGCAAAAAAAAGAGAATATATATATACATATATATATATATATACATATATATATATATATATATATATATATATATCATACTGATAAAAGCAAAACCATGAATAAATCTATATGTTATGCTGAGTAAACTATACTTCACAAAAAGCAAGTTACATTCTATAATTCCATTTTTGTCCTGGAACAGGTAAAAATTGTCCTGGAATAGGGAAAAATTATCCTGGAACATGCAAAAATTTTAAGAACAGACATTTCCAGTTGTGAGGGCAGAAATTTGTTGGGAAAAGGAAGAGAGAACTTTGGGAGATGATATTAATGTTCTATATCTTCAAAACTTTTTTGCTAAGAGAACATATACTCATATATTTTACTCTATCTTTTTTTTTCTAAAGATTTATTTATTTATTTATTTTTGAGGTGGGGTGAGGCGGGGATGGGGAGGGGAGGGAGGGGGCGGATGGACCACTTCTATTGATCTTTTCATTTATCTATTTTCATCCATCTTTGTTCTTTGGCCCGTGTGGGCCTCCCATCGTTGTGGCCTCTGTTGTCTCAGAGCACCGGCTCTGGGCGCATGCGCTCCAGAGCTCCGGCTCAGTAACTGGACACATCGGTCCAGCTGCTCAGCGGCACTTGGGATCTTCCCAGGCCAGGGATCAAACCGGAGCCCCTTGTACTGCAAGGCGGTGCAAGGCGGTGTCCTTGCCCACTGGATCACCAGGGAAGCCCACTCTATTTTGATTTTATATAAAAATACCATAAATAAATATGGTATCTATTTAATGACAAATGCTTAAGTATTTAGAGAAGGTTTTCTATTGTTTGTAAATTAACTGGTTGTAAAAATTGAGTCTATAAGTAAATATTTAAAAGAACAGTTTGTTGGATGAAAAACAGAGCAAGTGGAATAGAAACAAGTTGATGAGTGTAGGCCTTTATAAAATTATTTCAATTTTCATTTTTATTTAACTGAATACAATGTTTTTATGCAAACAGGCTTTTTAAAATTACACTTTATATCCATATTGAAGAAGGCAAGTAATTCTACCTCTTTTTAAGAATTTCTAATCTGAAAAACACAATTCTTAGAGACCCTTAGTATTCTCTTTGCAGAGTGACTGAGTTATTCATTGCTTGATAGTCATAATTTTGCTGTTTTCATCACCTCACCATTTCATCACAGGTTGGATTCTTAGTGTATTATATAATATTCAGCATATATTATTTTTTAGTTTTATATTTGAAATTAAATTAAAATAGAATCATTCACTTTTATTAATTGCCCATACCTTCTGTAACTTCACATTCTATACACATTCCTATGTGCTGTGTGGTGTTTAGTTGCTCAGTCATGTCTAACTCTTTGCAAGCGTATGGACTATAGTCCACCAGGCTCCTCTGTACATAGGGATTCTTCAGGCAAAAATACTGGAACGGCTTATTATGCTCTCCTACAGGGGATTTTCCCAACCTGGGGATTGAACACAGGTCTTCCACAGTGCACACAGATTCTGAACAACCAGGGAAGCCCAAGAATACAGGAGTGGGTATTCTATTCTTTCTCCTAGGTATTGTCCCAACCCAGGAATCAAACTGGAGCCTCCTGCATTGTAGGTGGATTCTTTACCAGCTGAGCTACTGGGGAAGCCCTAAATATTCCTTTAGTACACTATAGACTCTGAATATAGAAACAGCAGTTAGGACACTTTTGTGTATTACAGAATAATGTGTTTAATAACCAATTCAGTTATATGGGTGAGTCATGAATCTCTTAATAAAGAAATTTTGTCTTTTGGCCACAAGAGGAAAGTATATGACTAATTATATTTATACAATAATGCCTATTGTGACATTTTAAATCCTGAAGTTTATGTAAGGTCTTTTTGATGATAATGCTAAGAAAAAAGAGAAGGAATGCAAAGTTTATTTATTAATTTAATAGTTCATTCAAGCAATATTTTCTTAATACATAACACTACTCATCAGAGATACTTTGACAAAGCTTGACTAAGTCTTATTTCATACTTACCTAATATGTGTCATCTACCATAATACAATATTCAAACAGGCTTTTTAAAATTACACTTTATATCCATATTGAAGAAGGCAAGTAATTCTACCTCTTTTTAAGAATTTCTAATCTGAAAAACACAATTCTTAGAGACCCTTAGTATTCTCTTTGCAGAGTGACTGAGTTATTCATTGCTTGATAGTCATAATTTTGCTGTTTTCATCACCTCACCATTTCATCACAGGTTGGATTCTTAGTGTATTATATAATATTCAGCATATATTATTTTTTAGTTTTATATTTGAAATTAAATTAAAATAGAATCATTCACTTTTATTAATTGCCCATACCTTCTGTAACTTCACATTCTATACACATTCCTATGTGCTGTGTGGTGTTTAGTTGCTCAGTCATGTCTAACTCTTTGCAAGCGTATGGACTATAGTCCACCAGGCTCCTCTGTACATAGGGATTCTTCAGGCAAAAATACTGGAACGGCTTATTATGCTCTCCTACAGGGGATTTTCCCAACCTGGGGATTGAACACAGGTCTTCCACAGTGCACACAGATTCTGAACAACCAGGGAAGCCCAAGAATACAGGAGTGGGTATTCTATTCTTTCTCCTAGGTATTGTCCCAACCCAGGAATCAAACTGGAGCCTCCTGCATTGTAGGTGGATTCTTTACCAGCTGAGCTACTGGGGAAGCCCTAAATATTCCTTTAGTACACTATAGACTCTGAATATAGAAACAGCAGTTAGGACACTTTTGTGTATTACAGAATAATGTGTTTAATAACCAATTCAGTTATATGGGTGAGTCATGAATCTCTTAATAAAGAAATTTTGTCTTTTGGCCACAAGAGGAAAGTATATGACTAATTATATTTATACAATAATGCCTATTGTGACATTTTAAATCCTGAAGTTTATGTAAGGTCTTTTTGATGATAATGCTAAGAAAAAAGAGAAGGAATGCAAAGTTTATTTATTAATTTAATAGTTCATTCAAGCAATATTTTCTTAATACATAACACTACTCATCAGAGATACTTTGACAAAGCTTGACTAAGTCTTATTTCATACTTACCTAATATGTGTCATCTACCATAATACAATATTCAAAATATAATTTAATTTCTTAAGATACAAAATTCAACAGGAACAATAAGAGCCATTTTCCACTTGAACAATTGATATACTAAATCATGCACCTTTAGACCCTTTCTTTTAAAATGTGACTTAACTCATTTTATAACTTACCTAAGCAAAAGATTCATTTAATTCTCCCATTAGACAGTTTCCAACATGTTTTCCATGCTTAATAAATGTCAAATTGCAGGCTTTCCTAATGTTCTCTGTAGAATTCTGCCTATTATTGTGTGGGATCTATAACATATTAAATAGTTTCATTTCATAAAAATGAAAATACGATCACTTTTATTTTTTACCTTAAGTCATCATTTATTTTTCATCCATATTTATTCTTTTGGCATGTGTGGGCCTCCCATCACAGTGGCCTATCTTGCTCCAGAGCACTGGCTCTGGGCACATATGCTCCAGAGCACTGGCTCGTAATTGGACATACCAGTCCAGCCACTCTTTGGCATGTGGGATCTTCCCAGGTCAGGCAAACTGTTTTCCCACTGGACAACCAAGGAAACCCCATGATCACTTTTTAACTAAAAATTCTCAAGAGGCTTACTTATACTGCATTTTAAATGATCTTGCTTTGTTAAAAGCTAAATATTATGAGAACCTTGGTATGTATGGGTTAAAAATGCCTCTTACTCCCTATTCTGCTTCTCCAGCAGGTCTATCACAATTCAAAAGCAATTCATGTTGTCATATGGTTATTCTAATAAAGTCATAGTATGCAACATACATACTATGAAACTGTATGCTGTGAAACTTCTAATTCTTATCCTCTAATGGACGGACTTGGACCAGTCTTCATATGTTAACAATTATATGACTGCAAATGTAATAATACTAGCATGTAGTGGCTGCAATTTGTTTCAGAAATAATTCTTCTAATTTCATTTAATATATTGAACTCAAGTACATGCCAGTAATGCTTAATTATTCCCACAGGCTTCAGAGTTTCTGTATGTGTATTCATCACCCACAAATCTGGAAGATGAAGTGAATCGTTTTCCAATCTAAAATCCCCAGAGATTTCCAGTTTGTTTGTTTGTTTGTTTGTTTGTTTTGTATAAGTGAGAGCTTAGCACGTGTGCTGGTTAAGCTGGTGAAAGCCTTATTTGTAATTATAGTATATTCATTTTCCTTGCCAATTCTCTCTGTAGATACATGTACTCAAGTATCTTACAGTGGTGACTGTCAACTTTAAGACACGTGTATTTTTATGTTGAGATATTACTTAAGATTACAAATTCATGGAATATTAAAAAACTGCAGACTTTTTGAAAAGTTTAAATCAAGTTTAAATCCTCAATTATGACTGGAAAAAATAAATAAATAAATAAACAAACCTCCCAGAACCACAGACTTCTTCAAAACTCTAATGCTCACTTATGGGACACCTTGGAAGATTCATGGTTCAAAAATCAGTGTTTATAAAACTATCTATGTTCGGCATAATTACTAGGCATTCTCAATTAATATTAAGGCAAGAATAACCCTTCCCTACCAGTGTTTATTTATTTGATTCATCAATTTATTTATTAAGTTAACGTATTTTTGCTTGTGCTATTCTCCATGTTTTGTACTAGTATTTTTTTCTTTTATTAGAGTTGGCAATAATTTACTATCCCTTCTTCACATTTAAATCAAGACTAGGGCTTCCCTGGTGGTCCAGTGGGTGAGGACACCACCTTGCAGTGCAAGGGGCACCAGTTCGATCCCTGGCCTGGGAGGATCCCACTTTACTCTCTTTTCTGCTTCTCCAGCAGGTCTATCACAATTCAAAAGCAATTCATGTTGTCATATGGTTATTCTAATAAAGTCATAGTATGCAACATACATACTATGAAACTGTATGCTGTGAAACTTCTAATTCTTATCCTCTAATGGACGGACTTGGACCAGTCTTCATATGTTAACAATTATATGACTGCAAATGTAATAATACTAGCATGTAGTGGCTGCAATTTGTTTCAGAAATAATTCTTCTAATTTCATTTAATATATTGAACTCAAGTACATGCCAGTAATGCTTAATTATTCCCACAGGCTTCAGAGTTTCTGTATGTGTATTCATCACCCACAAATCTGGAAGATGAAGTGAATCGTTTTCCAATCTAAAATCCCCAGAGATTTCCAGTTTGTTTGTTTGTTTGTTTGTTTGTTTTGTATAAGTGAGAGCTTAGCACGTGTGCTGGTTAAGCTGGTGAAAGCCTTATTTGTAATTATAGTATATTCATTTTCCTTGCCAATTCTCTCTGTAGATACATGTACTCAAGTATCTTACAGTGGTGACTGTCAACTTTAAGACACGTGTATTTTTATGTTGAGATATTACTTAAGATTACAAATTCATGGAATATTAAAAAACTGCAGACTTTTTGAAAAGTTTAAATCAAGTTTAAATCCTCAATTATGACTGGAAAAAATAAATAAATAAATAAACAAACCTCCCAGAACCACAGACTTCTTCAAAACTCTAATGCTCACTTATGGGACACCTTGGAAGATTCATGGTTCAAAAATCAGTGTTTATAAAACTATCTATGTTCGGCATAATTACTAGGCATTCTCAATTAATATTAAGGCAAGAATAACCCTTCCCTACCAGTGTTTATTTATTTGATTCATCAATTTATTTATTAAGTTAACGTATTTTTGCTTGTGCTATTCTCCATGTTTTGTACTAGTATTTTTTTCTTTTATTAGAGTTGGCAATAATTTACTATCCCTTCTTCACATTTAAATCAAGACTAGGGCTTCCCTGGTGGTCCAGTGGGTGAGGACACCACCTTGCAGTGCAAGGGGCACCAGTTCGATCCCTGGCCTGGGAGGATCCCACGAGCCGCGAAGCGGCTAGACTGATGTGTCCAGTCACTGAGCCCAAGCTCTGGAGCGCATGTGCCCAGAACCGGTGCTCTGCGACAACAGAGGCCACCGCGATGGGAGGCCCACACAAGCCAGGGAACAAAGATGGATGAAAATGGACAAATGAAGGACCAATGGAAGTGGCCCACCTGCTCCCCTCCCTGGCCACCCCCGCCCTCAAATAAATAAATAAATAAATCTTTAAAAAATAAATAAATCAAGACTAAGAACAAACAAAAATGTCCTAATTGTTTACTCACAAAATGTTATTTTCATATTTTTTTGAAAGAATGAAATAATGACATTACTGTTGAGTTGGTGGAATTGCAATTGCAAACCACTGAGTGTCAGAACATGGTCTTTCAAACTTGATAAGGTATTAAAAATAAATTTTAATGTCTGACAATTTTCCAATTGTTTAAATTCTAAACTCAAAACATGTATCATCATCATAGGATTTCTTACTCATGAACTTTTATCTATTCTGTTTGAGCTGAAGATAGATTTCCTAAGAATACAACCAGTCCATTACATACATACCCAGTTGTGTTTTATTTGTATAAGCAAAACGTGTGCTGTTTTGGTTTTAGTTAGTTCCACATGTATCAATAAACCTCTAAAACCAGCATGTTATTACTTTCCCTTACTTGCATCTATAGGACGTGATTCCTGGGGCTCCTCCATAAACAGTCTGCTTTAATTTCTTTATTTTCTTTAAAAAATGTGTGTCTAGAATATATGATATTGGTGAAGATGTGTCTGAGGTAGAGAAGCTGTGCCCAGAAATGTCTTAAAATTCCCAGAGCTCCAATGAAAACATTAAAAAAAATTCCTTTCTAAGGATAACATATTGTATTATTTTACCTCCCACTATTTCAAAAAATAAGAGGTACTGTATTTTTCCTGTTCTGGTCTCTTCTTTTATTAGAGTTGGCAATAATTTACTATCCCTTCTTCACATTTAAATCAAGACTAGGGCTTCCCTGGTGGTCCAGTGGGTGAGGACACCACCTTGCAGTGCAAGGGGCACCAGTTCGATCCCTGGCCTGGGAGGATCCCACGAGCCGCGAAGCGGCTAGACTGATGTGTCCAGTCACTGAGCCCAAGCTCTGGAGCGCATGTGCCCAGAACCGGTGCTCTGCGACAACAGAGGCCACCGCGATGGGAGGCCCACACAAGCCAGGGAACAAAGATGGATGAAAATGGACAAATGAAGGACCAATGGAAGTGGCCCACCTGCTCCCCTCCCTGGCCACCCCCGCCCTCAAATAAATAAATAAATAAATCTTTAAAAAATAAATAAATCAAGACTAAGAACAAACAAAAATGTCCTAATTGTTTACTCACAAAATGTTATTTTCATATTTTTTTGAAAGAATGAAATAATGACATTACTGTTGAGTTGGTGGAATTGCAATTGCAAACCACTGAGTGTCAGAACATGGTCTTTCAAACTTGATAAGGTATTAAAAATAAATTTTAATGTCTGACAATTTTCCAATTGTTTAAATTCTAAACTCAAAACATGTATCATCATCATAGGATTTCTTACTCATGAACTTTTATCTATTCTGTTTGAGCTGAAGATAGATTTCCTAAGAATACAACCAGTCCATTACATACATACCCAGTTGTGTTTTATTTGTATAAGCAAAACGTGTGCTGTTTTGGTTTTAGTTAGTTCCACATGTATCAATAAACCTCTAAAACCAGCATGTTATTACTTTCCCTTACTTGCATCTATAGGACGTGATTCCTGGGGCTCCTCCATAAACAGTCTGCTTTAATTTCTTTATTTTCTTTAAAAAATGTGTGTCTAGAATATATGATATTGGTGAAGATGTGTCTGAGGTAGAGAAGCTGTGCCCAGAAATGTCTTAAAATTCCCAGAGCTCCAATGAAAACATTAAAAAAAATTCCTTTCTAAGGATAACATATTGTATTATTTTACCTCCCACTATTTCAAAAAATAAGAGGTACTGTATTTTTCCTGTTCTGGTCTCTTCTTTTCATAGCATTACAATTGTTTCCTTTATTCTATTTATCTGCGCATGCTAAACTGCTTCATTTGTGTCTTACTCTTTGCGACCCCATGGATTCTATCCCACTGTGCCTCTCTGCATGGGATTCTCCAGGCAAGAATATTGAAGTGGATAGTCATTTCCTTCTCCAGGGGATCTTCCCACTCAGGGATCAGACTCAGGTCTCTTGCATCAATAGGTGGGTTCCTTACAACCAATGCCACCTAGGAAGCCGAGGTGTATTTAACTATACAGTTGGATAAAGAATTTTTACTAAATCTTCCATTTGAAAAGTGTCAGATTATAATGGCCTTCCTTATCTTTTTCACATTGAACAATAAATATAATAATAAATGTTGAAGATTTAGTTTATTTTCAATATGAAAATGCTTCCATTCAGTTAAAGTTATGGTATTGTTCTCTCAACCATTTCTTGATTCCATTTGACTTTTTGCTATTGCTATTTTTAGAAGATTCCTACCATAATAAAAGATCTAATGAAGTCAAGCTATATTTTAGGAAACACTGTAGGTCAATTTTGATAGAAAATAACATAAAAATGCACGTTTTTAAAGTCTTCATGAAAATGTCAGTGTTAGCCAAGTGTTCCTTCTCTCTCAATGCTGAGTGTATAATATTTACTTGCAGATACTGACAAGATCTGCAGAAAGAACCTAGAGGAGATGGACTCACGTTTTGGTGTCTGAACAGCTAGTAGGCATCTTTGGTTCATGGAGAGCTTATTCAACCTATTCAGTCCTCAATTTCCCCTCTCATTTTTATTGATATGAGGGTTAAATAAGATCAATTCAGAGTGTAAACCCTTAGTCAAAGAAGGATATACCTGAAATCCGTGGAGTTTAAACATTTGGGTGTTTTACTTTGAAGTACCCAATCCTCTGGATAAGGGCATCTTGTATTTGATCTCTCACATCAAGCTGTGCTGTATTGACAATGATTATATTACTTTTGGAAATTTGTGTATGTTGTCTTCAAAAGGGTCACTATATTTGTAACTTTCTGTCCCCACAAAATCTACCTCTGTGCTTTCATGAAGCAATTATTTCAGTAAATGTTGTTATTTGCTATTAGAAAACTTATCCAAAATAATGTTTTAAATTTTCTTCCTTCCTGTTTTTTTTCCTTGCTTGATTTCTTCTTATATAGATCTTTATGATCTAATTTCCAAGCCCTTACAGGTTAACCTCTATCATAGGCCATGAGATTCAACATTTCTTTTTTTTTTCTCTTTTTTTTTTTAACCTTTATTTTACTTTTAACTTTTACAGAGCTTTATTGTTTACAGACGTGCATGTTCCCAGATCAGTCACATGTATATCCTCCCCTTCCCACCCATCCCAACCATCCCCACCCAGGCCCCATCAGCTCTATTTTCCTCAGTTATGGTAGTACAGTCAGCTACTTCCTTTAAATATAATAATAAATGTTGAAGATTTAGTTTATTTTCAATATGAAAATGCTTCCATTCAGTTAAAGTTATGGTATTGTTCTCTCAACCATTTCTTGATTCCATTTGACTTTTTGCTATTGCTATTTTTAGAAGATTCCTACCATAATAAAAGATCTAATGAAGTCAAGCTATATTTTAGGAAACACTGTAGGTCAATTTTGATAGAAAATAACATAAAAATGCACGTTTTTAAAGTCTTCATGAAAATGTCAGTGTTAGCCAAGTGTTCCTTCTCTCTCAATGCTGAGTGTATAATATTTACTTGCAGATACTGACAAGATCTGCAGAAAGAACCTAGAGGAGATGGACTCACGTTTTGGTGTCTGAACAGCTAGTAGGCATCTTTGGTTCATGGAGAGCTTATTCAACCTATTCAGTCCTCAATTTCCCCTCTCATTTTTATTGATATGAGGGTTAAATAAGATCAATTCAGAGTGTAAACCCTTAGTCAAAGAAGGATATACCTGAAATCCGTGGAGTTTAAACATTTGGGTGTTTTACTTTGAAGTACCCAATCCTCTGGATAAGGGCATCTTGTATTTGATCTCTCACATCAAGCTGTGCTGTATTGACAATGATTATATTACTTTTGGAAATTTGTGTATGTTGTCTTCAAAAGGGTCACTATATTTGTAACTTTCTGTCCCCACAAAATCTACCTCTGTGCTTTCATGAAGCAATTATTTCAGTAAATGTTGTTATTTGCTATTAGAAAACTTATCCAAAATAATGTTTTAAATTTTCTTCCTTCCTGTTTTTTTTCCTTGCTTGATTTCTTCTTATATAGATCTTTATGATCTAATTTCCAAGCCCTTACAGGTTAACCTCTATCATAGGCCATGAGATTCAACATTTCTTTTTTTTTTCTCTTTTTTTTTTTAACCTTTATTTTACTTTTAACTTTTACAGAGCTTTATTGTTTACAGACGTGCATGTTCCCAGATCAGTCACATGTATATCCTCCCCTTCCCACCCATCCCAACCATCACACAGCACCCCTGACGGATCCCCTTCTCTCACATAGCAATGACTAGAGCTATTTTCCTCAGTTATGGTAGTACAGGCCTTCATGCTACTTCCTTTACACCTCCCAACCTCTGTTCCTTCCCAACAATGTCCATATGTCCACTGTCCATGTCTGTCTTTCTGTTGCTTCACTGCATGCGCCATCATCACCATCCTGCTAGATTCGATATATATGTGTTAATATACTGTATTTGTCCTTCTATTTCTGATTGACTTCACTTTTGATGATACGATCTAGATCCAGCCACCTCATTAGGGCGGATTTTTCTGCATTTCTCTTTACAGTTGTGTAGTATTTCATTGTATATATGTACTAGACCTTTTGCATCCATTCGTTCATCGATGGGCATCTAGGTTGCTTCCATGTTCTAGCTACTGTGTAGAGAGCTGTAATGAACATGGGGGTGCAGGTGCTTCTTTCAGGATTGATTTCATCAGGGTATAAGCCTAAGAGTGGGATTGCTGGGTCGTAGGGTGCTTCTATTTTTAGTTTTTTTAAGAAATCTCCAGACTGTCTTCCATAGAGTCTGTGTCAATCTACATTCCCACCAGCAATGCAGGAGTGTTCCTTTTTCTCCGCACCCTCTCCGGCATTTATTGTCTCTTGATATATTGATGATGGCCATTCTGACGGGTGTAAGGTGATATCTCATTGTAGTTTTGATTTGCATTTCTCTAATTATAAATGAAGTTGAGGCATCGTTTCATGTGCTTTCATGAAGCAATTATTTCAGTAAATGTTGTTATTTGCTATTAGAAAACTTATCCAAAATAATGTTTTAAATTTTCTTCCTTCCTGTTTTTTTTCCTTGCTTGATTTCTTCTTATATAGATCTTTATGATCTAATTTCCAAGCCCTTACAGGTTAACCTCTATCATAGGCCATGAGATTCAACATTTCTTTTTTTTTTTTTTTTTAACCTTTATTTTACTTTTAACTTTTACAGAGCTTTATTGTTTACAGACGTGCATGTTCCCAGATCAGTCACATGTATATCCTCCCCTTCCCACCCATCCCAACCATCACACAGCACCCCTGACGGATCCCCTTCTCTCACATAGCAATGACTAGAGCTATTTTCCTCAGTTATGGTAGTACAGGCCTTCATGCTACTTCCTTTACACCTCCCAACCTCTGTTCCTTCCCAACAATGTCCATATGTCCACTGTCCATGTCTGTCTTTCTGTTGCTTCACTGCATGCGCCATCATCACCATCCTGCTAGATTCGATATATATGTGTTAATATACTGTATTTGTCCTTCTATTTCTGATTGACTTCACTTTTGATGATACGATCTAGATCCAGCCACCTCATTAGGGCGGATTTTTCTGCATTTCTCTTTACAGTTGTGTAGTATTTCATTGTATATATGTACTAGACCTTTTGCATCCATTCGTTCATCGATGGGCATCTAGGTTGCTTCCATGTTCTAGCTACTGTGTAGAGAGCTGTAATGAACATGGGGGTGCAGGTGCTTCTTTCAGGATTGATTTCATCAGGGTATAAGCCTAAGAGTGGGATTGCTGGGTCGTAGGGTGCTTCTATTTTTAGTTTTTTTAAGAAATCTCCAGACTGTCTTCCATAGAGTCTGTGTCAATCTACATTCCCACCAGCAATGCAGGAGTGTTCCTTTTTCTCCGCACCCTCTCCGGCATTTATTGTCTCTTGATATATTGATGATGGCCATTCTGACGGGTGTAAGGTGATATCTCATTGTAGTTTTGATTTGCATTTCTCTAATTATAAATGAAGTTGAGCATCGTTTCATGTGCTTTCGGTCCATCTGTATGTCTTCTTTGGAGAGGTGTCTGCTTAGGTCCTTTTCCCATTTTTGAATGGGTTGTTTGTTTTCCAGTGCTGAGTTGTCTGAGTTGCTTGTAGATTTTGGAGATTAATTCTTTGTCTGTTGTTTCATTTGCTATGATTTTCTTCCATTCTGTGGGCTGTCTGTTAAGCTTTTTTATGATTTCTTTCGCTGTACAAAAATTTTTAAGTTTCATTAGGTCCCACATGTTCATTTTTCTTTTGAGTTCCACTATTCTAGTAGGTGGGTCAGAAAAGATTTTGCTTTGATTTCTGTCCTTGAGTGTTTTGCCTATATTCTCCTCCAGGAGTTTAATGGTTTCTGGCCTTACATTTTAGGTCTTTAATCCATTTTGAGTTGATCTTTGTGCATGGTGTCAGGGAATGTTCCAACTTCATTTTCTTGCATGTAGCTGTCCAGTTTTACCAGCACCATTTGTTGAAGAGGCTGTCTTTGTCCCATTTTATAGGTTCACCTCCTTGTCAAAAATCAGGTATCCATAGGTGTGTGGGCTTATCTCTGGGTTCTCAATCTTGTTCCATTGGTCGATATTTCTGTTATTGTGCCAGTACAATACTGTCTTGATGACTGTTGCTTTGTAGTAGAGTCTGAAGTTAGGGAGGCTGATCCCTCCAACTCAACATTCTTCTTCCTCAGGATTGCTTTGGCTATTCGAGGTCTTTTGTGTTTCCATATAAACTATGTTATTCTTTGGTCTAGTTCTGTGAAGAATGTCATAGGAAGTTTGATAGGGATCACATTGAATCTATAGATGACATTTGGTAGTATGGTCATTTTCACAATATTGATTCTTCCGATCCAAGAACATGGAATATCTCTCCATCTGTTTAAGCATCTTCTTTAATTTTTTATCTTTTTTTTTCTATTTTAAGAAATCTCCAGACTGTCTTCCATAGAGTCTGTGTCAATCTACATTCCCACCAGCAATGCAGGAGTGTTCCTTTTTCTCCGCACCCTCTCCGGCATTTATTGTCTCTTGATATATTGATGATGGCCATTCTGACGGGTGTAAGGTGATATCTCATTGTAGTTTTGATTTGCATTTCTCTAATTATAAATGAAGTTGAGCATCGTTTCATGTGCTTTCGGTCCATCTGTATGTCTTCTTTGGAGAGGTGTCTGCTTAGGTCCTTTTCCCATTTTTGAATGGGTTGTTTGTTTTCCAGTGCTGAGTTGTCTGAGTTGCTTGTAGATTTTGGAGATTAATTCTTTGTCTGTTGTTTCATTTGCTATGATTTTCTTCCATTCTGTGGGCTGTCTGTTAAGCTTTTTTATGATTTCTTTCGCTGTACAAAAATTTTTAAGTTTCATTAGGTCCCACATGTTCATTTTTCTTTTGAGTTCCACTATTCTAGTAGGTGGGTCAGAAAAGATTTTGCTTTGATTTCTGTCCTTGAGTGTTTTGCCTATATTCTCCTCCAGGAGTTTAATGGTTTCTGGCCTTACATTTTAGGTCTTTAATCCATTTTGAGTTGATCTTTGTGCATGGTGTCAGGGAATGTTCCAACTTCATTTTCTTGCATGTAGCTGTCCAGTTTTACCAGCACCATTTGTTGAAGAGGCTGTCTTTGTCCCATTTTATAGGTTCACCTCCTTGTCAAAAATCAGGTATCCATAGGTGTGTGGGCTTATCTCTGGGTTCTCAATCTTGTTCCATTGGTCGATATTTCTGTTATTGTGCCAGTACAATACTGTCTTGATGACTGTTGCTTTGTAGTAGAGTCTGAAGTTAGGGAGGCTGATCCCTCCAACTCAACATTCTTCTTCCTCAGGATTGCTTTGGCTATTCGAGGTCTTTTGTGTTTCCATATAAACTATGTTATTCTTTGGTCTAGTTCTGTGAAGAATGTCATAGGAAGTTTGATAGGGATCACATTGAATCTATAGATGACATTTGGTAGTATGGTCATTTTCACAATATTGATTCTTCCGATCCAAGAACATGGAATATCTCTCCATCTGTTTAAGTCTTCTTTAATATCTCTCATGAGTGTTCTGCAATTTTCTGTGTTCAGTTCTTTTGTTTCTTTGGGTAGGTTTATTCCTAGATATTTGGTTTTTTTTCTTGCAATGGTGAAGGGGATTGCCTCTTTGATTTCGTTTTCTGATTTTTCATTGTTTGTGTATAGGAATGCCAGTGATTTCTGTATATTGATTTTGTATCCTGGTACTTTGCTGACTTCACTGATTAACTCTATTACTTTTGTAATAGTGTCTTTGGGATTTTCTATGTATAATATCATGTCGTCTGCAAAAAGAGAGAGCTTGATTCTTCCTTTCCAATCTGGATTCCTTTGATTTCTTTCTCTTCTCTTATTGCCGTTGCTAGAACTTCCAGGACTATGCTGAATAAGATTGGTGAAAGTGGACACCCTTGTCTTGTTCCTGATCTTAGAGGAGATGCTTTTATTTTTTCACCGTTGAGGATAATGTTTGCTGTGGACTTCTATAGATGGCTTTCACTATGTTGAGATAGGTTCCTTCTATGCTCATTTTCTGAAGAGTTTTTACCATAAATGGATGTGGTACTTTGTCAAAAGCTTTTTCTGCATCTACTGGGATGATCATGTGATTTTTGTCTCTCAATTTGTTGATATGGTGTATCACAATGATTGATTTGAGGATATTGAAGAATCCTTGCATGCCTGGTTGAACCTGAGTTCATCGTGATGTATGAGTTTTTGATTTTTAATTTTGATTTTGAGGATATTGAAGAATCCTTGCATGCCTCGGGGTTCTCAATCTTGTTCCATTGGTCGATATTTCTGTTATTGTGCCAGTACAATACTGTCTTGATGACTGTTGCTTTGTAGTAGAGTCTGAAGTTAGGGAGGCTGATCCCTCCAACTCAACATTCTTCTTCCTCAGGATTGCTTTGGCTATTCGAGGTCTTTTGTGTTTCCATATAAACTATGTTATTCTTTGGTCTAGTTCTGTGAAGAATGTCATAGGAAGTTTGATAGGGATCACATTGAATCTATAGATGACATTTGGTAGTATGGTCATTTTCACAATATTGATTCTTCCGATCCAAGAACATGGAATATCTCTCCATCTGTTTAAGTCTTCTTTAATATCTCTCATGAGTGTTCTGCAATTTTCTGTGTTCAGTTCTTTTGTTTCTTTGGGTAGGTTTATTCCTAGATATTTGGTTTTTTTTCTTGCAATGGTGAAGGGGATTGCCTCTTTGATTTCGTTTTCTGATTTTTCATTGTTTGTGTATAGGAATGCCAGTGATTTCTGTATATTGATTTTGTATCCTGGTACTTTGCTGACTTCACTGATTAACTCTATTACTTTTGTAATAGTGTCTTTGGGATTTTCTATGTATAATATCATGTCGTCTGCAAAAAGAGAGAGCTTGATTCTTCCTTTCCAATCTGGATTCCTTTGATTTCTTTCTCTTCTCTTATTGCCGTTGCTAGAACTTCCAGGACTATGCTGAATAAGATTGGTGAAAGTGGACACCCTTGTCTTGTTCCTGATCTTAGAGGAGATGCTTTTATTTTTTCACCGTTGAGGATAATGTTTGCTGTGGACTTCTATAGATGGCTTTCACTATGTTGAGATAGGTTCCTTCTATGCTCATTTTCTGAAGAGTTTTTACCATAAATGGATGTGGTACTTTGTCAAAAGCTTTTTCTGCATCTACTGGGATGATCATGTGATTTTTGTCTCTCAATTTGTTGATATGGTGTATCACAATGATTGATTTGAGGATATTGAAGAATCCTTGCATGCCTGGTTGAACCTGAGTTCATCGTGATGTATGAGTTTTTTTGATGTGTTGTTGAATTCTGTTTGCTAGTATTTTGTTGAGGATTTTGGCGTATAGATTCATCAGTGAAATTGGTCTATAATTGTCCTTTTTTGTGTTGCCTTTGCCTGGTTTGGGTATCAGGGTGATGGTGGCCTCGTAGAATGTGTTTGGAAGTGTTCCTTCCTGTGCAATTTTTTGGAAGAGTTTTAGAAGGACAAGCATTAGCTCTTCTTTAAATGTTTGGTAGAATTCAGCTGTGAAGCCATCTGGCCCTGGGCTTTTAATTTTGGGTAGATTTTTAATCACAAATTCGATTTCTGAGCTTGTGATTGGGTTGTTCAAAGTTTCTGTTTCTTCCTGGCTCAGTCTTGGGAGATTGATCTTCCCCAAGAAACTGTCCATTTCTTCCAGGTTGTCCAGTTTGTTGCCATAGAGTTGTTCATAAAAGTTTCTTAGAATCCTTTGGATTTCTGCATTATCTGTTGCAATCTCTCCTTTTTCATTTTTGATTTTGTTGATCTGGTTCTTCCCTCTCTTTCTCTCGATGAGTCTGGCCAGTGGCTTGTCAATTTTGTTTACCTTTTCAAGAAACCAGCTTTTTGTTTTATTTACCTTTACTATTGTTTCTTTCATTTCTTTCTCATTTATTGCTGCTCTAGTCTTTATAATTTCTCTTCTTCTGCTGGCTTTGGGGAGTTTTTGTTCTTCTTTCTCCAATTGTTTCAAGTGAAGGGTTAGGTTGTCTGCTTGATATTTTCCTGGTTTCTTGAGGTGGGATTGTATTGCTATAAATTTCCCTCTTAGAAATGCTTTTGCGGTATCCCATAGGTTTTTCACGATGGTATGTTGATTGTCATTTTCTTCTAGGAATTTTTAAATTTCTCCTTTGATTTCCTCAGTGATTAGTTGGTTTTTTTTTAAGGTATGTGTTGTTTAATCTCCATGTTTTTTGTGTTTTTAGTGGGTTTTTTTTTTTTCCTGTAGTTCATCTCTAGTCTCATTGCATTGTGGTCCGAGAAGATGGTTGATATTATTTCAGTTTTCTTGAATTGACTGAGGTTGATTCATGGCCCAAGATGTGGTCTATCTTGGAGAATGTTCCATGAGCACTTGAGAAGAAAGTATATTCTTCTGCTTTTGGTTAGAAAGTCCTAAAGATATCAATGAGGTCCATTTCTTCTAGTGTGGCATTTAAGGCTTGTGTTTCTTTATTAATTTTCTGTTTGGATGATCTGTCTATTGGTGTGAGAGGAGTCTTAAAGTCTCCTGCTATGATTGTGTTAGTGTCGATGTCTTCTTTTATGTCTGAAAGTGTTTGTCTTATGTATTGGAGTGCTGCTGTGTTGGGTGCGTAGATGTTTATGATTGTTAGGTCCTCCTGTTGGATCAATCCCTTCATCATGATGCAGTGTTCTGCTTTGTCTCTTCGAATCTTCTTTATTTTGAGGTCTATTTTGTCTGATATGAGGATTGCTACTCCTGCTTTCTTTTGAGTTCCATTTGCATGGAATATCATTTTCCAGCCTCTCACTTTCAGTCTGTGAGTGTCTCTAGGTCTGAAGTGAGTTTCCTGGAGGCAGCGTATGTATGGGTCGTGTTTTTGAATCCATTCAGCCACTATGTGTCTTTGGGTTGGGGCATTTAGTCTGTTGACATTCAAAATAATTATTGATACAAATGATCCTATTGTCATCTTCTTAGATGTTATGATGGCTTTGTTTTGTGGATCGTCTTCTTTTATATTTGTTGTCAATATAAGTCCCTTTAACACTTGTTGTAAGACTGGTTTGGTGTGACTAAATTCTTTTAATTTTTGCCTGTCTGTAAAGCCTTTGATTTCTCCATCAATTTTGAAGGAGATCTTTGCAGGGTCGAGGATTCTTGGTTGCAGATTATTCTCTTTCAGCTGTTTAAATGTGTCCTGCCATTCCCTTCTGGCAGGCAGAATTTCTGTTGATAGATCAACTGTTAAACGTATGGGCTTTTCCTTGTGTGTCACTAGCTGCTTTTCCTTTGCTGCTTTGAGACTTCTGTCCTTGTGCTTAATTTGTATTACTTTCATTAATATGTGTCTTGGTGTGCTTCTTCTCGGATTGATTCTGTATGGTACTGTTTGCACTTCTTGGACTTGATTGACTAGTTCTTTTCCCATGTTGGGGAAATTATCAACTAGAATCTCTTCAAAAGTTTTCTCATAGCCTTTCTTTTTTTCTTCTTCTTCTGGAACCTGTATAATTCGAATATTGGTGCATTTGATATTATCCCAGAGGTCTCTGAGACTATCCTCTGCTCTTTTCATTCTTTGAGCTAGATTATGTTTTTCAGCAGTTACTTCCTCCATTCTATCTTCCGGCTCACTTATCCGGTCTTTTGTCTCAGATACTCTAATCTTGATTCCTTCCACAGTGTTTTTAAGTTCAGCAATTGAGTTGTTTGTCTCTGTTACTTTTTTGGTAAGTTCTTGTATTTCTTTACTCAGTGTGTTAGTTGTGTCTTGAAATTTCTCCAACATTCTGTTTTCAGTGTCTTTGATCATCTTTACCATCATTCTTCTGAAACCACTTTCAAAAAGTTTGTCCAAATTTTCTTCATTGATTTGATCTCGTGTGTTTGTAGATTGCTCCTTCACTTGTGTTGTATTTCTCTGCTGTTTCATTATTATTATTAATTTTTTAACTGACTCTGTTTGGGATTTCCTTTTCCCAGACTTTGAGTTACGTCTGTTTGTGTTTGTTGTTTGGATGGGACTTCTTATTCTGGGTGATGCTGGTGGTTGGGTGATGTCAGGACTTGCATACAAGTGATTACCTTTGTTGGTGTTCTCACTTGTATACTGCTCTCTAGTGTTAGGCCTTCTAAGTGATTAACCAATTTCGGTGATTTCATGGCTGGTTTCTTATGGACTAAATTCTTTTAATTTTTGCCTGTCTGTAAAGCCTTTGATTTCTCCATCAATTTTGAAGGAGATCTTTGCAGGGTCGAGGATTCTTGGTTGCAGATTATTCTCTTTCAGCTGTTTAAATGTGTCCTGCCATTCCCTTCTGGCAGGCAGAATTTCTGTTGATAGATCAACTGTTAAACGTATGGGCTTTTCCTTGTGTGTCACTAGCTGCTTTTCCTTTGCTGCTTTGAGACTTCTGTCCTTGTGCTTAATTTGTATTACTTTCATTAATATGTGTCTTGGTGTGCTTCTTCTCGGATTGATTCTGTATGGTACTGTTTGCACTTCTTGGACTTGATTGACTAGTTCTTTTCCCATGTTGGGGAAATTATCAACTAGAATCTCTTCAAAAGTTTTCTCATAGCCTTTCTTTTTTTCTTCTTCTGGAACCTGTATAATTCGAATATTGGTGCATTTGATATTATCCCAGAGGTCTCTGAGACTATCCTCTGCTCTTTTCATTCTTTGAGCTAGATTATGTTTTTCAGCAGTTACTTCCTCCATTCTATCTTCCGGCTCACTTATCCGGTCTTTTGTCTCAGATACTCTAATCTTGATTCCTTCCACAGTGTTTTTAAGTTCAGCAATTGAGTTGTTTGTCTCTGTTACTTTTTTGGTAAGTTCTTGTATTTCTTTACTCAGTGTGTTAGTTGTGTCTTGAAATTTCTCCAACATTCTGTTTTCAGTGTCTTTGATCATCTTTACCATCATTCTTCTGAAACCACTTTCAAAAAGTTTGTCCAAATTTTCTTCATTGATTTGATCTCGTGTGTTTGTAGATTGCTCCTTCACTTGTGTTGTATTTCTCTGCTGTTTCATTATTATTATTAATTTTTTAACTGACTCTGTTTGGGATTTCCTTTTCCCAGACTTTGAGTTACGTCTGTTTGTGTTTGTTGTTTGGATGGGACTTCTTATTCTGGGTGATGCTGGTGGTTGGGTGATGTCAGGACTTGCATACAAGTGATTACCTTTGTTGGTGTTCTCACTTGTATACTGCTCTCTAGTGTTAGGCCTTCTCTAGTATTGTAGAGTCAGTGGTCCCTCCCTAAAACCCCAGGAATTGTTGCCTGACCAGGGAATGAAGATTTCATGGCTGGTTTCTTATGGCATTAAATGATATTAAAACATATATATACACGAATGAGAAACAGAAGGTATGTATACCTTGACAAATGGCAATTAAAATATTATAGAAATACTATCTAACATATTGCATTATACACACAAACATATACAGCTGTAACATAACCCTAGCATTCCAACCAAAAATACAGTACAATATGTTAGCACGGGGAATAGAGAAAACCAAGAGTGATATCCACCAGTTAATAACCAAACTAAGTAGAGCACAAATTGGAGAATAATGTCACAGCAGGGTCCCCATTGGGGATAAGGCAATGAAGAAAGAACAGTCAAAGAAATATGGTGGGAAAAGGGAAAAAGAGAAAGGGACGTTAGAAGATAAATATAGAATGATACTGCAAAGTTAAATATAGGGAGATAAAGATTTGTATGTATTAGAGTTTAATGCTATAGGAAATGAGCTTCAGAGAAAGCAAAGAATTATAGGGAAAGTAGTAATACAAATGAAAAAATTAAAAATTAAATAAAACAGAGATACGTATATAGAAAAATATAGAAAAACAAAGGGAAAACAATAAAAACAAGCAAAACTCCCACAGAACCTTAAAAGGCCAATGGGGAACCAGAAGTTTATACCAAAATAAAATGTGCAGTTTAAAAGGAAAAAGAAAAAAAAAATGTAAACTTGAATGTATTCAGTCTTACTGATGAGATTAGCAGCTTCAATAGAATTCAATGGAGGAAATAAATACACTCACTCACACACAAACCCCCCAAAAAACAAAAAACAAGGGGGGGGGGCACTGAGTGGGTTGGGGAAAAAAAGGGGAAAAAAAGCACTTGAAACAAAACAATACGATACAAAAAAAAAAAAAAAAAACAATAAAAAAGAATAAGGAATAAAATGAATTTTAAAAAATCCAGCAGTAACTCCAGCTTCAGACAAAACGTGAAAATAGTGTTTATGTTCTTCTGTCTCTTGCTGACTATTCAGGAATTATCAGTCTTCTTCTTGCCTCTGGCAGTGGTTGGATCTGAAGACCTCTTAGACTGCCTGTTTATTTCAGCCTATTCCAGAACTAAAAGGCCCGCCCAGGCTGGCCCTGGGTGTTTCTTAATCCAAATCCCTTTTCTTGCTGGGTGGAGCTAATTTCCTTTCCTGTAGCTTGACCAACAGCCCTGCAGTTTGACCAGCAGCCAAAGATATTAAAACATATATATACACGAATGAGAAACAGAAGGTATGTATACCTTGACAAATGGCAATTAAAATATTATAGAAATACTATCTAACATATTGCATTATACACACAAACATATACAGCTGTAACATAACCCTAGCATTCCAACCAAAAATACAGTACAATATGTTAGCACGGGGAATAGAGAAAACCAAGAGTGATATCCACCAGTTAATAACCAAACTAAGTAGAGCACAAATTGGAGAATAATGTCACAGCAGGGTCCCCATTGGGGATAAGGCAATGAAGAAAGAACAGTCAAAGAAATATGGTGGGAAAAGGGAAAAAGAGAAAGGGACGTTAGAAGATAAATATAGAATGATACTGCAAAGTTAAATATAGGGAGATAAAGATTTGTATGTATTAGAGTTTAATGCTATAGGAAATGAGCTTCAGAGAAAGCAAAGAATTATAGGGAAAGTAGTAATACAAATGAAAAAATTAAAAATTAAATAAAACAGAGATACGTATATAGAAAAATATAGAAAAACAAAGGGAAAACAATAAAAACAAGCAAAACTCCCACAGAACCTTAAAAGGCCAATGGGGAACCAGAAGTTTATACCAAAATAAAATGTGCAGTTTAAAAGGAAAAAGAAAAAAAAAATGTAAACTTGAATGTATTCAGTCTTACTGATGAGATTAGCAGCTTCAATAGAATTCAATGGAGGAAATAAATACACTCACTCTCACACACAATCCCCTCCAAAAAGCAAAAACCAAGGGGGGGTGCACTGAGTGGGTTTGGGAAAAAAAGGGGGAAAAAAGCACTTGAAACAAAACAATACGATACAAAAAAAAAAAAAAAAAACAATAAAAAAGAATAAGGAATAAAATGAATTTTAAAAAATCCAGCAGTAACTCCAGCTTCAGACAAAACGTGAAAATAGTGTTTATGTTCTTCTGTCTCTTGCTGACTATTCAGGAATTATCAGTCTTCTTCTTGCCTCTGGCAGTGGTTGGATCTGAAGACCTCTTAGACTGCCTGTTTATTTCAGCCTATTCCAGAACTAAAAGGCCCGCCCAGGCTGGCCCTGGGTGTTTCTTAATCCAAATCCCTTTTCTTGCTGGGTGGAGCTAATTTCCTTTCCTGTAGCTTGACCAACAGCCCTGCAGTTTGACCAGCAGCCAAACTACAGTAGGGAAAATGGCATATGTCTCACAAAGGATTTATTCCCACGCGCTCTATGGGAAGCACTTCCGCAGTGACCCCGACCCTGCTGCAGGCCACTGTCGACTCCCGCCACTGTGGGAGATGTCAGATTACTCAGAGGTTAGTCTGGCTCAGTCTTATGCAGGATCGTTATTCCCCTCTCCCAGATCACAGTGCGCACAAGAGTTTCCAGTCCTCTTTGGGGGCTCTGTGATCGGGTTAATGGTAACCTCCTCCAAAGGAAACTGAGTGCCATCCTTCCGAGGACTGCTCAAGGGCACTACTAGCTCAAGGGGGCACTTGGACCCTCCAAAGCAGGTATGGCTTAGTCTCTTGTGGGCGTCACCGCTCCTTTCCCAGGTCTTGATCTGCAAAAGGCTTTGCCCCTTTGGCTCACCCAGTCTCTCTGGCTGGTATGAGGTTTGACTTTTAAAAGTGCAATTGCGCCCTTCCTACCGCCTTGATGCGGCTTCTCCTTTGTTCTTCGATGTGGGGTATCCTCTCCGATATTAGATGCAACCTCCTCCTGTTAATGGCTTTTCAGGAACTCGTTGCAATTCAGGTGATTCTGCAGGAGAGTTGAGTGCACGTCCTTCTGTGTTGCGGCGGTGCGGCGGCGCGGTCCAGCGGGGTTTCTCGGTCAGACGCGGCTTCTCGGTCCGACCTCAACTTTTCTACTTTCCTCTCGAAGAACAAGGATTGTGAGAAGAAGCACAGCAACATTTTTATGACCAGTAAGATACTGAGAATGTTCGGTTTCAAATTTTGATTACAGCATGCTTTCAACTTTGTAAGGACAGTTGTACTAAACCAGCCAGTTTGTTTTTAGCTAATCAAGATTCCTTAACATTCTCCTTGAAGGAGCAGTTAAAATTGATAAATGAATTGATCTGAATTCATATTCGCCAAGAGCTTTCAACACCCTTCCTTTACCTCCCATATTAATGAGGAAACCTAGTCCTCAAGTTTCTATTCTCAACATAAAACAATTTAAAATAAGTAAATGCAGTTATTTTAGGACCTGATTTGAACTTGAAGAACTAAGTGAAACCACAATAGATTTTGAAATTATGACAACACACTTTAAAAATTAAAAACAAAAAAGAAACAATAGGGGCTTCCCTGGTGGTCCAATCGGTAAAGGCACCGCCTTGCAATGCAAGGGGCGCCAGTTCAATCCCTGGCCTTGGAAGATCCCGTGTGCCATGGAGCAGTTGGACCGATGTGTTTCACTACCAACCTGGAGCTCTGGAGCACATGCCCCCAGAGTTGGTGCTCTGCAGGGAGAGAGTCCACTGTGATAGGAGGCCAACACAGGCCAAAGAACAAAGATGGATGAAAATAAATACATGAAAGACCAATAGAAGTGGCCAAAAATAAATAAATAAATAAATAAATAAACAATATTTAAAATATACTTATTACTATTTTGCTTTAGAATGTATACAAATTTATTAATAAACATCACATGACCACATGATTGGTCTTTTATCACTGACCTCACATGCAGTTAGAAAACAAGACTCTCACTTATTCCAGCAAATATACAACTTTCTTTGCTGCAAGAGTAAAAATCATAATCCCTCTACTTATTAGCCATGTACTGTATTATTATGTATTATTATTTAAAATTGCCTGACTCCAATCTGAAAAATGATAATGATAGCATTGCTTTCACTCTAGACGTGTTAAAAATATTAAATGGGATAATACATTTTCATGTTTTAGTTCTTGCCTAGTTCAGTGCCTGACACCACTGAGAAAATTATTAAGTATATATATAGCCCACAATTTATATATTAAAATAATGTATAAAACTGCATGTGTAGGTATATACATATATATATATGTGTGTATATATATATATGAATTTAATCTTGCTCTCTATTACATTGCCTGACTCACAAAAGAAATGTTTGAACTGACATATATTGTCATAACAGAACAAATGGAATAACGTGGATGAAAATTTAAAAGTGCACTTCTGAAGAATTCTTGTATAATTGTTTACATGTCCTTAATTGCTCAGTTGTGCCAGACTCTTTGTGACCATGAATTTTGTCCATGAGATTCCCCATACAAGAATACTGGAGCCCTTTTCTGCAAGGGATCTTCCTGCCCAGGAATCAAAGACAGGTCTCCTGCATTTCAGGTGAATTCTTTATCACCGAAGCCACCAGGGAAGCCCAATGGTTTAAATAACCATGTAAATTTTGGGTTTGGCTAAACAAATAATAATCCACACTATCACATTCACATTTATGTGCAAGATCTATGTTCAGATGACTATGCAAATGTGTTTCATGTTTCCGCTAATGATTTATTATTGCCACCTCTTTTATTGCTCTGATCCAGCTGAAGACATAATGAAATGTTTTCAAGCCCTGTTTGCTTTAATTCTGGAATACATACACATATCTCTGCTGTTACCCATGTATGATGAGAATTAAAACTCTTTGTTAGTGATGTATTTATAATTACTTTGATGGAGGACTGAGTTCAGAGTAAAAGGTTTACATTCATAAACTCCACTGTGGTCATACAGTAGTATTGTTCATCCATCCCCACTCCATCCTGGCTAAAGATCTATCATCAGCATCTAAAAATCCAGTGTCAGTGAAGGCAACTGACATAATTGTCTAAACAGGCCAGAAACCAAAGTTTAATTTGGCCCTGTGAACATTCAATGCTACAGATAAAAGAACTGACCAAATTTATGATATAAATGTTTGTGTTAGTGATTCCATAAGGACACAATCATAGTGTCACCCCAGAAAATTCCTTTGATGGAATGCTTATGAGTATTTTTCAACTCAAGAATTGATTAAATGAAATGTCCCTCTGGAAATACACAAACATTTTCTTCAGAAAAAATGAATATATGAGGGGGGTTTTATTTTAAAATAACTTTAAATATGAACAGTTTGAATAAGTATCATTACTATTTAATATTTTTAATGAAATTAGGAGACAGTTAATCCATCTTTCATAAAGTATATATTTAACTCTAAAAAATTGTCTCCAATTTTCAATCTAGCATTTCCCATAAATCAGTACAAAGTCAGCACTTTGAAGCTAGATGAAAATGAAATTATAAAAATATAAAGACAGACACTCAAGTGTTGATGTAAATTGTACTAGAATAAATCGTTTTAGTTATTTGTAGTGCCCCAAAGTAATGGCTTCCTCACCAACCTGATAATAAATGTTTCAATCCAACAGCTATTTCAGTTAAACCATAGGCCCTTATCTCAGCTCTTCAGATGGGTCCTATAGGTGCTTCTTTGACCTTAGAAAGGGTAGTTGCTTAACACTTGAAGGAGGATGGTGCATGTGGCAATAAGAAGTTGAAAAGAATAATTTAAGAAAGGATAATAGGATCTGGATTTTAATAATTCATAAGATTCCTTTACAGGCAAGATTTTAATTCCATCTTTATCAGCTGTCCCTTTCAAACTTAGAAAAACTACATTTAAGAAAGGATAATAAATTTGTGTTTGCCTTTTAATTCTGGAATACATACATATCTCTGCTGTTACCCATGTATGATGAGAATTAAAACTCTTTGTTAGTGATGTATTTATAATTACTTTGATGGAGGACTGAGTTCAGAGTAAAAGGTTTACATTCATAAACTCCACTGTGGTCATACAGTAGTATTGTTCATCCATCCCCACTCCATCCTGGCTAAAGATCTATCATCAGCATCTAAAAATCCAGTGTCAGTGAAGGCAACTGACATAATTGTCTAAACAGGCCAGAAACCAAAGTTTAATTTGGCCCTGTGAACATTCAATGCTACAGATAAAAGAACTGACCAAATTTATGATATAAATGTTTGTGTTAGTGATTCCATAAGGACACAATCATAGTGTCACCCCAGAAAATTCCTTTGATGGAATGCTTATGAGTATTTTTCAACTCAAGAATTGATTAAATGAAATGTCCCTCTGGAAATACACAAACATTTTCTTCAGAAAAAATGAATATATGAGGGGGGTTTTATTTTAAAATAACTTTAAATATGAACAGTTTGAATAAGTATCATTACTATTTAATATTTTTAATGAAATTAGGAGACAGTTAATCCATCTTTCATAAAGTATATATTTAACTCTAAAAAATTGTCTCCAATTTTCAATCTAGCATTTCCCATAAATCAGTACAAAGTCAGCACTTTGAAGCTAGATGAAAATGAAATTATAAAAATATAAAGACAGACACTCAAGTGTTGATGTAAATTGTACTAGAATAAATCGTTTTTAGTTATTTGAAGTGCCCCAAAGTAATGGCTTCCTCACCAACCTGATAATAAATGTTTCAATCCAACAGCTATTTCAGTTAAACCATAGGCCCTTATCTCAGCTCTTCAGATGGGTCCTATAGGTGCTTCTTTGACCTTAGAAAGGGTAGTTGCTTAACACTTGAAGGAGGATGGTGCATGTGGCAATAAGAAGTTGAAAAGAATAATTTAAGAAAGGATAATAGGATCTGGATTTTAATAATTCATAAGATTCCTTTACAGGCAAGATTTTAATTCCATCTTTATCAGCTGTCCCTTTCAAACTTGAACTCTGCACAACAATAAATAGTCTGACATTTTTAATGCCAACATACCATGGATACAATATTTGAAATGCATTTCACGCTTTTCATGCTAAAATTATATGAGCCAGCATGAATCTTCATATGCTATAGAATAACATGAAAATAAAAGTGCTTTTGGCAGTCGGTTCTTAGAAAAAGCAAATTATTGAAATAGATTTTCTTGTTTATTCTATTAGCTATTTAAAAAGACTGACAGAATGGAATTAAACAACTATGTTATGAATTAGACAACCTGCAATAGCACTGTTAACTGATTTTGGTACAAATCATGTTTCCCAAAAATCCACGTTGTAAACATATTTACTCAAAGATTTTCCATTGTGATTGTTGCTCTTGAAACACAGATTATATTTGAAAAAAACTATGAGAATTGCTTCACTTTCTTTTACCCTTACTTGGAGAAAGACCTGAGATATTATTGATGCTGAGACCTTAAATTATGTGTTGGGATGTTATACGTGGGTCAGTGTTTTACTCAGTTCTCTTATTTTAGCATTTTTCAGAAAATATTGGTGCTGGTTCATATATATATATATACTCAATTAATATCTTTCATTGAATAACTAGAACTTAAATTTTTGTCTCAAACAAACTTCCAAAATTATTGTAGATTATTCCCAATTATGTCAAAACACTTGGAATGAGATCAATATGCTGATTGGTTTATATTATATGAATTTATATAAATGTCATCAAAGTAATTATTTGGGCATTCTTTGAGCACTACATTCTTTGGGGAAAGATTCTGAGATTATATCTTTTCTCTTTCTAGGGTCCTTTGTATGACTGTGTGAGAATATAAGCACTGGGTTATTTATAGTGAACCAACCAACCATGAATTAACAATTAGTGTCTCAGTATTTCTTTTCCTTTGTGAATTTTTATTTCTTTTAAGCTTATAATTAAAAGTTACATGGTAACTTTCCTGTAAGTCACCAGACAGGGATGTGAGTATGTGTAAGAAATTGTATATTTTAGGAATATTTTGACTAGAATAGATAAAAAAGTCAGTTCAAACTGTCTTGAAAAGTATCATTATCATCATTATTCATCTCACTAAAGAAAAAGGCCAGAATTAAAGCAGGCTGTTGTCCTGGTCTAATCTGAAATTTATTAATAACATTGAGAATCCAGATGTTTTCCTCCTGTCTCTACTCTGTCATCCTTATTGTGTTAAATATTTGCCCCACCTCAGTCTTTTTATTTTTTAATATTTATTTATGTATTTACTTTGGGTGGGGGGCAGGCTGGGGAAGGAGAGGGGTGGGCGAGCCACTTCTATTGGTCTTTCATTTATCTATTTTCATCCACTTTGTTCTTTGTCCCATGTGGGCCTCCCATCACAGCGGCCTCTTTTGTCGCAGAGCACCGGCTCTGGGCGCACGCAGATACATCGGTGCAGCCGCTCTGCGGCAAGTGGGATCTTCCCAGGCCAGGGATCAAACCGGCGCCTCTTGCACTGCAAGGCAGTGTCCTTACTACTGGACCACCAGGGAAGCCCGCCCTACCTAAGTCTTAAATTTCATCTCCCTTCGGTAACTTTTATTACTCCCCTAATGTTGTCTAACATCTCAATCTTTATTCCTCTAGAAGACTGATAACATTATATTATTTGAACAAAGGTGCTTCATGATAAAAAACACAAAATTATTTTTTTTTTAAATGTCAGGAAAATAAGCAAGGAACCATTAATTTTAATAATGCTTTATTTTTAAAAGACTATATCTGTTATAAAATAAAATAAACATCTCTGAAATAATAGCTCACTTGATAGTTTGACAGCTTACTTTTTTGATGGCTTACTTTTTTCATGATCAAGTGTATTTCATAATGTCATGTGATACTTATATATTTCAAGTTTTCATAATTGTAATTTATTTGCCTTTCATTGTTTTCCACCAAAAGCAATAAATTGATAACTGACCCTTTAGAGAACCACACAGTTAAAGTAAATATAGTCAATGCCTTGTTGATAGAATTCTGCTCCCTCAAAAGCCCTCACAACACAATCAAACAAATCAAAAAAAGATAAATAAAGGCATAAAAGGTAACTTCCTAGTCACCATAGTACTAGCTGTAGTATACTCTTATTTAGCTTGGGTTCTAGGATTTTTATTATGGCAAATTAAAATATTTCCTTAAAGCATTGTCCCATTTGCTCAGGTAATAACATTTGAAATTCTGTACACTGTCATATCATCACTCTTGAAATGTTAATGCATGAGAGATGTAAAGCAGTTTCTTATGAATTATAATAATGAAACACTTTATCCAAAATATGCAGGCTAAAAGGAAAATAGAAGAAAAAAATTAAACATGTTATTATTAAAAGTAGGATACTATTTGATCTTTGTTAGGAAAAAAGTAGAATGATGTTAAGGAGAGATTCAATTCATTATTGCTCAAAAAGTTGCCTAGACTGTTTGTATGAAGTTAAAAGCTATGGGGGAACATTATACACCCTGCATAATCTTTTGGCTTTAGACAACCACTTTTATGCCAAAAGTAGTGGACTAATACGTGGGATCTTCCCAGGCGATCAAACCGGCGCCTCTTGCACTGCAAGGCAGTGTCCTTACTACTGGACCACCAGGAAGCCCGCCTACCTAAGTCTTAAATTTCATCTCCTTCGGTAACTTTTATTACTCCCCTAATGTTGTCTAACATCTCAATCTTTATTCCTCTAGAAGACTGATAACATTATATTATTTGAACAAAGGTGCTTCATGATAAAAACACAAAATTATTTTTTTTAAATGTCAGGAAAATAAGCAAGGAACCATTAATTTTAATAATGCTTTATTTTTAAAAGACTATATCTGTTATAAAATAAAATAAACATCTCTGAAATAATAGCTCACTTGATAGTTTGACAGCTTACTTTTTTGATGGCTTACTTTTTTCATGATCAAGTGTATTTCATAATGTCATGTGATACTTATATATTTCAAGTTTTCATAATTGTAATTTATTTGCCTTTCATTGTTTTCCACCAAAAGCAATAAATTGATAACTGACCCTTTAGAGAACCACACAGTTAAAGTAAATATAGTCAATGCCTTGTTGATAGAATTCTGCTCCCTCAAAAGCCCTCACAACACAATCAAACAAA